>CM076575.1:1110894578-1111606853 GCA_034641835.2 Pinus albicaulis
TTAATTAAGAAACCCCAAAAGGAATAATTAATTAAACCATAATTTAATTATTATTCCCAGTCATGTTTAACCCAAAAACAAAGAAATTAATGAGATACACCCATAGTTATCTTATTATTTTCTAGGAATAATTATTTAAATAATATTCCTTGTTAAATATGACGAAATCAACCACTATTAATTAAATAAATCATTATTTATTTGATTATATCTCAACCACTTCCTTAAAAGGATAAATAAATCATTTATTTATTTATTCTTCACTAATCGAGGGATTTTGACCCAAGTCAAAGTCCCTTTCCCTCCAACAAATAATAATAAAATATTCCATAGAGGTGGATCTAGATTTGGTTAACATTATTTTAATCATGCACCAAGATCTAGAATGACCCAATATTTTGTTATAAATAGGAGGGTTTTCCCCTTCATTCTTCACCTTTTGTTGCATATTAGATCACTCTGGATCTATACACTTGGTCTCATTCTTCTGCCATTTTGCTCCCATTGAGCTCTACCTTCTACATTGGGTTTTCTACATCTACAAGAGAGAGAAAGCTTAGATCTGAAGTGCTGAGGACTACAAAGAACCCATCCCATTGAGGAGATCTGGATACACCTTCTTGTTTCCTCCCGGGTGCCCTGTAATATAAAAATTCATTCAAAAATCGTGTTCTTGTCTTGTCTGTTGGATGCATGGAGCAAACTCTTTACTTTACTGCGTAATGTCTTTCCATTTATAGATCTGTTTGTTGCAGCACTTTAACTACTAATTGCAGATCTGAAGATGTTTTGCAGCCATTATTATTGTTAGGGCTATTAGTTATGCGTAGCTAAAGTGGTTCTTTTTCGTACGCTTCGACAAAGAATTCATACTAACAAATGGCGACTCCACACGGGTTTTAAATTACGACCGCTGTCGTTTTTCATATTCCTGCATATCCAGCTACTTTAGGCCCTAGGGCTTCTTTTTTAGCTGCTTAGTTTTTCTCTTTTCATGTCATTTTTCTCACATAAAACCCTAAAAACCTAAAATTTCTAACTTCCGTGTGTTTCCGGCCCTATTGCGCAGGTAAGCGACACCAGCCGCACCTGAGACGGCAATTTTTCAGAAAATCTGCCGCCGAAACAGCCGGAACGGGGGGGTCGCACCTTTTGGCCCAAAACCTGCGACCTGGACGCACCTTTTGGCTTGTTTCCTGCGACCTCAACTCAGATCAGGTCAGAACCTGCGACCTGCCTTTTTTCCAGCATTTTTTCTGTAATTTTTCTGGGTTCTGCTGCAGCCTCTGCCAGGGTTTTCCAGCCTCTGTCTCAGCCCGCCTTGACCAAGATCTGATCTGTTTTTACTCCTCTAAGTGGGAACCCAGCCCCTTAGGGCTTTAGTACCCTCCAATTTTTGTGGAAGAGTTTCAGCTGTTTCAGCCGTCGGTTTCAGAGCTTCAGCCCCCTCTTTTTCCAGATCTGTGACCTCACTTCCAGATCCATTGAAATCAGCCTCTTTTCCTTTCAAATCACCTCTTGTCGTTTTGTTTGGACCTCCTCTAAAGGCCTCTGCCTTGCCCCCCCCCGGTTTTTTGCTGATTTCCCTTTTTCCAGCCACCCTGCCTCTGTCTCTTGGCTGTGATCTGCACCCCTTATCTGCAGCTTTATCCTCCAGATCTCTGTCCCCTTTGACCCTAGGTCTGTTGAGCTTCCTTTGTGTGTGTTTCCATAGTTTTCCCTTTCTTTCTAGCATAGTTTGAGAGACCCACCTTCTTGGGTTAAATAGATGCATACGTAGCTGTTATTTTTTCTGTTATTTCAGCATTTTATTCTGTTCTCTGTAGGTTTATTTTCAGCTACGCAGCACACTTTTTTGCTCTCAACAACGGAAAGGGTTTAAAAATTAAAATTAACGCACACCACACACTGACCTTAAGTGAAGAAGCGCCTGGTTTACACCGCCCGGCAAAGACTCTAAAATCAATCGTCACTGCACCTTATCTGCCCTTGACCTTCTTGATTCTGTCCCTTTCTGCCCTTGTCGGTTTCCTTCTTCCTGTCATCATTGCGCCCCCCAGGCGCCTTTCCCGGAGACTTCTTGGCCTTCATCCTCAGTTTCCGGTTGATCGACCTGCTCCGCACCGCCGTCGTCGAGCCAGTCCACCTTCGAGTCCGCACTCCGACTCCTCTCCTGATTCATCGGGTCCCCCTTCTCCTTCCGGTTCTCCCCCTTTTACCTTCACCATGTCTGGACCGGGGCCTAACGCTAGCGGTTCTCCCGGCCCCAATGCCGGCCCTACTTCTAGCGGAACCGTCACAACCACTACTCCGGCCACCCCTGTGCTGCCGTACATTGCAGGCCTTAGCCTCCCCGATTTCCATCAGTTGATTAACGACCCAATTCACCATAATACTACCTGGCCCGCTATGCCCACCAAACTACCCTCTGATATCCCTAAGTTCGAGGGCCTTAATGGCGAAGATCCAACCAATCACGTCTGATCTTTCCACATGTGGTGTTCCTCCAATTCCATTACCGATGACTCCATTCGTCTTCGTTTGTTCCAACGCACGCTTACCGGCGAAGCTTCTAAATGGTATGTCGAACAGGCCACTTCCTCCCATACCACATTCGAGACTCTTGCCCAAGCCTTCTTATCGTACTTCCAGCTCCCTCTCCGATACGACACTGGTACGGAGCTCTTGACTTCATTTAAGCAATCCTCTTCCACACGCCTTTCTGCCCATGTTCAGGAATGGCGACGAAGACGGAGCTTATATCGAGCCCCTCCCTTTGAAGATCGGGTTTACATGGACTGGTTCCTTCGCACCCTCCCATCTCCCATCGGCAAAGATGTCGCCTCTCACTTTCCTCAATTTGAAGAAGCCGCCCTCCAAATAGCTTTAAAATATGACCTGATCTACGCTCAATCGGGTTATGTTTATACCGTTCTGCCTGACATCCCCAGGCCCGGTGGCGCTAACGCCCCAGGGGCATCTCATTCCGCCGACGGTATTGTTGGATCTCTTTCCCACCCATCTGCTCACCCTCCTATGAGCCATGGTCTCCCTCAGGGAGGGGCCAGCACCTCAAGCAATCTTCCCCCTCCCGGCAACATGTATCCAGGATACGGCATGCCTCCTCCTTTTGCCCAACCTCCTGCTTACCTCAATGTCGCCCAACCCAACCCTTACTTTTATCCACAGTCTGGTGCGCCAGCTCCTCCGGCATATGCGCTTCCGCCTCCCTTGCCTCCTCACAACCTGCAACAGCACATACAACCCCCTCCAGGGCAAGTATTTGCACAGCAGGGTGCGATTAATCCCCCTTCTTCTCAAAGAAGGCGGCGAGGCAACCAGAACCCATCTGCCCCCGGTAACCGAGGACCCAATTCTGGTATGGACCCTAACACTAACAACCAGCCTCAGGGCATCCCGCCCAGGCCGGACAGGCCGCTTCGCACAAACAAGCCCTGTTCGTGTTGCGGTGTTTACGGTCACTACACTCACGATTGTCCTCTCTTACCCCAGATGCGACAGATGTGGGAGTCTCAAGCCACATTGCGCGGGCAACACGCCTCCCCTCACGCTCCTCCTAATGTGGCCACTACCCAGCCAGCTGTGTTCACTGATCCTTTCCCTCAACAGGGATTCGTGGCTACCCAACCCCCCGACAGCCATGCAGCCACACCCTCGTCCATTTCTGGTTCCTCTGACTACCAGATCCTCATGATGCACTCCGATCCGTCCCCTTCCGTCGACCTTCACCTTCAAACTCGGTGTCGCCAGTACACCAAGCCCCCTGCTCAGTCTGCTCCCGAGCCCCCATCTTCAGGTTCTACAGAGCCTCTTTCGACATCCAGTGGCCCCTTACACATCCCTCAACCCAAAGTTGAGGTTCACCCAAAGATCCCAAAGGGTCCATTACGCCGAAATGCTGCTTCTGGTCGAGCCGCTCAATCGTACAGTATAGTAGATGATTTGGCACAATCCCCTGCTGCCATTTCCACACTGGAACTCCTCCAGTCGTGCCCTTCCCAACGGAAGGCTCTACTATCTGCCGTGGGCGCTGTTGATCCTGCTGATGACCAAATGATTTTTTTCGACGCCACTCAATCGGACCACCCTCCTCTTCCTCCTTCCGTTGCTTTCCAAATCCCAGTCAAAATCCGGAACGCCACTGTATCCCGGTGTATAATTGATGAGGGGCATCCACCTGTGTGATGTCCGCTTCGGTTTGGAAGCAACTCGGATCCCCTGAGCTGGCCCCTTCCACGATCACCCTTCGAGCGTGGGACGGTCATGCCTCCCAGCCTATTGGCCTGTTTCGTAATTGTCCCATCACCCTCGCCGGTAAGACTGTTTGCGTTGATGTCGAAGTCATTGACGCCCCTCTAGACTACAACATTCTATTGGGGCGAAGCTACACCTATGCCATGTCTGCTGTCCCATCCGCGGTCTTCCGCAAGATGTCTTTTCCACATAACGGGAAGATAGTCACCATTGACCAGCTATCATATCATGAGCCGCCATCTCCGTCCTCCTCCGAGACGACCATCTCTTCTGTAGCCAACAAGCAAACCGTCGATTCCTTGACCAGCGTCTCCCCCGGCGTTTATAAAGATTCCACCATGCTTGGTACTTTTCCTCACCTTCCCCCCCCTCCTATTACGGATCCCAGCTTGTCGAATATTTGCATGATGCAATCGTCTCAGGCTGCCCATAAACGGCCTGCCTCGGCTAGTCCGCACCCTCCCCCCTGCCCTCCGCAACTCGCTCCTAGCCATTCATCTCCGCCAGCCGGACCTCCTCCTTCCGGCCCTCCCCCTACAGCTGGTATCCCTGAACCTCTTTATCCTCCAGGATCGGCCCCCCCCGGCCTTAACCATCTTGGAGCCGTACCTCCTGGTCACTACCCTGCTGGACAGATCCCCTTCTTGGCTCCCCCTCCCGGAGTATATTCTGTCCCCGTCATGGCCACCCTCTCTCTCCCTAACTTGACCTTAGGTATTCCGGTTTGGTACCTTGACCCCCCAGCCGCCACCCCCCCTGGTCACCCCAAACCTTACATGGCTTTGACACCGGTTCAACCGGTCCCCCTCGCTTCCTCCATAGCCACTGTGCCCCCAGCACCTCCACAGGACCCTTCTCCTGTTGTGACGGCTCCCCGGAAGACAGGCAAAGCCCGAAGGGGGGCAACCCATCACGATCCGGCCCCCCCAACATCCGTTACCCCCCCACGACCACCAAAGCCCGCCATTCGATGCGCTTTGTGTGATGTCGTCGGTCATACCACTCACATGTGTCCTGAATTGCCCCACCTCAAGCTTCTGGTCAACGAGACATTCCCCGACTCTGATCTCCCAGAAGTACATGTCACTATCCCCGACTCCCTCCCAAAACTCAAACACTTGTGCACAAACCACCCTTGTGCCTTGTGCGATTTTCACGGCCATTACACCCACCTCTGTCCCCGCCTTGACGAGTACCGTTCCTCCTTGGACTTGTACCGCCAGTTCAAGGCCGCTTCGATCGGACCAGAGGACCTTCACATTCCGCCTCCCGCTGTTAAGCCAACGGAGCCCTCAGTCACCATTTTGTACCTGTCATCATCCATGAGACCATTGGGGAACGTTCCATCTGAATCCTCCCCTGTTGTTTCGCTTGACCTTCCTTCAGCGGTCATCTTGGGCTCAAAATCGGTAGATCCGTTATCTACTTACTCTTCGGCCACCCATTGTGACGATGCGCATGTGAACCTCTCTTCTCATGATGATGATTCAGGCCGCTTCACCACGTCAGGTAGTTCTTCTTCCACTAGTCACCCCATCTTCTATCACGATGACGACATTATGGAAGAAATTCCCACCCCTGACTTCATCTATATCCCCTTACATCGAACCCATGCGTTCACACCACATCCACCTTGTGGTCATTACATCGAAACCCAATGTTTGGGTAAGGGGGCACCCACATTTGAGAGACCAAGAGAAGCCATTCTCCACCACTCTCCTAGTGTATCTGGTCATGTTGACTCTAGACCCAGTATTCTTCCACATTTAGAAGAACCTCTAGAGTCCCATATCACTTCAGATCACTCTCGGGACGATACCCCTTATCATTCCCTCATCTTACATCAGCAACCCAGTCTCTTAGACATTATTATTGACCAACCTATAGCTTTTCTACGAGAGCATCAGTTCATTATCTCCAAATCCTCCTTTTGGGATAGTGACACCAGGTATGCCAATTCGGAAACTTAGAGTCCATTCGATCTCTATATGCAGTACCAAAAGAGATTGGTAACACTCCATTTCCTTTCTCAAACTGCATAACCATAACCAGAACAAATGGCACACCACATCATTAAAATGTGGTTAGATTCCCCTTTTTATAAATACATTTTGGCATGCCCACAGCATGTCACACAAACTCAAAAAATGGGGGCACCACCTGCCCCTACATACATCACTAGGGGCACCATACGCCCCCCATACATAGACTTACGACATGCCCATAGCATGTTCCAAAAACTGGGGGCACCATACGCCCCCCCCCATACATATACATCCGACACGCCCATAGCATGTTACAAACAAAATCCAAAAACTGGGGGCACCATATGCCCCCCCATACATTCTGGGGGGCACCACTTGCCCCTACACACATCAGAGAGGGCACCATATGCCCCTATATCTGGCCAATACACGACGAACGCCCTGATCCGCCTGGATCTCTGTCCGAAGTGTTCCCAGATCCCTCTCCCTCCAGTTGACCCGCAACTCTGCCATACCTGCACAACCACATTCTTTTTGTCAGGGTACAGATCGGGAGCACCATAACCACACACCACAATCCAACTCCCAGCCATAAAACAGCACCAAACCCCCCTTATCTCCCAGGTCGCAGTTTTCTGCCATTTTCTGGACCAGGTCGCACTTGTTGCCCTAATACTTGCGTCCTGGGTCGTACTTTTTGCCCCAAAAAGTGCGACCCGGCCATAGAGATGAAGGAGGGGCTGTTTCTGGGGGTTTTGGGCCCTCAACTGCAAATGTAATCCATCAAAATGCACGAGCAAGGTTAGGCCTCTCGCCTCCAACTGACAGATCTCGAATCCAACGGTCGGTTTGTCCGCTACGTTCGCCGCAAGATTTAGGGCCTTCTCTCCTCTCCACATTCACCACAGCAACAATAGCAAATTAATGATTTTGGAGGGAAAACCGCCTCATTAAAAGAGAACCCATGTTTCTTCTTTCGACTGCTGCGACCACACCGTAGCCCCGTTCGACGAACCGTCAGCACCGCTGGATAGATCTCACCGAGCTCTCAAATGGGTTTTACTTAGTTTTTGGTGATTTGATACTTCACCCGGACATTTTTTTTCCACGAAGGGTCACTTCACCGCTCCTTAAAATCGAATTTCCTCACTTACGCCACTTGTACTTGGGGCACCATATCGCCCCCTTACTTGTCCATGTTCGGGTTGATTTTCGTCATGAGTACCCACTTTGTACTCATGTTTCTATGACCCCCCATTGGGGCCTTTACTGTGTGGCAGCACTATACAGTCGCCCTTGTTTAGAGCATCCAAGTCGAGTCATCATTGCATTCATGGAGTCTACCCCGCACCCCACTATAGCCCTCCATCCTTCTTTGCTTGGTTCCTCCCTTGTGTCGCATATCATGACCTTCAGCCCCACTGTCCCCTGTCCCTTTCGATATTGTGTCAGTCGCTGCCATGTCATTCATGCCATTTATGCTCTAACAAGGGAAGTCGTCCATTCGCCACTCCATCCTTCCCCTTTCCACTATCATCATTGGTGTCATTCTGTCTGTCGCTCTATTGTTCTTCTCTCGTGCCTTAGTTGAGGATCTCTCATTGCCTCACCTACGGCGGACCTCCTTCTGTCGACATCAGCACATTTATTCCCGAAGCAAGGTCTAGAGGGCGGTGTACCTTGGTTCCAGCTTCCACTCTTGTTCGGTGCCTCGGATCAGGCAGGGGGATCTCTCACTTCCCTTTGACTTGATTACTTCTCCAGCTCCTTTCAGCATGATCGAGATGAGTATACTGGACAGTCCAGTGACCCAGCAGCAGCTCTTGATGATTCCCGGGCGTGTGTGAGATGTCTCGGCCCTCATGAGGGGGTGGCCCTGCAGGTAGCCCCCCACATGCCCGGATGACCTCTTCATTGCAGCCTTTGATGCCGCTCCAGATTTTGATGATGTTGGCCTTAGCCACTTGCAGCACCTCTATGATTTGCATGTATCAGTCAGATTTTGTGAGCCCTTCCCCATTTATAGGGGGCATTTGGGTTGTATTTATCTCATGTACTCAGATATTATTGTACTAGTCCTGGCTGTTATCCCAGGCACAACATGTATGTGAGACTCTTCATTGTATTTTTATCTGGCTCTTGATTATGCCAGCTGTACTCTATGGTTCGGTCCCTTGTTCACTGGACACACTATTCTTTTGTACTTTGTCACGGCGGGCATGGGTATGCCTCCCCCGCCGCCTTCAGCACAGGTACCCTCTCATAACAGAGACTTGTTGCACCTGCGAGTCTCGTCTCCTCAGGGTCTAGTCCTTCAGCACTCTATCTACCTCACACTTCTCTCTCTGACATCCCCTTTTGTTGTCTGGTGATTGTATTCTTACAACGTACTTCGGTCATACGATTTGCTCCTGACACTCGCACGCTGGGGGGCAATCTGTTACACCATTTTTTGGTCATCTAACCTTTTATCATTAGATGAACCCAAGTACACCATGTAAGACCAGTTTTACCCCAAGTAAAACTGCTTTCACTATGTTAATTAAAGAAACCCCAAAAGGAATAATTAATTAAACCATAATTTAATTATTATTCCCAGTCATATTTAACCCAAAAACAAAGAAATTAATGAGATACACCCATAGTTATCTTATTATTTTCTAGGAATAATTATTTAAATAATATTCCTTGTTAAATATGACCAAATCAACCACTATTAATTAAATAAATCATTATTTATTTGATTATATCTCAACCAATTCCTTAAAAGGATAAATAAATCATTTATTTATTTATTCTTCACTAATCAAGGGATTTTGACCCAAGTCAAAGTCCCTTTCCCTCCAACAAATAATAATAAAATATTCCATAGAGGTGGATCTAGATTTGGTTAACATTATTTTAATCATGCACCAAGATCTAGAATGACCCAGTATTTTGTTATAAATAGGAGGGTTTTCCCCTTCATTCTTCACCTTTTGTTGCATACTAGATCACTCTGGATCTATACACTCGGTCTCATTTTCTGCCATTGTTGCTCCCATTGAGCTCTACCTTCTACATTGGGTTTTCTACATCTACAAGAGAGAGAAAGCTTAGATCTGAAGTGTTGAGGACTACAAAGAACCCATCCCATTGAGGAGATCTGGATACACCTTCTTGTTTCCTCCCAGGTGCCCTATAATATAAAAATTCATTCAAAAATAAATCATTATTTATTTGATTATATCTCAACCACTTCCTTAAAAGGATAAATAAATCATTTATTTATTTATTCTTCACTAATCAAGGGATTTTGACCCAAGTCAAAGTCCCTTTCCCTCCATCAAATAATAATAAAATATTCCATAGAGGTGGATCTAGATTTGGTTAACATTATTTTAATCATGCACCAAGATCTAGAATGACCCAATATTTTGTTATAAATAGGAGGGTTTTCCCCGTCATTCTTCACCTTTTGTTGCATATTAGATCACTCTGGATCTATACACTTGGTCTCATTTCTGCCATTTTGCTCCCATTGAGCTCTACCTTCTACATTGGGTTTTCTACATCTACAAGAGAGAGAAAGCTTAGATCTGAAGTGTTGAGGACTACAAAGAACCCATCCCATTGAGGAGATCTAGATACACCTTCTTGTTTCCTCCCAGGTGCCCTGTAATATAAAAATTCATTCAAAAATCGTGTTCTTGTCTTGTCTGTTGGATGCATGGAGCAAACTCTTTACTTTACTGCTTAATGTCTTTCCATTTATAGATCTGGTTGTTGCAGCACTTTAACTACTAATTGCAGATCTGAAGATGTTTTGCAGCCATTATTGTTGTTAGGGCTATTAGTTATGCGTAGCTAAAGTGGTTCTTTTTCGTACACTTCGACGAAGAATTCATACTAACAGGCTAAATTTGGCAGGGGTGCCAACTAAATTTGGCGGCCACTAATGAGGCCACAATTTTGTACTTACCAGCGATGGATTCCAGAGGCCAGAACGAGAAAAATTTTTGCCTCCTTAAATTGTCCAGTAACTCCCAAAATCCAGTGGAAAATTCAAAGAGGCTTATATTAAAAAATATATAAAAAAATCAGATGGTGGGCCACCACCCCCGCCACCCCCCAATGACAACTTGTTATATATATAGAGAGAGAGAGAGAGAGGGAGAGGGGGGAGGGGGGGCGACATTGGCAGACCCGCCACCCGACTATTTGAATAACAACCACACAAATACAACAAAGTCAGTGGGGATAAAACCCACCTCCTAGGAGGCCACACTCACACATATCACACCGTCCAATGGCTCCCAAAAAATTCCAAACAAACCAACTTAAAATTATTCCATTTTAAAACTGATGGTTGGGTCGCTGGTTGGAACCTGGGCCACCTTCCAACCATTCACCATAATTAAACAATGTTCTAGCACAAGCATCTTGGGCAATTCCACCCATAAAATTACCTTAAAACCCAAACTCACTGATCTACCCAAAGAAGAAAGGAGAGCGCCCAATAAAACCCTAAGCAGACATGGAGAATGAGGCATGGAACCCTGACGTAGGGGAATCTTTAAGATTCCTTTTGGAGCTGATTTTTGACAAAGGCAGAAACATATCAAATTTATACTCATTTTTCTCAGTTTTCCACAAGAAATATTATGGTGTAATCAATTTCCTCATCTAAGCAGCGTATCTTCAGTCAACTTGCAAGGAAGAATCTTTTGGGAATCATGAGGAATCTAAAAGATTCCCTTGGGACCAAATTTTCACAGTTTTAGAACTAGGCCGAGTTTATACTCATTTTACTCAATTTTTCGCAAGGAGCACAATGGTTAAGTTAGATTAGTAATATGAGCAACATAACTCTATTCAACCAGCGAGAAGAAATATTTAGGGGAATCTTTGAGATTCCCGATTGTCCAATTTTGAATGAGCCAGAATGGGGTCTAGTTTATAGTCATTTGACACTATTTCATGCCAGGAATTCAACGGTGTAGTCGATTTCTTCAGCATAGGTGTGCATTTTCAGGAAATCCTTGGAAGTAGAGGTATAAGGTTCCTTTTTTACATGCATGCAATTTTATTTTTTCTGAATATTAATGAAAGCAACCTCCCAACTTTGAGCAGAGCCCGAAGACGTAGCCCACACTCAGTGAACATTGTTACCAATGTGTTGCATATTTTCTTCTCATGGTTGCATTTTATTTCTACTCCTTTCATGTTATATGCTTTCACGGCTACATGCTCTTTTATATGCAATTTTGTATGCATCTTTGAAGTAAAAAGATCCAGATCACTTTCAGACCATATTTATCCAATAAAGATATACTTTTCGAATTTCTTATCTAGCTTACTGCTATTCTCCTTTGGAACATGCACATAAGCATCAAGAACAAATACGTTGAGAGTTTTAAGAGAAGGCTTATTATTAGTCTATACCTTATGTGGATTATTTTCATCCAATGCTGATGAGGGTGATTTATTTACCAAATAACGCGTAGTGTCCACTACCTCTGCCTAAAATTCTTGTCCTAACCCAATACCACTGAGCATGCTTCTTGCTTTCTCCATCAACATCTTGTTTATTCTTTTTGGAACTCCATTTTTTTGAGTTGTGTATGCAATATTCTTCTGCTTGCTATACCAAACTTCTTAAAGAATTATTCAAATTCATTCTTGTAAAATTCTCCACCATTATCTGCCCTCAACACCTTAATTTTATTCTTTGTTTAATTTTCCACGGAAGACTTAAAATCTTTGAACTTTTTAAATGTGTCATATATTTTTTTTAGGAAACAAATCTATGTATTCCTCAAAAATTCATCTATAAATGATACATAATACACAAATTTACCCAATGGTGGAACAAACAAGGGTCCAAACACATCATTGTGCACCAAATGTAATATCCCCTCTAACCTTTTAGCACTTAGTGGATAACCTTACTTGATTATGCTTCCTATTTAAACCTTCTACAATAACATTATCATGTAGTACTCAAAGGCCCTTCTCTCCAAGATGTCCCAGTCTTTGACACCACAACATAGTCTTTTCTCTAGAGATTGTAGGACTTTTTCCTTCTCCTACTCCACTCTTTAGAACAATGGAATTTTTGTACCCATCACTAATAGTGCTTCCTAGTAGCTTATACAAAGTTCCAATATGAACTCCACTTATCAATACATTTTCTCTTTGAACCATCTTGTAGACAATGTTTTCAAACATTGGTTTTACACTTACATCACTCATCTTTCTTACAAAAATCAAATTTCTAGATAATCATGGTATGTGTAGAACAAAAGGAGTGTTTTAATCCTTCCACCAATAAGCTTCAACTTGATTTTTACTTTTCCTATGATTCTAGATGTAAAATAGTCTTCAAGGAAAACATCACTGACATCATATATTTCATATTCGCAAAACCACTCCCCATGAAGAATCATGTGAAAGAATGCACCTGAATCAAGTAGCCATGTCACCATGAACTACATGTGTACTTGAAGAAGTGAAGTTGTAATGAACCTCATTACTACACTAACATACTAATTTATGTATTTTTAAATAAGAATAGTTCATATTTATGTAAATTTCATCTTACTGTTATTGATCCATGCCATATATAACTTCACAATAATTTCCAGTGAGTGTTCTTGATAAGAGATAAAGATTTCTTTATACTCTTCTTTTGACTACTACACGCTATTCCTATTTTTGTTTAATTTTCCAATTTCAATTCCCTATAATGGTACACGATTGTTTTCACCAAGAGATATAATATTTTGTCTCAACGAATTTCATTTCCCTTATAATAAAGTCTCTAACCACAATTATTTACTTTTCTTTTATTCATTTATATAGTTAGACATTGTATTTAAACTATGTATTGTTTCTAATGGAAGATATCATATTTATTTTTACTTGTAATACAAGGCATAACAAGTTGGCTACATGCCATATGCATATATTCCTAAATTATATATATATATATATATATATATATATATAATTTGAAACCCAAATCATATATTTCCTTAGTGTTTTAATATCACCTTTAAGCCTGTTTTCCTTGCCAGTGTGCTATGGTTCGTTTCCCCTTCTAAAAATGTGTTAGTATACCTTTATGATCAAGTCTTCAATCTTAATTTTTATTAATCCTATCACCATCGTTAAAAAAATATTATATGGTTTGTGTTGTGTATGAGTTTATTTCCACCACATACATTTATTCATTAATAGACCTTTACAATAACATTACACATGTCTACCCTTCGAATTGGCCATACTATACATTGAAAACCAATTGCACGAGTCATACATGTGGTATATTATTAGTCCCTGCCTAGACTATAGCGATCGTTAGATCGTTGACTGGCCTATTAATTCATTAGTTGACCAATTTTTTTTTGGCTTATCAATGTTTAACCAAAGCTTTATACTGCAATTTTCATCCATCTAAATTTTACCCAAAGTTTTTGGATATAAAAAATTGACCTCTTATTACAACCTTCATGAATCCAAATGTAAGAGATGTAAGAATGTTTTATTTTATCCAAAGTTCAGTTTGCACGCTGTGACAACTGATTTTAAGTATGGAGCAAAGTTTTTTTTTTTTGGTATCCAAAGGTTTTTTATAGCCAAAGTTTTTTCAACACTGCGCCTAATGTTTTGTCATCCAAAATAGCCAGTTGATGCCAGAAGGCATTTATTGACATATGTTGGAAAATTCTAAGAGACCTGCTCGATAGTCCTCCAAGTGTGTATAGGTGACAACGAGAAATGGGAATGCTAAGAGACTTGCAGAGAGAGATTTACCAACAGAAGCAGGGTAAAGGAGATAGACTCGAGGAGACAAATTTATGAGCAGAAGCAGGGTAAAGGAGACAGACCCATGAAGATATATTTACGAGCAGAATCAGGGTAAAGGAGACAAAGGGGACAAAAGCCTATTGCAGGGAAGGCTATCGATGAAGCTCATGGACGTTGCTCACGTCATGAAGTCAGGTACCCTTCAAAACATCTAAATTCAATCTTATGTTGCAAAAAAACACAAATGCAAAACAGCTTCAGCTATAAATCCTCTGCATAAAAGTCCTATCTTCGTTTCAAGAAAGAAGCTCTGCCCCATTCCTTTCTTATCCTGGAAGTCTGAAAAGCCCCCAACTGCAGAACATTGATAAGCCACAATGTGCAAGATGATTTTCTGAAGTAGAAATTTATTTTTTACAAATATGAAGTTTCAATATTCAATCTATCTTCTAAATTCAAAAAGTTTTGAATATACTTTCTTTTATATTTACTTAAATTGATGTCTATGGAATAGAATTATAATGTATTATTTTTTTCAATTCAAAAAATTTAAAATATTTCAAAATCTTACTGAATGAGTGCCAAAGTTCTCCACCTGGCAAGTAACTTTTCTTTCCAGTGTTTAATTTCACGTATTTAATCTACAAGATGTAGAGTTAAAAAACTCATAAAATAAATAGTCATTTCAATTCATTAGATTAGTGAGAACATTAAGTGGAAATATTTGGAAACCCTTACATTTAATTTCGCCAACAAACTGACGAAGAAAATATAAATTTCTTAAAAACTTAATGTAATTTAATTTGTCTTTTCGCCTAACAAAATGTTTTGCAATTGGTTTCAAACCCATAAACAACACTTTAGTCCATGTCAATTAAAAAATAAAACTTCTATAGTTCATTCCAAAACCCATAAACAATACTGTAGTCAGTGTCAATTAAAAAATACAAGAATTTTATTCATTAGATCAGCGAGAACATTTATGTGGAAAAAAGAGATTTGAAAACCCTTACATTTAAAATTGTGAGATTTGAGAAACAGTAAAGAAATTTTGATTTTCTTAACAAACCCATCGAGAAAATATAATTTGCTTAAAAATAATTTGTTATGGAATTTGACTTTTCATTGAACAAAATGATTAGCAATGAGTTTCATGGCCTATAAACAACATTGTATTCTAGCTATGACCATCTGAATAAACAACATCAAAACTTCTAATGAACATGTAACAACCAGACCACAACCAATAAAGAGAGCTTGAATCTAATCCATGAAGTGAACAGGCGATCAAGCCTTTATAAATATCCCCTACAACAATAAGAAAACTTCAGCAACCTCACCTCATTTGTACGCTTTCGACAGCGAATGATGAAAAATCATGTAACCTCGGTTGGCGGGGCTAAAATGCCTATCTATTCAGGTAGGTGAGTTATGTAGCGCTTTAGTGTTTCCTCCTAAAGAAAGTCACGAAAATACTCAACATAAAACATAACAAACTCATCTGTCAAGAATGTAATAGATTTTGAATTTATTTTCCTGTTCACTATCACTATGGTTTTCATTGTTCTTTTAAAAAAGGGAGGTTGTGCATAGTCAGGCCATATATAAATATGGACAAGTGTTTACCATGTTAGAACGTGCCTAATACATTAATACCATTGAGAACCACTTCAACACATCAAATTATGCGAGCTCATATAATGTAATTAATTTTATATACATAAATTTGTTGGCCCATCTCTTGGCCACTCGTCCACACCATTGATATCATGTCTTTCCCCGTCGCTACCGTGGCAGTTGCCTGCTTGCATGGGGCTGATAACTGACTAAGTGGGGAGTTATGCATGCCCTTAGTATGAAGCTGCTTAGGTCAGTTTCTTGAAGCGGTTGGAGTGTGTAGTGTATTTCTGTCTGATGCGGGATTGTAACCGCACATCAGTGAGCCTCATGCCCTTCCACATTTCAGATAGAAGGGTATAGTAATAGTACCCACCGACCCGACCTACATAAGGCACTGAAGGTGTGAAGTGGAGGGTAAAAGAGGAAGGACTCCAGGAATCTTAGCAACAACTCTATCTGCCATGTTGGTAGAAAGGTAGGTTTGTTCCAGCTCTGCCATCAATAACTACCAACATCCCCTCTAGTTTGGCTCCCTTGCCTGTAGCTTTTTCTTTAGGGAGAGGCTTTAACGTTTGGGGCTCCTACGCAAAAGTAGCGTGACTGAAGAGCAGTTTCATACCCTCAGTAGTTAATCATAATCTCAAGCTTTAACATAGTCCTAAGCCATAGATAGAACTGGTCAAAACGTCTAAAGAATTATTTTATAATTATTTAATCATAAACACTCATTTTATAATTGTTTAGTATATACCAGAAATGTTTAGTGTTTATAGGAAATACGATAGGGACTATTGCTACGCAGTTGCTATTGTTATGAATACCTTCGAGAAAGATCAGAAACTTGGAAATTTAATCACGCTCTATGTGTTTTCTTGTTGTCAAGGGTTGGTACAAACTCTACAATTCATGGTTTTTATGTTTTGTAAGCAATAAACAATTGATTATTTCGATAATTTCGATAGACTACCACCACCATCGACATGTGAACTCATTTTCTCACTTGTATTTGGAAAATGCTCCGACTCTTTTGGGTCTAGTGTATATTTTTACTCTTTAACAATTTCAATCAATAGATATGGTTAAATTCCTTCGTTTATTCCGAACGATTAACTAGGTTTTCTTGTGACCATGGTTCACATTTATTCTGGAGGTATTTCATTTGTTTACCAAATTTTCATTCAATTATTTAATTTCCTAGCATTCTCCTTCCGTTCAAACATATGGTATAACATTCCGATGTGTTTTATTTTCAAGTGTACTGAGTTACTGGATTGTTAGAATTCTAGACCATATTTTGGTTAAAGTTTTTCCTGCAAGGTTGTTTTTTCCTTTCTCAAGCTTCGACATCTTTACCAACATCTAAAAGTTATTCCAAAAGTCACATTAATCTATGTTAATGCTTAGAATTTACCCTTTAGAATTCTTTTGTGGGTTTAATGCAACTCATAAGGTTATAAATTTGTAAACCCTAATACTTTAATCAAAAGGATTTTAGTGGTTTTTATGCGAGAGAGTGTTTTTATTAACTAGGTTCTTGTTTTTTTTCGATTTCATTTTCTATTTGATAATAAATTAATTCTTATTTATACACTTGGTACCATTCTATTTTCAGTTGTGATTATTATTGTTGTGGCTAGATTTGTAGTTATATACGGGGTTTTTATACTCAGGTTTATCTCTGCATTGTCATCCCTATCGGCTAAACCTTTTATCTCATCATTATAATATTCCTTGTTTCTGCCATAATGGATCAAATATTTTAGGTATATTTATTGTAAAATAAATGATTTCATTTCTTTTCTTTTGTGAAAAATTGTTTTCTATGGCTAGGATTTTTCTACAACCCTATACCTTCCGCAAAATTAATTTTTTTATAAATTTTTATTTAACATCCTAGAGTTTAAGGGTAAATGATTTTGTAAACCCTAAACCTTAGGGTATATCAAATTATTCTAATCCCTTTGAACGATTATAGATCTGGGGGTGGTCTCGTCAATTCATGCAGTCACATGAAAAAAACCTTTGTTAAAATTGTTGGCTAGGGTTTTTTTCCCTACAAAGCACATACACAAAGTCCTTTATGTGATAATGTTGAAGTTACAAATTAGAGTTTACTGCAGGTTTACAATTTTCTTTCTTATGGTTAGATTCTTATTATGCACAATAATTTCTTTTCATTGTGTAGAATTTATAATTACCCTCCTGTGTAATCCTACTAATATATTTCTTTTTCCATGCCGGATTATGGCTAGGAATATTGTAACTTGGATTCCATTTTGGTAATTTCTATATAATGTTTCCATTTTTTTTAAAATTTTCCTATAACTTCTTTCAATATTTACCTGTACTTAATTTTACATATTTTAATATAATGTTTGTAATTTGGCAATTTCTCTTACAGTTCCATAAAAGTTTAGACTTCAACTTTGTTGTGGATATTCTAAAATCTTCTTATTGCTCACGGGAGTTTCGACTATTGTTTACCACGTCGGGCGAACCAAACCCTTGGTTTCCTCCTTTCCTTGAGCATGGATGTTGTGTTCGGGAGCATGATTCCGAGGTTTTCAATCTTGAATGTCTTATTAGTTAAATTGTTTTTTTTGAAGTATTTATTCCTTTCAAGAAGTAAGTTTTTCAAAGGCTTAAAGCCTATGATGTAATATATTTATGGGACAACAATATCCCTTGTTTTTCTTCTATAAACATATTTATATCTTTCTTTGTTGGTAATTCTTTTGTGGTCCTCTCTGACCCCTAATGAAATTCTCATTAGAATAATCTTTAATTCATTGAAATTTGATATATATATTGAAAACACATATTTGAAAGCTTATTTTGTTTAGACTATGTTAATTATTTATTTTATATAAACTACTACTCATATTTACTCTAAGTAGTTTGTATGTATGTAAATAAATACCTTGTGTTTACTGTAATATTCAGAGTTTTTTTTTTTCTAAGAGATTATATATCTATATTTGCATATATTGTGGTTCATTATATAGCCAATATATATATATATATATATATATCCCACTTATATTATTCTAATTCTTATAATAAAAGCCTCATCTTATTAATTACTCTTATACTAACTGAGTAAATGTTTTAAACTTAACTTGTGCATTAATTGAACCAATATAACCATATTTATATATACCTATACTTTGTATGTATAAACACAGTTTAAATTATTGACTAGGTTAATATCATTCGATTATACATCTAAATTTTCACAGAGTATTGTACATATATGTATTAAATATATAGAACAAAATGTAATTTCCTTCATATTAACTATTACAAAACTTTATTTTTGTACAAACACTCAAAACATACATAAATTCATATAAAATAAAACTTGCCAATTAATAACAAAACATCATATTTTTTTAAATCATTAATAAATCTATCCATATATGAGAAGTTCATGGTACCAACTTGATAATTTTAACTTTGGAATTGATACAATAATTCACTGGCTACTCCTATCCTTTGATACTTTCCTCAATAGTATCCCCATGAGCACTTTTGACAACAAGTAATTAGCTCTATTCACTTTGTCCTTTCTTGTTTTTCTCACTATATTAGCTATGTGTGATTCTCCTTCTCAACAAGATGACCAAAATTGTATTACCCTCTCTACCATTTAGTTGGTGTTTGATAACTACCTCCACCTCACCACACAGGTGGAAAGTAGTTATTAGCTCATTTATGAGCTTCACTTCCCCACTTTCTTCCAAGCTGACAACTTCCTGTCTTTTAGGGAAGTTAGTGAACAAGTACTTCCATGATCATTAGTAATTTAATCATTTATATTTTATATGTAAGACTTAATGAGTGGTAATAAATATCAAAAAATAACTTGCAATCACAACTCATCTAGCCAGGTGTAATTCTGACATTAGTGCCAATTATTTATTTTATTAACAACATTATAAATCCAAGATTTTAGTTCAACCTTTATCAGTTTATCACATTGATAAAATATTTCCAAATACATCTTTTAAAGTTATGACACAGTCACACTTGACCACATTTACAAACTTACAACAAAGCTTCAAGTCAAGGGATATCACATCCTCCCCTACTTGAATTTGACAGTGTCTCAGTGTCTATTCTAGAATTAATTCCATCTTGCTAAAACATAGATGTATATGCTTCTTTAAAAACATCCTACAAATCCCAAGTTGCCTCTTCTATGTTGAAATGCTTCAACTGAACTTTCACTTGAGCTATGCCTTTATTCTAGAGTGTGACTACTCTTTGGTCTAGAATACGTAGAGGTTCTGCTAGGAACTATCCCTCTAGTTCTACCTATACAAAATTCCAATCAATTATATGAGTTGAGTCATGTAGATATTTTTTTAATAAGGATACATGAAATACATTATGAAATTTTATATTTTCTAGAAGAAGAAGTTGATAGGAAACTAGCCCAATTCTAGCTAACACCTTAATATTTCCATAGTATCTAAGTGATAGCTTGGCACAATTTCCAAGTATAAGTGTCATTTTATTAGGTTTAACTTTTATATATACATGATAACCAACATTGAATTATTTTTTAACTCTTTTTAAGTCTACATAACTCTTCTGTCAATATTGAGCTATTTTCAAATTTTAGTTGACCTGTTTAACCACTTCGTCCATCTCCTTTAGCACATTTGGTCTCGACACAAATTTATCTTTAGGAGGATCTCAACTTCTAGGTACTTTGAATATTCTACCATACCATACCCCAAAGGGGCTCATCTTCAAAGAAGTATGATATCCATGATTATAGTTAAACCCAACTAACAGGAGATAATTTTCCAACTTAGTTGGATATCCATAACATACATCATTAACATATATTATAAAATGTGATTGTTCCTTTATGTTTGACCATGAATTTGAGGATGATAGGTTGTGCTAAAGTTTAACTTTTTTCACATGCCTTTAAATAAACCCTTCCAAAATTTAGAAGTGAACTTGGCATCACGGTCTAAAATCACAATTTTAGGCATGCCATGGAGTCTAAATATTGCCTTCATGAATATTTATGCTATGTTAATGGAATTGAAGGTAGATTTAACAGGAATAAAGTGTGTTTCTTTACTGAGTTTATCTACCACTACCATAATAGAATCATGTTTCCTCCTAGTTTTTGGTAAATAAATGATGAAGTCCATTGATATTATCTCCCATTTCTATTCTAGAACGGGAAAGGGTTGTAACAACCCAGTTGGATGTTGATGGGATGATTTCACTTGTTGAAACTCCAATAATTTAGCTATGTATTCAATTGTTTCCGTTTTCATGTTAGCCCAATCAAAGTCCTTTCTCAACACAATTGTTAACTTTTGATGACCAGGATGTCCAGTTGTTGGTTTCTTATGTAACTCATGTAAAACAAACAGTTTCAGATATGAATCTTAAGGAAACAAAAATTTGTCTTTGTACATAAGAAATTCCTAATTATTTATTAAGAAATCAATTTCCTCTTCACTTATCAATTCATATATCTGATTTTTTTTCTTTAATTCTCATGTATTCTTGATCAAAATATGCAGCCAATTTAATGTTTTATATCATATTTGTTTGCCAAATTTTTGTTGTAATGGCGTAAATATGATTTAATTTTTTGCTTAAGGCATCAACAATTTTCTTTTCTTTTACTTTAATGTATACGAATTAAAAATCGTATTCACTAAGGAATGTTATCCATCTTTTTTGACTAGCATTCATAATTGGTTGTTCCAATATGTATTTGAGACTAACATTCTCTCTTTTGAGCTAAAATTTTCTTCCTATGAGGTGGTGTCTCCATATTTTTATAGCATGGATGATAACTTCTAGTTCTAAGTTGTGTGTGGCATAATTATTCTCATGATAATTTAGCTTCCTAGATTCATAGTTGATTGCATGACCTTCTTGCATTAAAACACATCCCAATCCTTCTTTACATCCATATATGCATACAAAAAAATATTTGTTGGGGTCAACTAGTTTCAGGATTGGTGTAGCAGTTAATAATTGTTTTAATTTTTTAAAGCTATCTTGACACTTCTAACTCAAATTAAACTTTGTCCCCTTCTTTTGCAAATAAGTAATTAGATATGCCAATTTAGAAAATCCTTCTATGAATATTTTGTAATAACTTGTGATTCCTATAATAGACTTGATATCAGCTATGCCTTTAGGTACATACCATTCAATAATAACTTTTATCTTTTCAGGATCCACAAGAATCCCTTCCTCAAATACTACATGTCCCAAATACTAAATCTGTTTATGCTAAATTCAGAATTTACTAAACTTATCATATAACTCATTTTCTCTAAGTATTTGAAGAGAAATATTCAAATGTTGATCATGTTCTTCTTTACTCTTTGAGTAAACCAAAATGTCATCTACGAATACAATGACAATTTTTTCTAGAAAAGTACTAAGCAAACTATTCATTAAGCACATGAAAGTGGCAAATGTATTAGTGAGTCCAAATGGAAGTACCATAAACTTGTAATTTACATATATTTTCCTGAAAGTTGTTTTATGTATATCTTCATCCTTGATCCTAATTTGATGATACATCCTGATCTTAGATTCATTTTTGAGAATATTGAATCTCCTTGGAATTGGTCAAACAAGTCATCAATTCGAGGTAAAGGGTACTTATTTTTTATGGTCATTTCATTGAGCTACATGTAATCTATATAAAGCCTAAGAGTTGCATATATCTTCTTAACGAATAAATTTGGTGCACCCAAAGGAGATACGCCAGGCCTTATGTGCTTCTTATCTAGCATCTCTTCTAGTTGAATTTTTAATTCCATTAACTCAAGAATGCTCATTCTATATGGGGCTCATTAGGGGAATTTTGAGGTCTAAAATGGGCATCCTAAGGAAATAAAAATAATAATGGAAATAATAAAATAATATTTGATTAAATCATCAAATTTTAGAGGAAAAAATAAAAAATTACTTTTTCAACTCATATTTTCAACTTATCTCCAAAAGTTTTTACTCAAGTTTCAAGCGGGAGTACTTGTTGGATGCAAAATTTAATTCCTCATCCCAAAATTTAATTCCTCATCCAAGGAGTACCCATGTCGAATACTTTCTATGGACCTTGCTACACGAAAAAATGAGAAATACATGAAAAATTTGCAATCACGTTTTTTCATGTAATTCATTAAATTCGTTTGTTTGTTTCTAACAGTCAACCAAGATTTCTCGTGACCAAAATTTATGTTTATTTCGGAGGTATTTCATTTATTTACCAAAATTTCCTTTAATTATTTAATTTAACAATATTCTCCTTTTGTTCAAACATATGGTCTAACTTTTTGGTGTGATTTATTTGCACATGCACTGAGTTATTGGATTGTTATAATTATAGGCCATATTTTGGTTAAGATGTTTCTCTAACTTTGACATCTTTACCAACATATGAAGGTTATTCCCAAAGTCACTTCTATCTAGGTTAATGCTTAGAATTTACCCTTTAGAATTCTTTTGTGAGTTGAATGTTACTCGTAAGGTTACAAAATTGTAAACCCTAATACATTAATCGAAAGGATTTTAGTGGTTTTTATGCAAGGGAGCATATTTATTTACTGGGTTATTATTTTTGTTCGATTTAATCTTTGATTTGATAATAAATTAAATCTTCATTATAAGCTCTTGTACCATTCAATTTTTAGTTGTGCTTATTCTTTCCACGATTGGATTTTGTAGGTACATACAGATTTTTTATACTCAAGTTTATCTCTGCGATATTTTTACAGGTTGTCATCCTTGTCTACACAACCTTTTGTCTCATTAGTATAGCATTCCATGTTTCTACTAGAATGGATCAAATATTTTGGGTATATTTATTGTAAAATAAATTCTTTCCTTTCGTTTCCTTTATGCAATTTTGTTGTCTATGGCTATGGTTTTTTTTAACCCTAGAACTTCCAAAAAATTAGATTATTTATTAATTTTGATTGAACATTATAGATTTTAAGGGTCAATAATTTTCTAAACCCTAACCCTTAGGGTATATCAGAGTATTTTGATTCATTTGAACGACTATAGACCTGGGTGTGGTCTCAGAAATTCATGTAGTCACATGAAAATAACCTTTGTTAAAATTGTCGACTAGGGTTTTTAGCCCTACAAAGCAAATACCCATAATCCTTTATGTGATATTGTTGAAGTTAGAAATTAGAGTTTACTATACGGCTTACAATTTTTCTTTCTTATGGTTAGATTCTTACCATGGGCGAGAATTATTTTTCATTGTATAGAGTTTATGATCACCCTCCTTTGTAATCCTACTAATTTATTTCTTTTTCCTTATATGTGTATGGCTAGTCATCATGTAACTTGTATTCTGTTTAGGTAATTTCTTGATAATGTTTCCATATTTTTTAACAATTTTTATATAACTTTTTTTTTTATATTTCCTTGTAAATAATTTTACATATTCTAATATAATGTTTGTAATTTGTGAAATGCTCGGAGGTAATTATAGTTCCATACAATTTATGGAGTTTAATTTCATTGTGGATATTCTAAAAACTTTTTATTGCCCACGGAAGTTTCAATTATCATTTACTAGGTCGGGTTACCTAAACCCTTGCTTTCCTCCTCTACTTGAGCATGAATGTTGTGTTCGAGAGCATGATTCCAGGGTTTTCAGTCTTGAATGTCTTATTAGTTAAATTTCTTATTTTTTCAAGTATTTCCTCCATTCAGGAAGTAAGTTTTTCAAAGGCTTAAAACCTATGATGTAATAGATTTATGGGACAACCATATCCCTTGTTTTATTTTTTTGATAAACATATTTTTATGTTTCTCAGATGATTATTGTTTTTTGGTATTATATATTCCCCCTAATGTAATTCTCTTCAAGATGACCTTTAAGTCATTGAATCTTGATATATTATGAAAATAATATATGTGTGTGTGTGTGTGTGTGTGGATTTATTTTTCAAGTAATTTATTTTTCCTTTATATTGAAAAAAATTATTTGGAAAGCTTATTTTGTTTACCTTATGTTAGTTATTTATTGTATGTAAAATACTGCTCATATTTACTCTAAGTATTTTATATGTATGTAACAAATACTAGTAGAAAAATGATGAAATTAGTGACTAGGTGACTAAAAAAGTTAGTCAGCGCAATGATTTCAAGTGAATTACTACTAAATTTGAGCAATTTTAAGCGACCGAACTAAAAATGACTAACTTAAACGACTAATTTAGACTAGGGATAAAATATACGACTAGATAATAAGTGACTAAACTAAAAGTGACTAAATTAAATGACTAATTTAGTATAGGATTAAAATATATGACTAGATAATAAGTGACAAATTTAATAATGATTAAAGTAAATGAATATTATAGTCCAAGAATGTAAATATGACCAAATAACAAGTACAACAAGTATATGAATTAGTCATTTATGTTAGTAATTTTTAATTGTGGTCCCTTTTCTTTAATGTCCTTCTTTGGCCATAGTAAAGGCCACGAGACCCATTCTTATTATGCAAAACATACTAAATGCCCATATTTCGAGCTAGAGGTCTTGTTCATGGAAATTGAGCATGAGAAAGATTTATTTAGGGACTAATACCCTTATTTTACTCTCCTAACCATAACATAAACACTAACTCTGATATGTGATGAGAAATAATCATATGGTGCCCATATCCCAACTTAGGACCAAATATTCATTAAATTAGAAGATATAGGTGGTTTTTAAGTCTAGCTCATTGGTATTGACACTAAAAAGCTTCTTGTAAGGCATAATGCCAAATTGTTTACCTCCCCTACCCACGGTACATTCCTTAAATCCTATACATGGTGTGAAAAAAATCCTAATATAATTGATATATCATATATTCCTAAGATTATTTAGAGAGGATCTATGTGGTCTTTCAATGCCAAATTCATCGCCCTTGAGCATGAGAAACTTAGTTTTAGAAATAAATTCATTTTTCTCCTTCCCTCATACTAATTCTTATCATACAAAAAAAAATAATGGTGCCCATATTCCAAGGCTAAGGCCCCTTTCATGTCTATTGGTAAAGACCTTGAGAGTTATTCATAGTGTGCAAAATGTGGTAATGTTGTGCAAATATTATTAAAGATAAAAACCCCAATATAAATTCCTCCATTGTTCATAACCCCTCGAAATGTTGAATATTGGCAATTGGCCTCATTGTGATAAGTGGAAGCTTAGCCCCCAAAAAAGAAAAGTTTTCAAACTTTAAAAAGGGACATGTTATCATACCTTTTTATAGCTATATTAAAACAAGAAGAAACCACATAATTTTAATTTTGAGTCTTTTAATTTTTCTCAATATATAAGAAAGAATAACCACATAAATAATTAAAATTTCAAGAAAGTTATACTCTTCACACATAAATACCACTTCATAAAACTATTAAGTATATTTGTAAATTTTACATATTTAATAATTTATATACAACTTAATATCTTATTTATTTATATTAAATTTTTAGTTTAATACTATATATATATATATATATATATATATATATATATATATATATATATATCTTATAATTTTTTTTAGTTTTTATTTTAGATTAGCTCCAATTCCCGCCTAAAAAATCCACCCTTCACCCAGAAAAGATATTTGAAATCAAATTTGACATAGATACTGGCCAAAGGCGCTTCAACAAATTTTGAAATAAAATCCCACATCGATAAAAGATTAAACAAGGAATTCAATGAATGGAAGGTGAAGATTAGGAGTATTGCTGAAGAAATTTGCCAATTGGCAATAAGGAAAGCTTCTTCAGCTCAGCAGAGAGAAGAGGAGTTGTGAGGCTAGAAAAAATCAGTTCAGCTTGGCAGAGAGAAGAGGAGCTGTGAGGTCAGCAAAAATAAGGCATGGAACAGAGCAAGTCAGGTGTAAGGGAATGTTATATGCTTTAGACACTAAGGATACCAAAGATGTTGATTATGTTTTGAAATTCAAAATCACTCTAGTTTATAGGGCACACCATATTCAGACTTGTCATGGGCTCGAAGACCAGTTCCAGGATTACTACAAATCGTCAGCTACAGGTTAATTCAGATTTGCAAATCTCATAAGTTCAGCATTTCTAGAATCACACCAGTTATCTTTGCTCAAATTGTTGGGTTTTTCATAGTCGAAGACTGTGTTTTGAGGATGGTTGAAGGATTAATCTCCACTCCCTAGGTGGAAATGATGTGGGATAAAACTATAGCAAATCAAAGCTGTATTTTAGAGGATCAATTTTTGTATGCAGGTTGCAAGCCATATTTTTCTTCTGCTTATCAAGGATTATGTGAGTCTACTTGGTATGCTTTTGAGCCCCACTTACCTTTTTCAACACCATATTCCTGCAGCCTATACCTTCCATGAAACTTCCCAACCATGCATTGCTAATTTATGCGGATCAATAACGAAGCACAAAGGGAGATATTTCTTTTTTTAATGCAGATACAAGTGGAGGAAGATAAGGGTAGGGTGGAATGCTGCCGTTGTTGCTTTGTTCCATCGAATAATTTCAATTTGGTCAAAATTCAAACTACTGACTGGTATTTTTATATTCAAATAAGAAAGATGATGGTATGCTTACTCTAAGGTATGATAAATTAGACTGGCTTCTTGGGCTTAGTTATGCAGAGAGTGATCTAGAAATTTTCCAGGGAGTACTGCAGAAAGCTTTCGAATCAATTAAATGAGAGAAGTTTGTAAGAAGATATGGCTACCAAATGGGTCCCTTGCTTGATATTTTGGACAATAATAAAGACAAATTGTTAAATTTTGTGACTACATAATACATTTTTATGTTTAAACTACGTAGAATATGCACATAAGTTTAACTGCTTCTAATTGTCCAGTGTGGTGCCTATTTTCTTGGTTGGTTTGCTGCAGGGCATGTCACTTGGAAAAAAAATCATTTGATAAGGCCATTGAAAATCTTGATACTCTCAGTGAAGAATCATACAAGGAAAACACTTAAATAATGCAATTGCTGAGGGACAATCTTACATTATGGACTTCTAATTTTCAAGAAGATTGAGGTTAGTTTAGACATTAATTTTGAGATAGGCTGATAGCAAATTCACTTTACATGTTCGAAGTGAGAAATTAAAATGACCAAAAGTTCTAATTCAACTCAAGTAGCTATTTGGAACCCAAAGGGGATTAGTGCTAGGACCTTTTATATCATTCAGTTACAGGGTGATAATCTATTAAAGGGAAAAGTGGCTCGGATATTGTCCCAAACATGTCTTTAACTTCCATCTATTAATAGCTATTGTAAAATTCTTGCTGAATTAAAATATATTACAATTATATAATGCATGATTTTTACAAGAGGAAAAATTAAACTATTTTTTTCTACCCTTTCAAGCAAACTCAACAAAATGTTATGCTTATAGTGGAACCATAGCCAATTTTAGTTCCTTTCATTTTGTACACACAGCCATCACTATGAACAACTACACACACCAACAATAATCACTTGCGGACACCAATAATAATTATTGCACACACCAACAAAAGTCCTTTAGTCAATGGTTATGCTAGGAAATTCCCAGAAAGAGACTGGTGTGATTGAGTATCATTGGATCTTATGCCTAGAAAGGGATCAGTGTGACTCAGTATAATTGGATCTTATGCCTAGAAAGAACCGGTGTGACTCGGTCTCATTGGATCTTGATTCTTAACCCTTAAGTAGAAAGACGTTCTACTTGGGTTAACAAGACCCACATGCAAAGAAGGTTCTCAAAGCATGTGCTACATTCACCTCCCCTTGGGATAACATTCGACTTGGTGCGACATTCATAACTTGAACAAGCATGTGTACTTTGTACTCATGGCATTCCTCTTCCTCCTCATTGTTTCATTCAATACAGATTGCTTGCATTGGACCTTGACATGTTTGTTGCTAAATTCTAGAGCATAGTCATCTTCATTTTGGGAATGCATGAAGGACTGGTGTAGAAATCTTGGACTTTGACATGTTTTTCTCTAAATTCAGAGCATAGTCATCTTCTCTTTGGGAATTTGTGAAGGAATGGTGTGTAACTCTTCATATATTTTCAATTGAATGATAGTGTAATCAATCACGTTATTAGGGTTTCATGTCTTTCACATTATTTTTAAGTAGAGAAACACAAAAACATTGTGTGCTCTATTTTAGTAAATAATGCAACTCTATGAAATTGGGTCTATGCTTTGAAGAAAATCAAAAGGCTTCCAGTATCATAGAGCTAGCTTGGCATAACTCCCCATTATCAAAGAAATTTTCTTATGTTTCACCCTAAGAAATACAAGGTCACCCACTTTTGATTCTTTGTTGGATTTGCTTAATTAATCAACACGTTTTTTCCCTTCTTGGTGTGCCTTCAAATTCTGATTAATTTTTGCAACCCACTCATCCATCATTCCAAGAAACTTTTAGCGTATATGTAATCCCATATGTTGGATCGATCCAACTTATTGGAGTATTTTATCTTTTGTCAACTAAGGTTTCAAACGAACTCATCCTAAGGATACATGTCACCCATTATTTTGTCATCCATCTATATGCAGATAATACACTATGGTGACATTCCATTACATTCACAAGACAAAGACAAAAATCTTCTCGAAGTTCGATTTGCATTTGTATCTCTAGTCAATACAATTGCATTAGGCACACTACAAATTCTCATCACTTCTTACCTTGTGGATAGACTGCACTGGAATGAATAGTGTCTCTTCAACAACATATCCACTATAATACCATCACTATGATAAAATCATGTTTTTTCATTTTTTTGGGTGTTCTTGTGATGAAATCAATTATGACTACTTCCAATTTCCATTTGGATTTGGCAAAGGCAAAAACCATGTTGCTGGATGTTATTTCCTTTCTATAACCTTCTGATACTTGGGGCACTTTGTCACATATCTTTCTATGTTCAATATTTTTTTTTCATTATAAATATGGTATTTTTGTGACTTAATTATCGATGGTCTTTTGGTAACTTGATTGTCTCTCATATGGAATATCATGATTTTCTCTTAATATACGCTTTCGCAACTCTTCATAGTTAAACACATAGATTTGACCTCCATTTGTGTGAAGTTTGGAAACTATGTCAAAACTCCATGTTACACTGCTCATATGATAGAGATTATATTTTTGTTGGATTCCTCTTTCAGAGAGGTGCAAGATTGATCTAAATATAATCTTGTTTGGATGAGCAAAAGTTGGATTTTGAATTTATTTTCCACACGTGCAAATTTTCAAGGTCGGCTAAAATTCTAATGTAGGCTCACATGCCCCAAAAGATGTGTCACACACCCTCATTGATGGATATAAAAAGGAGAGAATCAAACCTCATTTGGACATCAACTCATCTCACACATGATCTCCCCATCTGATTGGTTGGTACAGCCTTAGGAGACTTTCTCTCTCCTCTACACGTGTGAAAGAGAAGCTGGAAATTTCAGACTGTGTTAAGGGTTTTCTCTATAGCACTGAGCAACTTTGAATTTGGGTCAACCTTGACTATTTGATTTCGATCTTTGGGTCAGATTTCGGTTTTGGGAGGCCGAATTTGGTGGCACAAAATTTGAGGAAATCTGAGCTGATTTGACTGTTGCGTTGGAATTCTTTCATATCATCTATGGAAATTCACTTCGTGGGCACCACCCCATCCCATCCCCCCAAAAAATGAAAAACACCTCTTTCTCCTAACCATTCCAGATTTTTTAGTTACCTCATTCTAGTGACAAATTTTTGGGTGGTTGTCTTTCCAATATGGAAATGGGCCATAATCTAAGATGTACAAGTTTCTGGAATGAGGGAATGTCAGAGACATCCATATGAGTGTATGGAATATGTATAGGCTTTGCCTAAATTTCAAGGGAATGGAAGGTTGGAAGTGTCAATATATATATATATATATATATATGTATGTATGTATATTCTTGTTTGAGGTGTCAACATCAACTTTTATCATCTTTCCAAGATTTTTTTACTTTAATTCCAAATTCTGGAGGACCACAAATGTCTCTCATAGTTTAGCTACATACAAACATCAATCACATGATTTCATTCTTGAGCTACTTCTCCATAGAATCTAAGAAGGGCCCTACATCTCTGCAATCTACCCATAATCGTTTTACTCCTTTAACTGATCTAACATTATGGTAGGTTGGTTTTCTATCTACCACTGTGAAGGTGCTGAGAGGAAGTTTTCATCATTCTCCTGGAGCTCATACTTAGACAAAATAATGAGGGTGGATCAAAATTCTCCATGAGATGATACCTATTTCTTATAGGCTTTGGTAATAAATTATGGATTGTGAGAATACATAGGGTGGTATGGAATTTTTTCCTTGAAAACCCATCAATTATTTTACATCAAGTGACATTCACCTGATTTGGGATAATAGAATTTTAATAATTATCGGTAGCTTCATTCTGTCCTAAAGTTTGAGGAGTGAGGGAGGGATGGATGGAGTTTATAATTCATGGCTTAAGATGAATTGGATAGGATAACCATTTGGATCTCCCACCAATTCCTCTTGAATGATTTTTATCAGCTCTAATAATTTTAAGGTTCTCCCTCTTAGTGGATTTATTAACTATCCAATCTACAATTTTATTGGTTGACATTCTACTATGGAAAAAATATATGTTCATCCTGGCCTTAGCTTGTTCAAATTAGGTTATCCTATTTTTTATAAATGAATCACTTTAGTTTCCCATGGATTTTCCTACTATAATGTCAATGAGTAATTTGGAGCCCCATTCAACCTCTACTGAATAGATTCTATTCCTGATGCAAAAATGGATCCTTTCTATTGAAGCTCCAGCCTTTCTACATATATATTTTTATGCCACAGCGTGCCTGGTAGTCTGTCTTTTCAGGGATAGTGGTAAAGCTTATTTGATGTAATTCTTACTATGCAATTTTGGAGAGATGGAAATTGGATCACATCCACCTTATTTGCACTAAGAAAGAGCAGAGGTCCATGCTAATATCCTGGACATGGGTGGGCATTGTAGTGTTTGTATATCCATGTGATGGGACCTTAAATATAAACAATGCATTGACTGCATGAATATCACATTCGCACACACCCATCTATATTCCGGTTTGATATTGACCTGGGGGTTCCTAGGCTTGAGGATCCATCAAATGCACACAAATCACCGAGTTCTGAAATATAGAAATAGGAGATATGCAACTTCAATCTTCACAAACTAGGAAGTGCATCTCAGACCCAGGTCTATATATATTTTCGCTTAATGCAGGGGTAGTATAGCATAACACACATCCAAATTATTGACCCATTTATGGGAGCTGTTGGGTTTGTTAATCATGAGGAGCTAGGAATGGATTTTGGAACCAAATGGCAAGAAGATAATTTACAGCAAGACCATCGATCAAGATTCCTATTTGTTGTGTAGTGGGTCTTTAACACCCATGAAATGTGGCGGCATTGGTGTTTTTGGGTTTAGATGTATTTCTTTCAAGGAATTTAGGATATAATGATTATAATCTCTGTGTATAAGGGTACAAGCCTACCTCTATGTAACAGAGACAAAGAGATAATGTGCTCAGAGGAGCCTTAGTTTTCCTGTGGCATTAATCATTGGCTGGAAACCACGGTACATTAAATATTAGAGGAGGAGCTAATAAATAAAGAGATTTTGTTTTATGATTCCACAAGTTGTGTATTCATGACCATTTTTTATCTGCTATAATTAGGTGTTAAATATCTCTTGTTTCCTCCAATTATAATGTTGTGTGGCAGAATGTATTTCTTAGTTTCTAATAACACTTTTTCAGATCTTGAGAAGTATTATTGGACTTACCTATGGGCTAGAATAGGGTGTGTAAATCTACACATGTGCAGACGAGAGGTGCCTTTATCTGTTTTGAAGATATATGAATGTAGAAGCCAGAGGATCCGCACTGCACATATATATATTCTTGTTTGAGGTGTCAAAATCAAATTTTATCATCTTTCCAAGAATTTTTTACTTTAATTCCAAATTTTGGAGGACCAAAAATGTCTCTCATAGTTTAGCTTCATGCAAACATCAATGACATGATTGCATATAAACATTAACATCTTACTTTCAAAACTATCCCCTTCAAGTTGGTTTTTGGTGGAATTTTCCTCATGGATGGGTTCCTAATACTTATAAATGGTTTTTGTGTGGTAAAACCATTTTTCTGGTGTTATATTTGTTTCCTACCTCGGTTTCCTCACTTACATATTTTTCCTAGTGGCTCTAGGGTTTTTCCTTTCCATCTTTAGCAACTTTTCCTGTGGATCTTACAAATATGATATTTTTTTTCTTTATGAGCAGCTTTTATGCAGCGAGGTTCTCATTCTTGTTTTCTTTCTTTATGTTGCCTGAGATTCCTTGCAGTCCTTATTAAACTAAGGGTTTAATAGAAATAAACTTGTCTGTCACATACTTTATTCCTTTAGATATATATAAATAAACACAAAACCAGGCATGTGTGTTTTCCATTCTTTTTTCCCTTTTCATCTCCAAGGATCAGAAAATTTCCCAACCAGTTTCCATCCTTCCAAAATCTGTTCGCATCAAAATTCCAAATGGAATGTCTTACCTACATTGGTGGTTAATTTTGGAAATCTTTCAGATGGTGAATGAATAGTCCCATGGAATTTAGAAAATATGGGCCTCCATCAAATATCTTGCCTCTCTTTCTTACTAGAGAGGATAGGAGTAAAAAAAACCCTTTTGTATTACCAAGGCAGAATTTCCATCCTACCAATATACAAGTATTATAATGGTTTGGGGAAGCTTCTATTTTTTCGACCTAAGTCAATAAACCAATCAGTTGCAAGAAACAATTCTGGAATTTAATGTTTCAAAACATTTTTTCTTCATGGTATACATGCTTGCACACAAACCAGTGTGAAATATTTCAAACCTAAACCACATTGAAGATAGGTTTTCTCTTCACTCGACAAACCCTCTAAACGGGTATTTATACACTCCCATAGATTCAAATAATGTAAAAATTTACTATTTGTTCTAAGATGGAAAAATAAGGACCTAGAAATTGATCTAAACCCCTCACATGATCAGGAATTCTTGCTAGTTGTGCTTCCTTTAGTGGTTATTTTTTCAAATTTTAATATGGATATTGTGTTCCTCTTGGACATTGCAATTTAGCAGTGTAACTATTTGTTCCTTTGAGTCAGTATGTAGTCCCTGATTTCTAATGTTTTTGTGTGGTGTGTAATGAAGGATTCAATTCTATAAAATGAAATTCCAAATATAATAACCTGGGCCTGTGCATTTTTAACAACAAATAGTATGGTGAAATAAAATATACCTTGTTTATCAAATTTTTGTTTGTAGCAAAAGCTGAATTGAAAGATATCTACAATAGTGATTTGTTTATCTTGAGTTAAAAAATTTCTTGTTAGTGTTTTGTCTTTACTACCCAACCATTATGCAACAATGTTTCTATAAAGCTTTGTGACATGAGAAAGAACTGATATTTAACTGAACTTTTCTTCTCAAGATCAACTGATGCTTAAACATGCAGTAAACCATGTCAAGTGTAGGGTATACATCCTAACAGACATAACTTCTTTCCATAGTGAAATTGATGCAATCCAAGGTGAAATTGTCTACGATAATGTGATCTACAGTTTGTTTTTTCATATCGAAAGATAAATTCAATGATTGAAAGATGGATGGTTTAAAATTTAAATTCTCGTGGGGTTGTTTATATGTATTCTACCACAAGTTAACATGTATTACATATTCTAGTAACCGTATTCATGACCAGAACTAAACCTTAAAAGTAACAGAGTTTTCAACTCTTCAGTGCTTATACGTCATAGAACTTATGAAGTAAGATAGAACTACAAGTCATAAAACATAAATGTGAGATGGTTTTTGGCTCTCGAGTGCTTGAAATATCTATAATTTTGACTTTGACTTGGAAAAGCTCAGGGTTTCAACATCATTTCATTCTCCCATAGCGTTGTTGCATTTTATTTTTCATGAAGTGCTTAAGGTTAAAAATAATAGCAATATCTTACTTAATTTTCACAGTGATTTCGTCAAACATGAAGTATTCTTCCTCCCTGTTTTGTACTATGCAAACCATGCTTAACTGATGGCAATGGCCACGTGCATTTATGGTAAGGTGTGCCTTTCCTTCCAATGTCTTAGCCAATAACCTAAAATATGGCCTATGGGTTGGATAGAATACACATACTAAATACTTCCTTGAAACAGGAAATTGTCTACATAGTTCCTTCCATGGATGAATATAAAGATATTATGTATCTGTACATTAACTTTATCCATTGGGAAATATTTGTTTTATGAACAGGACTCTAACGGTGAGATTTGTGTGAATCCTTCTTAAAATTATGGAATTCTAAAGTATTGATTACAAATGACCTCACATCATCCATAAGGTTTAAACAAGGCATAAAGTAACTACGGCAGTAATTATACTTGAAAATGTGAATCCCGGGTTTTCTCCTACAAGTAAAAAGAACAACCTCTACCCACATATATCTTGGTCCACCATTAGTGGTTTTGACGTGACAGTAGGCTGTCTCCTATTGTTTCATTTCTTAGTAAGAAATTCTCTTATATGAAAAATTAAGGACCTGTTTAGTTGAACTTGGAACATAAGGCTAATGTTAGATATAAGTAATGCATCATTGGTTTCTCAAATTTTGAACCGGTGAGACTCATGGTCCCAAAATAACAATAGACTTATTTTCATGTTCTCTCTGTAGCTAGGGAGGCAGGGGATGTGTCCTTATTTCTTCCTGAAAACGGGGATGTCTGGGAAACATCCTCCATGGCTATCCCTTGTGCAAGCTGGCAGCAATTTTGCCCTGGTTCCCCCAAAAATGATTCACTAACTACTTCAACATTCAAACCATGAAAAATGCCAAATATTATCTATTTTGTGGGTTATAATTTTGTGTTAAACACAACTAGCCTATGTGAGATTCCATGTTCATTTTGTTTGGGTTTACCAGCAAATCCTTTTTTCACTTGGAATGGGGTGAAGCTCTTGGGAAATTTCTTTAGGAATAATGTGAGACCCTGAAAAGTGAATTTTTTTTGGGAAATGTCACTTGAGGGATATAGTAAAGTCCTGAATGGGGTCAATATCTTCAGACATGTCGTTTCAGTGGATAAAGTAAATCCCTAAAGATTCATATAAAAGGTTGCTTATTCCTAAGGTACCTATGATAAAAAGGCATAACAAGAAGCTGAAGACCAATGACCATTTTGGAATTAGCAACCAATCAACCCATGACAAAATTTGAGTTGAGCAACTAAAACTACAAATAATTTGTTATTGCTCACGATGATAAATCTATTGGGAAGTGGACGTTTCAACATAAGAAGACTACTGAAGTGAGGGTAGAATGATCTCACCCTCTGTAGCCGATTGTGTTGATATTTAAAATATGAGAGTTTTTTCAGATGGTGAGAACCCTATGAGTTTACTGATTAGGTTGTGGTTACTCAGATAATTTAGTTTATCTTGAAATTTCTCTAATGTCATTATTTGTTTTGTCCTCATTAACTTCCACAACCATCCCAAGGCAAGGGTAAGAATGTTTTGCTCTGTATTGTTGCGTTTAATGTTTCTCCTGAGAAAAAAAATTTGCCCCTAGCATTCAATTAATTAGAGCTCCACTTATTGACCCCATAATCCATTTTCTCATTAAACCACTCTAAAACAGAAAGGACTTAGTCCACTCCTTCTTATAACCTTCCAGAATACTAGTACTTAATTTTCAATTGCTAGACACTTACAGGCTGATGTGGAAGACTAGTAAACTGGGATACTACAGGCAGAGATGGAAATACAGAAATAATACAAGTAGAATAGGATTGTGAGATAAGAAATTTGAACTGATAAATGCATGTTAAAGGAAAACTATAATATTTGTGTCTCTTTCTTAAGGGGGATAACTACCACCGCTATAAAAATTATGCTATGAAAAATCTTGTGAGCACCAAACACCACCATGAAAGAATGAAGTTACACATTAGCACCGGCTGAGACAGAATCTCTGCAGACTAAAAATGACACAATAAGAGTTGTTGGGAACTATGACAAACTGCTGCGAGAGCTAGATCTAGAAATATTTATTCTTATTGTTGTATATGGATCTGGGATTTTTTCATTGAACTTGGAGACATGGCAGGCTTGCTTATAGACACCATATATTATAAAAGGAACTTGGAGACATGGCAGCCTTAGATGAGGTAGCCTTGCATATAGACACCATATATTATAAAACGAGCTAAAAAGTGATAAAAAATGCTTGGCATCATGCTATAACATATCATGGCCAGCTCACTATCTCCTTTCTCGTACCATAAAATATCTGAATGTAAGAAATACCATCTTAGGCAAATTCAGACATCATCAAATAATACTTCACTAGTCAAGACTGTTGCCTTTAAATAATCGCTCTGGCCTTCCTCATTGAACCTTGATCCACCTCTTATGATACCATGAAGATCCAAACCATCATGGATACTATAATTGGTTGTTATCCAAAATGTATAAGCATTGTAAACATACATGGATGTCAAAAATTATTTGTGGATATAGGCTCATACACATAATTGCAATCTTCACTGTACCAAATTCACCAGCCAAGATTACTAAAACAACATGATGTCCCAACTTTTAACCTGATATTTACCATAAGCACCATCCAAGAATACAAAAACATAAATAAGGCAGTGGGAACTACCAACATCAATCAGTTATCAAGATTATTATGACTATTTTATAATAACATCATCCAATTGATATAATTTGTGGTTGAACTACTCCCATGATGGCAGAAAATGGAAAGGAGATACCTGTCACTAGCACTGGTGAGTTCATCTTCAATCTCCTCATCTCCACCCTCAAAATCATAAACCAACCTAATTAAGTTGAAAAGTTTATTTGTAACACATAATCACTTGCAGGCTAGCAGGAAATTATCATTGCATTTGAAGCAGAAAAACATGCTTTGGTACTCCGCTAATTCAACAGGTTTAAATTTAACTTTAATTCCAATGCTCTCTCTGCTTGTTGGGTTAGTGGCAATGGAATATGCAAAAATAGGCTATAAGGATTACTAAGTAGTGAACAAGCACCTCCAACTGAACTCTACCCAATTGTGTCAGCTTTGACCCAGTAACTCATAGAAATGACACTAACACTAACTGTATTTTTAAGATGTTGTGGCACATGCAATTAAGTCAATCTTATCACAGATCCAGTCTAGGAACAAAGTGACATGAAGAGGAATTCATAGACTGCATAACAATGGTTTATTCTCAGATGTCCAAATTCATGTTATGCCACAATTCCTACACAATGCCTTTCAAATGCAACGCAATCAAATCATACCTTCAGGAAATCCTTCTTTATACTATTTGAAGGAAATGCTCAAGGTTTTGAATATAGATCTACAGTCAAATCTTCAAACTACCTATGTTGAATACAAGACTTCCATCCACGAGAAGTTAACCAAGTTGGTAAGAGAAAGGTATTGCCTTAGCTCCCATAGGGATTCAAATCTCACAAAAGTGGCCTGGGTTCATATAAACTCCCTTTTGAATTATATTTTCTCGTTCCCCTGTTTCTAATTTTTATTTACTTATTTTACCTGTCTTAACTATGATCTATGTCACGTTAATTTGTTTCTTTCATCCATCATTAAAAAATATTTTTCTTCCAATTATTCCTTAGTCAAAATCTTCTTGTTCCTATGTCAGAGCCACGTTAAACTTGTCTCTTTCCCTGAGTCAAACACACCAGCATCAACTCTCATTTTAAATGATTCCACTGCTAAGTTTTTGCCAAGTCCAACTCACTCACACTCTAGCGTCACTAAATTTTTTGCCAGGCCAAGCTTTACAATTTTGTTTTTTCTAACAAGCTATTCACTGTATTATTTTGGGCTTATTAGCATGTCATGAAAATATCTTTGTAAGATGCTTAGATTTGATGTTCTTCTGGGACTGCAGTTATATCCATGTGTGTCGTTTCTTCTTTCTTTACTTATGTAGGAAAAAACGAGATAAAGTTAGAATTCAACCAGACAAATATTCACAACTTATTGGAGTAATTGCAAGACTTTATTGCCTATGGTGTGCTAGTCAGATCTACTGGAAAAGTCCACATCAACCAGCCGTTGGTGAAGAAGCTGACCTTGGAGTACTTGCATTTCTCACCATTTATTTATTTCTTCCACATTTATTCTACATCGCAGCTATTCATCCTAATTAATCCTCACTGTTAAATGAGGAATTTCCATTATGAAACTAAAACTCAATCTTAATGAGATCTGGATTTGATACATGAGTGCTGACTCAAGAGTCAAGACAAATCATATTAATCTAAGGGTGTCATGCCTAGTTGTTGTCCAAAGGAGTTTCGTGTGGTATTTTTATGGGAAATATTTGGTTCTCTTCTTTCCTCAATTTCACCACACAATTAGAAGATTCCACGAACTTTGAAACGAAGTGGACAGTAATACTACCAACGGATTTCCAATGCTTTGTACGAGCAAAACACAACAGAAACTAAATAAACAATCAAATACACACAGCATAAAACATGAGAGACAACAGATTTAACGTGGTTCACCCAACCAATCTGGGCTACGTCCACCAAACAGAGGCATCGGAAATCTAATTCATCAACTGGAGAATTACAACAACAGAGTTTCTCATCTGCACTTCTCTTCCACTCACCTCACATCCCTCATGCTCATTTGCCTCTATGGGTTTACATTTTATAGCTGGGAGTAGAAACTGAATCATTAAATTCAATCACAACAAAATAGGATGCAATAACTCCACATCAGGATTAGATGGAGTCAATTTAGCAACAAATCCTATTGTTGTCATATTCATGAGATTTTCTCCACATTTAACATAAGAAATCTCAACAATCTCCACCTTGACAACAATTAGCCCGATACCCTGTTCCATTATTATTTAAATCTTTTCTGCAAGCCAAGAGAAACGTAGCTTCTCTAATAAAAATGGTTTCGTGAACATGTCTACACAGTTTTCCTTTGTATGCACTTTTTCAAGAGAGACTCCCTGTTCAGTAATAACCTGTCTTACAAAATGGTACTTGATAGGTATATGCTTTGATTTACTATGATAGGCCAGATTTTTAGCCAAGTGAATTGCACTTTGACTATCACAAAATAATTTAATGTTGTCTTGCAGCCTACCAAACTCACCAAACAAACCTTTCAACCAAACCGCTTCTTTGCAAGCATGTGAAGCAGCTGTGTATTCTGCTTCAGTAGTGGATAAAGCAACAATGTTTTGTAGCTTTGACATCCAGCTTATAGCTCCACCTGCAAGAGTAAATACATATCCTGAAGTTTACCTTCTCTTATCCAAATCACCTGCAAAATCGTAATCAACATATCCGCAAACAAATCCACTACTTCTGTTATAAGTGATACAATAATCACTTGTGCCTCTCAGATACCGAAGCACCCATTTCACTGCTGACCAGTGTTCTTTTCTTGGATTTGCCATATACCTGCTGACAACTCCAACTGCATGTGAAATATCTGGTCGTGTACAAACCATCGCATACAACACTGTTACCGATGAAATAGGTAACCGCACTATTACCTACTTTTTTTTGGTAGCATAAAAAGCACCCGATTTTGAAAAGTGGTGATGCAGAATCACCTTTTTTTTAGCACATTTTTGACACTCTAATATTTTTATTTATGAAGTATGAATATTTGTTTTAAAATGTTAGTGATTTTCATGCTAATTTTGAAACGTATTCATGCAGCATCAACTTTTTTTTTTAGAGCGGTGATTTTCATGCTAATTTTGAAACGTATTGATGCAGCATCAACCTTTTTTTTTAGAGTGGTGATTTCATGTTGGTAATAAAACACAAAACTTAGATAAATAAAAATAAAAAAAAATAAAAAAAATACCAATAAAAATGTAAAAGAAAACAAAATTAACTCGTAAAAATAAAAAATTTAAAGAAAAATAAATTAAAAAAACAAAAATATTCGAAAATTATATCAAAAGAAATGACAAAATTTGAAAAAAAAAACACATAATTTAAAAAAACAAAAAAAAACAAAAATTAACCAAATTTAAAAAAAAAAAAAAAACATCAATAACATTTTTTCTAAGTTACTAAAAAAACCATATAATTAAAAAAAAAAATTAAAATAGAAAATTTAAAAATAATTTAAATTACAAAATTAAAATTTAGATAAAAAAAATAAAATACAAAAAAGAAAAAATTAAATTTAAAAATTTAAATTAAAAAAATAATAATAATAAGAAAAAAAAATACAAATTTTAAAATTAACAAAAAAAACAAATTAAAAAAAAAAAAAAAAAAAAAAAAAAAAAAAAAAAAAAAAAAAAAAATAAAAAAAAAAAAAAAATGAAAAAAACCACGTGCAAATAATTAAAAAACAAATATCCATAAATTTACTGTTTTTTTTTAAATGAAACAATTTATAAATTTTAAAAATGAAAAACTAAATAAACTAAAAGATTAAAAATAAAAATAAAAACAAAAAATTTAATAAATTTAATAAATAAATTTTAAATTTTAAAAAATAATTAATCTAAAATATTAAGTTTAAAAACAAAATTAAAAAAAAAACAAAACAAATTAAAACAAATTAAATTTAAAAATAAAAATAAAAAAATTGAATTTAAAATATATATATATATATATATATATATATATATATATATATATATATATATCAAATTAAAAAAAATATTAAAAATAAAAATAAAAATAAAAATAAAAAAGAATTTTTTGATCGTGGTGGCGCCGCCAATCAGCCTCCCGCCCAGGTGGCGACGGAGGCCGGCTGCTGGGTGGGTGGGCGATTCTGAGAATCGGCCTCCCACAGTGAGAGGCTGATTCCGGGAATCGGCCTCCCACCCAGGTGGCGGCGGAGGCCGGCCGCTGGGTGGGCGGGCGATTCCGAGAATCGGCCTCCCGCAGTGAGAGGTCGATTCCGGGAATCAGCCACCCGCGGCAGGAGGTCGATTCCGGGAATCGCCCTCCTGCGGTGGGAGGCCGATTCCAGGAATCGCCCTCCCGCGGCGGGAGGCCGATTCCAGGAATCGCCCTCCCGCGGTGGGGAGGCCGATTCCAGGAATCTCCCTGAGGCCGATTCTGAGAATCGCCCTCCCGCGGCAGGAAGGCCGATTTTGGGAATCGCCCTGAGTCCGATTTCGGGAATCACCCTGAGGCCGATTCCGGGAATCGCCCTGAGGCCGATACCGGGAATCGCCCTCCCGTGGTGGGAGGCCGATTCGAGGAATCGGCCTCTCGCGGCGAAAGGCCGATTCCGGGAAACGCCCTCCCGCCGCGGGAGGCCAATTCCGGGAATCGCCCTCCCACGGCAGGAGGGCGACTCCCGGAATCGGCCTCAGTGCGATTCCTGGAATCAGACTCTTGCTGCGGGAGGGTGATTCCCGGAATCGGCCTCCCATCCAGCTGCCACCTGGGCAGAAGGCCGATTGGCGGCGCCACCACGATCAAAAAATTCTTCTTCTTTTTTTGAATTTTTTTAATTTTTAATATATTTTTTTTAATTTGATTTATTTTTTATTTATTTTTTAAACTCAAAAAATTTAAATTTTTTTTTTTTTTTTTTTGAAATTTATTTTGTTTTAATTTAATTTAAATTTTTTTTTTTTTTTTTAATTTTATTCATTTTTTTTGTTTTTAATTTTTTTTCCTAAATTTTGTTAATAATTTTTATTAAATTTTGTATTTTTTTTTTCATATTTTTTTTTATTATTAAATTTTATGTTTAGTTTTTTCATTTAATTTTTTAAAATTTAGTAAATTTTGTATTTTTTTTAATTTATTTGAATTTAATATTTTTTCAAATTCTTTATTTTTTTATTATTATTTTTTTAATTAGATAAAATTTTTATATTTTTTTTATTTCAATTAAAATTGTGTATTTAAAATTAGATTTTTTTTTTAATTAAACTTAATATTTTCAAATTAATTTGTTTTTTATTTTATTTTTTATTTAATATATTTTTTTCAAATTTTCAATTTTAATTGATTTTTAAAGGTTTTTAACTTTTTATTTTAACAATGTTTGTTTGTTTTTGTTTTGTTTTTTTTTTTTTCATATATTAAATTTTTTTTTTTTATTTCAAAGTTTATTTGTTTATTCATTTATTTATTAAAATTTAATAAAAAAAAATTTTTTAATTTAATTTGTTATTTTAATATTAACATTTTTTTTTTAAATTTAATAAAATCTAATATATATATTTTTAATTTAAGTTCATATATATATATATTATTTTTTATAATTTAAATTTAATATATTTTTTAAAATCTATTTGTTTTCTTAATATATATTTTTTTAAATTTAATATTTTTATTGTATTTTTTTTAATTAATTTTTCATTTTTTTACTTTTAATTTCAATAATGTTTTTTTTTTTTTAAGTTTTAAATTTATTAAAATTTAATATATTTCTTTAAATTTAATTTTTTATTTTAAAATTTAAATTTAAATTTTTAAATTTAATAAAAATTTTCTTTTTCTTTTTTAAATTTAATTTCTATTTTTTTTTTAATTTAATATTTTATTTTTTATTTTTTTATTTCTATATATTTTGAAATTTTAATCTTTAAATTTTTTTTTTTTTTTTTTCTTAAATTTTATGGTTTTTTTAATGTTTGAATTAATTTTTTTTTTTTTTTTAAATTCCTATATATTTTTAAATTTTAGACTTTAAAATGTTTTTATTTTTTAAATTTATTTTTTTCTTAAATTTTAGGTTTTTTTTAATTTTTGAATTTTAAAAATTAAAAAATGTTATTTCTATTTTTAAAAATGTCAAAAATATGACACAAATTTTATTTTATTTTTTATTCCAGCATCAACTGGTTTTGTTTTGAGGGTGTTTTTTCAATCTTTTTTTCAAGAAAGAATTTTATTTTTAGCATAATTTTATAAAATGTTGAAATTTGACCTTAAAAAAAAACCAAGTGCGTTTTGGAATACACTTTTTTTGTTTTTGGGGTGTTTTTTCCATGTTTTTTTAGTCTTTTTGGGCTAGAGTTCCCGTTTTGAGGTCAAGTTACCTATTTCATCGGTAACAGTGTTATATATCAAACAACCTACTACATTGGCATATGGAATTCGAGACATATATTCCTTTTCTTCATTTGTGTTAGGACATAAACTTGAAGAAAGCTTAAAATGGGAAGCTAAAGGGACTGAAACTGGTTTAACATTGTTCATACCAAACCTTAAGAGTATTTTCTCAATATACTTCTCTTGTGATAACCACAGCTTACCATTGTTCTTGTCTCTGAAATCTCCATGCCCAAAATCTATCTTGCTACTCCTAGATCTTTCATATCAAACGTCCTAGCCATCTGAGTCTTTAACCTGTTGATCTCTGTTATGCTTTTGCTTGCTAAAATCATATCGTCGACATATAACACTAAGATAATGAACATGCCATTACTCAATTTCTTAAAGTAAACACAATGATCATATTCACTTCTTATATAATTTGGACTCATCATGAAAGAATCAAATTTCTTGTACCATTGTCGAGGCGACTGCTTCAGACTATACAATGATTTCTTGAGCCTGCAAAAAAATTTCTTGTTCGATTTTGAACAAACCCTTCCGGTTGTTCCATGTAAATCTCCTCATCTAAATCTCCATGTAAAAATTTAATTTTAACATCTATTTGTTGTAATTCTAAATCAAGTAAAGCAACTAATGCTAACACAATCCGAATTGAAACAATTTTTACAACTGGTGAAAATATCTCATGAAAGTCAATGCCTGCTTTCTGAGAAAAACCTTTCGCAACCAGCCTTTCTTTGTACCTGTCCTCTGTATCATTAACATCCCTTTTCAATTTGTAAACCCATTTACATCCCACAGTTTTTCTATCTTTAGGAAGTTCCACCAGATCCCATGTGGCATTCTTGTCTAATGCCTTCATCTCGTCCTTCATAGCCTCTTTCCACTTATCACTGTTAGAACCTTCTACAGATTCCTGATAGCACAAAGGTTCATCATCATTAGCGGTTAAAGCAACTGAAGTAACATAATAATCATACCTTTTAGGAGGACGTCTGATTCTCGTGGACCTCCTTAAAGATGTTTCAGGTACTTCCACAATTTGCTGATTATTATCTGTAGGAACTTCTTCATGATCTGCATCTAAAACATGTTCATGATCTGCATTTGAAACTTGTTCATGATCTGCATCTAAAACTTGTTCATCTGGACTATCATCAGTATTTGAACTGGTTTCAAACTGAATATGTTGAAACTTAGGTACATTATCCTGTTTCAATTTTTCATCTACATCTGGATTAGTGAGTGAAGATTCATTGAATTTAACATCTATGTTAATGATGATCTTGTGAGTAGTAGGATCCCAAAAACTGTATCCCTTAGTCCCATCACCATATTCAACAAAGATATATCTTTTTTATTTAGGATCTAATTTAGAATGTTGATGTTTCGGAATTAGAGCATATGCATCACAACCAAAAACTTTCAGTTTAGAATAATCACATGGATGACCTTTCCATACCTCTTGAGGAATTTTGCATCCTATTGCAGTTGATGGTGATCGATTTATCAAGTAACAAGCCATAGAAACTGCTTCTGTCCATAGTTCCTTCTGCAAATTGGCGTTACTAAGCATACTTCTTGCTCTCTCTAAAAGAGTCTTGTTCATGCATTCAACAACTCCATTTTGCTGAGGAGTATATACAATAGTTCTATGTCTTTCGATCCCAGCTTCCTTGCAATAATTATCAAATTCCTTTGAAGTAAGCTCACCACCATTGTCAGTTCTTAAACATTTAATGGTTCTTCCAGTGATGTTTTCAACTAATGCTCTAAATTGTTTGAAAACTATGAATACATCAGACTTTCTTTTTAACATGTAGACCCATACTTTTCTAGAGAAATCATCAATAAAAGATACAAAATATGACGATCCTCCATATGAGGTTGTAGGAGATGGACCCCAAACATCAGAATGGATATAATCAAGGATTCCCTTACTAGTATGTTTTCCAGTTTTAAAATTCTGCTTGCTTTGTTTCCCATATAGACAATGTTTGCAGAAATCTAACTTAGAAGATTTTAAACTAGGAAGTAACTTACGATCAGATAAAATTTTTAATCCTCTTTCGCTTATATGGCCCAACCATTGATGCCATAGACGAATAGAATTACTGTCGTTTTCAGATACTGTAGACGCATGATCTGACTCTGTTCTTCCTTCTAACTGAAAAAGATTTCCAACCTTCTTTGCTTTCATTACTAGTAAAATTCCTATATAAACTTTCATTACTCCACCTTGAATAAAGGTTTTATATCCATTTGTGTCTAGCACTTCTAGAGAAATGAGGTTTTTTCTGAGTTCAGGCACGTGTCTTACATCAGTTAATATTTTATTTGTCCCATCAAACATTTTAATCTGGATGCTTCCAATTCCCACAATATTACATGAGACATCATTTCCCATGTAAAAAACTCCATCATTGATTGATTTATAAGTTTTAAACCACTCTGTATTAATGCACATGTGATTTGATGCACCAGAATCTAACAACCAATGTTGATCATGATTAGACAAACTAACTGATAACACTTCATCACTCATACCTGAACCGGATGCCAAACCTGTATCTGTTGTGTTTTCTTCTTTCTTTTATGTCGAAGAGTCTCCTTTGGATGTTTGTTGTCTCTTCCAACATTCCTTCTTCAAATGTCCTAATTTGCCACAAAACCAACACTTTACCTTACTCTTCTTCCCTTTCGATTTTGACCGTGAGTTGTTCTGCTTACTGAAGCGTCTTTCTTTAGAAGGACCTCTAACCATCATTGCTTCTGATGTAGAGGTTTCTGAATTTGACCTTTTCTTTGTTTCTTCATATAACAAAGCTCCAACAACATCATCAAATTCAAGGTTTTCTGATGAACTAAGACTTATAGAAGTAACAAAATGATCCCATGACTCGGGCAATGAGCATAATAAAGTTACAGCTTTATCTTCTGAATCAAATTTTACTTCTATACTTTCTAACTGCACCAAGAGAGTATTAAAGGTATTCAAATGATTAGTTATTGATGTACCTTCCTTCATGCGCAAACTGTACAACTGTCTCTTTAGAAGAATCCTATTTGTTAAGGATTTTGTCATGTACAGCTTTTCAAGCTTTGTCCACAAATCAGCAGTAGTTTTCTCTGACACGATGTTAAACAAAACATCATCCGCCAAACACAATCGAATGTCGCTTAGTGCTTTATCATCCATGTCACTCCATTCGTCATCTGTCATGGCGTAAGGTTGTTTGGCTTTGCCCAAAAGTGCCTTCGCCACGCCTTGTTGTATGAGTAGATCATGCATCTTAGCTTTCCAGATCTCGAAGTTGTTTTTGCCATTGAACTTCTCGATCTCAAATCGAGCACTTTGAGTTTTTGCCATAGTTAAATTTGCCTTCTTCTCTATGGATCCTTAATTGCCTTTCAAAACGAATTAACAATTTGATAAAATCCCACAAATCGAAAACACTACCTCTATTCCATTTCATTGTGGTTGTTGAACTTCATGCACATGATAAGAGTTTGAATAATATCAAGCTTATACAAAAAAAATATATGAGGAAGCGAGGCTCATGAATTTATATAATAACCATAGGGCATATATGATAACCATTCAAGGCTCACAAAGCTCTTTTTAACAAAAAAAAAATTATGCCCTTCCCAAAGGGACTCAACGTTCAATACCATGGAGCATTCAACAATAATAAACAAGTTTTAAAAAAAAATATTTATTATTTAACTCTCACTTAGCCTTCTCTCTGCGTGCAGGCTTCCTCATCAGTCCAACAACAGCTCACGGGTTCCACACTGTTCTGATCCGTTCCATGCTGCCCAATCCTCCAGCTCACGTGTTGATCTGTTCTTTCAAAAATTCGCTTACAATGGTCCGCTTAACAACTTTTTCTCTGTCACGGTTAATCTTGCTCGGATTCCACATAGCGACGGCTCTGTCGACAACCTCACAGTGTTTTTCATTGTCGGCTCCTTAAAACTGTGCTCACGACTCTATATACACAGCCCACGACTCTGTTCATCAGTCTTCCACTCCGTGCGGCATCCTTCTCCACGCCCTCCAGCTCACGGCTTACCGTGCTTGTCAATCTGGCTTTCAAACATCTCACGGCTCTGCAAATAAGCAACACAGCTTCTGCACATAAGACTGCAACTAGAAACATCATGTATTAACGCTACCATGACTTCTTGATTAACACTCTACCACAACTTCTTATACAATGCTAACACAGCCAGCCCACGGTTTGGTCACCGCTCACGGTATCACAGTTTGCTCTGTTCTGTATTAATGCTAACACAACCACGGATCTTCATTATGAAATTCACGCTGTCCAATCCGTTCCACGCTGAGAGTGCTTCAAGCTCTGATACCAATTATACGAGAAAAACACAACGGAAACTAAATAAACAATCAAATACACATGGCATAGAACATGAGAGACAACAGATTTAACGTGGTTCACCCAACCAATCTGGGCTACGTCCACCAAACAGAGGCATCGACAATCTCATTAATCAACTGGAGAATTACAACAACAGAGTTTCTCATCTGCACTTCCCTCATGATCATTTTCCTCTACGGGCTTACATTTTATAGCTAGGAGTAGAAACTGAATCATTAAATTCAATCACAACAAAATTGGATGCAATAACTCCACATCAGGATTAGATGGAGTCAATTTAGCAACAAATCCTATTGTTGTCATATTCATGAGATTTTCTCCAAATTTAACATAAGAAATCTCAACATGCTTTATATAGTACTGAAACCTTGGCTCATACACTAATTACTTATATATCACATTCCACAACTACTATATCTCTCAGGGTAGGCCATGTTCACTCTCCATAATCATTAAATATTGCGATGTGTTGCTTATTGGCCAGTCAAGAAAAAAGTAGTTATGCTGGGCCCAATTTCCATGCTCCACAATTAGGTAGGCCTAATACTACAAGGTGTGTCACAGGGCACTGATCTTATGCGTTGTCTTGGAATTATTAGTGACCTTTGCAGTCCCTTTGGAATGGTCAGGCAGTTTTCCATGGATGCTAATTGTGTTGGTCAAATCAATGAACTTTCCACAGCTTGATCCCAGAAATGTAATGTTTGTGTTGGTTCAATTTCCATCAATCTTGATTCTGCAGTCGTACCACTGCTTGATTCACTCACAGTAGTTTTATGTAAATATCATTTGGAATCAATTTTCAAAATATTCTTGTTGGTTGTAGATCTCAACTAGTTTGCATATTCAAGAATAAGATATGATCTTGATGGTTTGTTGAACCTTGGTTAGTTGGATGAGATGTCTTGTCCTCTATTTGAACCATTTTCTTGTTTAAATCATTTAATAAATTGTTGAGTTTGTGTAGTAATTTCCATGTACCCATAATGAAAGGAATACTTATCAAGTTATCACAAAGTGGTTAGATCATACCCTATATACCAAAATATGAATCATGGTACGTTCTTGGGTCCTGGAAAGAAGAAACGTTTAAGAAAGAATAAGAGATGATTTAAAATATATATACATAATTAAGTGAAATGTTCATTCTATCTAAGAAAATTACTTTGACTTGTGCTTAAATTAAAAGAAACGATGGATAATTCCTTGGGACTGTTAAGGAGCTTATGCAATCGATATGTGTCCTCAAAGACATTTTAGAAGATGGATGCTAGATAAAAGCAGGGTCATCTTCTTTTTCTCTTTTTTCAAATAAATGTTTCTTATATTAACACATATTACAACATAACATACAACTATCTAAAGGAATGAAAAGGTCCTTAGGAAGGATAGAGCTTTATAATTACAATATTTAACATCATTTTTAAGAACACCCTTGGCTATAATCTTGGTTTTAAAATCAACATTTAACATATCATGAAAGGCTTCTAAAGAAAATTGAGCCCCATTAGAATCTGCATTGCAATGCATCCTTCATATAGGTGCAGACAATCTATTCTGATGCAGTGCCAGACACCTTGAAAGTTACCTGGAGCAATTGCATCACAATCCCCTGTAGTGCATCCTTTAGATGGAGTGTAGGCAGACTATTCTGATGCAGTGCCAAACACCTTGAAAGTGAGTTGGATCAACTGCATCATAATCCCCTAGAGTGCATCCCTCTACATAAAATGTTTGTAGAAAATATGCTTCCAGGAGGTCCAAGTCATATATCTTGAACGTCTGCACTTCCAAAAATATTAAAAAAATGTTGAATGATCTCAGTGATCCGAAAGTGCATACATTGTGCATCCATGAAGCCAGACTTTACAAGCTTGGTTTTAGAGGGTAATTCTTGATAAACCACTGGCCATGGAAAAATCATCAACTGAAACATTGTGCTTCCAAATTGTGTTAAGGTGCTCTATCTGCTTCCATTTTTCCCTCCGTATCCACTTTTTTTTAGTATCTTTGTGAATGGATGTGACAAATGAAGAGCCTAGTAAAGTTGTCATGCCTTAAAGATCCAAACTGGCTTGGTATAGCACCGAAGCCAATCCCTCTGGATGGGGCTGGGGTTACTTCCATTAAGTGTCTTCTTCAGGGATAAGGTTTTGCAAATCTTGTATCCCACCTGCTGAGTATATATTTGAATGGATGTAACACACAAAGAGTCTGATAAAGCTGGCATGCCTTAAATATCCAAACCAAACTTCTATAGCAACACATTCAATCCCTTTTTATATTCAATTCATGTGTGTCTTTTGCAGGTACAAGGCTTTGCAATTCCTGTATTCTGCCACTTGGTGACTATCTCTGTGAATGGATGTGACACATGAAGAGCCTTGTGAAGCCTTATAGATCCAGACCATCCTGTTTACTGTAGAAGTGTCTTGTGTGGGGATGAGGCTTTTTTATTCTTATTTTTCAACATAATCTGATCTGAGAAATCCCTTTTATTGAGAGATCAATGTCCAATACCTCCACTTTCTCTTGGAATGATCCCAAAGGCCCCTCTACCCAAAAACCCCTTTTTAGTGAATTGTTTAAGCAGTATCCTCTGAATACAAGAAAGAGTAGTATCCTAATCTGTATTAGCCTTTGAAATTCCCAGGTCCTTTACATGAAAGACAAATGCAATCCTCTTCCAAGCTTCCCAGATTATCTTAAGAATGATATTTTGAGCAATCTTCAAGCCTGTTGGTTTGGCTAGCATACCACAGAGCTGAAATGGCCCCTTCATTCTCATGATATGTTCGTTGTGAACAATTATGAATCTGGGGAGCTGCTTCCACAATTTGACACTGAAAAGGCATCAAAATACCCACTTAGTAGACAATATTATACCTTGTAGACCAATGATGATCAGGCCCAATCCTCCATCTTGCCTGAACATCATGGAAAACCACGATTGACCTAGATCTGCATATAATACTTCTGATTAGTAGCCTAATTTGCATATAATACTTCATACTGATTGTTGTGCACATTATTATACACTTTATTTTGAATTTAGGGGATTAGTATAAAGTCAATCAACCTACCTTTAAATAATGTTCCAACGTCTAGTGAATGGAGCTCCTTGAACTGCCATTCCCAAGGTGTTTGGCTGGCTTGTTTGCACTGAGTACTTCATATTGATTTTTGTGCGCATTAATATCCACCTTATTTTTTTGTGTACTTGGTTTTACATGCTAAATCCAAAATCAAATTTTTCCTTTTGAGTCACTTCCTAGTTACAATCATTTGGAGATGGGGTCTCTTATGCTAGGGACACCAACATACCTCTGTCCCCCATGAGGCCCCCTAAAATTTGGGGGCGGGGGGTGGTGTCTCCATATGACTCTCAAGTTCTTTTCCCAGCTCCTTCATCCCTACATTCCAAAAATTTGGTGGAACATTAGAATTATCAGTGTAAGGATACTTTTCATGAAGAACCATCCCCTCTTAGCTCTAGGGAATTAAGGATTTTTAAACAAGAACTATTTTTACTTGTTCAAGACAAATTCATATTTTTCCATTCCAGTCCCTTCCTATAGGTGCACAGGCTAATATGTTAGTATTTCTGGCTTAATGAGGATGGTAATTCCCTTGTATTTTTGTCATTAGATTGATGTACCTCTCTTTGCTCCATGATGTCATTAACCTTGAAGTAATATATGATGCATCTAAAAAAATGCAGGATGCTTTCAAATTTTAATTACTTCTCACTTCTAAAAACCTTGAAATAGTGGACTACAAATTTCTATATTCAATACCAAACAAATATTAATTTATTAAGCACATGGTCAAGTGATTAAAGACCTTTTTGTGCTCAAACCTGGGTTCAAAACCCAAAATACATGTTGTCACACTAATTTTTCCCACAAATTTAACTTCTGCATCCATGGTCAGTAGAAATTCAAGTGACATGGATGGCCTAAGGATGTAGAGTATCTCAATGAGTGATGCCAGGTTCAAGCCTTCTGTGGAATTTACAAAATAGATACTTCTTGGTCATGGAATTTGAGCCAAAGGAAGAGCCAACAGTTAACCAAGGGATATTTAATAACAAAGGATAAAATTCGTGCCTATGACCTTTACATACTTCATTTTATACATTTTTAACTCCTTATCCAAAACCAAACCTAACCATAGTTGTAGCACTAATTAGGGAAAATCCTTCGTTTTCCCCTGCAAGGTTACCAATTCAAAACACTAATAGGTTACTAATAGGGTTTTGGTTCAAAACTCACTCGCTAGGTAGATCAAATGTTAAGACATACACCTTAGTTCAATTCTCATCACAAAACTATATAGGTCTATCCAAAATGACCTAAATTTTTTTGGGTTCCCTTCTAATGAAAAATTGTCGATTCACCCATTATAGTACATGCGTTATAATTGCATGATCATTGTTTGCATCTTGATCTTATTGTTTCATATCCTTCTATATTATTATTATTTTTTTAATATATTGCTTGTATTGTTAATATTTTGTGTTGACATCCTCATCCCCTGCTTCCGCTTATTGTCTCTGAAATTTGGGGCAATATAGAATGATAGACATAATAGTTATGTATAAGTGTGTGCAACTATTACATGATCATAAATTATTATTACTGCCCTTAATAATAGATAAGCATGAAGGAAGTGTTTTGATGGGTACAATGATAATTTTCCATCTTGATTCATAGTAACTTGATCTGTAAATGTTGTCATTCTCTTTCGACTAACAAGATCTAAATGAATAATGTTTTTTTCATGCTAATATAAGTCCTTTTTTTATATGTGAATGCATGTACTATGTGGGACCCTTGTTAGTTTATTACTATTTAGTGCCATTGAGGTCAATCATACCTAGTTTGCTTACGTAGTTAATAATATATGTAGGATTAGTTTAGGTTCAGATGCATAGAGTTGTGACTTAATTGAGTCTGTACTTTTGAATGTTAATAAAATTATACTATTTTATCTATATTCAACTTCAGACATGTTGTAATAATCTTTTTTATGTGCAGAAGGAACCAAAAATTTTCCCTTCAGATGTATCAAGTGCGTATGAGAAACTGCTCCCTATGGATGTGTGCTTCTTATGGTCTGAGTGTTTTTCGTCAACATTTTTGGCAGGGTTTTAGGCCAATAATAAATAGGTTGTCTTTGATCCTTGGATTAAATATAAATCCTAGCTTTTCTTTTAAGCAAACATGTTTAGTAGTATTTATGTCTTCCATTAAAAAAAATCATCACTAATTTTTTTCCTAAATCTTTGATAATTTTTTATATCAATGCTACTAATTGTGGGGAACTACCTTCTATAGATAGATCAAGATTACTTTGAAGGCATAGTGACCAGGTCACAGATGTTGTCAATGATGTAAAGAATATAATGCTTTTATAAAAAATGGCTCATTCTCTCATCTCATTTTCTTTTCTGCTTTCTGTAGTTACTACTCATACATCACCTTTACCTACCACTTTTGTGAGTGCTTTAAGTGCATTTTCATGTGAGCCAGCTGATGTTGTCGAATCACCAAGGTCTACCTCCTCCAACAATGGTGCATTATCTACTCAAGTTGTTTCCCCACAAGAACAATTAACATTGACAAGTAGGACAGGAAATTCAGGCTCCCTAGATTTTGAGTTTCTGACCTTTTGTTCTGCATCATCATCTATATTGTTGTCTTCCACAGACTCATCTAAAGTATCTTCTCCAAGGAATTCAACACTAAATCCCAATGCAAAGGTAATAAAATTGGTTTTGATAATGTTTGTTATTTATATAAGATGCATTTGTTATCTATCTTTCTAGAACAATGGTAAAGAAAACCCAAGTCATGGATTCCTGTCATTTGTGTTGTGAAATTATTGGCCTTGTTTTTCAGGAATTAAAGCTTAATCCAAATGCAAAGAGTTATACCCCATGTTTCTCTACACCTAGACCAGTAGCATCTCCAGTGGTTCAGGGTCTTGTTTATGTTTTAGGTAATATTACTCCTATAACACCCATACAAAGCATACCAACAGGGCTTGGAGTAAGCTCTTTGGCACAACAAGTTTCTCAACCTGCCAAGTTTTCCTAGTACAATAATGGTGTGGTTGCATCTAGAGTGAGTGCTACTTCGTATATCCAACCTATATCCACCTTTTTGCCACATGTGTCAAGAGCTGTTGTTCGAAAACTTTGACTGCATAACCAGTAGTCGACAAAATCCCCCCTCTAGGACAACATGTATGTTTTTTGTACCATTAGATAGAGAGTGCAAGTTGTCTGTTGAGATATATTTTATGAATATTCTCTAGTAGAGAAAGATAACTTATTTTATTGAGATTACATTTTTACTGTCTTGAAGAAACTGAATGTTTACTTTCATATAGTATACTAGTATGCTACATAACATGCATTAAGATATTGATGCTTGAATAAATCTGAAATTTTCCAAATCAAAGAATTAAAACATGCATTTTCTTTTGAGGAATATTTAATCCATAGTATCTCTATGTGTGAAATTTGAAATTACAGAAGGACCAAAAGTTTGAAAATTTATTACGCAAAAAATTACAAAAAGTTTGAAAAATGGCATAGTACAATGTTAAAGAAAATATTCAAGGTGATCATAATTCATCTCTTTTTGATACTTTACAATGAGGATATTATGATGTTTTCAAGATAAACATATTTCCTCAGTCACATATGATTTCAACAGAGGAGATACAAGAATCAATGCCATATTTGATTTGAACCTAAATAGTCTTATTATCTCCAAGTATTTCCATAATCACAATGGCTATTAGATTTTCCTCATGGATTATTTCTCTCATTATATCTATTAGTAAAATCTGCAAAATGCATCCCTACATTTAAATCTTGGGGCAAAAACATATGATTTTTATCATTTAAATTATCCATATCTCTTGGAGCCCAAAAATCCATTTTCTTTGGATAAGCTTTGCTCCCATTTACCTCGAAAAGAAAACAACCCTATTATAAGTTTAAGGCCCATTATGTCCTCTTGATTCTTGACAAAGAATGATGGAATGAAATTGGGTGAGGACCAGATCCAGGTTTACCATGTCAGAGCCTAGGTTCATTAAGATGATGACCTTGGTCTGAAGATAGCCACCATACAAACCAGAACCACTCATACTTATCGTTTCCATCTCTCTTTCATCATCAAGACTAACATACTAAGGATTTGTAACCTGTGGAGGCCCATGGTAGTCATTGCAATGCAATTTATTAGAATACAAGACATGTCCACAAGTTTTTACATTTAATCTCTGTATCCAATGTGGCCTTTTCTTATTATGAGATTTACCACATCTAAAAATGGCATCATTCACATAATTTTGAAGAAGTATACAAGGGTCAACATAGTTTTTTTCACATTTACAACTTCCCTTACATTTTTTGGTTCCTGAAGCTCGAGCACTTTCATAACAAAAATAGGCAAAGTCAAGCAACAACAAAAATGGTCCACTAGTCTCTTTTCATTTGTTGATATTAGAATGAAGTTTTATTAAAGACATTTTTTGTTTGTTTATTTTGGTTAGAAAAAGGATTTTCTATTGGTTTTATGTGACTTTCAATTTATCATATGTAGCATGTTGATAAATGGAAAATAATAACGCGTGACATTTATCTTATAGAAATTGATGTTGAATGAAAGGATACAGAGTTTAAACAAGCTACAGTTTGCTTTGGTAAAGGTGTAGGAACATTTTAAAAAAACGCCTATGAATACACCACAAACATAGTTTGAACATTAGCAATATAAGGATTTTTCTTTCGTAGGTATGTTCTTTTTTCTACCCAAGGTATCACAGCAAGAAAAATGTTGATATTGTAGAAATTGTTTGAGGACCTTATTGAGGTAAATTTTTTCTGATGTCCTACTTGATTGATACCTTCTCATATGTCAGGAAGGCTTTAAATATGAATTAGCATGTTCCTGAAACAAATAAAATTTAAATTTTATAGATATAAAAGATTAAAAAAAAAAATCAATGCCTTCATTTAATTATTAGTTGACTCCATTGTGGGCAGGTTACAGGAAATGTGATTGGAAAAAGGATGGGGAGACAATGTAGAGCATGTCTTGGATATGTTTAATTTGTTGTTAGAGATCCTTCAGGCGCTTGAGCCATCGAATTTCGAAATGTTTCTAGTAAGGATTCCTATGGTTTTTAATATTATTATTATTTCATCTCATGGTTATTTGGACAAGAAAATGTTTTAAGTATGTCAGACAAGACATTGTTGGAAAGGTAAAGAGATTTTTTATAATTGCAATGTTCATTCCATGATATCCTCTCTTTATTATTTGATTGTATTTTGAACGTTTCTTTTGATTTTGTTTTGTCTTTTAACTATGAAATTGAAAATACTTGGTATCATGACCATTTAAAAAACAACCAAAGCTTGAAGATGAAATTAGTATTACACGATATTGATTGGAATCCTTATAACTATTTTGTGTTAAAATATTTTCATGACTATCAGAATAGTTTACTTTCATGTTGTTTATATACTTGACCAAGTTCATGTGTTAGAAAATGAAATTTTTTTGTCCAATAAGACGACAAGGATTAAACATCACACCTTAGACTATTTTTTTTTCACAAGCTATCTATAGCGTGAGCTTTTTAGCATGTAACTTATAAGTTGATATGATTGTGCCTAAGATTTCCATGAAGGTTGAATACTAAGTTACTAAGGTGTTATTTTCTATACTGACATTTTATTTGCTTTGTTTATACAGGTCATCTGGCCACACATAGTGGCCACTATCTCTCAACTGAAGAAAGTGTGTTCAAGTTTCTTTCTTGTATGGGGAAAAATGGCTTTGACATTGATGATGTTAAGATATATGTCGTATAAATTCTTTATATTCTACTTTATTTTATATTCTAGTGTTCAGTTTATTTCATGTCTTACACTCAACATTGTATCTTCTTTTGTTTTCATAAAAGGAACTCAATATTGATGGTAAGAAGCAGGAATTGAAGAAAGAGGAGAACAATACACTGGAGCGACAAATGAAAAAAGGGAGAGAGAAGAGAACCGGACTAGTGATACCCTCAGAGCCAATATTCTTCATAATACATACACATAGAGACTGATGGTCAAGTATTCAGAGTTGGCGAATTCACCCGCAATGCCTTGGAAACACAATGATAATGTTTTGAAGTGATTGAAACATCATTTCAGGTGTAAATTGTAGTCCAACCAATATTAAGTTGGAAACTCATATTGTAATACTTTAACATTTCATATAATACAATTTATATGGTTGAAATTATTTATAGTTTCACTTGATATCGTTTAGTATTGTAATTAACATATGCAACTTTGCGTTTTCATATTAAATGAAGATACACATTGTATGGCATTTTTTAAATTTTGTTGCAAAAGCACACTAATTAATTTATGTTGATTAATAATGAACACATAAAATCAATCTAAAACTACTAAGTTAGTAGTTTGTATTGATTAATGATGACATAAATAAAATGAGTATACGACTAAATTAGTCATTTATAATGATTATTAATGAAAGTAAAGAAACAAATATAAATTACTAAATTAGTCATTTATATAATGAATATGAAACTACCAAAAAATATATATGACTACTGCTAATGATACATTTGTGATTACAAATAACGACTAAATTTTTGCATATCTACGACTATTAGTAGCTAATTTACAGTATCTTATAACATGACCAAAATTTAGTCATATTTCTTTGGTCATTAATTGGTTTCAAACAATGACTAAAAATTGCATATATATGACTATTAGTAGCTAATTTACATTATCTTATAACGCGACCAACATTTTGGTCATATTTCTTTGGTTATTAATTGGTTTTTTCGGGTGATCATATAATAATATATTTTGTTGTATATTTGGTCATTAATTGTGACAATTAATGACTAAATTAACGACCAAATTTATGACTAAATATACTACTAGACGATAAAATTGAGAAAACCAATTAATGACTATGCTAAAAACGACTAAAAGTTGGTCGCGTTATAAGATACTATAAATTAGCTACTACTGGTCACCGACTGAAAAATGGTCGTTTATATGCAAATTTTAGTCATTTTTTTAGTAACTAATTAGCCATTTTGTACTAGTGAAAATACCAAGTGTTTACTGTAATATTCAAAGTTTGTTTTCTAAGATATTACATATCTATATTTGTATGTATTATAGGTCTTTATATGACCCATTTTGTGCATTATTCTGACTCTCAGAATGGAAGCCTCATGTGTTTAATTACTCTTATACTAACTGAGTAAAAGTTTAAAACCTAACATGTGTAATAAGTAAACCAGTATAATCATATTTATATACCTATACTTTGTTTTTATAAACACAATTTAAATTCTAGATCAATTTAATATCATTCAATTACACATCTACACTTGCACAAAGCATTGTACATGTATGTATTAAATATACAAAAAATAAAGTAATTTCCTTCAGATTAGCTACTACAAAACTTTTTTTTGTAAAAACACTCAAAACATACATAAATGCATATAAAAGAAAACCTGTCAATTAATAACATAATTTCATATTTTTTTTAAATCATTAAGAAAGTTATCCACAAATGAGAAGTTTAGGGTACTTACTTGGTAATTTTAATTCTAGAACTGATACAATAATTCACTGGCTCTTCCCATCCTTAGATACTTTCCTCAACGGTATCCCCTCAAGCACTTTTAATTGAAAGTAATCAACATTGTTCACTTTGTCCTTTCTTGTTTTTCTCGCTATATTATCTTTATGTGATTCTCCTTCTCAACAATATTACCAAAAGAGGATTACCCTCTCTACCAATGAGTTGGTAGTTGGTAACTAGCTTCACCTTACCCCAGAAGTGGCAGGTAGTTACTAGCTAATTTATGAGCTCAACTTCCCCACTTTCCAAGACAACTTCATGTCTTTTAGGGAAGTTAATGATGAGTTATTTCAATGATCATTAATAATTTAATCATTTAGATCAAATTCCTAGGACTTAATGAGTGGTAATCAATATCAACAATTAACTTGCAGCCATAACTCATCCAACCAGGTGTAATTCTAGCATAAGTTCCATATATTTATTTTATTAACACCATTATAAATCCAAGATTTACGTTCAACCTTTATTAGTTTGTCACATTGATAAAATATTTCCAAATAGCTCTTTTAAATTTATGAGACAATCATACTTGACCACATTTACAAACTTATAACAAAGGATTCAAGTCAAGGGATATCACAGAAGTATGCATCCCCTCCTTCATTTGAGGAGGTTTTTGCTTCTATAGAAGAAGCATCTTCATATCCCTTCCCTTTCATAGTAATTTTAAATCTACAGCATTTATTTTAATTCTCGTATTTTCCACATCTCCAACATACCTTAACAAATTTTCTAGGAGATTTAGGTTTTCATGTATATTTAGATATCCCAAATGAGGAATTAGTTATATTTCTAGTATGGGAGCATCCTCTTATAGAAAAGGAATCTATGTTCTGAATTTCCATGTTTTTCCAACTCATTTCCTCCAATAGCAAGGATGCGACTATTTTGTTGATACTTAAAGTTGTTGTATTACTACCTATGACAACAACCAAATTGTCCCATGAGTTTGTTAAATAAATCTGTATCAAACTGATACATTTATCTTCATTTCAAATCTTAATATCAAAGTATAGTTGTTAACTTACCATAGTATTGAAGGTGTTCAAATGCTCTGTTAATGAATCTGCATCCTTCATCCTTAAGTTATACAACTTTTTCCGCAAGAACAATTTGTTCACGAGGGACTTAAATTGATAAAAAGCCCCTAACTTGTTCAACAAAGACTTTATTGTAGCTTCCTCTCAAACATTCAGTAATACTAAATATGTGAGATTTAATAATATTGTGTTTATTTCCCTTTGATCCAACTTGGTCCGGTCTTCTGTTGACATCCCCATCAACGCAAAACATGGATCCATGACGATCCACTGATATTTGTACGCCAAAAAAATGCTTCCATTTTGAGCTTTCATAGCTTTAAACTATGTCCATTGAATTTCTTGATTTATATCTTTGAACTGCTCGACATTTCCTTTCACCATAATAATCACTTCTGTATATCTCCCATTGTAATAGGGTCTACCATAGGCCCGAACCAAACCCCTTAGCCACAAAGGCATTCCCTTGAAGCAAACTGCTCTGATATCAAATGTAGGTTTTAATCTTGTACAATTAATTTATGCAAACAAATTCTTAATAAAACAAAAAACCATTAGCATTAACATTAACATTAGATATTTTATCCCGGAAACCTAAACTGCAAAAACCATCAAGATTTTTTCAATATATATTCTTTGTATAATATTACAATACAATTATTTTTCTATGTGGTTCACAGTCAGCAAAGATTGGTGACTCGTTGCGTCCATGGAATATTGTTCCAAGAAGATCCACCTGAAGGGATCACTTTCCATTGGCTCAAACACAGAACCTAACTCTAAAGGTGTCGAGAAAATGAATCTATGACCTCCCAATAGTAGATGTGCTTAACAACAAGGACTCAACCAATTGAACTAACTCCCGGGGCTATTGTATTACAATACAATATATATCTCATGTGATTCATAAATCACCAATATATTTACCATGGAATATAATACAACCATAGTTCCTTAATTGAAATTACAAAACCATGGGCAAAACCAGCACGTGTCACAAAACCACTAAAGGCGAAAACCGTGTGTTAAAAATCAACAAAAACAGATGCAAAAAATCATCTTGTAAAGAATATAATGCACAACACACATCTTTTACCACTGATAAAACTAGTTTACAAAGTCAAGAAAGCTTCGAGTTTGAGGGAGTTTCAAATGTTGCAATGCCTCTATCATGCTTATTGAGTCACTGATAACTATGATTTTGCAAACTCTAATTAATGTTAGGATGAATAAATTGTTAAACAAAATTAGGGCCTCACCTCATTTGTGTGGTGATGCCTATACCCTGCCTATTTTTGTTTTTTATTACCTTCAAGATCATTTATAAGCTCCCATATCTACCATTTTGGTTGGACATATCCTAGGAGGATTTTGGATTTTCCCCATCATAAGATTGAAAATCACATTGATTTTCCTAACCATAAAATTTAAAATCACTTTTTAAAACTCAAAAGAAACCAAATTTACAAAACTTGCATAATTTCATGACCAAAACCTTTATTTCAATTTGGTTATTAGTTTTTTTTTTAAATTTAAAGATACAATTAATAAATTATCTCTATAATCTTAATAAAAGTTCCCAATTCTTAATCAATCCCAAATAATCATTATAAGACCCATCAAAATTATATTTAACCAATCATTATAAAAATAAACAACCCCCTTAATTATAAATCTTCTATAGACTACACTCTAGATAAAGCACTTCACTCCACAACCATTTTCCTAGAGTTTTTCAATGAATATTCTATGATCTAATTTATCATAAATTTTAAACCACAATTTTATTAAGCAATTTTTACAATCTTTGCAGTGAATAACAATATCTCAAAAGTTTTAATTTATTTTCAATTGATTTATATGTGTAAAATTTCTTTTGGTGGTAATAATTGCATGCTTTTTCTATAAATAAAACATTCAAAAGTAGAATGGACATATAAACTTTGAAGAGATTCAATAGGACCACGGCAGATCTTAGTTTACATAGTTATTGTCACAATTACGATTGAAAATTACTTCCAATATGAAAGACATGACAAGTCGTTCAAAAGTAGAATGGAGATATAAACTTTGAAGAGACTCAATAGGACCACGGCAGATCATAGTTCAGATAGTTATCGTCACAATTATGATTGAAAATTACTTCCAATATGAAATACATCCCAAGTCATTTCATTCTCAAAGATGCCTTCAATTTCAATAATTATTAATGAAAAAAAAAGTTGCGATGTCACATAAATAATAATTAATAAGGTACAACCATACATTCAAATTGTCGGTAATGTAAGTACTACAAACAAAGAATATTGCATCTCATATTCACTTAAGAGAGGAGGACATCCATGACATGACATGGTCCTTTAAAAAGGAAATGAAATTTTGTGCTAAGTTGTCTTAGGAGTTTGTAATTTTAAATCTAAATATATTTTGCTTATAAGTTTTGTATTAGGTTTGTGTGTAGAGTATGTTGTAAAATTGTTTTTGTATGATTAAGAGTTTGTTTTTTTATGTGAGGAGATTTAAAGATATCTGGTAGGAGTGAAAACTTGTCTTTTTAAGGACCATTAGTGAGTAATTCTAGCGTAGGACCATTAGTGAGTAATTCTTGATAGCGTAGTTTTCCTTAAATAACAGTGATGAGTCAACTTGCATTCATGGATAACAACCAATGATGCCTACCTCATTACTAGTTTGACAACTAATTTGTTATATATTTTCCCATTGTTTTAAAAAAATATTACATTACATTTCAATATTAATAAAAAGTAAATAATACATACATATAAAATATAAGATAATTGTATTTATAAAATAATATTTTTAGATATATGATGATCGGGTATGTTGTTAAGGCACTCCAAGATGTTAAGTCATTAGTTCAATCCTCCAATCTATTCAGAGGTCATTCTTAGATATGACCATGATGTAGCATCACCAATACCAAATTTACAAAAAAAAATGTACTTTTGATTATTAAATAATTTTAAAATTAATTATAAAATAATGTATATTTAAAAATCTGATTTTATAAAAATAACTATATAAAGAGAAAAAATGTTAAAAAAAAAACATGTTAATGGTTTATAATTTTAAGATTTTAATTGAATATATATATACATATATATATTAATTAATGTTGATTTATTATTAATAATAATTTAATTTTAAGTGGATAACTAAAGTTAAATATTAGATAATTGAAATAAAGGAATGACAAATATTAATTTGATTCATGTTAGATGATTGAGATGAATGTTTATTATACTTTTTATCTAATTTTAAATTCTATAATTGATATATTAAACAAATATCAAGTATATTATTGTGATAGTTTTGAGCCTTGTATGACATTAAGTTCTAAAAAATATCTTATTTTTTTGTAATGTCTTGTGTGCGGGTAGGGCCCGCAGCCACGTGTCCAAGGTCAGTGTAATCAGGGGTACTGCGCAAGGGTCTCCGCCCTCAAATGCTCCGGTGGGGTTGGGCCTTAGTGGTATCAGAGCCGAGGTCTCGAGGTCGAGACTCGAGGAGCGTGGTGGGCTATAATGTGTCGTGTGCAGGTAGGGCCCGCAACCACATGTTTGGGTTTGCGTAATGAGGGGTATTGTGCAAGGGTCCCCACCCTCAGATGCTCCAGTGGGGTTTAAGACCCACCCTTAACACCCTAGGTTGCTGCCCTCACTACTACGCTGGGCTTTTGGTGTAGTGGTTGGGCCATAGATACCACTAAGGCCCAACCACTACACCAAAAGACCGGCCTGTTAGTAAAGGCAACAACCCAGGGTGTTAAGGGTGAGCCTAATCCCACCGAAGCATCTGAGGGCGGGGACCCTTGCGTAGTACTCCTCATTACACAGACCCTGGACACGTGGTTGTGGGCCCTACCCGCACACAGGACATTACAGCCCACCACACTCTGCGACGTCTCTGATACCACTAAGGCCCAACCACTACACCAAAAGACCGGCCTAGTAGTGAGCGCAACAACCCAGGGTGTTAAGGGTGGGTCTTAAACCCCACCGAAGCATCTGAGAGCGGGGACCCTTGCGTAGTACCCCTCATTATGCAGGCCCCGAACATGTCGCTGCAAACCCTACTTGCACACTAGACATTACATTTTCTTTACATATGAGATGGTAAAATATTCCATTACATTCAAAAAATTATAATAATAAATAATAACATAAAAATAATAAATAATAATCTTTATAAAAAAAATTAACTTATTATCAAAGGAAAAACGTAAAAATAAGAGCCATTACAGAGTTTGTTTGCACAGGGGAGAAATTGCAAAAAGTGATATTTTCCCGCGCAAATCCTCATCAAATCATAACAAATCTCCAAAATCTAGAACATGGATTTTTTCAACAACGACCCCAACTAGCTTCTCCACGAAAATCTTCACGACCCAATGCACCTTAGTTCTTTGGAACCTCTTTTTGGACATGCGTGACCTGTTACAAAATTATTAGGTTAATTGTTTTTAAATAAAATATGTTTAGTTTTGTTTAGTTTTATTATATTTTAAAAATAAAACATTTATTTTATTTCAATTTCTTATTTTGTTTTATTTTAAATATAAATATTTTTATATTATTTGATTTCTATACCGTTGTGTTTAGTTTTGAATTCAATTTTGTTTATATATATAGGTTTTAATATAATGTAATATATATTATAAATATTTAGTTTTTTCCAATATAGTTTGATTTTGTTATTTATTGTTTTATTTTAGGTTTTTTTTAAATTAGTTTTAATGTTTGATTTTAGTTTTATTTTGGTTTAAAAAATATTTTAAAATGATTTTTTGTTTTGTAGTTTGATTGGCTGGTAAAAATAAGAGATTTGGATCTTAAGAAGTTGGGAGAAAATAATATTCAAAAGAAGAAAGATAATTATTTTTGATGCTTATAAAAATATCATTGATGTAAATTAAATGGGAAGTTTTTGGTCAAGGAGAGAGTGAGTTTGATTTCCCTCTGTGTTTTTATTTTTAATAGTTTGAAGGTTTATGTGGTGTGAATTTTGAGTTGGGGAATTCGAAATCTCCACAGTATTTATTTTTACGTCTTACTCTGTGAAGAAGAGAGGAGGAGAGACGAAATAAATATAAGATGGAGCTAACGAAGAGATGAGAAAAGAGCCGACTAGCAAATACCAAGAAATAAAAAGATTATTGAAATTTATTTAATGTAAATTTTATTTATATTTAAATTACCAATAAATTATGTTTGATTAATTAATACTAAGGATCATTAAGAACCATTAATTGATTTTAAATGATTTAATTATTAGAATTATTTGATTAGAAAGTAATTTTAAGTTTAAGAAAGGATTTTTTTGTCTTATTATAATATAAGGATGATAATTTTATTAAAATTATAACTAGGGCTCCTAACTTATAACTTATACGGGAGGATTAATATATGTATTATGATTGATATTAAAATTAATGTTCTAAATTAATGATTATTATATAAACTAATGATGAATGTTAAACCCTAAGATTAATATATACAAATTATGTTTAATATTAAAATATTATTATTATTATTTATTAAAAATGTTAGTATTAATTATAATGTTAATTAGGAATAGTTAACTATTACTAATAATATTTGTTAATTAATATTAATATTAGAGTCACATACTATTATTCTTATTATGAAATTTGATAAATATTATAGTTTTTAATGAGTGGGTTAATATTAAAATATTATTATTATTATTTATTAAAAATTAATATTAATTAGTAATAATTAATTATTACTAATAATATTTGTTAATTCATATTAATATTAGAGTTATATACTATTATTCTTATTATGAAATTATATAAATATTATAGGTTTTAATGAGGGTTAAATTTAGGGGGAATTATTTTAGAATAGCATTAAGGGGCCAAAGGAGGGGTTTGCAAAGCGATGGGAAGGAGGGAACAAGCTGAGAAGGAGGGGTGAAATGAGGTGTCTGGGGGGTTATTAATGAATGGGAAGAGGAGGAAGGTAGGGAGAGAAGAAGGTATGATGAGGAAGTCTAGGGATATAAGAGGGGGAGGAGGAAGAAAGTGTAGCAGAGGAGCCCAAGGTTGCCCTAGAGCAAGGGGAGGGGGTAGGGGAGCGACAGAGAGGGAAAATAACTTTTTTAAGAGCGGGGAAATAAGGGGACCCAATTTTTGCTAACTTTTAAACCACCATCCCCGTTGAGGTTTTCGGGGTGTTTAATGATTTCCAGCGCCTCAAGCATTTTTCTTTTGAAATAGTATGTGACTCATTAAAACCTATTGAATCCAAACCCCAAACCCCTATGTAGGAATGTTGTCTTCACGCCCACTTGCTCTACTTCAAAACCAAAATAAACATCAACAGTTAAAATAAATCTAATAGAAGTTAACTTGGAAACAAGGGAAAAAAATAGCATCAAAGTCAATCACCTATTCCTGAGAATAACCTTTTACTACTAACCAAGCTTTGTATTTCTCCACTCTACCTTCTAGATTCAGTTTCTTGTTAAATACCCATTTTTTTCCAATGGGATTTCTTCTCACTGGTAACTCCACTAGATCCCAAGCCTCGTTATTGTCCAAGGCTACTATTTCTTCAACCATGGCCTTTTCCTATAGATTTTCATCCTATGAATCCATTGCGTCCCTAACAGTTCTAAGATTATCGATAATAATAAACAAAGAAAAATTTGAATGGATATCAAGTGGAATATACCTTTTTGGACACCTTCTTTCTTGAACCAATCTCCTCATTGTCATATTTTGTGGTTCTTCTTCTTCTTATTCCTATTCTTATGTAGAGTCAGATTCATCATCGTTCAATTCAAACTCTATCTTCTTTGGTTCTTTCTCTCGTAGTAGGACTTCATGTTTGACGACATCTTTTATTTCTATGAATACCACATATCTACTATACACAACCTTCTTGGTTTTTGGGTTCCAACACTTATAACCTTCTTTTATCTAGGCGGCTACAAAAACACTCAGTGATCAAATAGGGCTTAGGAAAAGTTGAAAACAAAATTTATTGAATTGTCATGAAATCATGATCATATCGAAAGCTTGTCAAAATATTTCCAACGGAGAAAATGACACCTCAATCTAACATGGTATGTGGAAGTTATGGTCAGTCAAACTTTTGGTCAAACTAGGTCCATGGGCTAAATTTGGTAGGGGCAGCAACTAAATTTGGGGGACCGACTAAATTTGGAAGAAGTTGATAAATTTGGTGGCCAGTAATGAGGCCACAATTTGGCACTTACCAGTGACGAATTCCGGCAGCCAGAACAAGTGAATTTTTTGCCTCCTTAAATTGTCAAGTAACCCCAAAAAGCCAGTAAAAAAATTCAAACAAGCTTATATTAAAAAAATAAAAAATAAATAAATCGGGTGGTGGATCACCGCCCCCCTATGACCACTCTTTATATATATATATATATATAACGGGGTCGGTTGCCATTGACGGACCCGCCACCCGACAGTTTAAATAACAACGACACAAATACAACGGGGCCGACGGGGATCTAACATGTCCAACCGGTTCGGGTGGCCGCATTCACACATATCACACCATCCAACGGCTCCCAAAAACTACCAAACAAACCAACTAAAAAATACACCATTTTAACATTGATGGATGTGTCGCAGGTTGGAACTCGAGCCACCCTCCAAACAATCACCATAATTAACCAACGTGCCAGCAAGCAGATTGGGTAATTCCGCCCGAAAAAATAATTTAAAACAACAAATCAGTCATTCGCCCATAGAATAAAGGAGAGTGTCCAGCGAAACCATAATCAAGCATAAATAATGAGGTGTGGAACCTTGACGCAGGGGAATCATGGGGAAACTTTAAGACTCCTTTAGGAGATGATTTTTTACAGTGGCGAAAACATATCAACTTTATACTCATTTTTCTCAGTTTTATGCAATGAATATGATGGTGTAATCATTTTACTCATCTGAACAGAAGATCTTTAGTCAACTTGCAGGGATGAATCTTTTGGGAATAACGTGGAATCTAAAATATTCCCTTGTGGCTAAATTTTCATAGTTTCATAACCAAGTCGAGTTTATACTCATTTTACTTATTTTTTTTCAAGGAGTGCAGTGGTGAATTTAGTTTGGTCATATTAGAAACATAATTCTAGTCAACTAGTGAGAAGGAATATTTGGGGGAATCTTTGAGATTCCCGAGGGTCCAAATTTTGACCAAGCCAGAATGGGGTCGAGTTTATAGTCATTTGACACGATTTTGCACTAGGAATTCAAAAGATGTAGTCCATTTCTTCAACATAGGTGTGCATTTTCAGGCCATCCTCGAAATTGGAGGTATATGGTGCCTTTTGTACATACATGTAATTTTTTTTCTCACGGTTAATGAAAGAGACCTCCCCACTTTAAGCAGAGCCTAGAGATGTAGCCCTCACTGGGTGAACTCCGTTACCAATATATTGTGTCATTTCTTCTCATGGTTGCATTGTATTTCCTCTCCTTTCATGTGATATGCTTTCATGGTTACATCTTATTTTATATGCAATTTCGTATACATATTTTAAGTAAAAAGATATGGATCAAGTTTGGTATCACAGAAGGTCTTATGTTGATGTGATTTGAAAGTGTATGATAACCATGGGAAAGGTCCAAAGAGGTGAAGGAAAACTTAAGTCCTTTGATCCAAAATTGGGGCATGCAACATGAAGAAGGAAAACGGTAGACAAAGATGCTCGGATGGAGGAAGAGTGAAATTATCGCAAGGCCTTCTACACCATGGCAGAAAAAGTGGACAAATTGTTTATAGAATATGAGAAGACAATGAAGCAAGAGAAGATAAAACCATATGATCATGCCTCATTAAATCATGAAGAAGGAGGAAAAGAGCCTCCTGAACCTCCCTCTCCATCTTCTAGTGAAAGTTCCTTTTCATCCTCTTCTCATCATTGTAGAGGTAGAAGAACTCATAAAAATCCCTTTTTCATGCTAGATGTCAAATTTGATTTACTAGTGCTTAATGGAGAATCTAATGCAAAAAATATAGACAACTGGATCAGACAGGTTGAGGTATATTTCTACATATAAATAATCAAAGAGGAGGAGTCCAAGATCCAACTAACATCCCTTCCATTGAGTGGCATTGCTCTCGTCTAGTGGGAAGGAAAGCTGCATAAAGGTGGTAAGAGTAGTTGTAAACTTCTTTCAACTTGGTATGAGTCCATTTATGCTTTAATAGGACATTTTTACCCATTAGGTTATAGAAAAAAAGCCATGATGGAATGGAAACATTTGAAGCGAAGTAAAGGTTAAAATGTTCATAATTTTACATAGGAGTTTAGGAAACAATAATTAGCATTGAATGTTCTGTTAGACACTCTTAAGACATTGATGAAATATATTGGCTCTTTACATATTTATTTGTGTTATTCATTATTATTATTTGAACCTAAAACTCTTGATGAATTTAGTGTGAAGGTTGTACATATTGAAAACAAGGGGAAGTATGAGCCAAAAGACTGCATAAAGAGGAAAACAACAACTAAGAGAAAGAAAGAAAAGCCCTCTTGTACTCATTGTGAGAAACAAGGCCATGATGAGGATCATTGTTGGAAATTTCATTCGGAATTAAGGCCAACGAGGAACAACAGAAAAGAGAAGCAGAAGATAGTTGCAACTGTGCAACAAGACCAAGAATCTGAATCTGAAGATGATGAGAAAATCACATCTATAGGATTTGAAGGTGTTGGACCACTTGACCTTGAATCAGACTCAGTTGATGAAGTGGGGATTGAAACTCTTGGGATTGCAGAAGGTGGACCTATTGACTTAGGGTCTGGTCCAGGCAATGAGCCAAATATTTCAGCAGACATTCTGCCAAAGGTGGTAAGGGAACCAAATAATGCATGGCTCCAAGAACTCGAAGAGGTCAACTGAAGAATCCAAGTGGATAATGCTGAAATAAAGAGACTCCTACAAGAATAAGAGGAGTAGAAACAAAGGTTGCAGCATTAGTTCAAGCTAAGGAGGAGGCCTTGAAAAAATTGCAGCATAACAAGCCCGAGGTAAGAAGTGATTCTTCAATTTCATGTTCTTTTTATGATGTTCATTTCGTTGCTTTTGAGAAACATACTACAGGAATTAGATCAAATTTTTTGAAGAAAATGGGGAAATTTTAAGGATAGAAGTTTATCTTAAAGTTTAGAAATCTTGGTGAATATTACTAGTCCATAATATGAAAATTGTAAAAAAAAATTATGATATTTTTGTACATATATTTAGATTTCCAATGATTTTATATTAGTCGATATAATATTTTGGCTATTTTTAAGGTAAGATAATGGTTTACTATAAAATTTGGGTGAATCATTTCAGAAATAAATGGAAATAGACGAATAATTTTTTGGAAAACTCATGGAAAATTAGCCAACCTGCAAATATTAGCCCCTAAAATTTTCCATGGAAATGTCCTCAACATTAATGGCCAAGGCATTGTGAATCCCATCAAAGTAGAGGAATTGCCTCATTATGTAGGACTTGGATATGTCAAAAAATCGGTTGGGGAATGCTCTAAGCCATCTAGTGACCAACCAATCACAGATGATGAAATAACTTCGTCACCTTCTAGTGATAGTGAGGACCCCACGGGAACTCAATAGAGGCGCACCAGGAATAAACTCTCCAATACGATTTGGAAAGTTTGGAGGAGAAATAATCATTGTAGTTACTGCAATGAGGATGGGCACCACAAAGCCGCATGTCAGATAATCCATGCCTAGAAAGCACCTATGAAGAAACTAGCTAGTGAAAATGTTCAAAAAGCGAATCCGCCACAGGGAGATGACCCATTCACTTTGTTGAGCAAGAGATGGTTTTATTAGATATAGTCACCTTGTCATGGCCGCATTTTGTAAATCATGTGTTGCAATATAATTGTAAAAGTGATGATGTGTTTTCCATCAATTCTTAAACCAACGATGATGTTTTGGAATTTTTATTGATATTTGGGGTATTGTTTTCTATTATGATGTAAACTTGACCAAATAGAGTGTGTTATAAACTCATGGAAATTATGGGGTTGTTTGAGTCATATTTTTTCTTGTATTGAATTTGAAAATAATGTACCATCGGTTTACGTGGAATGCATATGTTGAAAGTGTGGCTTGATAAGGACACATGTAGTGTATAGGATGTGTTCATGCTTTTGGAGGACCAAAATCTCCTCAGTGGGGAGGAATGATCTAAGCAGCTCCATAAACACTTAGTGATCATGAAGGGATCGGAAAAAGATCAAAACTAAAAGCTATTAGATTTCCATGAAACCAAGGTATGATCAAAGATATCGTCACAAGCTTTCAAATGGCGCAAACGACACCTCAATCCCACATCATATGTGAAAGTTATGGTCAGTAAAATTTTTGGTCAAACTAGGCCCATTGGCTAAATTTGACAAGGGTGCCAAATAAATTTGGGGTCCGAATAAATTTGGTAGAAACCTCTAAATTTGGTGGCCATTGATGAGGCCACAATTTGGCACTTACCAGCGACGGATTCTGGAGGCCAGACTGGGCAATTTTTTTGCCTCCTTAAATTGTCCAGTAACCTCCAAAATCTAGTGGAAATTTTCGAACAGAATTATATTAAAAAGAAAAAATCAAATGGCAGGCAGCCACCCCCGCCACCCCAAAATGACCCCTTTTTATATATATGTATATGTATAGAACAGGTGCGGGCCGCTATTGGTGGATCTGCCACCAGATCGTTTAAATAATGACTACCCAAATACAACAGGGCCGACGAGGATCAAACCCGCCCCACGGGAGGCCCCACTCACACATATCACACCGTCCAATGTCTACCAAAAATTTTCAACCAAACCAACTTAAAATTATTCCATTTTAAGACTGATGGGTGGGCTGCTGGTTGGAACCCTAGCCACCCTCTAACCAATCACCATAATTAACCAACGTGCCAACACAAGCATATTGGGTAATTCCACCCATAAAATTACCTTAAAACCCAAACACATTGATCTGCCTAGAGAAGAAAGGAGAGTGCCCAGCAGAACCCTAAGTAGGCATGGGTAATGAGGCATGGAACCCTGACGCAGGGGAATCATGGGGAACCTTTAAGATTCCTTTTGGAGCTGATTTTTGACAGAGGCATAAACATGTCAAATTTATACTCATTTTTCTCAGTTTTCCACAAGGAGTATTATGGTGTAATCAGTTTCCTCAACTGAGCATCATATCTTCAGTCAAGTTGTAGGGAAGAATCTTTTGGGATTCATGAGGAATCTAAAAAAATCCCTTGGGGCCAAATTTTCACAGTTTCAGAACCAGGCTGAGTTTACACTCATAGTACTCAGTTTTTCGCAAGGAGCACAATGGTGAAGTTTGATTGGTCATATGAGAAACATAATTCCATTCAACCAGCGAGAAATAAGCTTTAAGGGAATCTTTCAGATTCCTGAGGGTCCAAATTTTGATCGAGCTAGAATGGGGTTGATTTTATAGTCATTTGACACGATTTCATGCTAGGAATTCAACGGTGCAGTCCATTTCTTAAGACTAGGTGTGCATTTTCAGGAAATCCCCAGAAGTAGAGGTATAAGGTGCCTTTTGTACATGCATGTAATTTTATTTTTGCTGAAGATTAATGAAAGCAACCTCTCAACTTTGAGCAAAGCTCAGAGTCGTAACCCAAACTCGGTGAACTCAGTTACCAATCTGTTGTGTATTTTCTTCTCATGGTTGCATTTTATTTCCGCTCCTTTCATGTTATATGCTTTCATGGCTACAGGCTCTTTTATATGCAATTTTTTATGCATCTTTGAAGTAAAAATATCTGAATTACTTTCAGACCATATTTATATCCAATAAAGATATACTTTTCAAATTTCTTATCTAGCTTACTCCTATTATCCTTTGGAACGTGCGTATAAGCACCAAGAAAAAATACGTTGCGATGTTTAAGAGAATGCTTATTATTAGTCTATACCTTATGTGGATTATTTTCATCCAACGTTGATGACAGTAAGCTTATTTACCAAATAAAACGTAGTGTCCACTACCTCTGCCTAGAATTCTTGTTATAACCCAATACCACTGAGCATGCTTCTTGCTTTTGCCATCAACATCTTTTTTATTCTTTTTGGAACTCCATTTTTTTGAGGTGTGTATGGAGTAGTCATTTGCCTTGCTATACCACACTTCTTAAAGAATTATTCATATTCATTCCTGCAAAATTCTCCACCATTATCTACGCTCAACTACTTAATTTTATTCTCTGCTCAATTTTGTAAAAAAGAATTAACCTCTTTGAACTTTTTAAATACGTCATATATTTTTTAGGAAATAAATCCATGTATTCCTCGAAAATTCATCTATAAATGAGACATAATACACAAATTTACCCAATAGCGGAACAAACACGGGTCCAAACACATAATTGTGCACCAAATGCAATATCCCCTCTAACCTTGTAGCACTTAGTGGATAACCTACCCTGATTATGCTTCCTATTTAAACCTTCTACAATAACATTATCATGTAGTACTCGAAGGCCCTTCTCTCCAAGATGTCCCAGTCTTTGACACCACAACATAGTCTTTTATCTAGAGATTGTAGGACTTTTTCCTTCTCCTACTCCACTCTCGAGAACAATGGAATTTTTGTAACCATCACTAATAGTGATTCCTAGTAGCTTATACAAAGTTCCAATCTGAACTCCACTTAGCAATACATTTTCTCTTTGAACCATCTTGTAGACATCATTTTCAAACATTGGTTTTACACTTACAACGTTCATATTTCTTACAAAAATAAAATTTCTAGATAATCATGGTATGTGTAGAGCAACAAGGAGTGTTCTAATCCTTCCACCAATAAGCTTAAACTTGAATTTTCCTTGTCCTATGATTCTAGCTGAAAATATTCTTCAAGGAAAACATCAATGACATCATATATTTCATATTCGCAAAACCACTCCCCATGAGGAGTCATATGAAAGAATGCACTTGAATGAAGTAGCCATGTCACCATGAACTACATGTGCGCTTGAGGAAGTGAAGTTGTAATGAACCTCATTACTACACTAACGTACTAATTTATGTTTTTTTAAATAAGTATAGTTCATATTTATATAAATTTTATCTTACTCTTAATGATTCATTCCATATATAACTTGAAAATAATCTCCAATGAATGTTGATAAGAGATAAATTTTTCTTTATACTCTTCTTTTCACTACTACATCCTATTCCTATTTTTTTTAATTATTTCCAATTTCAACTCGCGATAATGGTATATGAATGTTTTCACCAAGAGATATAATATTTTGTCTCAATGAATTTCATTTCCCTTATAATAAAGTCTCTAATCACAATTATTTGCTTTTCTTTTATTCATTTGTATAATTAGGCATTGTGTTTAAACTATGTATTGTTTCTAATGAAATATCTTGTAATACAAGACATAAAAATTTGGCTACATGCCATATCCATATATTCCTAAGTTAATTATATATATATATATAATTTGAAACCAAAATCATATATTTCCTTATTGTTTTAATATCACCTTTCAACCCTTTTTCCTTTCCATTATGCTATGATTCGTTTCTCCTTCTAAATATGTGTTTGTATACCTTTTGATGAAGTCTTCAACCTTAAATTTTATTAATCCTATGAATTTAATTTCCCTTATAATAAAGTCTCTAATCACAATTATTTTCTTTTCTTTTATTCATTTGTATAATTAGGCATTGTATTTAAACCATGTATAGTTGTTTAGCCGCCAGGTTTGGTAAAAACAATGATCATTATAGTTAGGGTTTAATCAATTCGATAGACTACCACCACCATCGACATGTGAACTCACTTTCTCACTTGTATTTGGACAATGCTCTGACTCATTTGGGTCTAGTGTATATTGTTACTCTTTAACAATTTCAATCAAGAGATATGGTTAAATTCCTTCGTCTATTCCAAACATTTAACTAGGTTTTCTCGTGACCATGGTTCACATTTATTCTGGAGGTATTTCATTTGTTTACCGAGTTTTCTTTCAATTATTTAATTTACTAGCATTTTCCTTCCATTCAAACATATGGTCTAACATTTTGGTGTGTTTTATTTGCAGGTGTATTGAGTGTGATTCTCCTTCGAAACAAGAAGACCAAAATTGGATTACCCTCTCTACCATTTAGTTGGTGTTTGATAACTACCTCCACCTCACCCCACAAGTGGCAGGTAGTTATTAGCTCATTTATGAGCTTCACTTCCCCACTTTCAATGACAACTTCTTGTCTTTTAAAGAAGTTAGTGACTAATTACTTCCATGATCATTAATAATTTAATAATTTAGATTTAATATGTAGGACTTAATGGGTGGTAATAAATATCAACAATTAATTTCCAATCACAACTCATCTAGTGAGGTGTAATTCCGACATTAGTTCCAGATATTTATTTTATTAACAACATTATAAATCTAAGATTTTCATTCAAGCTTTATCACTTTATCACACTGATAAACTATTTCCAAATACATATTTTCAATTTATGACACAATCATACTTAACCACATTTACAAACTTACAAACTTACAACAAAGCTTCAAGTCAGGGGATATCACATCCTCCCTTACTTGAATTTGACATTGTCTTGGTGTCTTTTCTAGAATTAATTCCACCTTTCTAAAACATAGATGGATATGCTTCTTTAAAAACATCCTCCAACTCCAAAGTTGCCTCTTCTATGTTGAAATGATTCAACTGAACTTTCACTTGAGCTATGTCTTTGTTCTTGAGTGTGACTACTCTCTGGTCTAGAATACGTAGAGGTTCTTCCAGGAACTATCCCTCTAGTTCCACCTATAAAAAATTCCAATCAATTGTATGAGTTTAGTCATGTAGATATTTTTTTAATAAAGATACATGAAATATATTATGGATTTTTATATTTTATAGAAGAAGAAGTTGATAGGAAACTAGCCCAATTCTAGCTAACGCCTCAAAATGTCCATAGTATCTAAGTGATAGTTTGGCACAATTTCCAAGTATAAGTGTAATTTTATTAGGTTTCACTTTTAAATATACATGATTACCAACATTTAATTATTTTTGAAATATTTTCAAGTCTACATAACTCTTCTATCAAAATTGAATTATTTTCAATTTTTTCTTGACCTGTTTAACCACTTCATCCATCTCCTTTAAAATATTTGGTCCCGACACAAAATTATCTTCAGGATGATCTCAACTTATACGTACTTTTCACATTCTGCCATACAATACCCCAAAGGGGCTCATCTTTAAAGAAGTATGATATCCATGATTATAGGCAAACTCAATTAAGTGGAGATAATATTCCAACTTCGTTGGCATATCCATAACATACATCCTTAATGTATATTCTAAAATATGATTGGTCCTTTATATTTGACCATCAATTTGAGGATGATAGGTTCTGCTAAATTTCAATTTTTTCCCATACCTTTAAATAAACCCTTCCAAAATTTAGAAGTGAACTTGGCATCACGGTCTAAAATCACAATTTTAGGCATGCCATGGAGTCTAAATATCTCCTTCATGAGTATTTATTCAATGTTAAGGGACTTGAAGGTAGATTTAATAGGAATAAAGTGTGTTTCTTAGTCTAAATATCTCCTTCATGAGTATTTATTCAATGTTAATGGACTTGAAGGTAGATTTAATAGGAATAAAGTGTGTTTCTTTACTGAGTTTATCTACCACTACCATAATAGAATAATGTTTACTCCTAGTTTTTGGTAAACCAATGATGAATTCCATTGATATTATCTGCCATTTCTATTCTAGAATGGGCAAGGGTTGTAACAACCTAGTTGGATGTTGATGGGAAAATTTCACTTGTTGTTGACACTCCAATCATTTAGCTACGTACTCAATTGTTTCAGTTTTGATGTTAGGCCAATAAAAGTCCTTTCTCAACACAATTATTAACTTTTGATGACTAGGATGTCCATTTGTTGGTTCTTATGAAATTCATCTAAAACAAACAGTTTCAGATATGAATATTAAGGAAACTAAATTTTGTCTTTGTACAATAGAAATTCCTAATTATCTATTAAGAAATCAATTTCCTCTTCACCTATAAATTCATATTTCTGATCTTTTCTTTAATTCTCATGTATTCTTGATCAAAATATGTAGCCGATTTAATATTTTATATAATATTTGTTTCCCAATTGGTTGTTGAAATGGTGCAAATATGATTTAATTTTTTGTTCAAGGCATCAACAATTTTGTTTTTACTTTAATGTATACTATTTCAAAATCGTATTCACTAAGGAATTCTAGCCATCTTGCTTGACTAGCATTCATATTTAGTTGGTCCAATATGTATTTGAGACCAACATTCTCTCTTTTGAGCTAGAATTTTCTTCCTATGAGGTAGTATCTCCACATTTTTATAGCATGGATGATAGCTTCTAGTTCTAAGTTGTGCGTGGCATAATTATTCTCATGATATTTTAGCTTCCTATATTCACAATTTATTGCATGACCTTCTTTCATTAAAACACATCCCAATCCTTCTTTACATTCATATGTGCATACAATAAAATCTTTGTTGGGGTCTACTAGTTTCAGTATTGGTGTAGCAGGTAGTAATTGTTTTAATTTTTCGAAGCTATCTTGACACTTCTGACTCCAATTAAACTTTGTCACCTTTTGCAAATAAGTAATTAGATATGCCAATTTAGAAAAATCCTTCTATGAATCTTTTGTAATAACTTGTGATTCCTATAAAATACTTGATATCAGCTATGTCTTTAGGTACAAACCATTAAATAATAACTTTTATCTTTTTGGGATCCACAACAATCCCTTCCTCAGATACTACATGTCCCAAATACTAAATCTGTTTATGGTAAATTGATCATTTGCTAAACTTAGCATATAGCTCATCTTCTCTAAGTGTTTGAAAAGAAATATGCAAATGTTGATCATGTTCTTCTTTACTCTTTGAGTAAACCAAAATCTCATTTATGAATACAATGACAAATTTGTCTAGAAAATGACTAAGAAAACTAAGTCAATCGTCTTCACAACTAGATTAAAACCTATTAAACTTACTTGAATTTGGATTTGCAGCTTACTACAGGGTACTATGTTAGTTTGGAACATTAATTTGTTTTTTATAGGTATGTTAACAAATGCTTAACTATGGAATATATATATATATATATATATATATATATATATATATATATATATATATATATTTATATTTATTTATTTATTTTGTATAAGGAGGGAAATCGGTAACAAGAACCATACAATCATAGTTTCACCCAATATCACATCGTGCTTCTGCCAATGAAAACCCCCCTGACCGGCATCATTCCTCGCCAAAAATGCCAAGCAATTTTCACAGTGTTACGCTTGATAGGCTCCCCACGGGGTTTGAACCGGTGACCTTTACAAACGAATGTCTTAACAAAACACTCGATCACCAACAAGCCCCCACCCCATGGGTTTCTTAACTATGGAATATTGATGTTTGATATTGCTTCGCATTAAGCATACTTGCACCCTACAAATAATATTTAGTTTGTCTCTCACTCGTGGAATCTGGTAAAAATCATAGTTAACATCCTAAATGATATATGTCAATGAAAATCTATGTTGTGATAACATTTTAATGGGATTTTTTTTTTTTGGTCTTAAGTAAAGGTGCTTTAAAAATTAATATATTTGGATTCATTTGAGTTTTGATTAATTCTAAGAATTTGGAATGTGTGTGTGTGTGTGTGTGTGTGTCACGTCCAAGCCACACACTAAATTGGTGTATGAGACTCTTTTTTTGTGGGACAAGGGATCCACCTCAACGTAATGATTTGACTTCTAATTCTACAAAGGCATACATACTCTACCCCCTCTAGTTTTGAACTTGTGACCTTTTAAGAGGAAACATATGCTCCTAACCATTAGGCCCACTCAAGTTTTATAATAACAACATAATAAATTTGTGGTATCTCAACTAATTGTTAATTTCCATATCTAAAATAACTATTGGTAAATGGTTTATGAATTATTTTTGTACACACAAAGTCTTAAATCGTCTAGTCACATGGATAAAAATTTCTCTAATTGCTCCCCAGATGCAGGTGACAGACTCGACACACATGACAATCACATCTCACCCCACCCAGATAACAGAGATATCCAACGCAGAGCTTCACCTGTTGCGGATCCAATTATCGTTAGCCCCTCGCACGATCCTCGCAGAACCAGAAATGATGATAAGATGACGGGTACTGCGTCACCTGGCCCTGAACATCACCTCGCCCATTTCACCATTAATTTCCATCATGATTAACCAGCATCGCAACCATACCTCCTCCCCCGCGCCTGCTCAGGTGCTCAAGCACGACATGCAGATCCGTGCGAAGGCCACTCATAGCCATCCTCATTGACCTCATCCCAGCCCCTTTATTACACCAAGTCATATGCCCATTTCCTCACTCAGGCTGTTACTTTGACATTTCGCTCTCCTCACTGTGCTTTGGATTCTCACAGACTCTTATCAGTTGTGAAGCCTCAGTCCTAGCGTGGAGCTGCGCAGCTTCCTTCAGATTGCCACTCTCCATTCTGCAAACCTATCCCTCAGATATTGCTGCCCCTTTGGCCCCACTGGGAATCCTTTCCTCCTTACTTGGCCCTGTTTGATTCGGTTTCTCCAGACCTGCTCACCACATCCTTGGTGTGCAATGGCTCCCAGACTTTGTCAGTGTACCATCCGAGGAGGTCAAATAGGGGCTCTCCTGGGTCGATATCATGGCAGAGAATATAATTGCCTCGAGTCGATTGATGGCTCCTCTTATAGCTCTTTTGTGAGCGAAAGACATGATCCCGAGTAGCGCACAAAATCCTCTAGGCAAGCTTTGTAGAGAGGTGGTCGAGGCTCGAGGAGGTCCACCTCCTCTCCAAGAACGCACTCTCTGCATCACACTTCTGCCCCTCTAACGGCTCTGGAGAAATATGACGAGGACACAGACATCTGGGTCATGGAATCCGATGGAATTTGGACGTGGATTCCAGATGGTGTAGACCCAGACTCCCCCATCTTCTGTGCTCCTACGAGCATCCAAAAATTCACTATAGCTGATGTGGAAGAAACTGCTACGCAGGCTCATTCAGATCCTATTGAAGAGGAGAACCCCAATAATAATGATGAAGATGATGAATAAAGTCTACGCAGCTCTTCAGTTTTCCTCAATTTTTTGTCTTGTTCGCCCTCAGGGCTTCTTTGTTATCATTTACTACATGTTTTTAAGATGTGTCCACGCTACTACGCATAATGTACTGCTCGGTTATAAGTTTTGTCTAGGTTATTTTCCTCCCCCGAGGTAGCCCATAAACAATGTAACAAAGGCTGGGATTGGTTAAGTGCAACTTACCAACCCAGCCTGTAGCATATGTAACTTTATGTTTTTGAAATTAATAGAATAGCTCAAATTACCAAAGAAAAAAATAATTTCTCTAATTGTTATGCTTGTGTTGATTAATTTACATGCTTAATCACTTATATCTCATTTACGGAACAATGATTATTTGTGAAAAAGATTCAAAAGTTATGTTCAAGCTAATAAAATACTTGCTCTCTTGCAATGAATTTATCTTTTTTTCCACTACAAAAAATCCTTATGATTAGCTTCCTCTTTAGCTCCATTTTTTGCTTCCACTAATTGTTTTAGTGTATTTTTCTCCACCTTTTTGAAGACATTGGTGCATTTATCAGGATGGTGTTAATTTTATCATTTTTAACATCGATCACAAACAATCAATTATAAAGTCAACACTCTTTAGAACCAAATTTAGTGTTGTCTTTAGCGCCTAGTTTAGCCTCTCCTTTAGCTTCTGATGTAGCTTCATGTATAACTTCCTGTGTAACGTCATGTTTTTCTCTTGGTTATGGCATCGTTTTTAGTGTCCATTTTAGCTCCTTTTTAGCTTCCTTTGTAGCTTCCTTTTTAGCTTCCTCTGTAATATTGTATTTTTCTCCTTGTTATGGCATTGGATATGAATTTTTATGTTACACATGTCGATGACGGATTTTGTAATTAAGTTGTGGGGGAGGAGTGTACGGTAAGCCAAATTCGGTAATTAGCATTTGGTGGACGTACAATGCACTAATCCCAAATTAGTAATTAGCCACTATCGCCCTTACTCCTACTTTCATTTGTGAAAATAAATGTGACTATTTGGAAATCATTCCTAGTAGTTATCATTTATCATTGAAATCCTAAATCCATTGAAATAGTAACCTTAATTATTCCCTAGTGATCAGAGGCTCAGTATTTTAGCTCAAAATGAAATTTTTCATAATTGAATGAAATGAGAACAACAACGACTGGCATGTCACAAGGAATCCAACGCAACTCATTTCATTGAAAACCGATTTCGGATGAAGCTGTTATGGTTTGTCGATCATCGTTCAGAATAGGCAAATTTTTATTTAAAAAATTGCAGAATAGGTACAAGATGATGACATGGTAGCCTAGTCAACATTTAGGGAATATTCTTCAATTTTAGTCCAATGGGACTGTGACAAGTGTCACAACGGGATTCGCCAGTTTGATTTGTGAAGGTAAAATTTGTCCATTGACCTCTTAAGGCTGAATTTAGGTCAAACCTAAATCAACGTTAATACCATGGCACATATCATATATTAAAGTATTCAAAGGTTTCTACATACATTGGAAAATGTTTTATTATATGGTTCGAATATGGTATGGTATACATTAAGGTATGAAACGGTGGCATATATTTGGAGCGGATTAATTATATGCATAGGGTTGTTAAGCTATAGTTTGGATCACAATTTATTTAAACGGAAGAGCATATACATATTAAATGGCATATTATATGGTTTTGAAATCGCGTTATTAAATGTGTATGCGTTGCAAAATGGTAAGGAGGGGGTCTAGATCGGGTTTGAACCTGTGACCTCCGCCCAAGCAATTGCGGACCTCCACCATTGGACCATGGTCTTGATTCATTGATAACCATTGCGTTGAACAAGTATTTGAGGTGTATTGCAGGTTTCGAAGGTGGAAGGAGGAGGCCAACCCGCGCACATGAAACCAAGAGCCAACACCTCCACTAAGTGGATTTTAAGCATGTTTATCCACTTAAATACAGATTAGCCTTAATTAATCCAGCTCCTTAATTAGCGGCACTTTTGGTGGATTTTCTATTTCGGAGATTCCACCAAACTTGTCGGAGTTAATTCCAGTGTTCCATATTTAGAGGAGAAATTGAGGGAAAGTTTGTTTTTGCCATAACTGAGTCAATTTTCGACCAAATTGAGCTCTTAAAGAGTCATTATAGGCTAATTGGCATGCTATGAACACATTGGAATAGAATGCAGAGGCATATTATCTCATCTATAGAGGTTTTTGTTTCCTTGAATAATTTTGAAGCCTAGGGCCACCAGGAGGGAAGGCCATGCCTAGAGAATATGGTAACCAAATTGAGTAAATAAATAGTAATTTCTAATAGATTTCGATATTTTGAACTCATTGGAATTGTTTCCAAGAGAATTTGATGCATGTAAACAAAAATTTGAGCACAATTGAGCTAATACAAAGGCTCAAGCTATGAAGTTGGACCAAGGAGATGTAGCCCAAGAGGGGTGAACTCCTTCATCAAAACTTTGTTTTAATGGATCAGTTGTTTTGGTTTGATGTTATTTATGTTGTTGTTATTCAACGATTTAAATTCATGATTTATGCTCCCAAATACACTCATAAAATTCAGTTTTAATTCCTCTTTTGACACACATAAGAAACAAGGGAACTTGTACATCAAGAATAAGATTAGTAAATAAGTTTTAGATCTGAAAATGAAATTAGCACAAAAAAACTAACATTCAAATTCATATCACCTACCAATTTCCAATTTTCATTCGACTGATATTTTCTACTCAAGTGTTTGTATTGACCAAGTGTCTCCCTGTAACAGTCTCTAAGTAGTTCTGAGAAGTGACAGTCTCTGAAACAACCATGGGAGGAGCAACAATATTTCATGAAACAGAATCCATTGATGTGCTACTACACCATCCAAAATCCCTATAAATATTTAAGAATGCAAGGTGGTTAGTATACTTTGAGAAACTGTAGGGTTTCAATAAACACATTTCTATGGATTTGATCCAGATGGATATTGTGGCCACTCGCCTATTCCACTTAGAACTCTAGTCAATTTGATCAGTTTCCTTGTTTATAGTAGCATTTACTATTTTTAGCAGTTTTTTAGGTCTTGAACTTCTGGAGCAATTTTGACCCCCTAAACGACACTTTTTTGAGGTCCGCATTAGGCCTATTTTCATAGGCAAAGTCTTGTGGAAAATCTTGTAGTACTCGGAAAGACATTTCCAAAGGTATCATACATGCCAAACAGAGATAATATGACCAAGTTACGACCCCAGGAAGTTAGATGTCCAACTAACCCCTACGGGGCCCACAAAACTTGGCGTTCCATCACCTAGGGTTAGGGTTTTAGATTTTTATGGTTTTCCCTTGTTCAATAATAAAAAGGCCCTTGACCCTAATTGTAACAAAGTTTAGAGGCATGTAGCCACCACATATCTTCTCGGACATAAGTTATCGTCCCTCGAGCTAGTTTATTTCCATTACGGATGTAAGCATAGTTCAGTGATTTGATGTTAATGAAATGAAGTTTTATTTCCACTGCACATTTTTGCTTATGTTTATATTTGTATTTTATTGCATTCTTTCATAAGTTTGGAAAAATGCTATTAGAGTGGCTTGCTATTTCTAGATTTTTCTTTGCATGTCCCCAATGAGGTCAGGGTATAAGGATTTAGGGCTTAATCTGGTTGAAACTTTGCAAGATTAACCTCTCAAACTCGGGCGGCCTCCCATGGTGGATGAAAATAAAGACGAGGGAGCAAGAGATCCTTTCAAAATGTTTCTCAAGGAGGCCCTCAATAAATAGAGGAATGCGATGATGGATAAATTTTCCTAGATCCTTTGACGACTACCCACAGGCGATGCATCTTCGTCCGACAACCACTCTGGAGGTGCTACTCCTTTTAAGGTACAAGTTAACTTTTACATTCCCATATTTCAAGGCCAAATAGATGCAGGCATCGCACATAAATGGTTAAATCTTTTGGAAGGATATTTTTCAGTTCATAACTTTCCTTACTAGGAAGATATTACTTTTGCATTCCTTATAGTTTCCCCCCACGTCAAAGATTGGTGGGAAACCTACTGTGAGCAGAAGGACAAGAGGGAATCCTCACTATTTTCAGTCGCATCCACTTGGAATTATTTTCAAGATGCCATCAAGAAACAATATTTCCCTGTCGGTAGCTATGAAGATAAATACATAAAGTGGAACACACTGTGGTAGGGAAGGGACCAAGATATATGGAGTTGGCACATGAGAGACGGAGCGATGATTCTGGGCGGGAGTAAGGTTTTTTTGAACGGCGATGGGCGCGACAACGTTTTCGATGATCTGACCAGGGATCGTTTTGACTCTGTGCAGGGGAGGCGCGATTCAACTCTCCCTATTTGGACCAGGTCTGGAGGGCAGTCAAGTTTTAGTTCTCAAGGTGAGGTAGAGCCCCCGATTCTCTCATATGGTAGGCTGTCGCCTCTGGTCTTCAAAGGAGGTTTTGATGGGAGGGCGGGAGGCTGTATGCCTGTTAACAACAGCTCGGATTTGAATAAGTTTCAAGTTCTGAAGGGGAAAGGTCTTCACAAGTGTTTGAACGAGGATGGGAAGGACTCGATTCTGGGTGACATTCCGGGCGCTTTTTCCACAGATTCTGGCATCGAACTAGATCCCACTGTGCTCGCGTCCAGAAGTGTGGAGGGGTTATGTGAGAAGGAGAGGGGGAGAACATCCTCTAATCCTATTAGTTGGGAAGAACAGAGCGGGGTTCTTGAGCCTGAAACAACTAAAGAGTCTGGCCCAAACATTAGTAAAGAGGCTGAAGCGTCGAAGAAGGGAGGTAGAAAGAAAAAATGGATCAAGATTAAAAAAGCTGAGTATAACTATGTCTTGGGTGAAGACATAGGCTGGGAACAGGTTTCATTATTGGCTAGTAGAACATTGGTTGGCAGGGTTATGGGGAGACATTTTGCCCTGAAAACTGTAGTTGCCTGGGCTGATTCACATTGGAAGAATGTTTTTGGTTATGTGCCTGAGGTGGTGTCCCTTTCTAAGGGGTGGTTCGCCTTCAATTTATTGCGCTCTGAACATCTTTAGTGGGTGACTCAATGGTGTTGGTCTGTAGATCATTCTCCTCTGCTCCTAAAACCTTGGCATCCACGCTTTGATGCTAGCAGGGAAAGGGTGGACTCGGTCCCATTGTGGGTACGTTTACCTAGTCTGCCTCTTCATTACTGGACAAAGGAGCACCTATGTGGTATAGGCAATACGATTGGGGTTTTCTTAGAGGCATACCTATCCTTCTTTATGACTAATCTCAGGCGGGTTGCAAGAATCCTTGTGATGATTAACAACAGAGAGGGCCTTGCAGAATTTATGAATCTCAGGTGGGGTCACTATGATATTAAGTATATCCTTGACTATGAGAAGGTTCCTTTTCGCTGTCGTCGGTGCCATGTTTATGGACACCCTGCATATGAATGTGGTTCTCCCTCTCGATCTGCCAAAAGCCGGGGGTCTAGTCCACTTGTGGAGGCACCTCTGGTGAAGGAGGCTGGCTCCGGTCCTCACCATTTACATTATGCACCTTGTTCAGCCTTCTCTAGTGATGTGCATTCTAATTTCATTGGCTCTTGCATGCCGCCTGTTGTAGATATCCAGGTGTTGAGTGAGGTTTCTGGTCCATCTTCTGGGCAGGAGGCTCTATATCAGATTTTTGGGTGTGGAGCGCTTGATGCTGTGAAGGTTCACAGTCGACATTATGGAGCAGATTTTCAACTGAAGGATGATTTTTTGTTGAAAGAAGTATTATCTGTGCCGAATATTTCACTTATGGGTTCTTTTCCTTTCTCTCCAGTCTTCAATTTCTCATCAACCTTGTTTCCGAATTCTGTCTTGACTACAGTCTCGGCCTGGAAGGATGTTGGCGGTAAGTTTTCTTGTGCTGTTCCTTATATCCCTTCTCAGCCAGTTTCTTTGCCTGCTCTCCAAGATAAGGATTCTGTCTCGGTTTTTTACCCTGGTGAAAAGCTGTTGGTTCCAGTGGTTACTACATCCCCTTTGGTCACTGGATATAATCTGAGATCTAGTGCTAAAAAAGGTGCTGGAGGGCTTGGGAGGGGAAAATCCCCTTTTGCTCGGGGCAGGGGCAGGATCTCTTTTTTGGCAAAAGCTCAGGATCGAGCTATGTTGGATGTTCATGATGGGAGGCAGATTTCGATTAACAGGGTGCTTAGAGCAAGACAATCCATGAAGCCGTGTGTTTAATGAAGATAATGTCTTTTAATTGCAGGGGCTTGGCAGGTCCCCATAAGAAAGCTGCTTTCCGGAGAATTGTCTTCTTGGATTTTCCGGATATCATTCTGCTTCAAGAGACTTTAGGTGCTGGATCTGTGGTCAAAGCTAGATTGGAAGGTTGGTTTCCAGGCTGGACTTTCGAGTCTTTGGATGCTAGAGGTAGGTCGGGTGGATTGGCTATCGGATGGAATGAAAAAACAATTAAATCTCAAAATTTCTGGGGTATGGAGTCGGTCCTGGGAATAAATTTCATGTCGTTGGAGCTTGGTGAAGCTTTTAATCTGTTTAATATTTATGGCCCTTATCAGGACAGGATCCCTTTTTGGGATTCCCTCTTGAGTAACTCTTTAATCAAGAGTGATTCGGTAATTTTGGGTGGGGATTTGAATTTTTCTTTGGGCCAGTCGGAGGTTTGGGGACCTCATGCACAAATTGATTCTCTGACTGGTTTTTTCACTCAAAAATTGGAGGAGAATAACTTGCTGGACATTGAGCCCATCAAGCTGAAACCTACTTGGAGGAATAATAGATGTGCTGAAGGCAGAATAGCAAAGAGACTTGATCGTTTCCTGGTGGCTGAGCAGATTGTGGACAGGCCTTTTCAGATTAGGCAGTGGATTGGCAGTGGGGGTGCTTCTGATCATTTTCCCATCTTTCTTGAGTTAAAGATCGGGCCTAGGTAGCCTCCTAGCCCTTTAAAGTTCAACAAAATTTGGCTCAGGGATGATTCTTTCAAAGCTTTGGTTCTCGATAGATGGATTCCCTTTAGGGTGGATAGTCATCTTTCTGCTGCCTTTCAATTTGCTGAAAATTTAAAACGCATCAAGGATGCTGTCAAAGATTGGTCGGCTGCTAAGAGACAGAGGGAGGATGTGGAGTTGAAATAGGTGGAAGAGGATCTTCGCTTGATTTATGAGGGCATTGGTGGTGGCTATCAATCTCAAGTTGATAAAGACACTTTTGTTTCTCTTGAAAAAAGAAGAAACTCCCTTCTTATGGATAAGGAGGAATCTTGGAGGCTGAAGAGTAGGGCCACTTGGCTGGCTAGTGGGGATGAGAATACAAATTTTTTTCATGCTTATGCTCACAGCCGGAAGGCAACTAATACTATTTGGAGTTTAAGAGATGGTCAGGGCATTGAGCATTCTTCATTTGAGGCCAAAGCTAGATTGGGGGTTGACCACTTCTAGGATCTTTTTAAGGCCCCAGCTCATGCTTCACTTGCGGAAGTGATAAGAGTTGCTCAGTATTTTCCGAGGTTTGTGGAAGAGGATGATAACATATCTTTGATGGCTGAGGTCTCTGAGAAGGAATTAAAGGAGGTTCTTCATAGTTTCCAAAAAGATAAAAGTCCTGGGCCAGATGGGTGGTCGATCGAATTTTTCTCGGCTCTCTATGACATTTTAGGGACAGATTTGTTGAAAGTTGTGGAGGATACCAGGCTTTCAGGGTGGATTCTTGCTTGCTTCAATTCCACGTTCATAGCTCTTATTCCGAAGGTGGACAACCCTCTTTCTCTGGCTGACTTCCGTGCTATCTCTTTGTGCAACTGTACCTATAAAGTGAGAGCCAAGGTGGTTGCGTGAAGACTCAAAGGCATTTTATCTACTCATATTTCCGGTGAACAATTTGGCTTCCTGGAAGGTCGTCAAATTCATGAAGCTATCGGGACTGCACAAGAGGCTCTCCACAGTATGAAGACCAAGAACCTAAAAGGGACGGTGCTGAAAATTGACCTATCCAAAGCATATGATCGGGTAAGCTGGTTATATATTCACATGCTCCTGACTCACCTTGGTTTTGGCATCGGCTTCATTAGATGGATTATGAGTTGTATTACAACTGTCTCTTTTTCTGTTCTGCTCAATGGGGCTGCATCTCCATTTTTTCATGCTGAAAGGGGGCTGCGCCAGGGCTGCCCCCTTTCTCCCCTTCTCTTTTTACTGGTTGATGAAGGTTTGAGTAGAGCTCTACATGAGGCTAGGAGACAGGGTTCTTTGAAGGGCATTCAGGTTGCTCCAAACCTTTTCATTACTCACGTTCTTTTTGTTGACGATGTTTTAATTTTCTGTTCTGGGTCGGTTCGGGATGCTATCTCCATTGGTGAGATTTTGGATTTGTTTGGCAATGCCACGGGAATGGAAGTGAATGCTGGGAAGTCTTCCATCTCTACACATTCTTTGAGGGATGAGGAGAGGCGTGAGTTCATGAGGATCTTTCCCTATAATACTATTGGTTTGGATGCTGGTCTGAATTATTTGGGGTTCCACTTAAAACCCAATGAGTATAGGAAAATTGATTGGAACTGGTTATTGGAAAAGCTGGAAAAACGTTTAAAAGTTTGGTCTCACAAATGGTTGTCTAGAGCTGGGCGGTTGACTTTAGTTAAGACAGTTTTGGAGGCTGTTCTGGTTTATTGGTTGTCCCTGTCTTGGATCCCTAAGGGTATTTTGGAGGCTGCCAGGAGGATTTGCTTCAGATTTCTGTGGAGTGGGAAACAGGATGCTTTGGTGACCCCTTGGGTTCGGTGGGAGAAGATTGCTGTCCCAAAAGCGTTGGGTGGGTGGGGGCTGAAAAATATCTTCCTTTTTGCTCAGGCTCTTGCTGCGATGGGTGGATGGAGGCTCATCAACGGTAATAGCCTTTGGACTCAGGTGATATCTCAGAAGTATATTGCTCCTTTTTCTATTGTTGATTGGATTAGGAATCCTGGGAAATTCTTTGTTGGGGGATCGGTGATTTGGAAGGCTCTTGTCAAATCATTTCACATTCTGGAATCTAGTCTGGCTTGGGTTGTGGGTAATGGCGGGAAGCTCCGGGTTGGTGAGGATCCTTGGATGGGTTGTTCTCTTCAACACCTTCTTCCTTGGCGTACGGTTGAGGCCTTAAGGCAGCAGGGGATTACTTTTCTTTCCCAACTTGCTGATCCGGTTCGGAGAAGGTTGGGCATACAGTCTTGGTTACTAGCCTCCTCCTTTGGGTTGGAGGATTTTGATGAGAGGGCTCTGGCGGTATATATTCGTGCTTTAAAACAGGCACATCTTGTGCTCTTGGATAGGGAGGATAAGATTGCCTGGGATTTTGATCCTTCGGGGATCTATTCTCCCCGGGCTGGATATACAAAACTTAGTGCTGGGGTTGTCCTGGGAGAGGAGCGGTGGTGGTGGAAGAAACTATGGAAACTGAATTGTCCTCCTAAGACTCAACTTTTTATGTGGTGTGTCCTTGAAAATAAAGTCCCTACCTGGGATGTGCTGCAAAACAGATGTTTTCAGGGTCCTGGCTGGTGCTGCTTGTGCAAATCTGATGTTGAATCAGTTAACCATCTTTTCCTTAGCTGCCCTTTCATCAAAGGTATTTGGCTGGAGTGCTCCAGGTTATTGGGTATCCGGTGCAGATGGGAGGGCAATTCTGTATCACATGCCTGGGATTCGTGGTGGGTGTCTACTGCTGAGATGAATCTTAAAGCTCTGCCGCTCCTTGTTATTTGGGGCTGTTGGTTGGCGCGTAATCGGCTTCTTTTTTATGGTTCTATCAGTACTCCTGAGATTGTCGGTGCCATGACTGTTGGTTTGCACTCTGCTTTCCCTATTCATATCCATGCTGCCAATCAGAGGGAGGTCCTCATGCTGGAGATTGATAGGAGGAACCCTTGGGGTTTTTTTGATGGTGCCATGCAGCAAAATTTTTGTGGGGGTGGAGCTCTGCTGTTTCTCTCGGAATCTCATTGGTTCAAGATCTCTGCTGGGCTTGGGGAAGGGACAAATAATTTTGTTGAATTGCTGAGCCTCAAGCTTCTTCTATTGTTCGCTGTGGAGAAAGGTTGCAGGCAATTAAATGTTTTTGGGGATTCCCTAAATGTGATAAATTGGATAAAAGGAACACAGATCTGCAGAGTTCATCATTTACAAAATCTGTTTCGCTCTATCGGGGAGATCCTCCGTTCTTTAGTCTCTTTCTCCTGCCAGCATATCTATCGTGAAAATAATGAGGAGGCTGATCAAGCTTCAAAGAGGGGTTTGTTGTTGGACGAAGGTATTTGGAGGATCAGAGAACACTTGGATGGTGTTACTTCTGAATACTTCCATCCATCTTTATTTGATTAAGTGGCTTCTGGTTTATGTAGTGGCTTGTCAAAATTTGCCAACATCTTTCAAACAGATAGTGTGCTGTCTCTACATTTTTATGGGGATGGATGAAACTTTTCTCTTTTGTTGGTAGGTCAACAAAATGCCAATTGTTCATTCACAAAAGATGTGCTACCTCTACAGGAATGATTTCTGAGGGTTGCTTTCTTTGATCGATCTTTTGAGAGGGTTTCCTGCTGAATCAGTTTTCAGGGGGACCATAGAAAGTCTAAATGGTGCTATCTACGATTTCACACATTTTATAGGCTGAGAGGTTTCTGTGTACATTGGTTGACTGGACAACCTTTTGACTTTGGATGCATACACAGGGTGTGCGCTCTTCCTCTACTACATATGCTGAAGATGGTCTTGAACTTCAATGATTATTATTTGGTTCTTTCTGATCGGTGGACAGACTGCAATGGACCGAACTGCTCATTTGTATTTTGATTTTTCTGGATGTGCTCTTGGTAAAGCGCATCCCCTGTTCTCTATAGCGCTTGAAGAATGCATTTTTCGCTGGATTTCTCATTGGGTGGGCTTCAAATGTGGACTGGACACAGCGTAATTGTTGGGTGCATCCTTCTGGCTCGATTTTTCTAATTGAATGACTGATCGTTGTCTGTATCATGAAGATCAGTTATTTTCTTTTTTCTAGGCAGAGTTTCTTGAAGGATTGTATATAGCAGTGCAGTGCTTCCGGTTTTAAGGTTCTGTCTGTTCTCCAAAGGATGATCAGCTTGTGTTTTTTTTACGAACAACCTTGTTATTTGCCAGCTATTGGTTTTTCATAGGTCCAGTATGAATCTGTCTTGTAAAAAAAATTCTGGGTTTGTCCCTTTGAACACACAACTATGTGTTTCTCATTGTAATTTTATACTCACCTGCAGTAATAAAATTACGCTTTTTTCTCGAGGAAAAAAAAAGGGAAGGGACCAAGATGTGTAGGAATTCACAAATGTTTTTCATGCCCTTCGCACAAATTTGGGTATCAAGGATTCTGAGCGGAATTTGGTACTCAAATACCGCGGCTGTTTCCATAAGTGCATCCATGATGAAATGGAGTTCCTGGACATCTCCTCGCTCAATGTCACCTATCGATATGCTGTCAAGATCGAGCAGAAGTTTAAATAGAATAATTGGGACTATGGATCAATGAATCTGAAGCAAGGAAAAGGAGCCCCCAACCGTAGAACAAAGGAAAAATATAAGGTGGGGTGACCTAGGACAACCCATTGAAGCCGCAAGAAAAGAAAAACACCACAAAGATAAAGAAGGACACAGGAAAGTGGTGCGAGCTCCATATGAGCTCCACTCACAACATAAGTGAGTGTCGAGCCAAGCAGTCACTGGTAGCTGAGTTGAAGACTTACAAATCATATGCATGCTCCGACTCTGATTTAGAACTCGATAAGGAGATTGAAAAAGGGAGGCATATTATTGATGCAGATTCCAATGCCATTGTTTCCACCACCAAGATCCTGATGTAGGAGCATCATGGTTCCAAAAAATTGTACATTTAGTAGAATCTAGGGGGTCTTGTGTTTTTCAAGGGAAATGGTTTCCTAAGTATTGAATTAATATAATTTTCAATGTTTTGAGTGATTTTATGTGAGACATTTACAATAGGATTTAGTTAAATATTGTGAGGCATATTTTTAAATGTTCTCGAATGTAGGAGAACATGAGAGATTTAGGCTAGTTGAGATTTCAAAGGGATTGTGAATCCTAGACTTAGGAATTAGTTAATGATTTTGTGGATTTAGAGGATTCTTAGGATTTAGTTGAGAAGATTGAGGATCTGAACCAGAATTGGTTGCAAAACCTTTTGTATATATTTGTAAAGCCTCAAAGGCATAAGGACCATTAATATTCTTAGATAGAGAACAGAAGAAATTTGATTGTAAGCCTACGGGTAGAGAGAGAGAGAAGTAGTGTTTAGAGGCCACTGATATAGAAGATCAAGACAAGAAGGAATTCATTGTGTAAATATCTGTTTGTAGATATAAAAACTCAATTCTGAGTTGTGCAGAGTATGGTGTGTTGATTAATTTCTTATTGTGTTTATAAATTATAGACTGTAAGTGTGAACATCATAATTCTACATATTATAGGTGTGCAGGTGAGTCCAAGAAGAACTAGACAGTGAGCTGAAAATTGTACAACGGTGAGATAGTTCTAAATATTAACTAGATCCAAGTTCAGGAGAGACTAGTTCTACAAAATACAAAACAAGCTCAAGAGGGTTATGTCGTGGAGAAAAAAAAAATAGTAATTAAGATAATTTATTTGTTGAAGGAACGTATGCGAGCCTATTGAATGAAATAGCATTCATTATTGAAGAAATCGTATAGATTTCCCGAAGACAAAGAACTCGCTTATTTTCCTTAAAACTTAAGAGTTTTGGAGGAAGCGTTAAGGGGAAAATAGACGGTCAGGATCAAAGTGTAAAATTGAAGTAGAGAGATGGACAGCGAAGATCATAGCACATAAATGCAAGTCATATGAATGGACAATATTATATTGTGATATATAAGTCAAAGATAAGCGGTTGAAAATGGATATCGCAAATAAATATGCAAGGGAGTTAATGGATCAAAGGTTGATATGAAGAGCCACGTTTCAGGTGGAGCAGCCATGCGCATATCACACATTGCATGTGATAAGATATTGCGATGATCAGCGAAATGTTAAGTTTGCCGAAGTGTGAAATGGTAATTTTTGTGAAATGCAAAATGATATATTTTTTGATTTGCGAAGTGAACAAATCGATGAACTTGCGATAAGTTTTTAAAAGTGCAATGGAGGTTTGCGATGCGATATTGTGCAGGGAAGAGCCTTGGTAAATGTGTAGAATCTTGGTAAGCATGAAAAATCACGCGTAAAATACGGAAGGTTAATTTTAAATGTTTTATATGTGTTCCTGATGGTTTATTTCATAATTCTATAATAAAGGTTTTATAATAGACTAAAGCAGGGATTGAAGATTAAAGCATTTTATGATTAAAGCATTTATAATAATGGTTTTGGAATTAAACCGGGGTACCACAAAGCCTATGTTAATGGTGATGTATTACAAGTAAGTTAAATAGTTCTGTATAATAAATTTGAATGAAGAATTTAATCCTGGGAACGAGAAGACATATTTAAGAATCTGCGTATTCTGAAAATTTGCATCCTTGCTACATCATTTGGTATTAGAGCAAGAAAATGATAAAAATTGTTATAAATGAAGATTGTAGAGCTAAGCTATGCAGAAGAAATTCGGTATCGGAGCATAATAAGATTATACTTGAAATGGAAGGAGAATGCAAGCGTGATTGTAGAACAGAGGAAAATAAGTCATATTATAAATCTGTAAAGGTGGAGACAAGTGTAGAAAGAAAATTCAGACAGTCAAATCTGACAAAGCGATGGTTGATTTCTTGTGGAAAATGAAGATCCATTCGAGTGTTGAAGAGTGGAAGAAGACTGCCTTGTGAAATCATACAGGTAGTGTTTTATGTTAACTCTGGTTTGAGTTTTACAGGTTGTAGACAAAAGAGGAATATCTTAGCAAAGACAACAAGAGGAGTTGTAGAAAAGAAGAACCAGGTGTGTTCTTGAAGGCAGAGTAAAGTGGATACTCTAAAGAAAAGTGGAAAAGAACGTAAATGTTATAGCTGAAGGTTTGAAAGAGAGGACAAGAGTGTTCTCAGAAGAAAGTAGAATTGAAGAAGCCAAGGAGAAAAGGAGTTGCTCAATAGAGGTTCCAGAGATAGAGAACTAGTGTTACCGAAAGACCGAACTTAAAGGAGAGAAGGCTTGGTGAGGTACTGGCAGCAGGCATGAAGACTTGCTGAGAAGGATAGGCTTAGTGCAGTTCACAAGAGACAGAAGAATGACTACTAATAGTCATAGCAGAGGTTCAGAGAGAAGCCACAATAGAAGAAGAGTGGGGAAATATGCCAAGGTAAATGGCATAGAGAAAATAAGTTAAGAAGAGATTGACAGAGAGAAAGCTGAGATCAATTTCCATCTTGAATTATTGATGGATATGTTGTAGAGAAATAAGGTATACCGGAGGTATGGTTGAACTATGAGAAAGAAAGTGAAATGGCATAGGCTACAAGAGAAGAGAAAGCAACAGGTGAATATGCAGTTAATAGAAGAGCTTAGAAAGCTTAAGAAGATAATGGATGTTCAATTGAAATTAGAGGAACTCAGATAAGTTGAGTTGAAAATGGAAGTTTCCATTTGTGAAGTAGAAAAGGGCGTAGTTCTAGGTGAAGATGAAGGTTGGAGATCTATGAAAGATCTTATGAACTATTGTGATAATTCAAGGCAACATGAAGAAATGTGGACAAAGGTAGAAGAAGAGGATATAAAAACTTGTATTTTTTAATATAATACTTTTGATGTGATTACAGGTTTTGCAGAGGATGGGTAGTCCATTGAAGTTGTCATAAAATTTGGTGAAAGTATGGAAGAGTACCTTTCAAAAGATAAATAATCTGAAGTAAAGAATTATGGAGAATGCCTCTTGAATGAGGAAAGCATTGACTTGTTGTAGCAGAAAGAACTTAGTAATGAATTGATTTATGGAAGTAATGAAGAGATATAGGAAAATGTTACAGAGGATCTGAATCATATGAAAGATTCAGAGCAACAAGAAGACCTGATGGTTGAAACATCAAGTGGGACTGCAAGGTCTTATGTTCTTAAAACTGATAATTTGTGTATGTTTGCAGGTGTAATACATGATGATAGACAATATTTGGGTATTTTCAAAGAAGAGGAAGCAGATAGACATAATTTGAATTATGTAGAGGAAGATTGGCCGATATGGGTAGCCAAAAGAAAGCAGAAGTGAAGGAAGATGGCAAGCATACAAATTTAACGCTTGAGGAAGCTGACATGGAGATTTTATTTTTGGAAAATCTGTTAAGGGAGTCTAAGACAAGCCATGGATTGAGACCTCAGGTAAATGACTTAAGTTTTAGTAATATTGATGAAAAAATGAGGTTTCTTGAGGGATGCATATATATATATATATATATATATATATATATATATATATATATATATATATCTGTGTGTGTGTGTGTGTGTGTGTGTGTGTGAATGAGGAATATTGAGTGAGCCCATAAGGACATATGGAAGTGTCACATATCAGTGACAAAGAGAAGAATAGTAATGAAGAGGTATTTGGGTCAGATATGTCTCATGCTAAAGAATAATCAGTCTTAGAACTGAAGGAGACTGAACTGACTACAAGGATTCGTCAAGGAGCTAAAGGACATATATGGGATTTTGTCAAGGAAAAGGAGGAGAGTTATGCTGGAATTGATAAGCAACATAGTGATGAGGTGTTTGAAAGGAATTAGGTAGAAAGTGAATTGTTGAACTGTTTACTGGAAGCATATGAGTATGATGTTTTAATCAAAGATATTGAATAGAGGTTTTTTGGAGATGAGATAAGAGTTCAAAAGCAACAAGAGGGTAAGGATGTAAGGGTGGTACTAAGAATCCAACAACTCCAAAGTGAAGGTAACAAATAGAAGTTTGAATATGAATGGACAAAGTGCAACAAAAATTGGTAGAGTGAGTACCAGTCAAAAAATTAACTAAACATGGAGATTGAAAGGATAAGAAGGTCGATGATGAAAGTATCTCAAAAGAAGACAACAGTAAGAAAGCAAAGTAGTAGCAGCAAGAGAAAGACAACAACAAAATGTGAGAGTATAGCCAGTGGGACAATGCAACATAAAGTATGGAGACCTAGAGAACAACAACAAACAACAACAGAAACAACCAAAGACAGATTACAGAACAAAGTTTTGGATCCAGGAGAAATTCCATTAGGATTGAAAACACACGATCTGGAGATAACGAATGTTTTTAACCTTGGGAGTTTGATGTAGGAGCATCATGGTTCCAAAAATCTGTACATTTAGTAAAATCGAGGGGGTCTTGTGTTTTTTAAGGGAGTTGGTTTCCTAAGTATTGAATTAATGTAAATTTCAACGTTTTGAGTGATTTTATGTGAGACATTTAGAATAGGATTTAATTAAATATTGTGAGGAATATTTCTCGAATGTAGGAGAACAGGAGAGATTTAGGATATTTGAGTTTTCAAAGGGATTGTGAATCCTAGACTTAGGAATTAGCTAGTGATTTTGTGGATTTAGAGGATTCTTAGGATTTAGTTGAGAAGATTGAAGATCTGAACCAGAATTGGTTGCAAAACATTTTGTATATATTTGTAAAGCCTCAAAGTCATAAGGACCATTAATATTATTAGACAGAGAAAAGAAGAAATCTAATTGTAAGCCTACATGCAGAGAGAGAGAAGTAGTGTTGACAGGCCACTGATATAGAAGATTAGGCCGAGAAGGAATTCATTGTGTAAATGTCTGTTTGTAGATATAAAAACTCAATTTTGAGTTGTGCAAAGTATGATGTGTTGATGAATTTATTATTGTGTTTATAAATTATAGACTATAAGTGTGAACAACATAGTTCTACATATTATAGGTGTGCAGGTGAGTTCGAGAAGAACTAGACAGTGAGCTCAGAAGTGTACAATGGTCAGATAGTTATAAATATGAACTAGATCCAAGTTGAGGAGAGACTAGCACTACACAATACTGAACAAGCTCAAGAGGGTTACACCATGGAGAAAAAAAAAATAGTAATTAAGATCATTTATTTGTTAAAGGAACGTATGCGAGCCTGTTGAATGAAACAATGTTCATTATTGAAGAAATCGTATAGATTTACCGAAGACAACGAACTCGGGTATTTTCCTTAAAAATTAAGAGTTTTGGAGGAAGCGTAAAGGGGAAAATAGACGGTCAGGATCAAAGTGTAGAATTGAAGTAGAGAGATGGATGGCGAAGATCATAGCACATAAATGCAAGTCAGATGAATGGGAAATATTATATTGTGAGATCTAAGTCAGACATACGCATTCGAGAATGGATATCGTAAATAAATATGCAAGGGAGTTAATGGATCGGAGGTTGCGATGAAGAGCCACATGTCAAGTGGAGCAGCCATGCGAATATCACACATCACATGCGATAAGATATTGCAGTGATCTATGAAATGTTAAGTTTTCCGAAGTGGGAAATGGTAAGTTGTTTGAATTTCAAAATGATATATTTTCCAATTTGCGAAGTGGACAAATCAGCGAACTTGCGATAAGTTCTGAAAAGTGCGGTGGAGGTTTACGATGATATATTGCGCAGGGAAGAGCCTTGGTAAATGTGTAGAACCTTGGTAAGTGTGCATACTCACGTTCAAAAGATGGAAGGGTAAGTTTAAAGGTTTTATATGTGTTCCCAATGGTTTACGGCATAATTCTATAATAAAGTTTTATAATAGAATAAAGCAGGGATTGAAGATTAAAGCCTTTTATGATTAAAGGGTTTATAATAATGGTTTTGGAATTAAATCGGGGTACCACAAAGCCTATGTTAATGGTGATGTATTGTGGGTAAGTTAAATACTTCCGTATAATAAATTTGAATGAAATATTAAATCCTGGGAATGGGCAGACATAATTAAGAATCTACGTATTCTGAAAATTTGCAGCATATCCAAAAGGATGAGCCTGAAGATCCAGAGGAGGGGGAGTGGCTCGTCCATTCACAGATGTGGGTGAAGGGTTCTCCTATGTAGTTCATTTTCAATAGTGGGATCCAAAATAACCTCATTTCAATAGAGGTTGTAAAGCGCCTAGGCCTACTGACGACAACGCACCCACACTCATACACTATTGGGTGGCTTCACCAAGGGCGATATCTACGTGTCAACCAGTAGTGTCTCCTCACCTACATCATCAAACCCTTCACAAATGAGGTACTGTGTGATGTTGCTCCTCTGGAAGTTTGTGATGTATTACTAGGCCAACCATACTTGTGGAAGTGAAATTCTATGTATGAATCTAGGCCTTTCACAATAATTATTACTTTGGGAAATAAGTTATACAAGATACCAGAGGTGGAACCGCCACCTCCATCTCTCTGATCAATGCAGAGAAATATATTGAGATCATATCCCAGTATGGGAAATTTGTTTTCCTTATGATTCGCCCTCAGGGCTAGAAGAAGATTGCGGCCACGGCCTATAGATAGGGCTCCTTCGCATGAAAAAAATAGATGTACAAGGTCATGGAGGAGTACATCGACATATTCACCTCACCCCTAGGGGTACCTCCACACTGCCAAATAAAGCACTCCATTGATCTGACCTGGGGTGCGCCGCTACCCAATGGACTGATTTATCGATGCTCTGTTCTAGAGAACAATGAAATCAAGGGGAAAAGTCAGAATTTTCTACAGAAAGGGAACATTAGGCCATTGTAGTGGTGGATTTGTCTCATGGGTGTACAAAATTACACCAGTTTAAAGAGTGTGGTCTACTCTTTAAACTATTGGTAACAGGAAGAAAGTGGTGGAGCTCAAAAGCATAAAATTTAGTGGAAACAATATGCTAAAGTATGCTCTGGTTAAATTAAAACTAAAACACAAATATACAGAAGCTATCAAAGAGAGTCAAAATGATAATAATACCAACGATGGCTCAAAGGCCTCTTCTTATTAAACGTTTGAAATGGAGAAGAAATTTTACCCACTTGCCAAAGGGCACCTAGGCAATGGCTCTAGGTCTCGATGCAAGGATGTTGCCTTCCAAGCTCTGCCTTTGATGCAGTCTCCCTCTCTCTCTCTGGCATGGTGGACTAGGATTATTGGGTGGCCAACAATCGAGTCCTCTTCAGCTCCAGCTTCGGGTCACACACTACTGGTGTTGCTTGGGCATCTTTGGCCAACATAAAAATGTGATCACCATTTCTTCATCTCTTGGTGGATTTATATAGGGGAGTTTCAAATCCTCCTTCCCTCCCTTGGTACATGATGGATGGTGACCCAAGGGAGAGGTATGATTCCATTGTGTGCTTCACATATTCCTTTGTGTGCTCACATGATGTCTAGGGAGGCACTGGTGGCTGTCCTTAGGCGGCTTCATATAAGGAGTAACTGTTCTTTGCTTGGTGTGGTCTAGGAAAGTGACTTTTTTCCATTTCCAGGAATGTGCTCTTATCGGGAAAAAAGGCGTGCAGAAGGCGCTCTTCTCGAAGGATTAAGTGCGCAATCCAGCATTTATGACTAAGTCAAATCTGATTTTCTCAAAACCTTAGATATTTTAAATACTTTCTTGATTCCATAATGTGTTCCTAATCTGTAAATCCTTAGGCTTGACATTAATTAATGCCATCTTATGCTGTACGATTTTACAGTGTTAACAGTTTCCCCCTAATGTGTGAGGTCTAGGAAGAACTGTATAGCCGAAATACATTATAGTTTCTTTTCTGTATCGTGCGCAGAGAGAGAGAGAGAGGCCTGCGTGAATCTTGGAATTGACAACACCTTGCACCATTTCCTAGGTGACCATGGCCTAAGGGGCCCCTACAAGAAAATAAAAGATACAACATATATACAAAATTTCAATGAGGTGGGCATGTCCCATTATCGTGATGCTATGGCTAGTTAAACAAAATTGACAGATAGATGTACTCTCGCTGCCACTACTGTGGTAGTGATGTTGGCAGTTGTTGACGATGACTGTTGACGCCCTCAGGGGAGTTTTTTCTTTGAAGATAGGTGGAATGTGGTACCCATATGCGTAAACTGCATATGTATTGGTTGGGACCTTCCCGTGTAAGCATTATTGACAGAGACGCTTATGGAGGCACGGGTCTTCGACAGATCTCATCAAAGTGCAATGTTTGAATGGTACGATACCATCGTGACATGAAATATTTTGCTATAGTCGAATGTCAGGAGGATCGATGGAATATGTGGAAAATGATGTCTCCCACAGTGCCACCCGAGGATACCCCTTTGCATGGGTAGGGGTGATCCAAGGTACCGCTTCCTTTTCGGAAAAGAGGTGTAGAGGTCGAAAAAAAGGAAGCCTTAACCGAACCATGGGTCACCTACTTGAGGGGTCGAGGATATAGATGTGATGGGTTTAACATAGGCATTTTGGTGAGATGTGACTGAAAATGGATGATGGGGATTCAGTGGCCCGAGGTCGAAGTATACTTTTAGCATCTTGGCGGCAGTCATAGGTATTTCTGAAGGGAAAATTCCTGGAGTCGGTAGGACTTCCAGGGCAGGTGTGAACCATCTATGCATGTCGTGATGGTGCGTGCATGGGGGTGAAATACTCCGAACAAGGGGGATGAGGTACTGTTGCCATGGGGGAAAATATGACATATGAAGGCGAAGAGGCGAAGGGCATCGTTGGTGGTCTTTGTACACTTACCAAAACAATAAAATAATGAGGTTTGGTTTGTACAAAACACAGAGACAGGTACCCCAAAACATGAAAGGGTTCATTCACCGAAGGTGTGAGGATGGTGTTTTTCTAGGGGTGGGGGTCCCATTGGTTGGTCTCATGTGCGGGGTTGATGAAGCGGATGAAGCAGTGTCACAGATGGGATTATGCTGATGGAGGTATGGTGGGCCAAATGCGATGCGCGGAGGTGAGAATTCAATCTTCTTGTACAACCTGATCATTCGAGAAGGGGGTTTGAGTTTGAATGGTAAACTTGACCTTATGCATGAATAATGGATGGGCACATGGCACTTCCCGGACTGAAATGGTATGGCCATGGCATCACTTGAGATGTGATATATGGTCTACTTTGGGTGATGAGCGCCATGGAGGGGAGGCTCTGCCGACCAACGCAAAATTTTATCATGTGTAGGGTGAGGTGATGATAAACGTGGTCGAGTATGAGGACCTTGTGGTTTATTTATGATGGAGAAATGATGTCAGGATATGCAGAGTTTTTTGGGACTTTATCATGCTGGGGGTAGAATGATACCTGCTCCAAGATTTTTAGCGGATGGTGTTGTAAGTGGGCTGCAGGTTCTTCCTGCAAAAACAACTACCTCAAGTGAAAGCATCTTCTTTTTTTCAAATTTTTTTGAAAGACAGGAGCTTTAAAAAAGAAGATGGGAGAGGGCATATCTACCAGTGCTGAAAAAATATTTTTATTGGAAAGTGAATGTGTGGCATCGTTTTCGTTCGTCATGGCATACTGATGATGATGCAACTTATGGTTTGCGGAATGGACCTTATGATATCCTATTATGGACCTCTGAAGTTCTGGAAAAGGGCAATAAATATGGGATTATGGCCCTAATCCTATTCATTTGTACTTGTTGAGTTTTGGGAGATCAGAGGTGCTTGCAGAGCCTTTCTTGCCATTGTGGTCAGCTTGTGTACTAGGGATTAGTGATACTATGCCAAGGTAACTTTCATGACGTCCTGCATTGTAATTTATTGAGTTTGATGGTGCCGGGGGCCATATAAATTAGGTTTGTACGAACTTTGAGCAACTTTTTCCCTATATTGCACGGGAGATCTAGGAAAAAGTGCGCCTTTATTGCGCACAATTATGAGGGATAGGTGCACAAGGGTGCATTGTTCACTACTTTTTGCGTGCAAAGGCACGCCTGTAAGGAAACAGGTGCACGAGGGCGCGCTTGTTTAAGGGACAGGCGCGAAAAGGCTGTAGTGACAGGAAATTTTGGTTTCTTGTCTGCTTTTGATCTTTTTCTCTGTACTGATGGGTGCCTGTGTTGCTTGGCAAGTTAGTGTGGAGAGAGTGGGATTGGACCGAGATCCAGACCGCCCTAGCTACTGATGCTGGGGCTCGTCATAAGTAGGCCGCATGGGGCCTTCTGAAGTTCGCCTAAAACGAGTTCCTTCGGTCTTAGGACCGACTACTGCGTTACATTATACAACATTTGCGTCGAAGGCGCAATATGTTCGTACTGTGGGGGACGACCCTAGTGATCCGTCCTAAGATGGAAATTTACTTTGTGACCGAGTTACTGCCTCAGGGTGAGGCTCTGAGGTACCCACTCTCTGCTGGGAGAGTGAACCTAGACAGATTCCGGCAGTGGAATTATGGTGGTGCACCTCTTACTGAGGGGTGCGTCAACATTACATCAGTGAAAAACGTGGCAGAGCGGTGTGCTGTGGCAGTTATTGTGTGACTGGCGAGGTCGTTTGCTCCACATCGGGCATCTGGCCCGTAGGTTGGGGCTTTACGCCGACTGCGGGGCGGGCACTTTTTCAATTTTGCCTGTTTTTGTTTTGATGGGATTGTGTCACAATTGAACAAGGTCCAACATGGATCTAATTCATTTTCATATGCTAGCATCCTATGTAGCATTATGTATGAGAGGGTGCTGCAGTTGAGGCCAGTGGTGGCGGTGCCCATTGGGGGGCCACGGGAGCCACGGATAAGGAGGTGGGCTCTGGTGATGTCGTGGGGCAGTGGTGGCATGGTGGGGCATTATTGGAACGCCACGACAGAGGCCTGGTTTGAGGCCAACCCACAGATGTTCTTGCCATACCCTTATGCGGGGATGGACTTCCAGGGTGACCCAGACATGGGTCTCCCTTTTGGTTATGTTTGGGGGCCTACAGGTATGTGTTATATTTATTCTGCGTTTGTGTGAGTATTTATGTTCTTATGTGTTTTGTTCTTGACAATGACATTATTTTGGTTACTCGCGCAGATGTTGGCGAGGTAGGTCACCTAGTGGCCCAACTGGTGGTCACGACCCTTTGTTACGACCTTGAGGTGGTCAAGGCAGAGGTACTGTAGGTGGACTGGGTGGTGGTGCCGGTGGACTTGGTGGAGATGGTGCTGGCCCTTCTAGTCAGGGAAGCAACTCGATTGCAGCAGAGGTTGCGGCTGAGCGAGCTTGTGCAGATGCAGCTGAGGTGCGCATTGCAGTACTTCTGGCTCAGGTGACCGCTCTTGAGGACTTCCGAGGTCGAGTGGAAAGCTTGACCCAGGGCATGCCTGCTCTAGGTTTTATGGATGACTTCGAGGAGGTCTCGTTAGAGACAGTGATGGCCTGTGAGAGGGATTATCAGCCCACTCTACGTCGGGTCGCGATCGCAGTGGCAACAACAGCTCTGATGGTGGCACCAGGAGCGGTGGTGGGTCCAGGTGCTCTTCTTGAGGGGGAAGCCCCCTAGAGTGGTTTTGTGCACAGGAAAAGCACTCGTTATGAGGATGCTTCCCTTATTTTTGACGAATTATGTATCTTTGGGCTAGCCAGTGGGCCAGCGATACTATTTTTTGTACTCAGATACACACACACACACACACACATATATATATATATATGAGAGATATTTTTTCAGTTCTACATGGTGTGCTATTTACTTCGGTTTATATATTTTGCATTATGGTGATGGATATCTATGTTTTTGTTTTTTATGGATGACGGTTTATTCAAGATACATTCCAGTATAGGATATTTTTAGCTATGCGATCAGCTGTTTGGTTCTGATCCCTTGATACTGGTGAAAATGTGATGTGATCAAATTGTCTGCTTAATATTTTGGCACGTAAATATTTTCTAAACAAGTGTGTGTCTCTGGTCTCAAATGTTTGGTTTAGCTGTGATACAAATAACTGGGAATCGAGGTAGATATGCATATGGTGAATGCCCTGATGGAGGGCGTCGCACTTAAGTCCAATGACGACGTCATATTCCGCCTGATTGTTTGTTTCTGATTCGATGCACACACCTTTTGAACACATCGGTGATTGATTGGCATGGTAGATGACCTAGGCGGCTGCAGCTAAGTTTTGAGACCATCGCGATGCTCCATCAGCAAATCCGAAATATATTTCATTTTGGTGATCCATGTTGGCACTTTGAGCGTTTTTTCCACATAAGTCTTCGGGTCAAAAATATTTTGGTGATTGGGTTTTGTGTACTTTCACTCTAGGGGAAGGGCCTTTAGGGCCCTTATGGGTAGAACTTCTTGAGGTAAAGGACATTGACGGGGTTAGTGAGGTCAGTCTCGTCCGGCTCTGTCAAGATTTATGCCCCCTGTCGAAGGCAATGTTTGATGATGTAGGGTCCTTTCCACAGGGTTTAGAGCTTTCCTGGCCCTAAGGCCTCTTTTGTGACATCGTAGCGAAGGACTAATTCTCCCTCGATAAATGAGTGAGGTTTGATGTGGCAGTCGAATGATGCATTCACCCTTTTCTTATGGGCCTCGTTGTGTGGCAGCGATTGTCGCTGACTTTCACCAACTAGCTCTAGTTGTACTAGGCGTTGCTCTAGAGGCTAGGTGTCATCAAGGAGTTCGATGGTGGCGTGCCGGTTTGGGATCTCGCGTTCTATGGAAATCACGACTTCAATCCCATATACCAAGTGGAAGGGAGTAAAACCAGTGGATGTCTTAACGGTCGTGCAGTATGCCCACAGGGTGGAGAAGAGCATGTGGTGCCAGTTGATTTCGTGGTTATTCACCATGCATTGCAACATAGTTTTGAGTACCTTGTTAATGGCTTCTACCTGTCCATTGGACTGGGGGTAATATGGTGAAGCGAATTCATGAGTGAATCCGAGATGATGCAATAGCTCCTCAAAGTCTTCATTTTCAAAGTGTTTCCCGTGGTCAGAGACTAACTCTTTGGGGACGCCAAATCGGGAAATCACATGGTTGAACAGAAATTGAATGGCAGTTTCTGCTGTGTTGTCGTATGTGAGCATGGCCTTAGCCCACTTGGTGAAATATTCGACAACCACGATGATGTATTTATGGTTGCCTGATGAGGTGGGGTTACAATTCATGAAGTCAATCCCCCACTTGCAAAAGGGGTTAGCTACTATGATGGGATGTAGAGGAGCAGGGGGTGCTCTTGCTTTATGGGCAAAGTGCTGGCATCATCCTCATCTTTTAATGGCCGTGATGCAGTCGTGGAATAAGGAGGGCCAAAAATATCCTTCTTGTAGGATTTTCTGGCTAGTATCCATTCCTAAGACATGCCCGCCGCAAGTGCCTCCATGGCAGTCATTAAGGGCTTTTTTAGCTTGCTTATGAGTAAGGCATCATCGTAAAATGGTGTTGATGCCTCGCCGGTATAAGACATCTCCCAACAGGATATATCGGGGGGTTTGATGGTGTATGCCCCGAAAATCATCTCGTGTGAGATGAGCTCTGAAATTTTGGGTTCGCAGGAATAGGATAATATCCCCATACCAAGGGTCGTTGGTTGCTACAAAGAACATATGTTCATTTGGTAGTGAATCGTCTATTGGTGATCCCTTAGAATGTCCTGGGAGGTCCATACTGAACTCTGCTAAGGCAAGTGCCTTTTTTCTCTTGGGTGAGCCAAACTGTAAATCGTATTCTTGGAGAATGACTATCCAACAGGCATACTTGTGGTTCATTAAGCAGCGGGTGAGCAGGTATTTAATGGGGTTAATATCTACAATGACCGTAGTGGTTTTTAAGATGATGTAGTGGAGAAGTTTTTGGACTGTTTATATTAATGCTAGGGCAGTTTTTCCTTCGAGTTCATATCTCAATACTGGTCCGGACAAGGATTTGTTGACGTAGTCCTTCCTGAACCAATACTCCGGCCAATATGGATTCAGAAGCTGATAGATATAGGATATAATCCTTGTCATATTCTGGGGGACTAATGAGTGGTGCTGAGGATAATGTTTCCTTCAGTGCGTCAAATGTTTTTTGGGCATGGTCATCCCTTTTAAAGGGGATGTATTAGCGCAGGGAGCGCAAGAACCCTTGAGTGCAGGTGGCATAGTCTGGGACAAAGCGTCTCAAAAAATTGGCTTTTCCCTGTAGACTTTGGAGTTTTCTGAGGATTCGAGGTGGAGGTACCTCTTTGATGGCTTGGACCTTGAGGGGGTCCACGCGAATGCCTGGATGGGACACTATAAAACCTAAGAGTCTTCCTGCACTGACACAGAAGACACACTTGAGAGGGTTCAAGCGTAAGTTGTATTGACAACATCTTTGGAATACCAACCGCAGATCCTCAAGGTTGTTTGAGCACTTCTTAGAGCGGACTGTCAAATCGTCTAAGTAGGCGAGGATAAGGTGTGCCAGGTCGTGAAATATATAATTCATGGCCCTTTGAAAGGTGGATCTAGCATTTTTTAAGCCAAATGGCATCACCTTGTATAAGAATGTGCCCCAGGGGGTGGTGAACGCGGTTTTGTACCGGTCCATGTGGTGGATCTAGATTTTATTGTAGCCGGAGAATCCATCCATAAAGGATAGGGCCTCGTGTCCAGCACATGAATCGATGACTTGATCGATGAATGGTGTGGGGTAATTGTCTTTGGGAGAAGCTTTGTTCAGATCCTAGAAATCAGTGTAGATGCGTATTGTGCCCTATTTTTTATGACGAGAACAGGGTTGGAAGCCCAAGATGTATAGGCGATGGGGTAGATAAACCCAGATTTTTGAAGCTTGTCGATTTCTCGCTTTATTGCTTCTGCCTTAGATGGGTGCAGTTGGCGTTGTTTCTGGCATATTGGAGGTACGTCAGGCTAAGTGTCAATATGGTGCTATACTATAGTAGGAATAAGCCCAGACATTTCCAAGTAGTCCCATGTGAATATGTCTCTATACTCTTGTAATAGTTTGATGTAAGAGAATATTTCTTCTAGAGAACATGTTGCCCCCAGTGAGATTTCTTCGACTTTTGTCGAATTTTGAGATATGTTCACCTTAATGGTAGGCGAAATATTTGACATATTTCCTTCTTTGAACGCATCAGGCGCTTGGATGGGGTTTTTGAACTAGTTGACCTTTCCTGGTGGCAGGAAGTATTTTGACTCTATCACACAGATCTCTTGTTTAGTTGTCTTCTTAGGACTGAACGTTTTCTTGGGGAAAAACAACGAATGGTGATGGGTAATCTTGCTCTGTCATGGCTTCTATGATATCCTCATCCGAATGAAAAAAATCCCCAAAGGAGGATTGTTCCTATGTAGGTTTATACTGAATGGGGGTAATCTTGGTGGAGCTAGTTGAGAGACACGAAAAAGATTCCATCGTGGATGTGGTGGAACCAGACGCGGTCGATAGAGTGCAGATAGATTGGGTTTGCACTGTCGTAGGGACAACTACTCTTGTAGTTGCATTTGACTCGCCACCTATGGCAGATGAGCAGACAACTCAAGTCATGGTTTTGATACATGTTGACATGAATCATATATGGTGTGTCGCATCGTCGGCATTTGGTGGGGGATGAATCTCTCTAATTTTTCGTCCTCCTGATGGCCACGACGAGATGGATCTATTTGTTACATCCTCTTGAGTTGTGGTGATATTCAAGGATTCTAAGTTTATGCCATCTTCGTGGGAGAGGCGAACTATGGTTGATTGCATATAGGCTAAAGCTGTGCGGAATCGCGGTATATAGTGACAACGACGTACGGGGTGGTTGTCACCACATATCTAACATGAATATGGGACGTCCATTTCGCCGCGATATACTATGTGGAATGGGTACCATCATTGAAACATTTCCAAAGCGGGGCAATCGATGATGAAATGATCAAGTTCATTGCATAGTACGCACCGTTCGGTCAGAGGGGGGGGGGTGGCCTGGCGGGGAGTCTTTCCGGTGATTGTCGCTCTTCCTGTAGGTATAGGATGATGAAAGGCTCATCGTTAACTGACTGGGTTGAGGGATCCTCTTGACAGGATCACTCGACTACATGTAAGGCATCCATATACCATGGTATCTTTGGAAAATGGTGGGTATAGTGCCCATAAGTGCCACAAAGAGAGCATGCGTGATTGGTACACAGTGGCTTGTCTTTACCTTTTGAGGTAAGTTCCTTTTTACGAGAACGCGACATTGAGATGTCTGCTTTGGAGCCAAGGAGTGGTTTAAAATCATCCAAATCTGGACATATGTGGGTCGGATGGCCTATGACATCGCATATGGTGCAGACTGGTGATTCCCTTTGAATGGTGGGGGTCACCATCTTCTTCCCTCTGTTTGTGGTTTTCTTGGTCGTGATAACTGGTTTCGCAATGGGAACTTCCTTTTCGGGGGCGGTCTCGGCCATTTCCTGGGTTGGTTGGGGCTCCTTGGGGCTGAGGGGATTTAACCCTACGTCAGTAATGTTGGTGGCTCCTGTTCTAGAAGGGGGAACCAGGTACCAAACTAGGAATTCCAATGATATGTTGGGTAACACCAGTGTTTGCAAAACCTGCTGGGAGACGAAGCCAGCTGGGGGGTAGAGGAAAGGGGTTTGGGAGGCGACGTAGGCTAGAGAAGCTGTCGTGGCCGATGCCTCTATGTCATTACTGCTTGAGTCCGTATCCTGACTGACCTCAGTGCTTGATGTGGACATCATGCACACCGGGGCCCCTGTGGCGTCGGGTGGCACCTCAGGGATAATGGGAGGATCTCCTAGGAATGACCCTAGGACGAAATACGGTTTGAATTGGCCGGGGCCATATTGTTGGTACCGTGAAAGACCATCTGCGGCTATATCTACATAGGGTAGAATTACATCCGTGTTGGTTTGGGGACGCTTCTCGCTGTGTGTCAGCTGGTCTACAGTAATGATGCAATCCTCATGGGGGAACATCATAATGTGGAAGACAGAGGAGGTTATGGTGGACATGGAATACATATAACTCCGCCCAAGGAGTATATTGTAATCCAAGTGAGCGTCCAAGACTTCAATGTCTATGTGGACCGTCTTGCCGGCTAAACAGACCAGGACATTTTGGTAGAGGTCGATGGGTGTCGAGGGACGATTGTCGTAGGCTCGAAGCATTATGACCGAGGGTTTTAGTTCGGGAGAACACAACTTCTGGCAAACATTTTTTTGACGTGATGCATGTCGATGCACCCTCATCAATGACACATCAGTGAATAGTGATATTCTGAACCGATACTGGTATCTGAAATGCAACCATAGAAGGAAGCCTAGGGATGGCTTTGTCTAAATCAAAAGCCATCATGTGCATATCGGCAGGGTCAATAGCGCCTAATGCGGAAAGTAGGGCTTTCCATTGTTTTGGACATGACTGCAATACCTCCAATGCGGACATAGCAGCGGGTGATTGAGCTAAATCGTCCATGATGCTATAATTATGGGCAGCTTTGGAATAGTTACCTGCTCACCTATTAGGTCCCTTTGCCATCTTTGGCAGCGGTTCTATAGGCATCTTTGAAATGGTCAAAGGTGCAGTCGGTGCACTAGTACTAGCCCCTGACGTAGTGGAGTCTGGTGGGGTGTCGTAACTGCGATTGGAAAAACATTTCATTAGGGGAATTTTGAGGTCTAAAATGGGCCTCCTAAGGAAAGTGTACAATCAAAATTCACTTTATAAGAACCAATCACATTTTAGGGAATGACATCATCCCTAATGGTTGAGGTGGCATTGCTTGAGTTAAAGGTACTTACTTGTCACATTCTCAATGGTGGATAAAAACTCATGGTTAACCATGGTAGTACTCTCAGTACTTTTAAAGTCATAGTAAAATACTCATAATAAATGTCATTTCACACTTTTTGAATAAAATATTATTATTGTCATTTCATATTTTTTGAAAGAAACAATGCATATCCCTACACAATCTTCATGTATTGACACACTTTTCAATAAATATTATATTTGTATATTTTCAAATATTTATTTATAAATAAAATCAATTCAATACGTGATATAAAATTCGTACATTAAACAATATATTATATTATATTATTTTTATATAGTATATTAATTACATGTTATTATATAATTTAAATAATGTAAATTTTAATTAATAGTACATTCTATAATTAAGATTTTATGAATTTATATTTATATTTTAATTTAAGTTAGTTAAGTACAAAGGACAAATGCATTGATTGTGCAATGATAATGACTTTTTCTTGAAAATATCATTCTTATTTATAGTTACATCAATACAATTTTTTAATATTTTTATTTTGGTACAGCTTTTGAATTGAATTTAACTAATATGGTTACATTGATTTTGGTGCAAAAAGTGAATTGCAAATCCATAGATATTATTTTATTGGTTTAGATATTATTTTATTATTTCCTTAGGAGGCCCATTTTAGACCTCAAAATTCCCCCAATGCTTCCCAGTCATGTAAATTTCATGGTTGTTTTCCCGGGAATTGTCTGGGTTTTTCTACTGAGCACTGATCGTCCCTTGGTGGGGGAAGGTTCTTGCATAACAGCGGGTTGCTGGGAAGCTCCTCCTTATCCTCGGTTACTCTAAAGCTTTTTTAGCTTAGGGAGATCGGGACAGTGGTGAGTATAGTGCTCGTACTGACCACATATTGAACAAGAATGGTTTGTTCGTAGAGGTGGCCTTTTGCCTTACTGTTGGACATTTCTTGGCTCCTGGTTTAGATTCCTTCTAGAGTTGCCTCTAGGCTAGGATCGCGGTGGGAGTTGTTGGTTGCTGCCCCTCTGTCTAGGTTTCCCTTTGGGCTTGTTTTTTGATTTTTTCTTAACCATGTTAGGAGGGTATTTCTCTGGGTTATAATGGTGTGGTTGATTCTGGGATGACTCCACAAAGTTCACCTGTGCATTGGTTTGCGTAGGTGTGTCGTGTGCTTGGGACTGAGTATAACGTTGTCCCTTGTTTGCACCTGTCCGTTGGGGGGGAGCTCTTCCGTCATTGTTTCTTCCTATGTACTGGGTCCCCTCAGCTGGAGGATAGGGTCCTCCCTGGTGATACGCTTGGCCCTACTAGTCAAATCTTGCTGAGGCATGTGATAACTTTGAAATCTGGGTTGGGAAATATTCTGGGTAGAATTCTATGCGTAACCAGGATTGGAACTATTTCTACCTAGGTACCCTTGGGTCATTGACCCAATTAGTTCGTCTGCAGCATTCGACGTGCCTTGCAATTCTTGATAATTTTGCAGGCGCAGAGCGTTAGGTAGGATATTGTAAATGTATATTGACTGCATATAAATCAGTTCAAGCTTCTGGGCTTTACTGATTGCGTACTATTCAGATGTGGGGTATTGCTGCACCACATCCTTTGAAATCTCCGCCATCAAAGTTTTCAAGAATAAATCTAAGAGGACCCTGATCTTCGAGTTTAGCTTTGCATAAACTATGATGCCACCTCCACTCATGAATATGGTCAGAGATATGGATGGCGGGGGTTTGTCTAAATGATTCAGTAACTCCATTCCCGAATCATGGTGAATAGGCATCTGAAAATAAGTGAGGAACATGGTAGTAAGGGTGCTAAAGGTTCCATGTGAAGCAGGAGGTTGCTCCATGTACCATTTCGCAGCCACTCCCGTAAGAGTGCGTTAAAATACGCTCAATCGAATAGTGTCGCCGATGATACTATTTGATGAGCACCACAGGTTAAAGGTAATTATATGATTACTTGGGTCTTCTGCTTGCTTGCCTTTGAAATTTGGTATATCCCAAGGGAGCTTCGCGGGCATGGGAGGCCATGAAGGATCATGTGTGATGGGGTCATTTGTGAACTTTGTAAATCGGGTAGATTTAATGCAACTAAGAAGGGTGACTAGGAGGTTGACGCCATGGCAACGTGTGAAGACACGAAGTTATGGTTAGAACGAGGGTTAGCCTGTGACGTACCCTGATGTGTGTTCAGCTGGCTTCCCAAATGGGATGCGCTCCTCTACCCCCTAGGGGTCGAGGGGGGAGTGGTGTGCTGTGTGGTGTTGGGAGACTGACTAGGGTTCCCAACTATGGTTGCTCCAATGAAGGATGAACCAATGACAGTGGTAGCGTTTCGACTTTTACGCCTAAATGTCGAAAGACCTGGAACCCCTCCTTATAATGGGGGGAGGTCCAAAATATGCCTGGATCGACGAGGTTCTGTTGGGACCGTTCGGGTGTCGACCAAGTTAGGTTTTGGAAAAATTTGAGGGGAAAGAGTCTAGGTCAAAGAAAATTTTTTGCCACATACATAGAAAAAAGCGAAAATAAAATGATTTTCCATTTAACTTTAATCTATGTGATCAATCAAGAAAAAATATGGTTTTTGTTTGTTTTCCGCATGAGACTCGAAATCCTAGAAGACCTATGTGTCCTAACACACTCAAAAGTAACTGAGCCTTGAGAAGATTTGTTGCGAGTGGTCGCACAACGTCCCGTAAGAGCTGGCGACGCCCCCAGTCATGCGAAGAGAATCCACCAAGGTAAGGGTAGAGGGTCTAGTGCTTGCCTGCACCGTCACCTATAGGGTAAAGAATGTCGTAGTTTTTGGCCACTAAGAACCACCATCCCATGTGAGCGTTCGAGTCTTGGGCTTCTTTGTAGTCAGCTAACAGTACCGAGTATCAGCTGGGTCAAGTAGCCCCAACTGATACTGCATGCACTGCGCCTAAGCCTAACCTCCTCTGAATCGGGTCTTTGCCGCGCTCATGTTTTCTTTTCCGTGGGCTGATAGGTGGATTTTGAAGCTCCCTAAATACAAAACTTCTATGTTTCAATATGAAGTGTGATCAAGGCGGCTTATTGGATGCCTACCCCCTTGATCCTAACTTGATCTATAAATTCTCTTATGGCCCCTGTGGGGAAAATTTAGTAAGTTGGATTAAGTTAATTTTAGGTGCTTTCTTGCTTAGTGGGTGAGTGTGTGTGAGCATAAGGTGAAAAAGCTCATAGTTTAAACATTTTGATATTAGTGATCCTTTACAAAAAAACCCCTAGTTAAACTATGTTATCTTGTTCCTGGCTCAAAATGGAAAACGTGTGCAGATAATGGGCCGCTTTCAAATCTTCCTAGTTAATCTATGTGACTAACTAAAGGGAGACGGTGAATTTCAAAAATAGAGCGTTCATATGCTTGCCTAGGATCACCGAAGGGTGAAAAGGCAGAAGAGATTACTTGCTCTAATCGGCGATTCAAACCTAGTCCCGCAATTTCCTAAATGCAAAAATTGAATTAAGCTAAACAATTTTTACACTAGAAAATAAAACTAGCTTACTTGGACTAGTTAATATAAGTGTGCATACTAGAATTTGGAAAACATAAATCGTTCGGAAATCAATGGTTAATTCGCCCCCTACTTAAACTATGTGAATATTTTTTGCAACAAACCAACTTAAATGAAAACTAACTTTATGCCTACAGAAAGCAACAAACAGAGAGTTCTCATAAGATGTGGGGTATCAACACAGGTGCTGGCAGATAAATTAGGGGCTGCCCAGCACACTTACAAGAAGAAAAAAGCAGAATATAGAGAAGGAAATATTATTCTGTAATTTGCACGAAAAGGCTCTAACAGGTGCGCTTTCTTGTGCGTGGGTCAGTCCTGAACGCACGCATTGCGCGTCTATGAGAAGAAACTGCGCGCAAAAATCCTGCAAGTAAGAAAAAATTAGGAGCTTCCTTCTTCAGTATGTCACTCCAGTGAATCTAGGGACTATAAGATGGGTCAGAGGACTGTCAGCTCCACTCCAGCATAGACAAAGGGTCTCCTGCAAAAGATGGCACAACCACATAAACTTGGAACACGTCAATGGAGTCGCCAATCTTGTAGTGGTGGATTCATCACATGGGTGTATGAAATCGCACTAGTTTAAAGAGTGTGGTCGACTCTTTAAACTATTGGTAATAGGTAGAAATTGGTGGAGTTAAAAAACATAAAATTTAGTGGAAACAGTATGCTAAATTATGCTCTAGTTAAACTAAAACTAAAACATAAATATACAGAAGCTATCAAAGAGAGTCAAAACGATAATAATACCAGCGATGGCTCAAAGGCATCTTCTTGTTAAAAGTTTGAAATGGAGATGAAATTTTAACCACTTTCCAAATGTCACCTAGACAATGGCTCTAGGTCTCGATGCAAGGATGTTGCCTTCCAAGCTCTGCCTCTGATGCAGTCTCCCTCTCTCTCTGGCATGGTGGACTAGGATTGTTGGGTGGCCAAAAATCGAGTCATCTTCAGCTCTAGCTTCGGATCACACACTACTGGTGTTGCTTGGGTAACTTTGGCCAGCATAACAATGTGATCACCATTTCTTCATCTCTTGGCGGCTTTATATAGGGGAGTTTCAAATCCTCCTTCCCTCCCTTGGTACATGATGGATGGTGACCCAAGGGAGAGGTATGATTCCATTGTGTGCTTCACATATTCCTTTTTGTGCTCTCTAAGGAGGCGCTGGTGGCTGTCCTTAGGCAGCTTCATATAAGGAGTAACTGTCCTTTGCTTGGCGTGGTCCCAGAAAGCGACTTTTTTCCATTTCCAGGAATGCACGTTTATCGGGAAAAAAGGCACGTAGAAGGTGCTCTTATCGAAGGATTAAGCGTGCAATCCAACCTTTATGACTAGTTAAAATATGATTTTCTCAAAACCTTAGATATTTTAAATAATTTCTTGATTCCACAATGTGTTCTTGCTCTATAAATCCTTAGGCTTGACATTAATTAATTCCCTCATCTTCTGTACGATTTTCTAGTGTTAACAGCCATTTTCATCGCCTAGTGGGAGCTCAATCATGTTGGTATAGAAGAAGGATGAGACCTGGAGACTCTGTATTAAATATCAAGCGTTGAACAAGATTACTGTCTAGAATAGGTATTAGATCCCACAGATTGATGACCTGTTGGACCAAATCAAGGGGGCCAAATATTTCAGCAAGATTAACTTTAATTATGGTTATCACCAATCGAGCCCTTTGTTATCCTCCACAGTGTCCCAAGGTTGAGAATAGAAACTGACAAAGGTAACCTCAAACCACCTAGGATTTCGTAGCTAGCCCTACCAAATCAAAGAGGGATATCTATATGATCTTATAGCCAAAAGATGACTGAAGAAGGTAAAAATATGCTAGGCTAGGTATTGAGCTCTAGGTTTTTGATATTTATGGTTTTAGCTGGATCACGAGGAGAGGTCAAGGAAACTAGGTCAGATCTAAAAGATTTCAGTTGCAGGGATAAAAAGGTGCATGGAAGGTATGTTTAGTGACACTTTTAGGTTTTCAATTGTAGTTTAGGGTGGAATATAAAAGGTTCAAAATGAGATTGACAAGCATGATTTCATTTATTAGAATATGAATAACATAAACATGAAATTCCTACCAAAACAAAGCATAAGTTTAAAGAATTCTGTTTAACATCTTATTGGAAGATCACTAAAAGAAAAAATATGGAAAGAAGATGAAATAAAGATGAAATAATCATTAAAAAATTTTAATTATAGAAGAAAAACACTACCACAAAACCATACCACATGAATCCCTATATAATAGCTGCAACTAGCCCTGTATTTCTACAAAAATAAATTGTACACAAAGCTCCAAGCCTTATAATCTCTGATGTAAACCTTGAATATGACTGAAAACTAGATAAATATAGACCAAAACCATATTCCCCTCTCTCAGGGGTCCAATCCCTCTTGATAGGAATAGTTCACACAAATTTCTCTAACCAAACCTAAGACTAGGGAGGTTAAAACAAACTCTCCTTTTATCCTTTGACTAGCCTTCCTATCATTAATGACCTTCATAATTACATAAAAATTACATTAAAAAGCTTAGTTACATTCATCTACATCATCTCAACTCAAAACAAGAGAAATGACATCATGAGAAACCAAGTTTGATTGATAAAACTCAAAAATTTTACTGCCAGGGAAAAGCACAACACATTCTGAGAAAGCATAGTGCCAACTTACAGGGAATTTTTGAGTGACTTCTTGTGCTCCAAATATTGATCTGAAGGTACCATTAGAAATATTAGTATGCCTACTTATCCATATATTCCTTAAGCAAGAAAAATGGCCTCTCCAAGGCTCAAAAAAATGGATTCTCCCAAGGCCACTCCAAAAGCACAATGCCAGGGTGAAAACAATGGCAGAAAGTGGTTTTTTAGCATGCTTTTTACATTTTTCTTCCACCCAGAAAGCTGACATGGCACAATAAATATATAGCTAACATGTGCAGGTCACAATATATCCACCAATATAAACATTTTTTTATTTGGATCCCTCAGGGAAAAGCAAAACACTAACATTTTGGCGTCGTTGTCGGGGAGCGAAAAGTTTCATATTCCCTAAGAAAGATCATCAAAGTTTAGATCTGATCTTCTAATGGTCGACAATAGTTAGACACATAGGCAGACTGAAATCATTCACCTGGCGACTTCAAACAGTTTCAGGTTGATCTAAAGACTCCATTGGCGATTCATGGCCACTCCACTGCTCACTGATCAGGTTGCTTACTAAAACTAGATGACAGGGTATGTGGCAAACCCTGTATCTTGTGAACTTCTAAAATAATTTAGGGATCAGTTGTGGATTTTAAAATTGATGAAGATTTTTCAAAGGTTGTACTTCATTGTTTGATATCTACCAAGTTTTATCCTAAAGGTAAAACATGTTTCTTTGAATTAGTTGTTTAAAGGTTTGAGAAGGAGATTTAGCTTCCATGATCCTAAACAGTTCTTGGAAAATCTCCCTCCTCCCAAACAAGAAACAATAGTGCTACATTTTGATGTTGAAATTGAGGATTATTTTGACAATAAATCTGATGAGTCATATATGAAACTGTATGATGATATAGAAATCATATGTGGAATTTCCAAGCATGATCATAAAATTGCAGAATACTTTGAACATCAAGAAATAGGTTATGTCTTTCATGATCCCATAACTATTTATATGGAGGAGTTTTTCATTACAGAGTCCCAATTAGGTTCCAGTGCCTCCCATATTTTTTATGATCTCATTGCTCTCTATTTTGAATATCAAATCGTTACAATCAGTTTCTATGGCCTTTACAAGCTCTAGTTCTGAGTTTTGTTAAAAACAGTGAAGGAGCCAAGGTAATGGATCAAATTTTTTATTGGCTATATTGAATATTTTATATTGCTTGAAATCAAGAATTTGGTGTTAGAATATAATTATATATACATAAATAAGCTTACTAGGTAAGGATCTTTTCAACATTCATATTTTCAGTGTGCTGCAGGATTGTCAGTTTTCAGTTTTCAGTTTTCAGCTTTAGTTTTAGCATGTGGAGATTTAGCTTTCAACTTGGATTGTAGTTTGGTTTTGGTTTCAAAGTAAGGCAGTTTAAAGGTTGTAGGGTAAAATTTTTGGATCGACCCAATGTGACTCTATTTCACAATGAACAAGGTGACGTGCTCTACGATGTTCTTGAAACCTCCTAAAGGAGCTGCCATTCCCAGCTGGAGCCAATGTTAGTGTCTATGAGTCACCAGTGATCAAATGTACTATTTCCATGTGATTGCTAAGGTCTTAGGGTGGATTTTTTATATTTTCAAATAAAATTTGACATCTCTTGATTGTCAAAATTGTAAAACAATTTGTCTAGCTGTAATGCTACTCTCATGTCTTGGTCATCAAGGTAAATTCATAATCAGTTTGATGAGTCATTGAGTCACCATAGGGTCATTTTTCCATCATTAAGTGTCATTATTAAAAAAATTGAAAAGAAAAAGTCATGGTGACATAAGTTTGATCATGAAAGTGTCATGAGTGTCTTGTTGGTCTATTCACTAATCATATTCATCAATTTGGGTGTGTAGTCATCATATTTCCAGTTGGAGTCCTGTCATTCATCATCCAAACTAGTAAGGTGTCATGAGAGTTAGCACTTAGGGAATAAAGTGTTTTAAAGAGAATCATGGGTAAATCTATGTCACATTAGATATCTAACCTTCATATTGAATAAATAATGACGAATTTTAAATCACATCATCAAGATGATTTTACACTTCACCAAAAGCATCAATATCTCAGCCTTTTCAGTTGTTGCGGTTTTGGAATTTGTTGTGCTTTTGACTCTATTTTTGTCATCATTTTCAAAAGACGTTTTTGACCAAATGAAGATGAATTTTCGAAAACAAAAGGAGGTTTTTGTTAAGGAAAAATCCAATCACAATAACCTCCTTAAGTTTCTACATAGTTATCGTGTATTGGAATATTTGACTGGATCTTTACAGCCTATTTTTACATATTTGAACATTTAATGATTGCCGGTTTTAGTCATGATTTGGCGAGGCCTATTACGAGCAAATGGGAATGAATTTCTAAAAACTGAGAGGTTTTTATTCAAAATTTATCTACAAAAACCTCTTCCATTTTTGTAACAGGTGTTATGGTGAAAGAGATATTTGTTCATCATTGAACCCTATGTTCAAGAATTCGTCCCTATTCCTAGTAGGGAGTTCCAAATTTCATTGCACTGTTTCTATCTTAGGGACATGGTTGATATCAACTCCCTTAGTCTAGGGATGAGATAATTTATATATTTCATGAATTTCAGAGTGCAAAGGGTTGGTTGGTCAGATTAGAGAAGAAACACTTTTGTGCATTGTAATTTTGAAGAATTTTTTCCACTGAATGAATGGAATAGCAAGTGATTTGCAGGGATTCCTGTGTTAGAATTTTGGTGGTTTTTGTGCTCCTTTTATTTGTAATTTATCATATGTGTTTACAATCCTTTAATATGTATCTTATTTCTTGAAAAATAAAATTGTTTTATCCATAATTCATCTTAATGGTGCTTTGTTTCAGTTTTTCCAATTTATCGATATTTTCATCTTAAAACATCACTTTAGAATTCATCCTTGGTTTGATGCTCAAATATTTTTTTTTTCACCCTTTCTACGTTCACCTCCTACAAAAATTTGATCTGAATCCTTCACCAAATATACCTACCTTTCCCCTGTGAAAAAATCCTCTATTTTCCCATCATTTCATTGAACAAAAAATTGATTTGGCTTGAATCCATGCCTAATGGATTTGTCTCTTTTCTCAACAATCTACCTTTAAAAAATCAACTTTGTTGAACTTATTACCTAACACAATATCTTATTTTTTGAGTAATATAAGTGAGAGATCCCTCTCCAAGGATAGAAGGGCTAGATTTTGACCTAGAAGTGGTTTGTGGTTACCCCTTTGTCTTCCTTTCTCAACCTTCAGAAACTAAGGGGAGTTAACACCCTCCGATGTGTGGAAGAATGATTTCAAATCCAGGGAGGGTCTTTTCGAATGGTTGGTCATGCCTTTTGGGTCGTAGAATTCCCCCGCAACCTTCATGGGGACGATGGACGACATCTTGCGACCCTTCACCAACTCATTCATGGTGGTGTATTTGGATGACATCCTGATATTCATCCAAATTTTGGAAGAGCACCTCAATCACATTCAACAAGTCCTCCAAACACTGTGGCAACACAAGTTGTGTAACAATTTTGAGAAATTCACTTTTGGCATGACCCGGGTTCAATATCTGGGGTACATCATTAATGATCAAGGTGTCCATGTCGACCCATCCAAGATACAGCTCATTCAGTATTTCTAGCCCCAAAACCTCTAATAGAGCTCCACAAATTTATGGATCTTTCCAACTTCTATCACAGGTTCGTGTTGGGTTTCTCTCATATCACTTGGCCTTTGAGTTAAGTCACCAAGGGAGGAGCGAAATAAAATTTATTTTGGTTTGAATCCAAACAAAAGGCATTCGCTGAGTTGAAGCATCAACATTTCTTTATGCCAGTGCTCACATTTCCATAATTTTAGCAACCGAGATAAAGACAGATGACTCTGATTATGCTATTAGTGTATTTTTTACTCAACAGGGGCATCCAATGGCATATCATAGTGATACAATTTCAGACACAGTTCAAAAGTACCCCACCTATGATAAAGATATGTATTCCATTGTGCAGGACTGCCGACAATGGAAGCATTACATTATGGGGAAGGAAATTGTCATCCACATAGACCACCAACCCCTACGGTTCATATAGACACAAGGGAAGTTGCAAAAAAATCACCATCAGAAATGGTCCACATACCTACAACAGTTACATTTGAACATTAAGTACAAGAAGGGTAGCGCCGACAATGTCGCTTACTGCCTCAGTCGATCTCCAATCGTGGAGCTGAACACCGTGCTCGACTCTTGTGGGCATGAGACTTTGGGGTGGCTGCATATTTAGAAAAGAGATCTAGAATTTGGTGACACATACCAGACACTCCTGGAAGGAAAGCGTGTTCCTAATTTTCACCTCCAGGATCCACCGTTATGCCACCTGGGACACCTACGTGTTCCTTCAAGTGAGCGTGCCAAGATTATTTTGGAAGCACACTACAATCGGGTCACTAGACATTTCAGGGTGGATAAAATAGTGGGAGTACTACAGAAGTATTTCCATTGATTGAACCTTCGACAAGATGTTGGGAAGTACATCAAATCCTACACTACCTCTGCCTTTACCAAACCAGCCATCAAGAAGCAATGCCTATATAATCCACTGCCCACCGCTATTCGACCTTGGGAATCCGTCTCCACGGATTACATGTCGGGCCTTCCTTATACCAAGCATGAAAATGACTTCTTTTTTGTGGTCATCGACAGATTCTCTAAGATAAACATTATGGCGTCCTGCAAGAAGAGTATAAAAAAAAAACCATTGCTAAAATATTCTTTGAATGAGTATGGGTGCACCTTGGGATCCAACAGTCCATTATCTTAGATTGGGACAACAGGTTCCTAAGTACATTTTTTTCAGGTCTCTGGACGATGCTAGATACCATGTTCACTAAGTCCACGACTTTCCACCCCAAAATTGATGGCGAAATAGAGGTCATCAACAGGATGATCATACACATTCTGCGCATGTTCAACTCAAAGCATCCTCGCACATGGGATGAAAGCCTCCCCTATGTCAAAAACAACTACAACTGATCTCTCCATATCTTAACTAACCACAACCCCTTTCAGTTGGCATTGGGATTCCAACCACTATATTTCACTGATGTGGCCATACCATTTGCGGATACTCAGGTGGATTTAGATCATGTCCAATCCGAAGCTAACAGGGTGAACAACTTCATTGAGCGCATTCAACACATCCGCCAAAAGGTCCATGAAATATTAGACAGAGCCAATTATAAGTACAAGAAGCAACATGATCAACATTGGGTGCCACACAAGTTCCATGTGGGCAAAAAAGTGTGGCTATATTTTCAGAAATATCGCCTCAATATACCTCATCGCAAGCATCACTAGCTTTGATATGGTCCATACACCATCACCAAGGTTGTAGGAGACAATGCCTTCGAGCTTAGCATTCAACCATTCCTTTTTTTGCACCCAATTTTCAATGTGGACGGCCTCCGGCCATACTTTCCACCAATACTGGACACATATGATATTGCAGAACAACTCACACTCATGGAGTTAAACCCAGACTGTATGGAACATGACACAACTAATCGGATCATGGACACATAGTGATTAGAATCTAGATCAGGGGAAAAAAATGAAAGTTCTCATAATTTCACACCAGATTCAAATCGACCAGGCCGTCACAATGAATCCAATGCAACTCGTTTCATTAGAAACAGAGTTCAGATGAAGGAGTTACAATCTGCTGATTTCCATTAAGAACATGCAAAATTTTTGAAAATTATTGCAAAACAAGTACAGTTGATGACATGGCAGTCCATTCGACATGTATAGAATCTTCTTCAGTTTTCGTCCAATGGGACTGTGAAAAGTGTCACTATTGTATTCGCCAGTTCATTCGACATTTATAGAATCTTCTTTAGTTTTCATCCAATGGGACCGTGAAAAGTGTCACTGTTGTATTCGCCAGTTCGGTTTGTGAAGGTAAGAATCGCCCAATATCCTTCAAGGCTGAGTGCGGGTTCATGATGAATTGATGTGTTAGAACTAATTTTATTTTTAAAATTTGGATTATATATATATATATATATATATATATATATATATTATACGTAAGGTTGAATGCGTATTATATATTGTGCAAAATTTTTGTGTGAAGGGTTGAGGTCAGGTTTGAACACTTGACCTCTCCCAATACACTCTGCTGCTCCACCAACACACCATAGCTCCTTACCTTGAAAATGATGGCTGCGAATTTAAATTTGAACGTGATTTCTAGGTCCGATGGCGTAACGGAGAGGGGCCAATGCCTCCTCCACATAACCACACCATACGACCTCATGCATAGCGCCTCCCAGTAAGCATGATTAATGTGTGCTTATTTGTAGTTAAGTGTGACTTAGTGTGCACTAAGAATTTTTATCCAATAATTAATTTTTAGTTAGCAGTTGGAAAATTTTTAGCAGATTCCCCAAATTTAGCGGAACTTCCAGATTTGGTGGAGCTAACTGGCAGTTTTCCTGATTTAGAGGCAAAATCTAGGGAAAACTTTAATGAGAACTATCTTGGTCAATTTTTGCTGAAGGATAGTCATTCTTAGCATATTGGCATGCTCTGAATCCATTGGAACAAATTGCAGAGGAAATGGAGCTCATCTACATGTGTTTTTGTCACATTGAATATTTTTGAAGCCTAGGGCCACTAGGAGGGAAGGCCATGCTCAGATCATCTGAAGGCCAATTTCAGTTTTAAATAGTCAATTTTTGATGTATTTGATGCTATGAACATAGTGGTACAATTTATAGAGGCGTTGGATCACATATGAAGGTGATTTTGTCACTTTTGAGATTAAACAATCCCATGGCCACCGGTGTTGGAGGTCATGCCTAGAGAAGCTGTGAACCAAATTCAATGATTGAATAGTAATTTTTTGGGTATTTGAGTGTTCTGAAGCCAATGGAATAGTCAAAAAATCCATTGGAGCAACATAAATTCTTGTAATAAGACATTTTACTCATAATCCTAAGAGGGCCTAGCTAGTTAAAGCAAGTTCATGGAGATGTAGCCTAGGAGGGGTGAACTCCATCATCATATATTGTGTCATTTGATTGTTGTGAGTTATTTTACTGCATTTAATTTTCTATTTATGAGTTTTTAATTGTTAATTAATTCATACTTACCTCATCAAAGACACATGAAACTTGACAATTTTACCTCTTCACAAACGGATAAATGAGACGATCCTTAAACATATTTTTAACAATGATGAGGGAGATTGCATAGCAATAACAAGTTTTCCCATATTCAGACCAAGTTTGTGTTAGAGGAAAATTTTAGCTTATTTTAGCCAAGGTTAGCAATTGGTTCTATAGCTATTGGTTGTTGAATTTGTGAAAGGATAATTTAACAATTTTCTAAGTTTATGTGTGAGGGAGAAGAAGATCAAAATTAAGACTTCATATTTTCAAATCATAGCAAAGAAGCTTTGTTTTCATTGCATGTGTGATGGTGACTTCATTAAGAAATTATTCTAGTCTACCTTTCTTACAAAAACTCTTTGATAAAGAGATGTTGCAGAAACTCTACATCATGATTGATAGGATGCAAGAGAAGTATGCAGATAAGAGGGAGAGAGTTAAACTTCAAAATGAAGTTTATTTCCATGAAGGAGGAGAAGCAATAGCTTCTTGAAAATATGCATGAGATGGATATTTAGCTCCATATTGCAAATGAGAACCTTGAAAATATGCATGAGATGGAGACTCAGCTCCATGTTTCCAAGGAAGCCTTAGCCAAGCACGTGCTTGAAAAATGAATGTGTAGGTTATTTTAAAAGAAACACTAGAGGAATAGGGTCCAAATTATTGATGAATATGGGCTATGAAAGTAAAGGATTAGGCAAACATGCACAATGCATAGTTGAGCCAATTTTTGTTGAGGAAAGGTCTAAGTATTTGGGTCTTGGTTATGGACAACATGATGGAGAAAGCTCTAAAGCCAAGAAGGCACATGAAGGTATTCCAAGAAGGACTTTCATTTCATGTTCATTACCTCAAGCTTGTGAATATTGTGTTCATGAGGAATGAAAAATTTTTACACCCACTTTGCAAGAAGGTGCTCATAAGCATGCAGCTAATGAGAATGGCGAACAAGAGGATGTTGAAAGATTTAAAACCATTGAATAAATTGTTGGTACTCTGAAGAGAGCCACTACCTCATCAAATTTACCTCCTCAATAAGGAAACAAAGGTGAATGTTCAAGGTACAAATCTACTTTTAATCAAGTTGCTTTTGATTATGAAAAACATGGAAAATTCTCAGATAAGATTTGGAAAAAAGTTGCATGTTCCTTTTGTGTTTTGGATAACCATAATGTTTCAAGGTGTTGGAAGAAGATATCCATGCATAGAAAAATTTCAAAGCAAAGGAGGAAAAAAGCCAAAGAAAACCATGTTGAAAAAAAGAGGCAATTTTTTTGCACTCATTGCCATAAGCAAGGTCATCTTGTAGACAAGTGCTGGACTTTGTATCTAGCAAGTCATCAACATCATTTGAAGAAGGTGGAGAAAGAGAATGGAAAATATGGAAAATAAGATTCCATAATCGATGTGGGTCAAGATGATTCGCATGATGATGATGTGTAGTTGAAAGAAGTACCATTGAAATGTTTTGGTAAGAGATGATTAGATTTCTTATCCAATTAAGGATTTGCATGTCTTTTGATGTTGATGCATTTATTTTCCAATGGATGCATGTTGCATGTTTACGCTAAGAAGGTGATTGAAAGTGAAGTATGTTGACTCACTTTACTGCAACAAAATTTGTTCATTTCAGCTTTGAGTACATGTACATATGAATGGAGCTCTTATACTTATGATTGTACTTGTGATAGAGTTGAAGAATTGTATACATGAATGATATTTTGTGTGTATGAACAGTGGAATTTTGATGGTTTCATTGTGTTTGAACATGCATGAGTAATTGACTTGTGTTGGTCGATTGCTTTGTTTAATGTGTATGTTGTCAACTTGAGAGTGTTGATTATTTTCACATGCATGAGTTTCGACATGTGTTGATCGATTGTGTGTTTCAGGCATTCATATCGACTTGGAAGAGTTGATTTTGTCTCCAAATATGAAAAGGAGATGTTGACGAAATATTTCATGAGATGTGAAATTATTTTTGTTTTGGGAAAAGAATTGTCAAGTTGTTTTACATGCTTATATTTGACTTGAAAATCATTTGTTTGAAAAGGGATGTTTTTTTTTACTTGTGTTTGGTTGATAAGTTTGTACACCAAGATGTGAGAGTACATGGCGATGTTCACATGATGTGAAATTTGTTGCTTTGAAGGAGCAAGAATATATGTCATCAAGTTATGTTTCTTACATCTGTGTTTGTGGCAAGTTGTCAAGAAAAGCATTTGTAGCCATTGTAGACCATGTTATGTGTTGAGGCCAAGAAGAGAAGGATATGGCGAATGAATTCTTCCAGATGTGGAATTTGGAACCGTGGAGGTAAAAGAATGGTCATTTCTTTTCTTATTTTTACTGATGTTGGAAGCTATTTGTCGTAGTTCACTCATTGTGAAAAGGAGGAACATGATTCTTAGTGGAAAGGCACCGAGAAATTGATTTGGTACAAAAAAAGTGTTATATCAGCAAGAAGCCAACAAGTGTTGGATTGGGACAACAACAAAAGGAGAACAATGGTTGAAGATCCAAGCCAATTGCAAGGCAAGTCAAGGCATGTTAGTGACGAAGTGGTTGTCATAGCAATTTCTCCAAGTAGAATCAAGATTATAGAAGTTGGGAAACAGAAGAGAGTTCAACTCTTATGAGATAAAAAAACTTTTGTGGGTCCAAAATCATGTCAGTGGGAAGGAGTGATGAGAATCTGGATCAAGGGTAAAAATTAGCTCAAAAATGAAAGTGCTCATAATTGCACCAAACTAGATTCAAAGTGACCTACCCATTGCAAGGAATCCAATGCAACACATTTCGTTAAAAACTGAGTTCAGATGAAGGAGTTATGACCTGTTGATCGCAATTTGGAACAGACAAAATTTTTAAAAATTATAGCAGAACAGGTACAACTGATGACATGGCAGTCCAGTCAGCATGCAAAGAATATTCTTTAGTTTTCATCCAATGGGACTGTGACAAGTGCCATTGTTGAATTCGCAAGTTTGGTTTGTGAACTTAAAAATTGCCCAATGTCCTCCAAGACTTAGTGTGGGTTCATGATGAATTTGCAAAGAATATTCTTTAGCTTTCATCCAATGAGACTGTGACAAGTGCCATTGTTGAATTCGCAAGTTTGGTTTGTGAACTTAAAAATTGCCCAATGTCCTCCAAGACTTAGTGTGGGTTCATGATGAATTGATGTGTTAAAACTATTTTTATTTTTAAAAGCTGAATTTTATATATATATATATAATTCCAAAAAACTTTATATTAAATAATTCCACATATTTTAAAATAAAAAATCCAAAGTGTAAAGTCAAATGTTACGTTGGCATTACATTTCATTATGTAACGTGGGCATTACAATTCATTATTAATGTGGGAATTTTAAATTCAAAACATTACGTCATGGTGGATATGTGTTGTCATATTAATGTGGGAATTTTAAATTCAAAACATTATGTTGGAGCGCACATTAATGGTGAGGCATATACGTAAGGTTGAATGTGTATTATATATGGTGCAAAACTATTGTGTGAGGGGTTGAGGTTGGGTTTGAACCCTAAACCCTTGACCTCCTCCAATACACTCTGCCGTTTCATGAACACACCACAACTCCATATCTTGAAAATAATGACAGTGAATTTAAATTTTAACGCGATTTCTCAGTCCGACAGTAGAACGGAGAGGAGACAGTGCCTCCTCCACATAACCACACCATATTACCTCATGCATAACGCTTCCCACTAAGCACGATTAATGCGTGCTTATCTGTAGTTAAGTGTGGATTAGTGCACACTAAGCATGCTTATCCATTAATTAATATTCAATTATCAATTGGCGGATTTTTAGTAGATTCGCCAAATTTAGCGAAACTTCCAGATTTGGTGGAGCTAACTGGCAATTTTCCAAATCTAGAGGCAAAATCTAGAGAAAAATTTAATGAGCCCTATCTTGGTCAATTTTTGATCAATTTTTGCTCAAGGATAGTCATTATTATCATATTAGCATGCTCTGAATCCATTGGAAAAACTTGTAGAGGAAATGGAGCTCATTTACAGGTGTTTTTGGCATGTTGGAGGATTTTGAAGCTTAGGGCCACTAAGAGGGAAGGCCATGCCCAAATCAGCGGAAGGCCAATTTCAGTGAGTGAATAGTCAATTTTTGATGTATTTGATGCTCTAAACATAGTGGTATAGTTTATAGAGGCTTTGGAGCACTTAAGAAGGTGATTTTGTCACTTTGGAGATTAAACAAGCCCATTGCCACCGGTATTGGAGGTCAAGCCTAGAGAATTTGTGAACCAAATTCAATGATCGAATAGTAATTTTTGGGGTATTTGAGTGTTCTGAAGCTAATGGAATATTAAGAAAATCCACTAGAGCAACAAATATTCTTGTAATCAAACATTGTACTCATAGTCCAAGAGGGTCTGGCTAGTTAAAGTAGGTCCATGGAGATGTAGCCCAGGAGGGGTGAACTCCATCATCATCTATTGTGTTATATTATTTCTGTGATTTATTTTACTGCATTTCATTTTTTTTATGAGTTTCTAATTGTTAATTAACTCATAATTACCTTATCAAAGACACATGAAACTTGACAATTTTACCCCTTCACAAATGGTTAAATGAGACGATCCTTAAACACATTTTTTATACTGATGAGGGAGCTTGCATAGCAATAACAAGTTTTCCAATATTGAAATCACACATATCAATAAGACCCACCAATAGAGGATACAACTATATCGATTAGTCAAAGCAGTTCAATTCCTTCACCATGAGAGGTGGTTCACTAGGAACCAAGTTCATTAGAAGTTTCTGCACCTCGTGGAGGCTATGCACATAATGGGGACCGTTGCTTCCTAAGGGGGGAGGGACACACCGTTTCCTACGAATACGCCTGGCATGCATGGCTGTCACCATCCTAAATCATGTGGTTTTATTCTTTCCCTATAAGAATCTTGACTCCCCATTGCCATCCCAACACTCAATGGATTTGTCATAGAAAGCTACCTTGGTCCTGTGAAGATATAACCAATCCATACCCAATAGAATATTTTATGAACCCAATGTCAATATTTTCAAGTGTGTTTTTGTAATCATACTGTTTAACTCAAATGCACAATATCTTACCCAATGGTGAAATATTTTCTTCATACCTGTTGGCCAACTACACTGACCAAGATTCTGCATGCATTTCCATACTCAAACAACACTTATCCACCAAGTCAGGACTAACATAGCTATAATCAGATCCAGGTTCAATAAAAATAGAAACAACTTGATAGAAAATATTACCATCCATTTGAATGATAGAAGCTTGATGATATGCCTGCATGTTACCCACAACTGCATAAATTCGAGGAATTTTATGCACAACATCTCCCACTGTCTCTGCCTCATGCACACCATAGATCAATGGCCTTCCACCCTGATGTTGTGGACAATCTCTCCTATGATGATATTTTCCATAAGTCCAACACTGTATATGCCTCCAACCTTCATCCTTATTTTTTTCCTCAGATTGGATTCCCTATCCTCTACGATCCAGGAGGATCTTGATTAGTGCAGATCAACAAAGTTCCAAGTACAACCAACATCCAGTTCAGTCTCCAATCTGCCAGTTCTGTCAATTTCACCAGTGAAAGGTTCTTTAGTGTTATGGTCATCATGTGTTTCCAATTTGGGTTAAAATGGTGAAATACCTTATACATGTAAAAATATAAGGTTAAAAATCTAACCTAGATCTAAATCCTATACCTAGCATTAAAAAACCTAAGTCTATGGTCCTAAAACCTAAGCGCTATGTTATAAAAAATTTAGATTAAGTCGAAACCCACTTTCTAACTATATAATATAAAAAAAATAAACATTACATAGTCCTAACAGTGCAAGTCCTATACCGTGTCGGAAACTCAAGTCTATGTAAATCCATGTGAAAAAACCTGGTTATCTAACCGCAGCGGAAAAGGCTTACAGTTAGTAGTTGTCAGGTTGTAAATGTCAAAGCCGCCAATTATGCCACGTCGAGAATGGTTTCCATGTGATAGGATAAGCCGAAACCGTCGGGGTTAAACTGGAACCATCGGATGTAAACCATGACCGTCGAGTGTAACCATCGTTCAAGGAATTGTTCACATGCTGAGTATATCAACTCCGACCGGTTAGCTAGCCTTCGGGGCTAAAGATTATAACATAATGTTTATATTTGGGTTTTTAGAATTAATTTTGTGCTAAGGTAATTAATAAACCTTATGATTTATCCCTACTTTCATATATAGGAGGGATTCAAGACCCTTATCCCAAATTTTGCTCAACCATCTTCTAAATTTGGGATTTAGAGTTTTGAGTTTAGCTTATAAAAACCATGACAAAGTTTTGCTTGAGGACATGGTGTATTTTGGAGTTCAGTTTCAGAAAGACATAGGCAGTTTTTTTGTAGAAGTGCTCAGTCGTCGAGTGTCGGAATTGAGCGCAAAGACAGACATCGGAAAGGTGAGAGAGAGTACTTTATGTTTACAGAGTATAGAAGTGCCTTCAAGCATAGTCATTCTGATTCATTTTTGTGTAAATAAATTCCTCACGATCAATCCTAATAAAGCGGATGCCCACTTGAAAGCGAACCCGGAGATGTAGTCCACCATGGACGAACTCCGTAATCAATTGTTTGCTTCTTATTATCTCTGTTTTATGCTGTGATTTAATCAATTATTTTCTGCTGTTTTATGTCGTCTTTCACTTAAAGTTTTCTTCAGTTAACAATCAATCTAAAAGACAAACTAATCAAACTACCTAAGCACTTTATTTGATCACAGTTCATATCATTTTTGGTATCAGAGTATGTTGTGCTTTGTAGTTTGTTTGTCAGTGGATGTTAACTAGGTTGGGATTGCAACGTGGAAAAGGTGAGATTGAGAAATTCAATCCATAGATCAGAAAGTGAAAAGTCGTTCATCAATCAATGATGACAGGGACTGAGAAAGTTGAGAATCCTGAAGCTACTGAAAAGAAACCCATGGATGAGAATCAAATCCAACAGATGTTTCTAAACATGAAGCAGATGTTGTCATAATTATATGAAGACAAGAAGACGATAGATGCAGCCTCATCATCAAAGACATCAAAGAAGGACAAGGGTAAATGCAAGGCAGATAAATCTCCTTCTCCTCCATCATCTACATCATCTTCTTCTTCCTCTTCTACTTCTAGTTTTGAATCAAAAAAAGAAAAGAAACCTAAGAGTCCACTTTTGAAACTTGATGTTAAGTTCGAATTACCTGTGTATGATGGTGAAATAAACCCTGAGAAACTAGATAATTTGGTAAAACAGCTAGAAGTCTATTGTCGTATTCAAAATATTACTGATGATAAGACAAAGATCCAATTAGCTACTCTTAGAATGGGGGGTACTGCTTTGATCTGGTGGGAAATTAAGACACAGATATATTTAAAGCGTAAAGAAAAAGTTATCACCTCATGGCATAAGTTTATAAAAGCTCTAAAGAAACAATTATATTCGTTGGGTCACACACAACAAGCTGTAATTGATTCGTAGTGCTTGTGACAAGTTAATGGATAGAATGTTCAAGAGTTCACACAGGAATTCAGAAATAAAGCGTTAGCACTTGGGATTTCTTTGGACACAAAAGAAACTTTGTTGAAGTATATTGGCATTTTGCATTCATATTTGCAGCATACATTATTAATGTTCAATCCTAATGACTTTGATGAAGTTTGTGTTCAAGCTATTCATGTCGAATCAGGTGGTAGACCATTCAAGTTTACACAAAAGGCATCCATGCAGATGGAAACTGAAGACAACAAAAAGAAGGGCAAGTCAAACTAAAAAAATACTGCCACAGCTCAGAAGGAATATGAAAGACCTACATGTACACATCGCCAAAGGATCGACCATGATGAATCTAGGTGTGGAAACTTCATCAGGAACTGAAGCCAAAAAATTTCCAAATGAAGAAAGGTGAAAAGAAGGCTAAAACAACAATCCATCAAGGCTTAGACTTGGGATCGGATTCAGGTGATGAAGGCAAAATCACTGCTATGGTTACAATAGGTAAAACTTCTGAAGCTAGTACTTCTGCTTCTTCAAACATCAAACAATTGAATGAAGATAAAAGAATCAAGTTATTTCATATAAGGGTAACTTCAAGACATACTAAGATAGATACATTACAAGATCACAGGAAAATTTGATTTCTGAGTCATTGGTTAAACAATTGGGTTTGAAAACACATAATCATCCAAAACCATATCCTTTAGGATGGTTAAAGGAACAAAGTCAAATTCATGTTACCAAACAGTGTCGGTTAAAATTTGCAATCACAGCTAACTATATCAATGAAGTGGAGCTAGATGTGATACGGTTAGAAAAATCTGGAATTGTTTTAGGAAGCCCTTATCTCCATGACTGTGATGCAGTATTTTATAGGAAAGAGCATATGTATCATCTCAAGAAATATGGGATTAAATACATCGTTCAGGCAAATAAAATCAAAGATCACTTGAATTTAATTAATGCTAATAAGATGAAGCTCTTAATAAGTTCAAGTAAGAGATACATACTGTTGAGGCAGTAAATCCCCTCTGCGGACAAAGGCAATCCCACTAGCCCTAGGGTGGGTCTAGCAACAATCAAATCTCGCAAAGACGTTGGTTCCTAGTTACAAGAAAGACAAAGATCACGATAAGTAACCTACCTCAAATCCCACATTGTTGTTGTCGAAGAAGAAGTGATTCTCTTTGTCCCTTGCCTGGCAGATCACAGTCCTTCTGTTTGCTTCGTCCAGACACCTGTACACATGCAGAGAAACGACGACATACAACGTAATACTTAAAAGCATGTAACTATATATCAGTCAGAGAGGATATAATTCATTGCATTTCATAAAAGAGTAAACACATGAATGGAACCAAAATTAGAGTCGCTTATATTAATGATGACAAAAAGGGAGATTACAACCAAATGCTCTGACGCTATGATCTTCCTTCGGCGGGGCTTGCAGCGGAGTGCGTCTCAATGAAGCCTGTTGGGAATTTGGACAAAGCTCTCTCTTACGGGGTTCTTCTTGGCTTTGCTTTCACTAATTGCCCAACTATAGTTCTCCTCCTACGAGCTTAGCTAGCTTGCTAATGGAGAGGGCAAGCTTTTACAAATGGAGGAAGGGAAGTTGGGATCCCTATAATCATGGGATAGGCCCTATCTCTTAGGAAGGTTCCATGAGAGGTGGAAAAATAATTCCTATACATGGAGATCTGGAGCCAAACCACTCAAATTCTTCTAATGATTCATTTTGGAGTTTGTTAGAACCAAACTTTCACCATTTATTTAAAAAAAACATTCCTTAATGGGCTTGGCGCAAGTGAGACACGAGGACAGTGCGCCAATTGGCACACCCTCTAGTGTGGATTTCCCCCATTGGCGTGAGGGATGAACTCACTAGTCGCGCCAAGGCTAAAACATCTATTTTTAGGGTTTTCAAGAGGAAATGTTCTTCAGGAGAATGTTTATCCTTAGGCAGAAGGATGTCATGAAGGTTTTTTCAGGACATTTTACTGCTCACAGGTCATGGGAATAGTCCTCCAATGTGCGGGACGAGGGATTGTAGGGACGGTGACAAAATATTGTGTAACAGATGCCCCTTAAAGCATGAGGTCTGAGAGAGAGGGAGGGGTGAAATGATTTATGAGAACACGCCCAACCGAAAACATTGCCGTCGGAAAAGTTGTGAAGACAAATACAACTGATATCTCAGATACATGATATGTGGTATGGGCGCAACCATCCATAATAGAGTGTACAAAAACCAGAATCCAAGGTATGGACGCAACCATTCAGTAAATAAGGATCAACAAGTAGACTCAGGTATGTTCACAGCCATCGAATGAGTCATGTAATACATGATAATAATCCATAAATAATTCGCAGCCTAGATGTTTATCAGACAAAATCCAGGGTCTTGTGCTCCATCTCGACCCGAGCAGAGTAGAAGTTCAAGCATGTGAATATGTGAGCTGAAGTTGAACATGCAAGAACATCGTCTGATTACCAGCCAATAATGAAGTCGTTAACAGAGGCAAGAGAAAACCACCAGTAATGACGATGGCCCTCAAGGTACGTGAGGTACAATCCATGGAATGTGAACAATGAGCTGGCGTTGAACACCCGCAGAATCATCCGATCGAAGGTCAATAATGAAAACCTTGCGTCGGATGTGAAGAACTTGCCATTGAGGCATGCAGGCTCTAAGGTACCCAAAGGGAGTCTCTAGATCAACTTCCTAGATAATGAGTTGAAGTTGATAGGAAGTGATATTGATCGAAGGTGGGCCATAATGTTTCCTACATCGTCGACACGAAACAGAGGGACATAATGTTTGTGAATCAAGATCGGTAGAGAATCAAAGGGAGGTTAAAAACTGCAGAGGCCAACTTCTCTTGAACATATCGATGGCATGTCATGGGATTTGGTAGTATTTGACATCAAAGGATCTGAGGCCATGGTGACGTGGCAAAGAGCAGATGAGCGGTCAAAAGAGATTACCCAAACCCACGGAGAAAAGCAGATAACGAGATGAGATGTCCCCAACCCGACACGAATGCAGACATGTGCCATGTTCAAGAGCGACATACTGCAGACACGACGGTGATACTGGTTCCATATTCCCCCAACATTTCTGGCGAGTACCCCAATTATTTTTGGAAACAAGCTTGAAGGGGATAGCATATTCTTGCGATATAAGTTTGTCCTTTAGACAGATCCAACCTAGTACATTTAACGAGCCCTAGCAAGGAGGAACTTGAGTAACGTCATTACGATGGAGTCCGATGTCATCAGTTTTTAATGAGTCTGACAAAGGAAGAACTCGACGTATTTTCATGTTTAGAGAGTTTGAAAAGACAATGGAAAATAAAACTCCAGCAGTCCCTTTTCGTAGATAGTCCCTCAGATCCAAAAAGGTAGAAAACTATGTCTGAGATAACCTCCTAGTCGCGATAGTCTAGGGTATTCCTTTTTCATAAATAATCTATCCCAGCCCGAAAAAGGGGTAAACGTATACTGGGTACATGTCGCTTCGCAGCCGATTTAACGAGTTCAAAATGGTAAGTGTCTCGGCAATCTTTTCAGTTTTAGAGAGTCAGAAAAGAGCTAAAAGATGACTCTAGGAGTGACTTTTTCATGTTTTTACCGAGCCCGAAAAAGTATAAAATACAACTCGTGTCGTCATCCTAATCACGTGAAAACCTGTCGCCGCACAAAAAGCAAGTGTAAAACCCATTTTTCGACAAAGCATAGTGAAAATATCGGAAAAAAAAGTCTTGAAACCTAAAGTTGATTTCAAAAAAGTTATAAATATGACCAATAGTAAAAACATATTTACTTTTACCTTTTTACCTCTTTGCAGAGCGATAGTGAACCATTTCCTTGGCGATCTTGCGGTGACAATTGTGGACAATCCAGTGCACCATTTCGGATCCCGTCTTTTTCAGGTAAGAGCCACTTCCATTAGCTATGTTTTAAGCCATATTTCATAGCTTTCCATTGTGATTTGACATCCCTCAATGGAGGATTTGCAAAAATAGGGCTTCCGCAGTTGGCGCGGGTATGAGGCACGGACCCACGCCAACCAACCTCTTTTTGCAAAGGGGCCGTGCCAGGTGGTGCGATTGTCATCAAAACAGCCGCGCCAATCACTCAACCCAATATTTTGTTTAAATTTAACAAAATAGAACCAATAATTTGCTAGATTAAGTTCCCAAGAGATCTTATAATGTGCTTATGACCAATTTTATGCAGGTATAAAGCCACAATGGTGATAGAATGGAAAGAAAGGGAGCACAGTGAAGAAGACGAAATGGCAATGGAGAATGAGCAATGCATGACTGCTCTCTGTAATTGCGGTCTAAAGAAATTATTCTTAACACCATGTCTCAGGGCTCAGCTCGAATTGTTACAATATTTGATAAGTATCTGGGATGAGAATGAAGAGAAGTTTAAGCTTCGAGACCAAGTGCTTGAACTCGAAGTGTCCGATGTCTACTTCATCACTAGACTATCACGCAAAGGTTCGGTTCCGATTACGACAGCCACCAGGCCTTCTGGTGAAAAAATGTCGATGGTTATGGAGAGGGTGTGCCCGGGGGCATGGGATCAGGTAGTGACAAAGTCAACATTCATACTGTTCCCGATCTAGCACTCAGAGTGGTGCTACATACTATTACGCGGGTTGTGGGGTCATAGGCACCGCATGAGTCTACCGAAACACAACTCCTCCTAGCCTCAGAATGTATGAACCCAACAGTATTTGATTGGGCCACAACCGTAACCATGAATATCAAACGACAATTGACTAAATGTAAAAAGGAAAAACTAAAACAGTTTGGGTACGGGTCAATCTTGGTATCGTTCTTCCTAGAACGACTGCCTATCTTCCAGGGCCAAGGGGCTATAGTCTCGGATCCACCATTGAGAGAGCCACGGATGGCTCGATGGGCAGCGCTGATGGACAGGGCAGGAAAGCGGCCAACAGATGTCATGGCAGCCCGAGTTCTTCGGATGCTTCGACGACAGTTGATCGTCGTAGAGGACTGGCCCTATGCCGGTACTGATTTGACAGGAGAACCAGGCCTTCTGCTCTCGGAAGGAGAGGACTAGGATGAGGAGCTGGATAAGACTCTTTTTTATTTTATGAATTTTATGATTTTTTGGTATACATGCATGTTCTAACAGCTGATCTTATATGTATACAGATGTCGGCCCAGAAGGGCCCGTTGGAATGTCATTGGTGGCGAGGAGGACGCCTCTCACCTATGACCCTCAAGGTGAGGGGGGCGAGGGAGACTCACTAGTACAGAACCCTGAGGGCATTGTTCGTGGGGTTTCAGACTATGCTCACCTATCTGATGTCCCTATGGCTTACCAGAGGCACACTGTAGGGGTTCCGAGTTGACTCCATCACTTACTGCAGCAGTTGGTGCGGGTAGTGACGTGCTACCATGAGCACCATGCTGATTAGTCGCCTAGGCTTTTCATATGCATATTTTTGAGAGATATGTTGTCTTCGGATGTAATTTAAAAAAAACATGTATATTTTTTTGCATATTATATGATGCACACGCTGCAAAAATTCGACATATATATATATATATATATATATATATATATATATATATATATATATATATATATATATATATATATATATATATATTTCTACATGGATCCTTCTTACATATGATGATGTTTTTTACAAATTGCATAAATGTCTATCTAGTACCATGTTGGCTACTGAATCTGTAAGTGTTATCATCCGTCTTGGTATATGCTGATATGTGATGTAATCAAAATTCCTCTCAAGTAAACGAATACGTAGATACAGTCTTAAAATTCATGGGTTTCTAACTGAATAATGACCATTGAGCTGTAAAACCACAAGCTATGAATCTAGATGTACAAGTAATGCGCGAATACCGAGGTTAACAACCTCATTTAGTAATTCTAATACAGCACTATACTCCGTGACATTATTTGTAGCAGGCCCTAAACAAACACCTTGTAAATTAATCAACTCACCATCAGGATTATAAATTACCCAGGCTGGCAAGGATAGGTTCCTGGTACTGCGGGAGGCACCATCCACGAAACCGACATAAGGAGTAAAAGACATCTGCACAATCAGGAAGACCCAATCAGTAGAAAAACGCTTACAAAGCACACCACACCACACATTTTATTTTTACACAATCTTAAAATATCAAACGCAAAATATGCTTGAAAATAGGCATTCCCCCAGCATGATGACTCAATCCGAGGTGTACATGCCCCCTAAGCTTCAATCCATAGGAAATGGAATGAAGGTTCAAAACACAAGAGTAAGAGACTCGACCTGAATTTTTCGAAATCTAAAAAAACTCGAATTGAACGGGATCGTGTTTCATTATTTTAACGAGGTTGACACACTTAAAATAACTGTCCTCATAGTAGCTTGTTTCATTGTTTAGGGAGCTTGACAGAAGAAGAGGAACTATGCTCCAACGATCTCAAAGGAGTAGGTTCAGGAGGGGGATAACCAGATACAAAACGTTTGAGACAAATACACATTGCCCCCAGGCCAGGCATGAATGAGGAACGATGATGTCCATCGCTCCATGGTAGATCTTTGAGATACATCGTCTCCACGATAGCTTCGTCAGACGGAAAAACTTCTCTCAAAGGATAGGGCGAATCTGCATTGCCGAGCCAAGGGGATTGGGAATAAATGTCGAGAGCCATGCTCAAAGGAGCATTAACAGCAGGAGGAGGATCTAATGCAACAACTATCTCGCAATAATTGATTTTAATTGCGGTCAGAGGCATCGATTCTCCAAAAGAGGCAACCTGTTTAGGAGAAGGGATGATCCACATGTCATCTGACCTAGAGACTATATTGACTTGAATGGTGTTCGGTGGTGGAATGGGAAAATACCCATGAGAACGGGGTCCTTGAAAAGACCAGGTCCTATACTGTCAGGGGGATTAGGGATTTGATCCACATATGGTACGTTTTTCTCGGAGAATGAGGTGAAGAAATACAATTGATCGACAGTAATAATCTTTCCCTCATGTGGAAACTTCAAAAGATGAAAGAGGGTGGACAAAACACATAGCATGGCGTGGGTCCAGCTGCGACCGAGTAGAATATTGTATTTGAGCTTGGCATCAACAACTTCCACTTCAACGTTGAATATCTTACCTTGCAATGTAATTGGTAGACTCACGAGAACACCCAAGGGTTTAGACTCCCTTCCATCGAATGCCTCAAGGGCATTGGGAGATGAAGTGAGGGTTGGAGAGCCAATGGCCTTCCAGCAGGCGGATGACATAACCTAGGTAGAGGCACCTTCGTCCATAACGGCTCTATGAATGTTGAGACCATTGATACCGACTTGTATAACAAGCACGATCTGATGCGGAAGTCGGGGGAAAAAATTCTCTAGATCGAAGGAGAGAAGGCTAGAATCGGCAGGATCAATTCCACCGATCGCAGATAACAAAGCTTTCCATTGAGACGGAAAACTCTAAAGAACTTCCAACGCAAACATCACGGAAGGTACCTGTGCCAAATCCTCAACAATGTTGTAATGCTGAGCAGCACGGGCGTTTGGATTATAGGAATATTTTCGTAGAACACCTTTAGAAGGTGGCCGTACAATAGGTTCAGCGCTGGGCCTTTCAATTTCAAGAGGACTAGAGGTAGGTGGGGGAGGAGGGCCATCAACGACTTCCTTTCCAGTTGCGTGATGTGATCCGGCATAATCCTTCAATCGAGTGGCAATAGAAACAGGTGCAGCACCATTCATCATGAAAACTTGAGACACAAAATTGTTGTCGAAGAAGCGATGCTCTTCGTCCCTTGCCTGACAGATCACAGTCCTTCTGTTTTCTTCGTCCGGACACCTATACACATGCAGAGAAATGAAAACATACAATGTAATACTTAAAGCATGTAACTATATATCAGTCAGAGAGGATATAATTCATTCCATTTCATAAAAGAGTAAACACATGAATGGAACCAAAATCAGAGTTGCTTATATTAATGATGAAAAAAAGGGATATTACAACTAAATGCTTTGGCGCTATGATCTTCCTTCGGTGGGGCTTGTAGTGGAAGGCATCTCAATAAAGCCTGTCAGGAATTTGGACAAAGCTCTCTCTTATGGGGTTCTTCTCGGCTTTGCTTTCACTAATTGCCCAGCTATAGTTCTCCTCCTACAAGTTCAGTTAGCTTGCTAATGGAGAGGGCAAGCTTTTATAGATGGAGGAAGGGAAGTTGGGATCCCTATAATCATGGGATAGGACCTATCTCTTAGGAAGGTTCCATGAGAGGTGGAAAACTACTTCCTATACATGGAGATCCAGAGCCAAACCACTCAACTTCTTCTAATGATTCATTCTGGAGTTTGTTAGAACCAAACTTCCACCATTTATTTTTAAAAAACATTCCTTAATGGGCTTGGCGCGAGTGAGACACAGGGACAGTGCGCCAATTGGTGCACCCTCTAGTGTGGATTTTCCCCATTTGCGCGAGGGATGAACTGACTAGTCGCGCCAAGGCTAAAACATCTATTTTTAAGGTTTTCCAGAGGAAATGTTCTTCAAGAGAATGTTTATCCTTAGGCAAGAGGATGTCATAAATGTGTTTTAAGGACATTTCACTGCTCACAGGTCACGGGAATAGTCCTCCAATTTGCGGGACAAGGGATTGTAGGGACGGTGACAAAATACTGTGTAACACATACTCATGTCGATAAAAGAGCAACATAAGGATCTTAATGATACTTGTTCAGGTTGTGAGATTTAGTATGAAGGTAATTTGGTTTAAAAGGTAGATTCCTTTCAAGATCTAGTTCAAGAACCAAAACATCTACTTCACAAAAAGGAAATATCACATGAGATGCAGTTGATGTTTGATGCCCCTAATAATGGAATGTATCACAAGTCAGTTATAGAGCATAAAGAAATAAAGCAACAAATTCCAGAGAATATTGGAAAAGAATTAATGCGACCCAGTTCATCTCCATACAGTTCACCCATAATTTTGGTTCATAAGAAAAACAGGACATGGGGAATAAGTGTTGATTTTAAATTTTTTGATTCATTTAAGCAGAAAAACTTCACAGCATTATTAGATCATCAACAACCATTTTAATTTAAAATAGAGAAGGATATGGTGAATGAATTCTTCTAGATGTGGAATTTGGAACCGTGGAGGTAAAAGAATGGTCATTTCTTTTCTTATTTTTACTGATGTTGGAAGCTATTTCTCGTAGTTCACTCATTGTGAAAAGGAGGAACATGATTCTTAGTGGAAAGGCACCGAGAAATTGATTTGGTACAAAAAAAGTGTTATATCAGCAAGAAGCCAACAAGTGTTGGATTGGGACAACAACAAAAGGAGAACAGTGGTTGAAGATCCAAGCTAATTGCAAGGCAAGTCAAGGCATGTTAGTGACGAAGTGGTTGTCATAGCGATTTCTCCAGTTAGAATCAAGATGATAGAACTTGGGAAACAGAAGAGAGTTCAACTCTTATGAGATAACAAACTTTTGTGGGTCCAAAATCATGTCAGTGGGAAGGAGTGATGAGAATCTGGATCAAGGGCAAAAATTAGCTCAAAAATGAAATTTCTCAGAATTGCACCAAACTAGATTCAAAGCGACCTACCCATTGCAAGGAATCCAATGTAACACATTTCGTTAAAAACCGAGTTCGGATGAAGGAGTTATGACCTGTTGATCGCAATTTGGAATAGAATTTTTTTTTAAAAATTACAGCAGAACAGGTACGATTGATGACATGGCAGTCCAGTCAGCATGCAGAGAATATTCTTAAGTTTTCATCCAATGGGACTGTGACAAGTGCCACTGTTAGATTTGCAAGTTTGGTTTGTGAACTTAAAAATTTCCCAATGTCCTCCAAGACTTAGTGTGGGTTCATGATGAATTGACGTGTTAAAACTATTTTTTATTTTTAAAAGTTGAATATATATATATATATATATATAATTCCAAAAAAAATTATATTAAATCATTCCACATTTTAAAATAAAAAATCCAAAGTGTAAAGTCAAATGTTACGTTGGCATTACATTTCATTATGTAACGTAGGCATTACAATTCATTATTAATGTGGGAATTTTAAATTCAAAACATTACGTCATGGTGGATATGTGTTGTCATATTAATGTGGGAATTTTAAATTCAAAACATTATGTTGGAGCGCACATTAATGGTGAGGCATATACGTAAGGTTGAATGCGTATTATATATGGTGCAAAACTATTGTGTGCGGGGTTGAGGTCGGGTTTGAACCCTAAACCTTTCACCTCCTCCAATACACTCCACCATTTCATGAACACACCACAACTCCTTATCTTGAAAATAATGACAGTGAATTTAAATTTTAACGTGATTTCTAAGTTCGACAGTGGAATGGAGAGGAGACAGTGCCTCCTCCACATAACCACACCATAGGACCTCATGCATAACGCCTCCCACTAAGCGCGATTAATGCGTGCTTATCTGTAGTTTAAGTGTGGCTTAGTGCACACTAAGCATGCTTATCCATTAATTAATCTTCAATTATCAATTGGCGGATTTTTAGTAGATTCCCCAAATTTAGCGGAACTTCCAGATTTGGTGGAGCTAACTGGCAATTTTCCAAATCTAGAGGCAGAATCTAGAGAAAACTTTAATGAGGCCTATCTTGGTCAATTTTTTATCAATGTTTGCTCAAGGATAATCATTATTATCATATTAGCATGCTCTGAATCCATTGGAAAAACTTGCAGAGGAAATGGAGCTCATTTACAGGTGTTTTTGACACGTTGGAGGATTTTGAAGCTTAGGGCCACCAAGAGGGAAGGCCATGCCCAAATCAGCTGAAGGCAAATTTCAGTGAGTGAATAGTCAATTTTTTATGTATTTGATGCTCTGAACATAGTGGTATAGTTTATAGAGGCTTTGGAGCACATAATAAGGTGATTTTATCACTTTGGATATTAAACAAGCCCATTGCCACCGGTCTTGGAGGTCAAGCCTAGAGAATTTGTGAACCAAATTCAGCGATCGAATAGTAATTTTTGGGGTATTTGAGTGTTTTGAAGCTAATGGAATATTAAGAAAATCCACCAGAGCAACAAATATGCTTGTAATCAAACATTTTACTCATATTCCAAGAGGGTATGGCTAGCTAAAGTAGGTCCATGGAGATGTAGCCCAGGAGGGGTGAACTCCATCATCATCTATTGTGTTATGTGATTTCTGTGAGTTATTTTACTGCATTTCATTTTTTCTTTATGAGTTTATAATTGTTAATTAAATCATAATTACCTCATCAAAGAGACATGAAACTTGACAATTTTACCCCTTCACAAATGGTTAAATGAGATGATCCTTAAACACATTTTTTATACTGATGAGGGAGCTTGCATAGCAATAACAAGTTTTCTAATATTGAAATCACACATATCAATAAGACCCACCAACAGAGGATAAAACTATATCGATTAGTCAAAGAAGTGCAATTCCTTCACCATGAGAGGTGGTTCACCAGGAACCAAGTTCATCAGAAGTTTATGCACCTAGTGGAGGCTATGCACATAATGGGGACTGTTGCTTCCTAAGGGGGGAGGGACACACCATTTCCTATGACTACGCCTAGCATGCATGGCTGTCAAAATCCTAAATCATGTGGTTTTATTCTTTCCCTATAATAATCTTGACTCCCCATTGTCATCCCAACACTCAATGGATTTGTCATAGAAAGCTACCTTGGTCCTGTGAAGATATAAACAATCCATACCAAATAGAATATTGTATGTACCCAATGTCAATATTTTCAAGTGCGTTTTTGTAATCATACCGTTTAACTCAAATGCACAATATCTTACCCAATGGTGAACTCTTTTCTTTGTACCTGTTGACCAACTACACTGACCAAGATTCTGCATGCATTTCCATACTCAAACAACACTTATCCACCAAGTCAGGACTAACATAGCTATAATCAGATCTAGGTTCAATAAAAATAGAAACAACTTGATGGTAAATCTTACCATCCATTTGAATGATAGAAGCCTTATGATATGCCTGCATGTTACCCACAACTGCATAAATTCGAGGAATTTTATGCACAACATCCCCCACTGTCTCTGCCTCATGCACACCATAGATCAATGGCCTTCCACCCTGATGTTGTGGACAATCTCTCCTACGATGATATTTTCCATAAGTCCAACATTGTATACGCTTCCAACCTTCATCCTTATTTTTTTCCTCAGATTGGAATCCCTATCCTCTATGATCCAGGAGGATCTTGATCAGTGCAAATCGACAGAGTTCCAAGTACAACCAACATCCAGTTCAGTCTCCAATCCACCAGTTCCGTCAATTTCACCAGTGAAAGGTTCTTTAGTGTTATGGTCATCATATGTTTCCAATTTGGGTTAAAATGGTGAAATACCTTATACATGTAAAAATATAAGGTTAAAAATCTAACCTAGATCTAAATCTTATACCTAGCATTAAAAAACCTAAGTCTATGAGCCTAACACCTAAGCGCTATGTTATAAAACATTTAAAATAAGTTGAAACCCACTTTATAACTATATAATATAAAAAAATAAACGTTACACAGTCCTAACCGCACAAGTCCTATACTGTGTCGAAAACTCAAGTCTATGTAAAGCCATGTGAACAAACCTGGTTATCTAACCGCAGCAGAAAATGGTTACAGTTAGCAGCTGTCAGGTTGTAAATGTCAAAGCCGCCAATTATGCCGCGTTGGGAATGGTTGCCAGGTGACAGGATAAGCCAGAACCGTCAGGGTTAAACTGGAACCGTCAGGTGTAAACCATGACCGTTGGGTGTAACCGTCGTTCAAGGCACTGTTCACATGCTGAGTATATCAACTCTGACCGATTAGCTAGACTTCAGGGCTAAATATTATAACATTATGTTTATATTTGGGTTTTTGGAATTAATTTTTCTCTAAGTTAATTAATAAACCTTATCATTTATCCCTAGGTTCATGTATAGGAGGGATTCGAGACCCTTATCCCAAATTTTTCTCAACCATATTCTAAATTTGGTATTTAGAGGTTCGATTTCAGCTTATAAAAACCATGACAAAGTTTTGATTGAGGACATGGTGTATTTTGGAGTTCAGTTTCAGAAAGACATAGGCAGTTTTTTTGTAGAATTGCTCAGCCGTCGGGTGTCAGAATTGAGTGCAGAGACAGACGTCGGAAAGGTGAGAGAGAGTACTTTATGTTTACAGAGTATAGAAGTGCCTTTAAGCATAGTCATTCTAATTCATTTCTGTGTAAATAAATTCCTCACGATCAATCCTAATAAAGTGAACGCCCACTTGAAAGCGAACCCGGAGATGTATTCCACCATGGAAGAACTTCGTAATCAACTGTTTGCTTCTAATTATCTCTATTTTATCCTGTGATTTAATCAATTATTTGTTGTTGTTTTATGTCGTCTTTCACTTAAAGTTTTCTTCAATTGACAATCAATCTAAAAGACAAACTAATCAAACTACCTAAGAACTTTATTCGATCACATTTCATATCATTTTTGGTATCAGAGTAGGTTGTGCTTTGTAGTTTGTTTGTCAGTGGATGTTAACTAGTTTGGGATTGCAACGTGGAAAAGTCGAGTTTGAGGAATTCAATCCATAGATCGGAAAGCAAAAATTCATTCATCAATCAACGATGACAGGGACTGAGAACGTTGAGACTCCTGAAGCTACTGAAAAGAAACCCATGGATGAGAATCAAATCCAATATATGTTTCTAAACATGAAGCAGATGTTGTCAGAATTATATGAAGGCAAAAAGACGAGAGATGCAGCCTCATTGTGAAAGGCATCAAAGAAGAACAAGGGTAAAGGCAAGGCAGATAAATATCCTTCTCCTCCATCATCTCCATCATCTTCTTCTTCCTCTTCTACTTCTAATTCTGAATCAAAAAAAGAAAAGAAACCTAAGAATCCACTTTTGAAACTTGATGTTAAGTTCGAATTACCTGTGTATGATGGTGAAATAAACCCTGAGAAACTAGATAATTGGGTAAAACATCTAGAAGTCTATTGTCGTATTCAAAATATTACTGATGATAAGAAAAAGATCCAATTAGCTACTCTTAGAATGGGGGGATAGTAAGACACATATAGATTTAAAGCGTAAAGGAAAAGTTATCACCTCATGGACTAAGTTTATAAAAGCTCTAAAGAAACAATTACATCCGTTGGGTCACACACAACAAGCTTTAATTGATTTGCAGTGCTTGCAACAAGGTAATGGATAGAATGTTCAAGAGTTCACATAGGAATTCAGAAATAAAGCATTAGCACTTGGGATTTCTTTGGACACAAAAGAAAATTTGTTGAAGTATATTGGTAGTTTGCATTCATATTTGCAGTATACATTATTAATGTTCAATCCTAATGACTTTGATGAAGTTTTTGTTCAAGCTATTCATGTCAAATCAGGCGGTAGACCATTCAAGTTTACACCAAAGGCATCCATGCAGATGGAAACTGAAGACAAAAAAAAGAAGGGCAAGTCAAACTGAAAGAAGTCTGCCACAGCTCAGAAGGAAGATGAAAGACCTACGTGTACACATCACCAAAGGATCAGCCATGATGAAGCTAGGTGTGGAAACTTCATCAGGAACTGAAGCCAAAAAAATTCCAAATGAAGAAGGGTGAAAAGAAGGCTAAAACAACAATCCAGCAAGGCTTGGACTTGGGATCGGATTCAGGTGATGAAGGAAAAATCACTGCTATGGTTACAATAGGTAAAACTTCTGGTACTTCTGCTTCTTCAAACATCAAACAATTGAATGAAGATAAAATAATCAAGTTATTTCATATAAGGGTAACTTCAAGACATACTAAGATAGATACATTGTTCGATACAAGATCACAGGAAAATTTGATTTTTGAGTCATTGTTTAAACAGTTGGGTTTGAAAACACATAATCATCCAAAACCATATCCTTTAGGATGGTTAAAGGAACAAAGTCAAATTCATGTTTCCAAACAGTGTTGGTTAAAATTTGCAATCACAGCTAACTATATCAATGAAGTGGAGCTAGATGTGATACAGTTAGAAATATCTGGAATTGTTTTAGGAATCCCTTATCTCCATGACTGTGATGCAGTATTTTATAGGAAAGAGCATATGTATCATCTCAAGAAATATGGGATTAAATACATCGTTCGGGCAGATAAAATTGAAGATCACTTGAATTTAATTAATGCTAACCAGATGAAGCTCTTAATAAGTTCAAGTAAGAGATACATACTATTGAATCGGTAAATCCCCTCTGCGGATAGAGGCAATCCCACTAGCCCTAGGGTGGGTCTAGCAACAATCAAATCACCCAAAGACATTGGTTCCTAGTTATAAGAAAGACAAAGATCGCGATAAGTAACCTACCTCAAATCCCACGCTGTTGTTGTTGAAGAAGAAGCGATGCTCTTTGTCCCTTGCCTGGCAGATCACAGTCCTTGTGTTTGCTTCGTCCAGACACCTGTACACATGTAAGCATGTAACTATATATCAGTTAGAGAGGATATAATTCATTCCATTTCATAAAAGAGTAAACACATGAATGGAACCAAAATTAGAGTTGCTTATATTAATGATGACAAAAAGGGAGATTGCAACCAAATGCTATAACGCTAAGATCTTCCTTAGGTGGGGCTTGCAGTGGAGTGCATCTCAATGAAGCTTTTCAAGAATTTGGACAAATCTCTCTCTTACGGGGTTCTTCTCGGCTCTACTTTCACTAATTACCCAGCTATAGTTCTCCTCCTACGAGTTCAACTAGCTTGCTAATGGAGAGGGAAAGCTTTTACAGATGGAGGAAGGGAAGTTGGGATCCCTATAATCATGGGATAGGCCCTATCTCTTAGGAAGGTTCCATGAGAGGTGGAAAACTACTTCCTATACATGGAGATCCGGAGCCAAACCACTCAACTTCTTCTAATGATTCATTCTAGAGTTTGTTATAACCAAACTTCCGCCATTTATTTTTAAAAAACATTCCTTAATGGGCTTGGCACGAGTGAGACAAAGGGATAGTGCACCAATTGGCGCGCCCTCTAGTGTGGATTTCCCCCATTTGCGCGAGGTATGAACTGACTAGTCGCGCCAAGACTAAAACATATGTTTTTAGGGTTTTCAAGAGGAAATGTTCTTTAGGAGAATGTTTATTCTTAGGCAGGAGGATGTCATGAAGGTGTTTTCAGGACATTTTACTACTCACAGGTCATGGGAATAGTCCTCCAATGTGCGGGACGAGGGATTGTAGGGACAATGAAAAAATACTGTGTAACAGATGCTCCCTAAAGCATGAGGTCCGAGAGAGAGGGAGGGGTGAAATGCTTTATGAGAACGCGCCTAACCGAAAACACTGTCGCTGGAAAAGCTGCGAAGACAAATACAACTGATATCTGGGATACATGATATGTGGTATGGGCGCAACCATCCATAATAGAGTGTACAAAAACCGAAATCCAAGGTATGGACGCAGCCATCCGGTAAATAAGGATCAACAAGTAGACTCAGGTATGTTCGCAGCCATCCAATCGAATGAGTCATGTAATACATGATAATAATCCACAAATAATCTGCAGCCCGGATATTTATTAGACAAAATCCAGGGTCTTGCACTCCATCTCGACTTGAGCAGAGTACAAGTTCAAGCATTCGAATATATGAGCTGAAGTCGAACATGCAAGAGAATTGTCTGATTACCAGTTAGTAAAGAAAGTCGTTAACATACACGAGAGAAAACAACCAATAATGACGATGGCCCTCAAGGTACATGAGGTACAATCTATGGAATGTGAACAATGAGCTGGCGTCGAACACCCACAGAATCATCCGATCTAAGGTCAATAATGAAAACCTTGTGTCGGATGTGAAGAACCTGCCATTGAGGCATGCAGGCTCCAAGGTACCCAAAGGGAGTCTTTAGATCAAATTCCTGGATAATGAGTTGAAGTCGACCAGAAGTGACCTTGATCGAAGGTGGGCCATAATGTTTCCCACATCATCGACACGAAATAGAGGGACATAATGTTTGTGAATCAAGATTGGTAGATAATCAGAGGGAGGTTAAAAAATGCAGAGGCCAACTTCTCTTGAACATATCGGCAGCACGTCATGGGATTTGGTAGTATTTGACATCAAAGGATTTGAGGTCATGGTGACGTAGCAAAGAGAAGATGAGTGGTCAAAAGAGATTACCCAAACCCACAGAGGCAAGCAGATAACGAGATGAGATGTCCCCAACCCGACATGAATGCAGACATGTGCCATGTTCAAGAGCGACATACTGCCGACACGACAGTGATACTGGTTCCATAGTCCCCCACCATTTCTAGCGAGTACCCCAATTAATTTTGGAAACAAGCTTGAAGGGGATAGGATATGCTTGCGATATAAGTTTTTCCTTCGGACAGATCCAACCTAGTACATTTAACGAGCCCTAGGAAGGAGGAAATCGAGTAACGTCATTATGACGGAGTCCGATGTCATCAGTTTTTAACGAGTCTGACAAAGGAAGAACTCGACGTATTTTCATGTTTAGAGAGTTTGAAAAGACAGTGGAAAAGAAAACTCCAGCAGTCCCTTTTCATAGATAGTCCCTCAGATCCAAAAAGGTAGAAAACTATGTCTGAGAGAACCTCCTAGTCGCGATAAGCTAGGGTATTCATTTTTCATAAATAATCTATCCCAGCTTGAAAAAGGGGTAAACGTATACTGGGTACATGTCGCTTCGCAGCCGATTTAACGAGTTCAAAACGACAAGTGTCTCGGCAATATTTTCGGTTTTAGAGAGTCAGAAAAGAGCTGAAAGATGACTCTAGTAGTGACTTTTTCGTGTTTTTACCGAGCCCGAAAAAGTATAAAATACAACTCTTGTCGTCGTCCTAATCGCGTGAAAACTTGTCCCTGCACAAAAATCAAGTGTAAAACCCATTTTTCGACAAAAAATAGTGAAAATATCGGAAAAAAAATGTCTTAAAACCTAAAGTTGATTTCGAAAAAGTTATAAATATGACCAATAGTAAAAACATATTTACTTTTACCTTTTTACCTCTTTGCAGAGCGATAGTGAACCATTTCCTTGGCGACCTTGCGATGACGATTGTGGACGATCCAGTGCACCATTTTGGATCCCATCTTTTTTAGGTAAGAGCCACTTCCATTAGCTATGTTTTAAGCCATATTTCATAGCTTTACATTGTGATTTGACATCCCTCAAGGGAGGATTTGCAAAACTAGGGATATCGCAGTTGGCATGGGTATGAGGCACGAACCCGCGCCAACCGACCTCTTTTTGAAAAGGGGCCATGCCAGGTGGCGCAACTGTCACCAAAACAGCCGCGCCAACCGTGCAACCCAATATTTTGTTTGAATTTGACAAAATAGATCTAATAATTTTCTAGATTAAGTTCCCAAGAGATCTTATAATGTGCTTATGACCAATTTGATGCAGGTATAAAGCCACAATGGTGATTGAATGGAAAGAAAGGGAGCACAGTGAAGAAGACGAAATGGCAATGGAGAATGAGAAATGCATGACTACTCTCTGTAATTGCGGTCTAAAGAAATTCTTCTTAACACCATGTCTCAGGGCTCAGCTCGAATTGTTATAATATTTGATAAGTATCTGGGATGAGAATGAAGAGAATTTTAAGCTTCGAGACCAAGTGCTTGAACTCGAAGTGTCTGATGTCTACTTCATCACTGGACTATCACACAGAGGTCTGGTTCCGATTATGACAGGCACCAGGCCTTCTGGTGAAAAAATGTCGATGGTTATGGAGAGGGTGTGCCCGGGGGCACAAATGGGATCAGGTAGTGGAAAAGTCGACATTAATACTGTTCCCGATCTAGCACTCAGAGTGGTGCTACATACTATTATGCGGGCTGTGGGGTCGCAGGCACCACATGAGGCTAACAAAACACAGCTCCTCCTTGCGTCAGAATGTATGAACCAATAGTATTTGATTGGGCCACAGCCGTAGCCATGAATATCAAACGGTAATTGACTAAATGTAAAAAGGAAAAATTGAAACAGTTTGGGTACGGTTCAATCTTGGTATCGTTCTTCCTAGAACGGCTGCCTATCTTCCAGGGCCAAGGGGCTATAGTCCTGGATCCACCATTAAGAGAGACACATATGGCTCGATGGGCAACGCTGATGCCCAGGGCAGGGGGCGGCTAGCAGCTGTCATGGAGGCCCGAGTTCTTTGGATGGCTCTGACGATAGTTGATCGTCGTAGAGGACTGGCCCTATGCCAGTACTAATTTCACAGGAGAACTAGACCTTCTGCTCTTGAAAGGAGAGGATTGGGATGAGGAGCTGGGTAAGACTCTTTTTGATTTAATGAATTTTATGATTATTTGGTATACATGCATGTTCTAATAGCTGATTCTATATGTATGCAGATTTCGGCCCTGAAAGACCCGCTTGAATGTCACTGGTGGCGAGGAGGACCCCTCTCACCTATGATCCTCAAGGTGAGGAGGGTGAGGGAGACGCACTGGTACAGAACCTTGAGGGCATTGCTCGTGGGGTTCCGGACTATGCTCGCCTAGCTGATGTCCCTATGGCTTACCAGAGGCTGCTTGTGGGAGTCTTGGGAGTCGACTCTCATAAACTGCTGCGGCGGTTGGTCTTGTGTTTTTATGCTACCATGAGCACCATCTTGATTAGTCGCCTAGGCTTTTCATATGCATATTTTTGAGAGACATGTTGTCTCCAGATGTAATTAAAACAAACATGTATATTTTTTGGATTTTATATGATGCACACGCTGCAAACATTTGACACACACACACACACACACATATATATATATATATATATTTTTTTTTTTGCATGGATATTTTTTACAAATGATGATGTTTTTACAAGTTGCGTAAATGTCTATCTAATACCATGTTGGCTACTGCATCTGTAAGTGTATTCATTTGTCTTGGTATATGTTGATATGTGATGTAATCAAAATTTCTCTCAAGTAAATGAATACGTAGATACAGTCTTAAAATGCATGGGTTTCTAACTGAATAATGACCATTGAGCTGTAAAATCACAAGCTGTGAATCTAGATGTACAAGTAACACATGAATACCGAGGTTAACAACCTCGTTTAATAATTCCAAAATGACACCATACTCCATGACATTATTCGTAGCAGGCCCTAGACAAACACCTTGTAAATTAATCAACTCACCAGCAGGATTGTAAATAACCCAGGCTGCCGAAGATAGGTTCCTGGTACTGCGGGAGGCACCATCTGCAAAACCGACATAAGGAGTAATAGACATTTGCACAATCGGGAAGACCCAATCAACAGGAAGATGATTACAAAGCACACCACACCACACATTTTATTTTTACACAAGCTTAAAAGCTCAAATGAAAACTATGCTTGAAAAAATAGGCATGCCCCCAGCATGATGACTCAATTTGAGGTGTACATGCCCCCCAAGCTTCAGTCCATAGGAAATGGAGTGAAGCTTCAAAACACAAGAGTAAGAGACTCGACCTGAATTTTTCGAAATCTAACAAAACTCGAATTGAACGGGATCATCTTTCATTATTTTAACGAGGTTGACACACTTAAAAGAACTATCCTCATAGCAACATGTTTCATTTTTTAGGGAGCTTGACACAAGAAAAGGAACTATGCTCCGACGAGCTCAAAGGAGCAGGTTCTGGAGGGGGATAACGAGATAAAAAATCGCTCGAGACAATTAGACATTTCCCCCAGGCCATGCATGAACGAGGAATGATGATGTCCATCGCTCCATGGCAGATCTTTGAGAGACATCGTCTCCACGATAGCTTCGTCAGACGGAAAAAATTCTCTCAAAGGATTAGGTGAATCTGCATCGTCGAGCCAAGGGGATTGGGAATAAACGTTAAGAGCCATGCTCAAAGGAGCATTACCAGCAGGACTAAAATCTGATGCGGCAACGATCTCGCAATAATTGATTTCAACTGGGGTCAGAGGCATCGATTCTCCAAAAGAGGCAACCTGTTCAGGAGAAGGGATGATCCATGGGTCTTCCGACCTAGAGACCATATTGACTTGAATAGTGTTTGGTGGTGGAATGGAAAAAATACCCATGCGAACGGGGTCCTTGAAAAGACCAGGTCCTATACTATCAGGGGGATTAGGGATTTGATCCACGTACGGTACGATATTCTCAGAGGATGAGGGGAAGAAAGACAACTAATTGACAGTAATAATCTTGTCGTCATGCGGAAATTTCAAAAGCCGAAAGAGGGTGGATGGAACGCATAGCATGGCATGGGTCCAGCTAAGACCAAGTAGAATATTGTAGTTGAGTTTGTCATCAACCACTTCCACTTCGACGTTGACTGTCTTACCTTGTAATGTAATCGGTAGACTCACGATAACACCCAAGGGTTTTGATTCCCTTCCATCGAATGCCTCAAGGGAATTGGGAGATGAGGTGAGGGCTAGAGAGCTAATGGCCTTCCAGTAGGTGGATGACATAATGCAGGTAGAGGCACCTTCATCCGCAACGGCTCTATGAATGTTGAGGCCATTGATAGCAACTTGTATAACAAAGGCAATTTGATGCGGAAGTCGGGGAAAAAAATTCTCTAGATCAAAGGAGAGAAGGCTAGGAGAGTCGAGATCCACAATTCCATAGATCATGAGATAACAAAGCTTTAGTTGAGATAGACAACTCTAAGAGGCACACTTGTCGGACATCCTGAAAGGCACGTACTTAAGTCTGACAATCTTGTAATCTTGGCTTGAAACGGGCGTTTGGATTATAGGGAAGATTCTGGAAACAGCTTTAGGGTGGGTGACCCTGCAGTTTAGCGGCCGGGCCTTTCAATTTGAGGACTAGAGGTAAGTGGGAGGAGGGCCATCAACGACTTCCTTTCCATTGCTGATGTGATCGGCATAATCCTTGTCGAGTGGCAATAGAAACAAGTGCAACACAATTCATCATGGCTTGAGACCCAAAATTTTTTTGAAGAAGCGATGTTGTTCGTCCCTTGCCTAACATATCACAATCCTTCTGTTTGCTTCGTCCGGACACCTGTACACACGCAAAGAAACGACGACATACAACGTAATACTTAAAGCACGTAACTATATATCAGTCAGAGAGGATATAATTCATTGCATTTCATAAAAGAGTAAACACATGAATGGAACCAAAATCAGAGTCGCTTATATTAATGATGACAAAAAGGGAGATTACAACCAAATGCTCTGACGCTATGATCTTTCTTCGGCGGGGCTTGTAGTGGAGCGCGTCTCAATAAAGCCTGTCAGGAATTTGGACAAAGCTCTCTCTTATGGGGTTCTTCTCGGCTCTGCTTTCACTTATTGCGCAGCTATAGTTCTCCTCCTACAAGTTCAGCTAGCTTGCTAATGGAGAGGGCAAGCTTTTATAGATGGAGGAAGGGAAGTTGAGATCCCTATAATCATGGGATAGGTCCTATCTCTTAGGAAGGTTCCATGAGAGGTGGAAAACTACTTCCTATACATGGAGATCCGGAGCCAAACCACTCAACTTCTTCTAATGATTCATTATGGAGTTTGTTAGAACCAAACTTCCACCATTTATTTTTAAAAAACATTCCTTAATGGGCTTGGCACGAGTGAGACACAGGGATAGTGCGCCAATTGGCGCGCCCTCTAGTGTGGATTTCCCCCATTGGCGTGAGGGATGAACTGACTAGTCGCGCCAAGGCTAAAACATCTATTTTTAAGGTTTTCCAGAGGAAATTTTCTTCAGGAGAATGTTTATCCTTAGGCAAGATGATGTCATAAAGGTGTTTTCAGGACATTTTACTGCTCACAAGTCACAGGAATATTCCTCCAACGTGCGGGACGAGGGATTGTAGGGGCGGTGACAAAATAATGTGTAACACATACTCATGTTGATAAAAGAGCAACATAAGGATCTTAATGATAATTGTTTAGGTTGTGAAATTTAGTATGAAGGTAATTTGGTTAAAAAGGCAGATTCATTTCAAGATCTAGTTCAAGAACCAAAACATCTACTTCACAAAAAGGAAATATCGCATGAGATGCAGTTGATGTCTGATGCCCCTAATAATGGAATGTATCACAAGTCAGTTATAGAGCATAAATAAATAAAGCAACAAATTCCAGAGAATATTGGAAAAGAATTAATGCGACCCAGTTCACCCATAATTTTGGTTCATAAGGAAAACGGGACATGGGGAATAAGTGTCGATTTTAAAGTAGTTGATTCGTTTAAGAAGAAAAACTTCATAGCATTATTAAATCATCAACAACCATTTGAATTTAAAATAGAGAAGGATATGGCGAATGAATTCTTCCAGATGTGGAATTTGGAACCATGGAGGTAAAAGAATGGTCATTTATTTTCTTATTTTTACTGATGTTGGAAGCTATTTGTCATAGTTCACTCATTTTAAAAAGGAGGAACATGATTCTTAGTGGAAAGGCACCGAGAAATTGATTTGGTACAAAAAAAGTGTTATATCAGCAAGAAGGCAACAAGTGTTGGATTGGGACAACAAAAAAAGGAGAAAAGTGGTTGAAGAGCCAAGCCAATTGCAAGGCAAGTCAAGGCATGTTAGTGACGAAGTGGTTGTCATAGCGATTTCTCCAAGTAGAATCAAGATGATAGAACTTGGACTTGGGTGAAAAGAAGGCTAAAACAACAATCCAGCAAGGCTTGGACTTGGGATCGGATTTAGGTGATGAAGGAAAAATCACTGCTATGGTTACAATAGGTAAAACTTCTGAAGCTAGTACTTCTGCTTCTTCAAACTTCAAACAATTGAATGAAGATAAAAGAATCGAGTTATTTCATATAAGGGTAACTTCAAGACATACTAAGATAGATACATTGTTCGATATAGGATCATAGGAAAATTTGATTTCTGAGTCATTGGTTAAACACTTGGGTTTGAAAACATATAATCATCCAAAACCATATCCTTTAGGCTGGTTAAAGGAACAAATTCAAATTCATGTTACGAAACAGTGTCGGTTAAAATTTGCAATCACAGCTAACTATATCAATGAGGTGGAGCTAGATGTGATACCGTTAGAAATATTTGGAATTGTTTTAGGAAGCCCTTATCTCCATGACTGTGATGCAATATTTTATAGGACAGAGCATATGTATCATCTCAAGAAATATGGGATTAAATACATCGTTCGGGTAGATAAAATCAAAGATCACTTGAATTTAATTAATGCTAATCAGATGAAGCTCTTAATAAGTTCAAGTAAGAGATACATACTGTTGAAGCGGTAAATCCCATCTGCGGATAGAGGCGATCCCACTAGCCCTAGGGTGGGTCTAGCAACAATCAAATCATGCAAAGACGTTGGTTCCTAGTTACAAGAAAGACAAAGATCGCGATAAGTAACCTACCTCAAATCCCACGCTGTTGTTTTCGAAGAAGAAGCGATGCTCTTTGTCCCTTTCGTGGCAGATCACAATCCTTGTGTTTTCTTCGTCCGGACACCTATACATATGCAGAGAAACGACGACATACAACGTAATACTTAAAACATGTAACTATATATCAGTCAGAGAGGATATAATTCATTGCATTTCATAAAAGAGTAAAAACATGAATGGAAACAAAAATAGAGTCGCTTATATTAATGATGAAAAAAGGGAGATTACAACCAAATGCTCTAACGCTATGATCTTCCTTCGGCGGGGCTTGCAGCGGAGCGCGTCTCAATGAACCCTGTCGAGAATTTGGACACAGCTCTCTCTTACGGGGTTCTTCTCGGCTCTGCTTTCACTAATTGCCCAGCTATAGTTCTCCTCCTACGAGTTCAACTAGCTTGTTAATGGAAAGGGAAAGATTTTACAGCTGGAGGAAGGGAAGTTGGGGTCCCTATAATCATGGGATAGGCCCTCTCTCTTAGGAAGGTTCCATGAGACGTGGAAAACTACTTCCTATACATGGAGATTCAGAGCCAAACCACTCAACTTCTTCTAATGATTCATTCTAGAGTTTGTTAGAACCAAATTTCCGCCATTTATTTTTAAAAAACATTCCTTAATTGGCTTGGTGCGAGTGAGACACAGGGACAGTGCGCCAATTGGCGCGCCCTCTAGTGTGGAATTCCCCCATTGGCGCAAGGGATGAACTGACTAGTCGCGCCAAGGCTAAAACATCTGTTTTTAGGGTTTTCAAGAGGAATTGTTCTTAAGGAGAATGTTTATCCTTAGGCAGGAGGATGTCATGAAGGTGTTTTCAGGACATTTTACTCCTCACAGGTCACGGGAATAGTCCTCCAATGTGTGGGACGAGGGATTGTAGGGATGGTGACAAAATACTATGTAACAGATGCCCCCTAAAGCATGAGGTTCGAGAGAGAGGGAGGGGTGAAATTCTTTATGAGAACGCGCCCAACTGAAAACACTACCGCTGGAAAAGCTACGAAGACAAATACAACTGATATCTCAGATACATGATATATGGTATGGGCGCAGCCATCCATAATAGAGTGTACAAAAATCAGAATCCAAGGTATGGACGTAGCCATCTAGTAAATAAGGATCAACAAGTAGACTCAGGTATTTTTGCAGCCATCCAATCGAATGAGTCATGTAATACATGATAATAATACATAAATAATCCGCAGCTTGGATGTTTATCAGACAAAATCCAGGGTCTTGCACTCCATCTCGACCCGAGCAGAGTACAAGTTCAAGCATTCGAATATGTGAGTTGAAGTTGAACATGCAAGAACATCGTCTGATTACCAGCCAATAATGAAAGTTGTTAATAGACGCGAGAAAAAACCACCAATAATGATGAGAATGGCAATGGAGAATGAGTAATGCATGACTGCTCTCTGTAATTGCGGTCTAAAGAAATTCTTCTTAACACCATGTCTCAGGGCTCAGCCCGAATTGTTACAATATGATAAGTATTTGGGATGAGAAGGAAGAGAAGTTTAAGCTTCGAGACCAAGTGCTTGAACTCGAAGTGTCCAATGTCTACTTCATCATTGGACTATCACGCAAAGGTCTGGTTCTGATTATGACAGGCACCAGGCCTTCTGGTGAAAAAATGTCGATGGTTATGGAGAGGGTGTGCCCGGGGGCACAAACGGGATCAGGTAGTGGCAAAGTCGACATTCATACTATTCCCGATCTAGCACTCAGAGTGGTGCTACATACTATTACGCGGGCTGCGGGGTCGCAGGCACCACATGAGGCTACCAAAACACAGCTCCTCCTGGCATCAGAATGTATGAACCCAACAGTATTCGATTGGGCCATAGCCATAACCATGAATATCAAATGGAAATTGACTAAATGTAAAAAGGCCAAACTGAAACAGTTTGGGTACGAGTCAATCTTGGTATCATTCTTCCTATAACAACTGCCTATCTTCTCGGGCCAGGGGGCGATAGTCCCAGATCCACCACTGAGAAAGCCATGGATGGCTCGATGGGCCGCACTGATTCCCATGATAGGGGGCAGCTAGCAGGTGTCATGGCATCCCGAGTTCTTCAGATGGCTCCGACGATAGCTAATCATCGTAGAGGGCTATCCCTATGCCGGTACTGATTTCACAAGAGACCCAGACCTTCCGTTCCCAAAAGGAGAGGACTGGGATGAGGAGCTGGGTAAGACTCTTTTTGATTTTATGAATTTTATGACTTTTTGTATACATGCATGTTCTAACAGTTGATCCTATATGTATGCAGATGTCGGCCCAGAAATGCCCGCCAGAATGTCACCGGTGGCGAGGAGGACCCCTCTCACCTATGACCCTCAAGGCGAGGGGGGCGAGGGATACGCACTGGTACAAAACCTTGAGGGGATTGTTCGTGGGGTTTCAGACTATGCTCACCTACATGATGACCCTATGTATTACCAAAGGCACACTGTAGGGGCGTCGAGTCGACTCCATCGCTTACTGCGGCAGTTGGTGCGGGCAATGACGTGCTACCATGAGCACCATGCCGATTAGTCGCCTAGGCTTTTCATATGCATATTTTTGAGAGACATGTTGTGTCTGGATGTAATTTAAAACAAACATGTATATTTTTTGGATTTTATATGATGCACGTGCTGCAAAAATTTGACATATATATATATATATCTATTTCTACATGGATCCTTCTTACATATGATGATGTTTTTTACAAATTTCTTAAATGTCTATCTAATACCATGTTGGATACTACATCTGTAAGTGTATTCATTCGTCTTGGTATATGCTGATATGTGATGTAATCAAAATTCCTCTCAAGTAAACGAATATGTAGATACAGTCTTAAAATGCATGGGTTTCTAACTGAATAATGACCATTGAGCTGTAAAACCACAAGCTATGAATCTAGATGTACAAGTAATGCGCGAATACCGAGGTTAACAGCCTCGTTTAGTAATTCCAATATGACACTATACTCCGCGACATTATTCGTTGCAGGCCGTAAACAAACACCTTGTAAATTAATCAACTCACCATCAGGATTATAAATTACCCAAGCTACCGAGGATAGGTTCCTGTTACTGCGGGAGGCACCATCCGCGAAACCGACATAAGGAGTAATAGACATCTGCACAATCAGGAAGACCCAATCAGCAAAAAAATGCTTACAAAGCACACCACACCACACATTTTATTTTTACACAAGCTTAAAATCTCAAACGCAAAATATGATTGAAAATAGGCATGCCCCCAGCATGATGACTCAATCTGATGTGTACATGCCCCCCAAGCTTCAATCCATAGGAAATGGAGTGAAGGTTAAAAACACAAGAGTAAGAGACTCGACCTGCATTTTCCGAAATCTAAAAAAACTCGAATTGAACGGGATTGTGTTTCATTATTTTAACGAGGTTGACACACTTAAAAGAACTGTCCTCATAGCAGCTTGTTTCATAGTTTAGGGAGCTTGACACAAGAAGAGGAACTATGCTCCAACGATCTTAAAGGAGCAGGTTCAGGAGGGGGATAATTGGATACAAAACGTTCGAGACAAATAGACATTACCCCCAGGCCAGGCATGAATGAGGAATGATGATGTCCATCGCTCCATGGTAGATACTCGAGAGACATTGTCTCCATGATAGCTTCATTGGATGAAAAAACTTCTCTCAAAGGATCGGGTGAATCTGCATCACCGAGCCAAGGGGATTGGGAATAAACATCAAGAGCCATGCTCAAAGGAGCATTACTAGCAGGCGGAGGATCTGATGCAGTAACGATCTCGCAATAATTTATTTCAAATGGGGTCAGAGGGATTGATTCTCCTAAAGAGGCAACCTGTTCAAGAGAAGGGATGATCCCACTACTACATTTGGCGGAAATTCCGACACTTGGTTCCGACGCTTTTTACCAAATGTCGAAAATTTCCCCAAATTTTTTCCATCCCGCCCGAAACCGTCGCTATACCGACGTTTATAGAAAAGTGTCACAATACCGACACTTAGAAAAGTGTCGCAATTGCGACGTTTAGAGGAAGACGTCTCAATTGTGACACTATGGCCCAAAGCGTCGCTATTGCGACGACTGCCTCCAAACGTCGCAAGTGCGACACAATTTCTAAGTGTCGCACTTGCAACGTTTGGAGGCCTTCATCGCAATAGCGACGCCTTTTCCACCGTCGGTATAACGACACTTATATGTGCACTAAATAAAAATACGAAACTTATATGCGCGCTACATAAAAATGATTTCATTGTTTCGTATCCGTCGCAATAGCTACATTAACGTCTGATATCACGCACGCATTCACCCTCCGCTCTTGCAGAACAACATTCGCCCTCAGGTCTTGCAGAACAGCATTTGCCCTCAGCATTCGCCCTCAGCATTCGCCTTCAGCTCTTGCAAAACAACATTCACCCTCGGCTCTTGCAAAATGGTAAGTTCTTACTACAGGCCCTTCCTCCTATAGTAGGGTTGACTCTATTTGGGTTTTTTTGGTCAATTCCATTGGATTGTGTTAGGCTGTATGGTTCTCTCTAGATGTCAAGAATCAAGATTCAATACCCTCTATTATCTTCATCACCCAATACAAGATTTAAATTTTTTCCAAAGAAACGCTTATTAATTTGGCAGCCATTATTTCTCCCTGCTTTAAAAACCCTACATTTAAATGAAAACAAGCATTGCATTTCAACTACAAAAATCTATTAGTGTTAAAATGTACATGTGTGCTACATTAACGTCTGATATCACGCGCGCATTTTCCCTCCGCTCTTGCAAAACAACATTCGCCCTCAGCATTCGCCCTCAGCTCTTGCAGAACAGCATTCGCCCTCAGCATTCGCCCTCAGCATTCGCCCTGAGCTCTTGCAGAACAGCATTTGCCCTGCATTCACCCTCAGCTCTTGCAGAACAACATTCGCCCTGCATTCGCCCTTAGCTCTTGCAGAACAACATTTTCCCTCAGCTCTTGCAGAACAGAATTCGCCCTCAGCTCTTGCAAAATGGTAAGTTCTTACTGCAGACCCTTCCTCCTATAGTAGGGTTGACTCTATTTGGGTTTTTTTGGTCAATTCCATTAGATTGTGTTAGGCTGTAGGGTTCTCTCTAGATGTCAAGAATCAAGATTCAATACCCTTTATTATCTTCATCACCCAATACAAGATTTAAATTTTTCCCAAAGAAACACTTATTGATTTGGAAGCCATTATTTCTCCCTGCTTTAAAAATCCTACATTTAAATGAAAACAAGCATTGCATTTCAACTACAAAAATCTATTAGTGTTCAAATGTACATGTGTGCATAACTTGTGTAGGGTATTCCTTTTCCACTTTCACATTATCCAAGAATGTGTGCAGTATAGTTCATATTTTTTGTGACTTAGATTATCTTGAAAAAGGAAAGGTAAATTATTTCCCATGGAAAAATAAGGTTTTCCCTTTTTACTACTGGAAATAGTACAACAAAGTTCCATTTCTACCCGAAACTCCTATGAAACAGGAACCAAATAAAGGCCATGTCCTCAATGGACATCATTTGGCTTTGAAAATGGCCACTGCACCGTGTTGTTTCTTATATTACATCACGATAGTTTCTTAGGTCATTTCTTGTTTCTTGAGATGAAAAACAACCAAAGAAATTGTGAAGATCCTTTCATGAAATAAATGACCATTTCTCAATCATATCTCAACTATTTTTTATTTTATTCAGTGGTTGCTTACTTTGAGAGAAATTTGACACTTTTATAAGGAATATAACATAAAAACACAAAATGGGAAGGAATTGATGAGGTAGATGACCTTTAGCTGTTGTCAATTAAGAATTGATAATACATGATGCATGTTCTGTACTACAAACTAGATTCCTTCCTGGAGTTAGGACACAGAGTATTGAATCAAAGTTGTAGTTTCTAACTTCTTGTATTGGTTCATCAATCTTGAAATTCAGACATTGCATGTCTTCATTGCTTCATGTTTTAATAATTTGCATCATATCGTACAATAGGAAATTAGGAATTATGATTATTATTACTTTATGGATCTTTTAAGTTACTTTTAAGTTTGCATGGTTTAGTGTGAAATTATTCTAGTGTGCCCCTAGGCCCAGGTGAAGGAATGCCAAGGACTGAGAACCCTAGTTTTTAAATGGTATTGTTTCTTATACCAAAAAACCCCTCAACATCACTTCTTATTAGTTCTTAACAATAGTTGTGTAAACAATTTGAGAATTGATATAGCAAAATCTCGCACTTCTCAAGATAAAGTCCTAAAGCTAAAGTGTGATACCATGTGTAATTCAATAGCCCCATTGTCACCTCACCAACCTCTTTTCACTTCGGGCTAGCTCTCCTCCAACTCAATGGGGGTTCTCCCTAGTAGATGTTAGGGATATAATGGCCCAACCAAACCAAGTCAAGAGCCCCCTAACTCCCTATGTTTACTACTATCAATCGAATATTGAACAATAGGGTCAGACATGCATCCTGAAGATAAAATTGCCAGGGTATTTTTGGGTAATTTCAAAGGGAAATTCCCCAAACACATATAATCAAGGAATTATAACTTGATTTCAAACATTAAATATCAACAAAATCGTTTAAAGGATATTGAAAGGAAAAAGGTGATGGAAGATAGAAAGTGCCTTACTTAAATGCTCTAAGGATTTTTCAATAGTTGCTGCAAAAGCTTCACTTCAAGGCCCTTCAAGATCATCTCCAACAATGCTATACCATCAGCTTCAACAATGTTGCTCCAAAAATTTCCTCAAGGTCTTCACAACAAGTTTACTAGAAGTTGCTCCAACAATATATTCAAAAAGGTCTTCATTGTCAACTCGTCTCTTGTTTGGGTGCCTTAATGTGCAATGACATGTTTCCAGGACTGAATTCAATGCAAGGCATATTTGAAACTCTAACTCTGTCGTCCGATGTCTTATTAGAAATTATTTCAGTTCTCATTTTGTGTTTTCAAGTTAGATATTGTTTTCAAGTTTTTACATTTATAATTTTATTGCAATGTGGCAGACTGATCAGAGCAGTGCAGGAACAACCCCGAGACAGGATGATCGCGGAAAGAGGCCAGCGAAAGAACATGTAAAGTGCCAGCATTGCTCTATCTTTAGGTATTTTAGTTATTTACATAATTGAAATAATATTAATTTTGTTCAAATATGCAGACACCTAGCCATGGTACGCCTAATGATTCCCTCTTTGAGGAAGAGCTTTCTTCATCCCTATCTCTAGTGTTCTTGTTGCGAAAAAAGGCACGAGATGCAAGGTCAGAATTTAATACTTTGATAGACGCGCCTCAAACATCTGAAACAAAAGAGAGGATAAAAGAACTTATGACCCAGCTAGAAACATATCAGGTAATAATAAAAATTCAAAAGGATATTTTTTTTGTTCTGCATGAGATGAATTGTGATAGTTTGATTTTTAATTTTACATTGACTAAACTAACAAAAATTTCTTTTGTATGTAGCGTTTTCTGGCACTTGCTGAATCCGGTGTTGGTGGTAGTGGGACACAAGGGCAAGAGATTGCCCAACAACCCTCTCGTACACCTTCTACTCCTTTAGGTGCCAGCCAAGAAACACACCTTGCCCAAGCAGACACCCAGCCAACCGTTGAACGTGTTGGCAATGATGAGGCTGATATGGCCAACTACATTATTGTGTTTCCTGGAGCTACACGTGTCAGCTCCACAGGGACCATTAATGGCACGTTGTTGGTGAACGATGAAGGTGTCCCTATAAAGCACGTACAACTCCCAGGTAAATTTTAATATTTTAATTATTTCATGTACTCTATCTAAAACATATTTATCATGATTTTTATTTTTAAATTAATGATAATATCTTCTTTTTTTTCTGTGTAGGAAACAATGAGTTCTACAGGTTTTTGGAGAGCCATGCGTTGGTAATTTTTGGCCCAACCATACGCATAGGGTGGAATTCCCAGAATTCCAACCTGAAAAAAGAACTTCTAGATTATTCTAGAAGCCCTTTTTAGAGTCAAACACATTTGACAAAGCAGTGATGGCACAAGGTAGTAGGCAAATATTTAAATGCCAGGGACACCTATAGAGACGCAATTGCAATTTAACCCTAGATATGAGCATCCTCTCTGATTCTAGAGAGTGAGTGGAGAGCACTCATCCATGAGGAAAGAAAGAGACGAAAGAAGGAAAAATGCCATTGGACCCATGAGGTAAATTGCAACTTTGAATTAATGACTTTGTTACCTATATGTCTAAAATAAAAAGTTTGCTACGTCATATCTGAGTTTAATCTTTTGATGCTAGGTTTCCCTGACACCTCAAAGGAAACCAAAGCTAGGATTGAAAAAAGGGCCATCAAGCTAGACGAATGACTACTTGAAATTGACGCAAGAATTGTAATTAAGTAGCTAAACATCTTATAATTAATTGTATCGCCTTCTAGCACGTTTTGTAATCCTATCCAAATATGATTAAAAATACACAATAATATGTAATGTAGGGTGATGACTTTAGGGACATAAACTACAAAGGAAGATAAAAATATCGCTTTCCATTTTAGGCTATCAAGCCGTAGTTAGACGACTCTTATATAGCTTGGAGGCAGTCCCAAGAGATCCAAGAATACTTGATAAAATTAAAACATTAACCTTTCAATATATTACATTTTCATGTAAATTTGTGTCTAACAACTTTGTTTAAATCGAGAACACCCTACAGGTGTTGTAAATAACAGAGTTTAGAGCCAAATGCAAGATGATCTCACGTCACGACTGATCGTTGTAGTAGGGACCGAGCCTGACCGTGCTACTATCGGTGAGGCCGTGGCAGGTAATTAATTTCCACTTATAATTTTTCTAATTATACCTTGATGGTTGTCCTTATAACGTTTTTGTTTGTGTGAGAGAATGTTTCCATGAGGATCTTACGAGAGAGAGGAAGAACGGGACAACGGTCCAACGCGTGAACTAGTGCACCGGGTAAATAATCTCATTACAATTTTTTTTTATTAATATTGCCGAACTAGTTAAATGAAATGTTTAAAAATTGATAATTAAAATTAACATCTCTATTTTTGTGGCGATGCCCCAATCCATGGATGAGACAGGACATCGTGACTACGCGACTAGGTCGGCGACGACAGCTGGTGCACCAGGTAAATAATCTCATTGCAATTTTTTATTATTATTAATATTGCCGAACTGGTTAAATGATATTTAAAAAGCGACAATTAAAATTTAATATTATCTGTTTTTGTGGCGATTCCCGAATCATTGGATGAGACCGGATATCATTTCACAACAACTAGGTGTGGCGACAATTGCACCAGGTAAATAATCTCATTACAATTTTTTTATTAATATTGCAAACTAGTTCAATGATATTTAAAAGCCCGACAATTAAAATTTAATATTATCTTGTTTTTGTAGGTGATGCCCGTCCAGATGAGACGGAACATCATTGACTCCTTGACTAAGTCGTGGTGACAAGCGGTGCACCAGGTAAATAATCTCATTGCAATTTTTTTTTATTAATATTACCGAACTAGTTCAATGATATTTAAAAGCGAAAATTAAAATTTAATATTATGTTTGTTTTTGTAGGCGTGCCCCATCGGATGAGACCGGACATAAAGTGACTCGCGCTTCAGGTCGGCGACAATGGTGCACCAGGTAAATAATCTCATTGCAATTTTTTTTTATTAATATTACACCATTGGATTGATGATATTTAAAAGCTGACAATTAAATTTAATATTATGTCATTTTTATAGGCGTCTTCCTCAGCGGATGAACCCGGACATCGTGACTACGCAACTAGGTGGCGGCGACAAACGGTGCACCGGGTAAATAATCTCATTGCATTTTTTATTATTAATATTGCCGAACTAGTTCAGTATTTTAGGCTAAAGAGAATAAAATTTGTGTGCTCTGTTTTATGGCGATGCCCCGTCCTTTGGATGAGACCTTGAGACATTGTGACTACGCAGCTAGGTCAACAACGACAATTTGGTGCACCGGAGTAAATAATCATCATTACAATTTTTTTATTAATATTACCCGAACTAGTTCAATGATATTTAAAAACTAAATTAAAATTTAATATTATATCATTTTTGTAGGCGATGCCCCCGTCAGCTGGATAGAGGACAGGACATCGTGACTACGCAGCTGGCTCAGTGCTTAAATTTGGTGCACAATTAAATAATCATTGGCATTTTGACATGTTTGAACTAGTTCAATGATATTTAAAAAAATGAAAATGAAAATTTAATATGTCTGTTTTTGAGCGTGCCCGTCACTAGATGAGACCGGAACATCGTGACTACGCAACTAAGGTCAACGTGACAAGCTGGTGCACCGGTGATAATCTCATTGCAATTTTTTTATTAATATTAGAGACTAGGTGATGATATTTAAAAAATTGACAATTAAAATTTAATATTATCATTTTTATGACGTGCCCCATCCTTGGATGAGACCGAGACATTGTGACTACGCAACTAGGTCGGCCGGTGGGTCAGGCACGAAACGAGGAGCGAGCATGATGATATTGATGATGCAATTAGGAGCTTTAAAAATAGGAAGAAGAAAAAGTTGATAATGTAAAATATTTATTAAACATAACACAAACATTACCATACTTAGACGTTTTAAGATTACTTAAAAAACTCATTTATCATACTATTTTTATGTCAAGCATTAATTGCAATGTTTCCTTTACGTACTTTTTGTTGAATTTTTTTATTAGTTATTGAATACATATGTAAGAAAGTAAAAAATGGAAATATAGATTGGGTATTGAAATTGAGTGATGTGAGGGGAGGGGGCATAAGAACTACCTTCATGTGGTTGGCCATTTAGTAGAGAATAATTTATTGGAGCGATTTAATCTTGGAGCAAACCTCCTCGATCCGAGTGTAGCAACAAAAAAGTCATTGTTGACTTAGTTGCTACTATTTGAGATAGTGGGAGGCTTGTTCCAAGTTGTGCGACTACGATAAATTGTTCTTTAGTAAGGAGCTTATTCAAGTATGTTTTGACATTTTCAACATATCATTCTAACATTATATAAGAATGCATCTTAGAGTAAAAAATACTACATAAATTACTTGTATTTATTGTATAGATAATGATGGATTTTGATTGACTTGTGATCTTGGTACAAATCTCTTACATCATGACGGTAACATCCAGCCGGGGGTCATGTCAGGATCTTTTCTTGTGTGTCTTGACCGGGTTAAGTAATGTCACATTTTGTAAATTCCTTTACGAGTTCATAATTCAATATTAAAAAGTAATGCATAGCTTTTCCACACCCAACAATAAAGGAAAGGGTTATGGGTAGTCAATTTATTATTATTGACGGTGTAATGAAATGTATCTCAATGCTATGGTTTTGGCCTTTTTATTGGTTGAATTAGAGGACCCATTTGAAAATATTGGGGCCAAGTAGAGCACAGTTTTCCTTTTTGTTGATGGTTTTTGGTGTATCTAATTGAATTAGTTGCCTAAAGTATTTTTGATTTTGCAAACTCTTTCATTTTTCATACGGTAGTAGCTTGTGGAATGCATTTGATTGTGTGGTCTTGTTAGATCTACAACATTTTGTAGTTGTTTAGTCTTATGGTGAGGTGCACTTTATTATGGAAATGGTTGTTGTGTGTCATTTAATCCCTTCTTTGGGTAGCATGTTGAGAAGTTTCTTATGAAACATTCGGTATTCAAAATGACACTTGATCCTACTCTGACATCATGCACTTGACTTCAAAATTCATATTCAAAGTGTGGAATAATTCTTACAAAATTTCAAATATTTGTATTGTTTAAACCATTATCTTTTATGGTGGATCTTGAAAATGTGAAAAAAGGAACTTTGGTATGAAACCAGTGAAACATGAATAATTTCCAACAAAACAACCACTTCAAGACATGATTTAGAAGTCGAACATATGTACTTATGGAAGCATGAAAGATATCCTTGATGCATTGTCAATGTTGGCTAGGGTTATTTTGGAGAAAATAACTCCTTATTCTAGAATAGTGATCTTCAATACAATTAAATGCAGGAGAAGAGATCATCGTGTGATGCAACAAAGCGAGAGTGGACCCTAAGGGAAGGCTGGTGTGTCTACAATCGCTGCGGTAGCATTTCCCTTGGTTTACCAGTTCTTTTCTGGCGAGTCTTAATTGACTTCTTCTTTCTTGAGTTGTTGTAAATTCGTAGGAATTTGATAAATAAATACCTCCACAATGGTTGGACTTTAATTTATATTCTGACTTTATATTATCTAGAAGCCTTATAACCAATGTTTAACTTTCGACACTTTGTTTATACTCCTTTATTTATTTTTAAATAAATAACTTGTAATGAACTTTCGGCTCTATATTTCTGACCTTACAACAATCACACTCAGGACTTATGCTAATTATCGCAATCGTTTAATTAAACAATTTCATTATACTCACAGCCCCACTATATATATCAATAACCAATCAAACACTTGTATGCATTTTGGTTATCCTTCGCACACCTTGTTAACCTGGGCAAGTTCAACGTGCGACCAGGTCCAGATGGCCCTTCTCCAAATCAATGACTCTTATGGAAATTTCACTCGGCTTCCCAACGTCGGGCTTTAATGTGCGATGGCGTGGGTTAACGGTGGTTTTTCGGGGTCATCGCCACATGTCACATTCCCTATGCAATCACTCGCGAATAGGAAATACCGCCTACTCATAGCGGTGCGATATGGAAACCCACTTTGTGATTCAGCTCATGGTTTTGAGTACGGGGGCTTGACCACGGGTGCAAAGTCGGTTAGCTATCCTTTGTTTGTTAACTCATGTCAATCCTCGGGTCAGGGTTCCAAAAGCACAACAATCTTGTCTCTTTGCTCGAGCGGGATTTTATATTTAGACAGTGTTCTGACAAAGTTCTCTACACTAAAACCTATAACCTTCGGGTGAGGTGAGTTCATAAGGATATCCAACAATTTACGGGAATTCAAAGATAGAAGAATGGAATTATCTGAGTACTCAATCGCCTCACGGTTAAAAAATTCTTCACAATTATCGGTTCGAGATAATTCAATGGCAACTAAGCTTGGAATCATTTGCTTGAAACAATTGTTCACACACGAGAGGTTTATTCCCTGAAATCCCCTCTCTACTCTCATCTTCCCTCTCTACTTTTATTCATTCGAAATTACAATTTATATATAACATATGGCTCTTCGATTCTAGAGAGACCATTCTAGAAATCAAAAGGTATAATTGTAATTCAACTAATGAAAATGTTTGACTCTACAACTTTAACTTCTAGTCTAGAAATGTCTGATCGAGTTTGAGTATTGACACCTGTTCTTACAGCTCAAATATTTGAACCCTCCTAGCCACAACATGTGGAAAAAACCTCCTACATTGTTTGTTTAGTGCCTAATTCCCCATCATCGTGTGACATAAACCTATTAACAAAAGTGAATGAGGAATGATTATTAATTATGGCATCTTAAGTTGTTAGTGATTTTGACTATTTGTCTTTAACATGTAAAAATGTTTAATTCCAAACTTTATCATCATGGTTTGGCATCATGAGGCTTGACTAATTGTCCACCATGCTCATAATTTAATTGTTGTATTCATATCTATAAACAACGTTTCAAATAATAATAAAAAGTTCTATAGAAAAATCCATTTCCTCCATCTTTCTTTGCTCTTGTGAGACAAAGTCAAAATTGCATTACACAATCGACACAGAATCTCTATATCCGGTGGTATGTATCCAAAATCTTATAATAGTGTCTTCAAGACTTATGTTGACATTACCAATGAGATATTTAAGCAATGAAAGATGGGCCTTCTTCGATGTGTATATGTGATGCTTACTATTAATATAAATATTGATGGTTTTGTCTTTAGAAAAGTGAAATGTAAAATAATTTATTGGTCAATTGAAAAGTTTTTTTTTTAAAGGCTTTTTCATTATGGAAAGAGGCGACATAGATATATACCCTTCATTGAAATTGGGACCTGCCCTTCAAATTTATCACATGTGGGACCTTCACAAACAATAAAACTATTAAAGTGTTGTGTTATATAAACATATAACAAAACCTTTGTCAAAAATTCAAGCGAACCCTTTAGCAAATAGTTATTTCATCACAAATTGATCATTTTACCATGTACCTTCTTCTAGGAATATTCTTCCACTTGATTAGGTACTTCATAATAGTTATATGTCAAAGATACAAAATTTTTATCTATGCTTTTGTGGTTCAAGAATCAACTTTCATTTCTTCATCTAATTTTGGAAGTTCTATTTACATGGCATATTTTTTCCCAAAACCTTTTTTGGGCAAGATACATGAAAAACCTTTATGAATGCAAGAAGAGGAAAATATAACTTCTATACACTTGTGCAATCCTATGAATAATTATTTAGAGGCCATAACAATTCTTGAGTGTGGAAAAATTGACGAAAAGTCGACTTTTGAAAAAATCCCCAAATTTTTCCCGGGCGACATATTGGCTAACTTTTTACCCATTTTCATCGAAAAAGTCACGATTCATCTCAGTCCCAAATTTTGCCGACTTTTGAAAAATCTTGAGTGAGGTAGTTTCTTTAATAATTTTTAATTTTTTGAAAAATGAAGTTTTTTAAAATACGATATTTTGTATTTTTAGTTTCTGAGCTTTTTCAAAACTCTGAATTTATCGAGTATTTCAACTTTCGGAACCTTGCAGATTTAATCAGAGCTTGAATTTTCCACATTGCATTTTGAGCATAATTCTTTATTCTTCTTTTTCTTGAATGAAGATTGCTTATAATGCTATAATCTCAAAAATACCACGATTTACCCTCCTCGAGAAATTAATCTTTCACTTCAATGTTGTTCCCCATGTTTTTTTATCATGTTTCATGTCATTTGAAAGGTTTTCCATAATAATTTTCAAAGTTTCTTTAGTATTTTCCATATGTGACTCTGTTTCCTATACTTTGGACTTATCTTGCAAAAAGTATGAGATACTAGGAGATGGATATCCATAAAGGGCCTTAAATGGGGAAATTTTAGTAGATGTGTGATAGGTAGTATGATAGTATCATATTACCATTCTTCCTTGAGGAACCCACTTCATCCATTAAGATTGTTTTTCTAAAGAGTAACATTGTAGATAAACTTAAAAACATTTGTTAACTATTTTTGTTTGACCATTTGATTGTGTTTGATATGTAGAACTCATGGCAGCTAGTGTTTCTCCACTCATATTAAATAATTATTTCCAAAAGTTTCTTGTTATTATTACTTTAGGAAAACCATGAAGACTATGAATTTCTTTCACGGACACTTCTGCCACTTGGCTTGTTGTTTATGTACTTTGAGCTCTACAAAAAAAATCTACAAAATTTGTCTATATAAATGACCACAAAATGTAATACTTACCTTTATATTTCAGTAACCCTGTAATAAAGTCTATTGATATATCTTCTAGTCTTTGAATATGTATGTGGAATGGTTGAAGTAACCCTAGAGATTTTACTATCTCTCTTTTATTTATTATGCAAACCTGACTTTCTCTTACAAAATTTTGAATATCTTTCTTCATTCCTTCCAAAAATATATTTTTTGATCCTTTGAGATGTTTTAAGGAACCTTGCGTCCTACCATCAGAGAGACATGGGACTCCCTTAATATTTGTTTACTCAAATATGCTTGCGTGCATAAAAATATTCTACATTTGCACCAAAGTATATCTCTCTTTCACTCCCAATGCTCCATAGAGTTCATCCCATCCTTTATAAATTTAGTTTTTGTTTAGTACTATTGTCATTTTTCCATTATGGCAAGCTTCTTCTAGCCACCTAGGAATAGAAAATGTAATTGGATATAAATTTGAGGCCTCTTCTATTTTAGAAAGAGCATCATGTACTAAATTTTCCTTACCCTTTTTGCTAATTATCTCAAAATTAAAACTTTTCATTTTTTCTCCTCATTTTTGTTAATTTTCCAATGAAATCCATAGCTTCAAAAAATACTTTATGCTATCATGGTATATCTTGACTTTAAAGTACCTCCCAATGATATACTATCCCCATTTTTTATTGCATGCAATATTGCTTCCATTTATTTTTCATACGTAGATTTCACCAAATATTTTCTTTGAATTCCTTGCTTTTAAAAGCCAATGATATCCCTTATTGTGTTAATGTTACGTAAATTCCTTGTCCTAGTGTCTCACACTCTACTATGAATGTTTTACCAAAAGTAGGTGCAACCGATGTTGGTGTAGAAGACATGGCATCCATTAAAAGAGAGAATGCCAAAGTAGCCTCATCATTCCATATAAAAGATATTTTCTTCAAGAGATATGTGAGTGGACTTGAAATGCATGCATAATTCTTAACAAATGATCAATAATATCATGTAAGTCTAAAAAATCTTTTAAGAACCTTGATTTTCTTAGGAATAGGTCATTTTGTAATAGCTTGCATCTTTTGAGGCTCCAACTTCACTCCTTCCTTTAAAACAATATGAACCAAATACTCGAATTTTTATTTCCCAAAAGCACATTTGGATATTTTTACATAAAAATGATTGTTCTCAATAATTTATATAACTTTTCCACATGTTTAGTGTGGTATTCCCATGATTTATTATAAATATGTGTATTATCAAAGAAAACCAACAAAAATTTTATAATATGGGATCAAACAAAATTGTTCTTAAGTCGAGCCCGCCGGACTTCAAATGGCGATAAACCATAATTCAAACCAAATTCGCGTTCCAAAATAGCCTGCTGACGTCGGCCAATTTTGTGACACAAAAACCAAATGAATTCCGCCCTAATCTTTTTCGGCTCCGAAGTTGGGCTGGCGTACGGAGGGAGAGTTGTGATGCGAATTTCTTATCAAATTCGCCCTAATCTTTTTCGGGTCCGGATTTCCACTGCGCGAGTGGCACAAACAAAGATCTGCTCCTATCCCTCTGTGACGAAACCATCGTACATGCTGACGTCATCAATCAAAACCCGCCACCCTTTTGACTTTGTAAATAAAAAAAATTGCGTCTGCATCATTTTCATTGTTCCGTGCGCTAGCCAGTCTTCCATGCAACAAAATTCAAAAACCAACTGTTAACGCTTGCTGACCATTACCTTGTTGAAGAGAATTGAAGCCGAGTATTTCAGTTTTGTCAATTCGCCACTGCTTAAACACGTTTCATTTCCCCTGTAAATAGGTATTTATTCCACCCTTGCTAAACCCGAAAAATCCCGGTTTTGCTTTAATTCCTGTATTCAATATCCCAAAGAAGTTCAGTTTGGTCTTTTTCGTTCCCAGAACTGTAATTATATTCCCAAAACTGGTAATTGTGCCCCTTTTCCACAAAAACCCCGAAATTCCATTTCTGAATCCACAAGAACTAGAAATGGAAGTTCCTGTAGCTCTGAATGTCATGCCCATCAATGCCCCTCACAAGGACTTGGATTATTTGCCTTTAGCCGATATGGATTTTCAAATTAAGGACTTGTGTCTCAGTGAGAATCCTCTTCGAATATTTTGCCGCTGCAGAGACAATTATTTGAATGGTTCTGACATCTTTGGACTTTGGGAATCAAATCTTCCTATGTACCTTCTCCCCTCAGTCCATATTTTTCCTGAGTTAATCCATTATTGCTACGTAAATTATGATCCCAACCAACGAGCAGTTTTATCCCCAAGTCAAAATGTCCTTTTCCCAATAACTGCTCAGTCCATAAATGAAATGCTACAATTCCAACCTGGTCAAGCTCTCACTCCCCTGTCCATGGCTAAATTACTTGAGAAATCTACTAAGTTATCCCATGAAGAGTTAAACCGCCTACGCCAAACCTTCATGTTACCAGAGCATCAGCCTAAAAACCCTCCCCCTTATGGTTATACTTTCTTTACTGATGAGGGTAGACTTATTTTAAACATGATATATTCCATAATGGGCTTCAATACTAGTGAGTATGTTGATCAGTTAACCCTAGTATTGTTATCCATTTTTACCCATGGACAGCCTCCTGCTGTCAAGTATGATTTTGCATCTTATATTGCTGACAAAATCCATGATCAGTTCATGAGATTTGAGAATGAGAGAGTATTTAAGTATTCTTCTGTCATATATCATCTCATGATTTACTTTCAGTCAGAAAATTTCCCTTTTATGTTAAGAAACTTGATGCCAAAGGGAATCCTAGGTCAGTCATCTTTTGGTCTGCCATTACTCACAATTCCTCTGATTCTCCTTATTCCTATAATGAGTTTGTTGACCTTTTTTTTCATCCTGCAACTACCTTGTTGACAGGAGTCTCTCCTCCTAGAATTAACAATGAAATCAAGAAAATCCTTCAGCTCTCAAAGCATTACAAGATAGGTGACTGGTACCTATATCAAAACTACACAGAGATCAGGATATATGGATGTGAATTATGCCCATTCAAACTACCCAAGTATGTCCCAATGAGACTCTTTGTATTAGAATATTTCAGGCAGATGAATAATTCAAATATAATTCATTTTTGCAATGCAAAGAAAAAGGCTCAACTCAGGATCAAGAGCCAATTAGGTCCCTTCATTTGTAACTCTAGGGAAGCTGGAAAGGAAGCCGAAAGGATTTTAGAATATTATCTCATACTACAAAAGAGTTTCTAATGGGTGCCTTATGATCCAAACAACTTTATCTCTGATAGAAGAATGAAAAATAAACAGTCACCATACATCCATCAAAGAATCCTAGAAATAGAACAATATGCTAATATGGATGAATGGACAGAAGGGACATTGGTTGAAAATGATAGTGAGCAGGTCAATGTTGAAAATGTAATGAAAGATCTTGAAAAGATACTTGACCTAGAATCTTTTGGACAGGTGCAGGGATCTTCTTCAGCCAGGAATTTACAACAAAATTTGCAGGAGATTAGTTCAGTAGTAGTAGAATCTAAAGGAAAAGAAAACGAGCCCGATATACAAATAATTGAAAAATTCATAATGACAGAGAAACCAGAGACTTCTAAAGAAGAAGGTCAAGGAAAAATTCCTCCTACTCATATCAGTGAGCCAGAAATTCTATTTTACAAACTCCTCTAAATATAGAAAAGGGCAAAAAGAGAGAGGCTGAAACAACTACCTCTGTCAGGCTCTTCCTAATATGAAGATGTTAGCGTTAAATTAACTCCCCTTCCAGAAGATGAATCATTTCAGGAAATCCCTGACAGCCAGGGAAGAGAAGACAGTCAGAAAATAGGTACAAGTAGTGGGACATCCACTAATTTTCAAAAACAGGGAATACAGAGGCAACAAAGTGCAGAAATATCTTCTTTCAAACCTCCAGTAAAAACGGCCTGGGACATCAAAAGAACATTCATCAATATAAAGGCCAGGAACGATCCACTTAGACTTCAAGTGTACAACCAATTTTTGAAGATGGCTCCGAAAAATCAAGAAAGATTGATGTCAGCTTATGACATCCAATAGGGTAAGATGTTAATGAGCCATTTGAAGTCCAAGGTGCAGCAACATCAGACAGCTACAGATTACGTTAGGACTAATTTTGAAGTCTTAGCAAAGGATATCCATCCTTTAGATCAAATTGATCTACACAAGAAAACAGGTGAGATGATTTACTCTACTCTGAAGGATAAATCAATGATGACCCATAAGTTGTAGGATTCTTTGGATAATACTAATACACAGTTGCAGCTTGAAAAAGCCTCCTCCCAGGCTAAGGATAATAGAATCAAAACTTTAGAGGAAATAATCATTGTTTTGGGTCATAATCCTAAATATGTGAAAGGTATTGAAGCTTTGATCAAGAGAAAAGATGATGATATTGCAGCTCTGAGAAAACAATTAAAGTTACCGGCCTCAAGACATCCACAGACTGCAGAAATCATCAAACAAAATTTTGAGGAAGAATTTATGGATTTGATCTTAAAATTGAATGAGAAACTTACTGCAACTAAAAAAGAGCTTGAGAATGCATTAAAAGATAAGCAGGAAAATATTCCAGTATCTACATCAGGAGTAGTGACAGGTACAGCAACAACAGGTCAGCCAGCAGAATTGTCATAGAGCAACACTGCAAATTTGAACACTGGTGAATTAACAAAGTCAATGGAAGATATGAAACTTCAGGCCATATAGCTTCACAAAACAAAGGAACAATTGGCCACTCTAGAACATAAATATGATCTTTCAAAAATGAGTGTTGCTGATAAAATAAGAGAAGTGAACAAATTAGAAAAAATAGTCAAAGCATTGGAAAAGGATCTCACATTAGAGAAACCTTTAAAAGAAATAAATGATATTCTTTGGGATAATATCATTCAATCAATAAAGGATGTTTGGTTCTCAATTCAAATAATGGATGAACATAATAACTTAGTTAAATTGGGTCTGGATGAGATTGAGAGATCAAGACAAGAGTTGGGAAATATGCCAGAAGAGGCCAATAGACTTATACATTTTTTGAATACTCAGACTAAGAATCAACTTGCAGAAATTGGTATTCAGGACAGGACTGGAACAATTCTGGAAATAAAGAGAGTTTTTACTAAAAGAACTCTGGTACAGAATTTAGAACGAAGGTGCTCATATATGCAAGAAGAAATCATTGCCTTCAGAGAAAGAATGAATATTTTGTTAAATATAGGATTGCCCAGTCCTATAGTTGCAGAAGATAAGCTAATGGAACTTGATAGTTATGCTGAAAAATTGGACAAATATGCTGATAATCAAGCTAGGCCTTCAACCAGTTCATCAACAGCAGCATTGCCTACAGGGAAAAACCTTCATGACAGATTGGAGAATTTATTTTATCTTGAGCATGAAGTAAATCATTTGTTCCCAAATCAGCCTAATTTCTTCAGATATACTGAGGCTGATGAAACACTAAGAAAGTTGCAAAGGACCAGAGTGCCAGAAGTTCAATGGTGGGAAGAAATGATAGAACTTTTGTAAAAAATTATCCTTACATAAATTTTTGACTATTTACCACAGTATATCATGATAAAAAGGATAAAAGGATGAACAAAGGTCAAAGAGTATCAGAGCAGTTAAAGAGTATCAGTGAAACGAAATAATCAACATAGAATTACTGAAGAGGATAGCAACAAGCCAAGATATAGGGCCTGCCTCTAGCACATTCTTAAAAGAAGGAAACAACACAACATCAATTATCATTTTTCTTATCTACGAGACCATCTGTCTCTATATTGTTGTAAAATACTTATTAGTTATCCTAGATAATATCTCAATTTGTTATGAGATATTTTGTATGATTTTTTGTATAAATACTCCATAAATTGGAGTAGTAAGTGTGGATTCATATACTTTGCAGTAACATTGACTTTTTCAGAATAAAGTGCTGTTGGAGAAATTTCTTTGTGGCTTGCTGGATGATGAATTTATGCTAGAGACTTTTTACAGGATTCATGTGTCTGTAAAACAACATTTTTCATGGACTGTTTTACTTCCTATAATATATTCAAAACAACGTTTTTTCTCTTGTGAAAAAAAATGATTAATGTTTATCACTATGCCTTCAAAATTAGTGATGATGGTCTATGTTGGTGGTTTATTGATATGGTCTGATGGTCTTTTTATATTTTTGACATATCACACTCCTCACATGATTAGTGTTGGTGTCCCGTGTTTTGACAGTTTGGCAAATCAAAAGACAAGGCAACATCAGAACCAATCTTTAGAGTTCCAGGATCTAGTCCTCCTGTTCTCAGAGAGGGATCTCTCAAATATTTGTTTGCAAAGGTTTATCTTGTGTGCTTTGAGTATGGATTTTAGACTAGTTATAAAGTGCAGATGTTTGTTTGGTTGGGTTGAGTTTAATACAACAGAACATGAAAGGTCTAAGAAAGATAGACAGAAAGAGGAAATATCTGGTTCATTGGGAAATGGAGTCTAAATAAGGTCATGACAAACTCTTCAAGAGATATGGGATATCAAAGGGAAAATCTAACTTGGCCACAGGATCCTTTTGTTTTTGGAATGAAGTGAACATTAATGATTTGGAAAGAGAAGATTAATTCTCAACAAAGGGAACTTGAAGAACAAAACTTAAAAATAAAGAAATATTTGATAGACAGAGCTAACCATAATTTCTACAAACATTCTTTAAGCAAATAATGACTTCGAGACAACTTTTAAAATGAAATCTAAGATTCGGGGAACTCCCTATTTCCTCAGAGATTTTATTTTAAAGGACTTAGAAAACATAAAAGATTCACTGATAGTTGCAGTCATAGAAGAGGGAACACCTAAATAACATCTATGTTTACAACTATAAAGACCTTAAAAACAACTGTTCAAGCAATGGCAAAGGGCAAGATCAAAACCGACCTCTCTGATTAACTTAAAACAATGGTACTTCAAAGGGAGACTTCAATAACAGCTTTCAAGTGATGGAAAACAAGCAGGGAAAACCATAAATCATGCTAAAACCAACTATTTGAGCTATTATAGAAATAAACAAGCATGAAGACTAAAGAGAAAGTTTAAAGCCTCTAAAATACTTCAGCAGAAGAAAACATAAAACAATGAAGGATGAACAGGTCTAAGGTGCTTCCAGGAGTCATTTCTTAGCCTAAAACTTTCAACCTACTGCAGTAAGAATATATGAAACATAATGAAAACAGGGGAAAAACATAGAAAAAATTCAGAATACTTCACCAACAGCCAAGCTCATGAATCCAATGATAGAGCCTTCTGAGGAACGGATATGCAACAACATTATCAAGACATCCAAGACTTCAATTTGCTTTTCAACTTCAACATACTTGTATATTTATTTCAGAGAGTTTCAAAGTTACAACTTGTGATCAAACAACAACCCAAACTCACTCATCTTCTTCTGTAGTATATATAGAAGGATGAGGAGGTGAGATCTGATAAAAGATCTCATTTACAATTAATACAGAATTAAATGGCTCATGGGACCTCGAGGGGCTCAAATGAGGAGATTTACATAATGATTTTAAGCTTGGTAGGAGTTTTGTTGACCTTTGAAGCATTGTGTGGTGACGAAGTAACTCTGCAGATATTATTTGCATTGAAGTTCCTGGTAGGAGTAACTTCTTCGGCTGTGTCAAGGCAAAAATATGATCTTGATCAATAAATTCAGCTCCTGATTGAATACTTTGAGGCACAGGTGGCACTTTAATCACTGGGAGGAATCAATCCGCCTCCATTTTGTGGCGGTAGAGGGTTTCCTGTCGGTGAAACCTTTTGGATTTGTTTTTAATTCTGATTTAACCTGGGGATTAGGTTTATAATGATCATTTTGGGCCATAATCCTCGTAAACAGTCCATTAATCCTCTGCTATGATAATTTCCTGGTCTTTGGCTCTGATACTCTTTTTCTGCGCTTAATCCATGTTTTCTTGTTGCCATGCAGGGCTACGTAGAGTTTATAAGGCATATGTGCTCAATAGAACACGACGAAACATGAATTTAAAACCTGGAGGTCGATTTCCTTTGGTAAATCGAAAGCAAGAGAGTCATCACCCTCTTCCTTCGAATCGTTTTCGAAAATAGCAAAAAGAACATTAATCCCTACAAAATACAAACAAAACGTTATAAAATCCATGCATTTATTGGTTAACTTCTGCAGAGGCATATGGAGGGAGCGTGGCCGTTGGATGGTGTTAGAGTCGGTCCTTACAGCCCTCCGTCAGTGATCATTTCGTTTTTTGCATATTCATTCTTAGGTGTCTCGCTTGTTCCACTTCGTTGCATTTCGCTAGAAGCATGCCATTGATTGACGAGGGGGTCTGTTGTTTTATGTTTCCTCATGCTACACCTGCAGGGCTATTTAAAAAATTTCCCAAAAATCACTCAAAATCATCATCATTTCATTTATGGTCATTAAATGTCAATAAGGGTCTTTAGTCCTAGAGTCTAGGGTTTTTGAGTCATTTGCATACATGCCATAAAGCCTGCAGGATGAGGATGGTTCCGCAAATTTTGGTTTCATGTTTTATTATCATTACCATTTAAAAACATTTCTAGTCCAAAACTCTGTTTTGGAACTAGAAATTGTTCAATGTTTTTGTAATAAATTGTATTCATTTCACCAAGAAGAAGTTTCAATGCAGACCCCTGATCTTTTCCTAAGCTAAAGAGCCATACCCCTGCAAGAGACAACAAAATCATCAGTTCAAAACTCAAAAAAGCCAAAAGAGAGATATTGTATTAAAAAGCCAAATGTGAAAATGCAAAAACATTGTAATATGGGTTATCAAATAGATTTGGATCAAAGCTGATTGTGAAAGATATTTACATCATGTATAAAATGTCAAACAAGTTCATTTGCATAGATCCGCAGCATAGAAGTCGAAATCTGGAGTTTGGAGGCTGAAATCGAGTTTTGGAGCATCGTTGACAGAGTTTGGAGGTCGTGAGACCCACTTGGGCAAAAGCGACCCACTTGGCAAAAGCGACCCACCTGGGCGTTTTCTCCAGTGTAAATTACAACGCATGCGACCCACTTGGCAAAAGCGACCCACTTGATCGCATGCGACCCACTTGATAACAGAGTTCAGAAAAGTTGTGTTGAGCGCCCAGTTTCGATTTAAATCATCTCCAGCTGCCTTCAAACAGGTTCTAAATTATTGCTCAGTAGATTTTAATGTGTTGGTGATATCTTGAAGACTTTAAACATTTGAATGGAAGAGTAAAACCCTACAGTCATGGCAGATTTGTTCCTCAGGGTTTTAAAATGTATATGGATGGTTTTATGAGTTTTTTCCCACCTTATATCATTGATATATCTACCTTTGCATGTATTGTCAAAGTCCCACTGTCTTCACACCCATTATACCACCGTGGTCATCATTATTGTTTTACCACTGTCATGGCTTGTGTTCCATGGTGATCATGGTCATATTGCGTCTCACTGCCCAATGATAAAAACGTTCTTATACTCATTGTTCACTGCCCATTGAAAAACACAGTCTTGTGATTCATTGTTCCCTTTGACAAAGTTTATCCAATATTCTAAAGGCTGCCTGCTCCCATTTGTCAAATTTCACTTGCAATTAAAACAGAGACTGTGCTTCTATCTCAAATCCACCTAAAACAGAGCTGTTATCATTGTTTGTTTCCTTATGGTGCTTTGACAATGGGGGATATTTATTGGGTGTTGAAACATACATTATAACTCTGTTTTCACTGCACTTATATCAGTATACATATTGCCAATATCTTGTTTAAAGCCATGTCAGAGACAGAGTCAGTGTATGAGCAAGGGTCAGGCAGTGATTCCACGACTGAAGGTAATGTGCCAGGGGGGTCTCATAGAGTTGTCAGAGGTGGTAATCATCGCAGAGAGGAGCCTACTTCTTTGGCTCGGTTGCAGGCATGTCCACTAGCAATGGATTGTTTTCGGTATTTGTCATGTTTCCGATTTTGTGAGATGATTGCACAAACCCGCCTTCATCGTGAATTGGCCCGTCTGTTTGTTCTACATTTACGGGATGGCCGGGTAAATATTTCCGGGGTTGATTTCATTTTGTCACCCTTGACTATTGCTCAAGCCACCGGCATACCAAACATAGGCGAGGAATGGAACAAATGTCAGCATTTAGAGAAATTCCACTATGAGCCATACATTAAAACTGGATATATGAGTTACTTGAGCAGAGTTTTTCCATTCAGATTCTTGAGGGATGAGTTTGCACCGCTGATGAAACTCATCATTCAGTATTTTAGTTGTGAGGGCAGATATGCTCATCTCTTTGCGTACCATATTCGTTTGTTGATGCACTTCACAAGGGTACGTATGATGAATATTCCGTACTTCATATATCGCAACATAGAGAGGATGGTGATTTTTGTGCAAAAGAAGACGAGCCCAGCGCAACAGTACAGGAGTATATACCATTATGCTTTGATCAAGATCATAGTGTTACATCAGTTGGCATAGCAGGGCATCACTTGGGAGGATTTCATTTCTAGAGACTTTTTCAGAGTGCCACAGCCGCCTCCTGAGACAGTTCATGATGCAGGAGAGCCTTCACACCAGCCGGACATGCCTGAGGTTGAGCATATCAGCGCTCCTTTGGTTCGGACATATCAGCGAGGCCACAGGATCTTATTTGCAGCGACACGACGAGTATTATCTCCACATGATGTGGAAGGGGTCTTGCCGACTTCATCAGCAGAGCGAGTATTATCTCCACATGATGTGGAAGGGGTCCCGCCTTCTTCTTCAGCGTAGGTACAGATACAGGACAGGGGCAAGAGGCCCATGCATGATGAGGGCCCATCAGGAGGCAGGGACACAGATTTCACAGTCATTGATGTTGATGCGAGCTCTCCCAGCTCGAAACTGAGGGAAGTCATCCAGGAGCAAAGGGCCGAGAATGACAAGCTGAAAGATCAATTGCAGAAGGATCAATGGGTGATTAACTATTTGGAGCAGCGCAACAAACAGCTTGAGGATGAGCTCACATATTATGAGTTGCGTCGAATCCGTGAGGACCGACAGTGGAATCGAAAGAGACCTGGTGACATGACACCAGCTGACCGAGATACTGTACTCACACATGTGAACATTCATCTGGAGAAATTGTTGGCGAAGGCCAATCGAGACAAAGACATGCTTCGTCACATGAAAGGCCATTATTGGGCTCGCACGCACGTCTGCAAAGCGAGGATGAAGATTCTGAAGAGGAGGTTGCGCGAAGCACTAAGACGGCGGAAAAGGCCTAATCCACTTCGGATTTTAACCGAAGCTTCGTTGAATGGGCAGGATACATGATGGAGGACCTCCGCTCCGAATTTGGGCAAATTCGGAGAAAATTTTGTCATTTTCAAATTTTTGGGTCAAAAAACAGATTTTTCAGTTAAGTGGGTCTCACCCTCATATGCTCACTTTTTTTCGGGACACTTGCTGGAGGAAATTTTTGCATTTTTGGATTTTTCATGGTTAGTTATGCATCCTCAGACATCACCTAAGCATTTCATCAAAATCTGGATGGTCAAAGAGCTCAAAACCACCATGAAAACCACCTTGCTGCCACCTTTTGCACCAGCAGGAAGTACTTCTGGGAGAAAGAAGTTTTGGAGGGTCAAATGAGCTCCACATTGGGAAATTCCACTTGGGTTGGATAGTCAACATCCAGGGCTTTCCAACGAGCTATCATGAGCTCAATTTGGATGCCGGGAAGTACCTCAAATTCAGGCTGGAAAAAATGCGACCCACTCGGCTCAAATGCGACCCACTTAAATTTTTTGCTGAATTTTCAACTGCCAGCTCAGATTTTCGCCTAGTATGGATCAGTTTTGTTTGTGGATGGAATTTTTGGGTTTTTATGATGTAAATGTATATTGGGCATGTAAATTTGGCTTATTTTTATCTCTTCTAGAAGATTCACTCACAAAAAGGGTAAAAATCATGTAATGGATCAGTTTCCACTCTTTTAGAGGCAAGTTGTTAGCTGCCTAGATTGTAGTTCCATGATTAGAATTGGTTGAAACTGATCCCTGAAGAGGGAATTCGACCCCTAGAGGCGGGGAAAGGTGTTAGAGTGATCTATATATTGTAATTTCTGAGGCATTCTACAGGGGGGACTCTTGGGATACTTTTGATATCATTGTACATATTTTTCATATTTGGCTAAGGAAAGATCAGGGGTTTTGCGGCACTTGTTGGGATCCTTGTGGTGTTCTGTTCTTGATGGTGTTTCTTCTTTGTTTACTGTAAGTTTCTTCATGTTTAATGTATGCCATCCTTTCATTATGCTTCTGAACTAAATTGAATGAGTGAATAAGGTTAAATCCATTGTTTACAGTGCTTGGCCTTTGAATTCAGTTAGTTCTATATGTTTTCAGCTGTTTGGAGAGGATCCAAGTTCTTCTTTGCCCTCTTCAGCTCCTCGTCGGTCTAATCTGCTCATATATCCAATCAAAAGCATCAAGACATTCACCTACCTCGCCCCAACTCGAAATCTGCAAAGGTCTGACCTTATCCCCGGACCCAAAATTTTTTTTTCCCATTTCTCCAGCAAAAACCCAAAAATCAAAAAAACAAACATACCTATCTCTTTACTAGCCTAAAATCAGTTCCTATTGTAAGTCATCTCGCATCCTATTGCTCATTTTCTCGAGATTGATGGAGAGAGCCCTCTCCTGTCCTCGTAGGGCTAGCTACGAGGCTGAGCGTGGTTTGATGTAGCCTTGAGTTTTACTTCATTTCAGCCTGAGGTAAATTTGAGCGCTAACAGATGGCATCATCCAACGGTTCAAATTTATCGAGAGTGATCGTGGAGTGAGTGAACGGAAGATCAAATCCGAGCCGTCGATCTGCAGAGATTGACGGTCGAGATTGAAAGGGGCGGTCAGAGGAGAAGGATGAATCTGAGCCGTCGATCGCGTAGAGATCGACGGTCGGGATCAAGCGACGGAAAGTCAGCTAAGGGTAAACGTTGACTGGGCAACGAAATCGGGCGATGAAATATGGACTGTCGATCTGCAGATCAGATCGACGGCAAAGATTGATTTGCTGTGGTACGAAGGCTGGTTTATCGCGTGAGCACTTTGATTATACATCGGACACTTTCGAAGAGCAATAGCCGTTGGATGAGTGGGCCCAGATCGGATGACGGAGATTGATTTCGCTGGGCATCCTGGTCTGGACTATAACGCGCAATGGACGATTGTTGCGCGGTGGTTTTCAAATCGTACAAGGGACACGCGTCAACTGTCGTATGGAATCACTGGCTGCCGGGGAAAAATCGCCCTCCGCTGAAGAGCGGTGCGAAAGAAACCACCTGGGTTTGGAAAACAACACGTGGATGGGGGGGGGGGTCCACAGGGATGGCGCATTCCGCACCGTCCGATCTGCGAAGCAGATCGATGGTGGAGATTGCTCCATCATCTATACGGGCGGAACCTTTGGGAATAAATTAAAACCCAAAAAACACAAATAACAAAGGTTTCCCGCGGTTTGGCGGAGAAAAATTAATTCAAAAGGATAAGCGCCCGATGGGTTTAGCAGTTGGTTCTGGCACTCGGGCGCATGGGCGAAAAGGGTTAGGGACTTAGCCTGAGGGGGCTTAAGTCCAGAACATAGAAAATATGCATTTTTCATGAATTTTTAATGGTTTTTGAAGGAAATAGAGGATTCCGATAAGGCTAAGAAGGAGTCTTAGACCTTATGAAATGGATTTTATGAAATGGGAAGGGAAGAAATCATGAAATTATGGGATTTTCATGGGGAATGGGAAAATAGAAAATGAGGTTAGTATGGGAAGGAGAAAAAGGGAAAAATGGGGTTTGCAGCAGTATTATGGCTTTGGAAATCAGCAGGATTCTGAGTTCTGAAGGGAAACAGTAGTGAATATTACCCAAGGATAGGATATTATCAAAAGTCTTCAAGTATCAGCAATTTTAGTAATGAAATTGTTTCTTGAAGGCTATCCAACATCATTTAGTCACCATCTGATATGACAGATTTTTATGGGTGGCTAACAGTGGCTCCACTTGGGGATGGTGCCTTCTTGAAGGCATCAAGAACTGCAGACTTGTATTCTCTGGGAGGCTGATCAGTTGCCTCACCCATTGGGCTATTCTCTTCTGCTTGAATGATCTTCTTTTGCTCTGGAAACAAGTTATCAATCATTGAAAAACAATAGAACTTTTATCAACAAACTTTCTACCTACCCAATCCTACTGATCTAACATTTTTTCTTCATCTGAGTGCAGTTGGATTGGCAAACTCTCTTACAAAATTTTATTCTTTTGAAAGCATAAAAACTAATCTAATTCTATTCCTTATTTATCCCTGAACTCAGATTAAACAGTTGAGCTCAGATATATCTCTACCTAATCTACTGTATGTTGGGATTAAGCTGTCCAACAGACTTTCATTCTCTAAATTCTACAACAGAAATTTAAAAACAGCCAAGTCAAGATTAAGCTGTTTGACTTGCTGTGATCTATGGTATAAAAACAAACTGCACATAGATTATTATTTGTAGAAAATAAAAAATAAAAAATGGAAGGCTTAAGATTTGAAAGTTTTTCATCATGGCCTTCTCCTTTCTTCACAGCTCTGTTTTTGCTTTGTTTTGAGTTGTTTTTGCTTTTCTTCTGGTTCAGGTTTTAAGCTGATTAGAACCAGATATTTACATTTCTTTGACTCAGAATTTTATCATAGATTTGAGTCATCTTATTTTGGAAACTTTGGTTCAGATTTTGAGTTTGTTTGAACCTTCAATTTCTAACCTAAACTATCTACTGATAAGCCAAGATTAAACAGTTTTGGCAAATCGAATTCACTATCCTATCAGCAGAAAATTTAAAGCTAATTAGTCAAGATTAAACTTTTTGACTAACTAGAAGTGTGGTTTGTAGGAGTGGCATTTAAGCTTGCACACTTTCAGATTTGTTTCTCCTTTTTGGCATGGGGCTTTGCCTTTGTTGTTTTCATTTCTGCCCTCTTTTCTTTGATTTTGTATTTTTTATTTTTCATAACTTTTGAATGCAATGGTTAGACTATGATATTTATAATGGTAAAACAAAAAGGCTTTGGAACTTAAGATTCTTGGCAGAAGTAATGCTTGAGCATCCTGCCATTGACATGACCTCCATATAGGTCTTCTCCATTCAATTCTTTTAAGAAAAATGTATTATGACCCCTCTCAGCATGAATAATATAGGGCCCCTTCCACAAGTTCTCAAACTTGCCATGTTTCCCCTTCTCTTCTCTTCTTGAATCCCATTTGAGAAAAATACTTCCAACCTGGAAATTGTTTGCCTTGGTCCTCTTATCAAATAGTTTCTTCATTTTTTCTTGGACCAATTGTGTTCTTTCATAAACTTCTTCCCTAGTCTGCTGTAAATGGATTGTTTGGTTGATCCTCCCCTGCATATCATTTTCTTCAACCTGTACTTCTTGAAGGAGTTTCATGACTGGAACTCCCAATGAGGTAGGAAAAATTGCATCCATGCCATAAACTAACTGATAGGCGGACATATTTATTGATTTCTTTGTAGTTAATCTATCAGCCCATAAGGCATGAACCAGCTTACTGTGCCATGATTTTTGATTCTGTTCCAACAGCTTTTTAATGATATTGATGAGACTCTTGTTGGAGGATTCAGCTAATCCATTTCCTTGGGGATAGTAAGCAGTGGAATGACCCAAGGTTATATGGTATTTGTGACAGAAATCAACCATATTCTTAGATTTAAAAGCAGCAGCATTGTCTGTTATGATTTTTTTGGGACAACCAAATCTGGATAGGATATGGGTTTCAAGAAACTTGATAATGATGGAGTCATTAGCATTCCTGGTAGGTATAGCTTCTATCCATTTGGTGAAGAAGTCAGTGGCTGTGAGGATCCACTTATGTTGAGCTGAAGAGGATGGATGAATCTCCCCAATGAAGTCCAACCCCCATTGTTGGAAAGGTGCCTCAACTCTTATAGGATGTAAGGGTAAGGGAAGGAGTTTTCTCTTGCCATCAAAGATTTGACACTTGTGGCAAGACATGACTAGCTTCTGAGTGTCTGGGAAAAGGGTAGGCCAATAGTAACCTGATCTGAGAATTTTATTCGCTTTGGCCTTCCAGTAGAGGTGACCTCCACATTCACCATCATGTAGCTCGTGCATGATCTTTCCTGCATCATCTTCAAGTAAAAATTTAAGCAAAATTCCAAGAACATTTTTCCAATATAACACCCCATCTATAATGCAAAAACTCAAAGCTTTCTGTTTCAAAAATCTAGCTTTAGTTTTAGACAAAGAAGGAGGGGCATTTAGATATAAAAGCACATAAATAATGTCAGCATACCAAGGAGAATTCAGAAATTTTTCTTCAATGAAAGGAGCAGTAGCTTCTTCTACTTCTTCCAACACGTCTACCATATTCATGTCTAATGCTTGGAAGTTAGACTCAGCCATAAGTTTTGCTAATCCCTGCCCTTTTACTAGTTTGGTGGGCCTGATTTCTAGGTCATATTCAAGAATAGTTGCAATCCATTTTCCCCTTTTACCATCAGGGTCTTGACTTAGAATGTCCTTGACAACAGTATGTGGAACAAAAGAAATTATGTGAGAGTGTAAAATGTAGACCCGAAAGTCCTTTAAAGCTTTCACTAATGTTAAGGCTTGCTTCTCCATGATACTATATTTGAGAGGAACGTCTCTTAAGGCCCTACTAAAGAAAGATATTGGTTGTTCTTGTCCCAGATCATTCTTTTGAAGCAAAACTGCAGCTATTGTATGCTCAGATGCAAAAGAAAAAATGTAAAAGTCTTTGTTAAAATCAGGACTAATCAGGACTGGTGTTTGGGTAAGAGCTTGTTTGACCAGTTCGAATGATCGTTTAGCTGGTAAAGACCATTTTACACCCACGTTTTTCTTAAGCATGTTTGTAATGTTTTTTAATAGCTCAGCAAGGTTGGGAATAAACCTTCTCAAAAAATTAATCTTTCCAATGAAAGATTGCAATTATTTGAGGCTTCTAGGGTGGCTAATTTGCAATATGCCATCTATCCTTGTAGGGTCTATTTTGATTCCCTCTTTCGAAATTATATGACCAAGAAGTTTCCCCTCTTGGAGACCAAAGAGGGTCTTCTTGGGATTCAGTGATAAGCCAAATTTCATACACTTCTCAAAAAACTTTGTTAGGTGAATCAAATGCTCTTCATCAGTTTTTGAGAAAACAGTTATGTCATCAAGGTAAATAATTATAAAATAGCCAATGTCTTCATAGAAGGCTATGTCCATGGCCCTTTGGAAGGTGGCCCCTGCGTTCATTAATCCGAAAGGCATTTTGACATACATAAAGGTGCCCCAAGGTGTGGTAAAAGCAGTTTTGATTTGATCACTTGGGAACACTAACACCTGATTATAACCTAAGAACCCATCTAATAGGGATATTCTTCTTGACCCAACTACCCTTTGAAGTATATGGTCCATCTTGGGTAAGGGGTAGTTGTCTTTTAAAGAGGCCCTATTTAAATTTCTGAAGTCAATACAGAGCCTGATTTCCCCTGTTTTCTTTCTAACAGAAACTAAGTTTGATACCCATTCTAAAAATCTAATGGGTACTATGATCCCAGCATTATACATTTTCTCGATTTCTGCCTTAACTAAAGGTAATAAAAGGGGATTTATTCTCCTTAGTTTTTTCTTAAAAGGATTTTGATTTTCCTTCAAGGGGATCTTATGCTAGATGATGCGGGTATCATATGATTTTAAGTCTTTGTATTCCCAAGCAAACACATCTTTAAATTCTTTGAAAAGCTCTATGTATTGAAATTTTATGTGAGCTGGGAGGGTGCGGGATAGCTTGATCATCTTGGGTTCTGCTAGACCGCCTATGTTATGTTCTTCTACATTTGTTTCCACAGGCTCCATTCTTGGTTCTTTAGCCACATCGTTGAGATCAAACAGGTGTTCTAAAGGTGTGAGACCTCTTGGGATTTTATCATTTTTGCATTGTAAAACTTCCAAGTCTTCTTGGTCTTCATTGTTCATTATTTCTGCTTCAAAAATATTCTCACAATGATTTATGTTAGCAGGATATGTTATTTTCGCCTCTGGGATTTGTTCAATATATAAACAATTTTCTTTATGGCTAGTTCCTGGTGTTGGTATGCTGAAATCATTTTCTGATTTCAAGAAATCATCTATGTGTTTGTCAGACTCAAACATCTGCCAGTGATATTCGTTATCAGGCACAACAGGTCTGTGTTTCACCTTTATACTGAATTGTTCATTTATCTCAGGTACTTGGCAATTGCTGGCAGTGAAGGCAAGTTCATTTGCTAGATGATTCAGTGCTCTAGGGATGAAAATGAGTTCATATTTTTTGAAAGTTTTTAATAAGTCAAGGGCATCATTTCGATATTCCCTAAGCCTTGGATTCTTGGCTGAGTATTCTCCTTTGATTTTTTTGATGATAAGTTTAGAATCACCTAAAATAAATATTTTCTGGGCTTCTAATTTTTTAAGCAGTTGCAAGCCTAGGAGAAGTGCTTCATACTCAGCAATATTGTTAGTACATGGGAAGTCTAACTTGTATTAAAAACTCTGATTTGTGTTTTGGATCCAGACACCTGCCCCTGCACTGGTTTTATTACAGGATCCATCGAAATTTATTGTCCAAAGTATTTCTGACTCATTTTCATTTTCTTGTTGTTGTTGATCGTCAATGTTTTGAACTTGATTCGAGGTAAGATTGGATTGTTTTGGTGAACTGATTGGGTCTATGTTTTCTTTACCTTGTTGAGTAATTTCATCTTTGTTACACAAGATAAAGGAATCTAAACTTGATTGAATAGAATAGATTGGAGTGTTGTTTGGTTTGTCCATGTTACTCACCATGTACTTCATGTGGGATTATCTGTATAGTCTTCTGTTTTGGTTAAAAACAGAGATGGTGGCATAAGACATGTCCATTTGAAGGCTTCCCTGAAGTTTGGCTCCCCGTGATCTTGATAAGAGCATGCCATACTTAGGGGGAATGTCAGCTACAACTATATCCATTACTAGATTCTTGGCAGGGATCTGAGCTAGGTTAACACATAAATCTTTGATTAAACCCAAACATTTGACTCTGCTTGTGTCAAAAGAATACAAATCTTTGTATGGTTTAGTAATTTCTAAGCCTAAGCTTTCCATTACTACCTTGGGCATTAGATTGTGTGAAGCTCCAGAATCTAACATGGCATTGTGTAAAATTTTATCGTGTATGTTCAAACTAACATAGAAGGGAGGGACTGGTCCTTCTTGATATTTTCCTTCAACCTCTGGGCCAAACAACAACTCAGGCTTGTCATCCGTCAAGTTTAAGGTATCAGTATCACTTCCTAAGTTTAAAGCTTTCAAAACTTGGTTTTTGTACACTTCTTGGGTTACTAGTTCAGCTAGGGGGATGGTAATCTTTATCTTAGCAATCTCTCCCTCAAGGCTGAAAGGAATAATTGACTTGTTAATATTTACATCTGTTTTTTCAATTGAATTCTTTTCAGCAGCTTTGATTTGCTGAACCTTGTTTGGACTAGTGATAGGAATAGTTTTATTAGGACCACTAGCTGAAGTGCTAGGGGTACTCTGTTCAACATCTGGCCGGACTCCCTTGTCTTTGTTTAAATCTAGTTTTTTGGCCGATATGTTGGTTTTTTCTGCTATCTTTTTGGGCTGGTTTTCTGCGTTTTTCTTGACAGCAGTGCTAGTATTCTTATCTTTTGAATTATCTACACTTCCCTTGCTCCTAAGATCATACTGTTTGTGTACCTCCATTATTGCATTTTCAAAACCTAATCTATAGTCATCGGAATCTTCATAGGTGTTTTTATTTTGATCATCTGAGAAGAAACCCATTTCCTCCACAGTGAGGAAAAAATCATCCCCATTGTCTAATCCAACCAAGTTTACATGTGATTCTTCCAACCTTTCCAACTCCCTGTCTTCCTCATATTGATCTACATAATTCTGTTGAAAAGGAGGTCTAATTTGTTGGTCATTTTCTTTTTTCTTATCTTGATTGTTATCTCTTCTATAATTCTGATTTCTATTTCTGTTTTGATTGTTTTGAAGTGCAGTCTGGTTTTGATTTGCTTGTGCTTTCTTAATTATGCTCATCTCTTTCATCATTTCTTCCAACATTCTCTCCATTTTTGAGCTTGAAGTAGAAGGAGGGGATTCCTCTCTGAAAGATACTCTCTTTTCAGTTTTAATTCTTGCCCTCTTTTCTATTAAGTTGACTTCCACAGAAAGAGCACCCCTTTTCATATCCTCGAGAGTTGCAAAATCTCTTTCTCTTAGCGAATAAGTCATGTTAGAGTCAAAACCTTCAGAAAATTTATTTAAGGCTGAGCCTTGTGGGGGTTTTAGTTCTGGGGAAAGTGCATTATATACACTGTTAAATCTAGTACAATAGGCTTGTACACTTTCCCCAGGGTTTCTACGGAGGTTATTGTAATCAGCAAGGACTTGGAGAGGATTCTTCTTTACTTCCCATTTGTTTAGGGACGTTTGATGGAAGGCTTGGAGATCATTAATACTACGGGGGGCTAAACCTTTAAACCATTTTCTTACTTCTCCCCATAAGCTTTGAGCAAATAATCTAAGCTTGACAGAATCATCATCGATCTCATTTATGTCAAAGTAGTCATCCATCTTATCCACATGTTGTGATACAGTTACAACATTGCTAGCATCATATAATTGAATTTTGGACTGATAGTCCTGTGGAAGGTTGACTAACGGTACAGGAAGGACTAGGGGAGCATACCGTGCTGCCATGATATGTGGCGGGGGTGGGTTTATAAGGGGTGGATTGACAAGAGGAGGTGTGGGCTGAAGTGGAGTGGCTTGAACAGTGGATGAAGGATGGACAGAAGTGGATGGACCAACAGTAGATTGCTGAGCTGATCTTGGATGAGAGACACCTAAGTTATGAAGGAAGTGTAAATCAGGAGGTGTTGTTTCTCTACTACTAGGATGTTCACTCGTCTCGGGAGATGAAAGTGAAGACTCAGAATCTAGTTGATCTAAATCACCAAATGACCTAGTCCTAAAGGGATTAACTAAGTCAGCTTGTGATTGTTGTAGAGCCGAAATATTTTCAGGGATTGACTTGGCTCTTGGGAGTGATCTGAAAATAGTCAAATATTTAATCTTAGGAGACTTCCTAAGTATATTTTCAGGGTTGTAAACCTCGACAAGTGGGTTCGGGTCAGGGTAGGCTCTAGTATAAATCTTTCTTGAAGCCACTATGTTGTGTTTTTAGACCCAAATAACAAGAAAAGTTCAACCAAGTATGACAATATTTGAGCGGTTAAATATATGTTTACACAAATTTTAATCCTACAGTCCCCTAACTGGATTTGAATGATATTACAAATGATAAAGGTTCTTCCCAGTGGAGTCTTAAGGCCTGTTCAGGATTGTCGAGTCGCCAGGTGGAAAGTTCAGAATGTTTTCTAAGGGGTACACTGTCCACCACAGTGCTTGTGAAATATCCTTTTGCAAGGATATTCTAAAACACCACAAACTCTAACCAGAGATTGACTGGGTGGGCATTCACCAGATATTTCACCTCAAAAAGAGGATGAGATCCGGAGGCTACCTGGCCCTTTCCAGACTCAGTCTAAGAGTACAAGGTAAAACACATCAAAAGGTAAGTGATATATAAGAATGAGTGTTTTACTACAAAGTGGAAGTTTTTAGCTCCTGAGGAGGTAGAAGGTTTTATGGTCCACTACCATGTTTATTATGAAGCCAAACTTGAAATGTTTTTGGGTTTTTATGAGTTATTCGGTTTTAGTGGTTAAGAGAGTGTTCTAAGTATGATTTTTCACTTAGCTAAGGTGTTCAAACAAACATAGTTGCTCTTATGGCTTGGTAACTGGTTCCTTCAAGGTTTGATAAGGGTTAAAAGGAATCCTAAGGGTTACTTATTTTGTCACTGATTCAATTAAGTCTTATCATGATTACCATTTGTTAGGCAGTGCTTGAAGAAAGTTACTTATGTTATACTGGACCTAAAAATTTTGAGGAAGGGTTTTTCAAACTTCTAATTCTCAGTAGGTCCCACCATGATCGCCATTATGTTGGTGGCGATGAGGTGGCTAATAATCACTGGATATTCTTGAAAATAAGGGATTTCTGAAGTCTTAAGGGGTACTTAGATTGTTACTGACTCAGAGGTCCCACCGTGATCGCCATTTATGTTGGTGTCCCGTGTTTTGACAGTTTGGAAAACCAAAAGACAAGGCAACATCAGAACCAATCTTTAGAGTTCCAGGATCTAGTCCTCCTATTCTCAGAGAGGGATCTCTCAAATATTTGTTTGCAAAGGTTTATCTTGTGTGCTTTGAGTATGGATTTTAGACTAGTTATAAAGTGCAGATGTTTGTTTGGTTGGGTTGAGTTTAATACAGGAGAACATGAAAGGTCTAAGAAATATAGACAGAAAGAGGAAATATCTGGTTCATTGGGCAATGGAGTCTAAATAAGGTCATGACAAACTCTTCAAGAGATATGGGATATCAAAGGGAAAATCTAAATTGGCCACAGGATCCTTTTGTTTTTGGAATGAAGTGAACATTAATGATTTGGAAAGAGAAGTTTAATTCTCAACAAAGGGAACTTGAAGAACAGAACGTAACAATAAAGAAATATTTGATAGACAGGGCTAACCATAATTTCTACAAACATTCTTTAAGCAAATAATGACTTCGAGACGACTTTTAAAATGAAATCTAAGATTCGGGGAACTCCCTATTTCCTCAGAGATTTTATTTTAAAGGACTTAGAAAACATAAAATATTCACTGATAGTTGCAGTCATAGAAGAGGGAACACCTAAATAACATCTATGTTTACAACTATAAAGACCTTCAAAACAACTGTTCAAGCAATGGCAAAGGGCAAGATCAAAACCGACCTCTCTGATTAACTTAAAACAATGGTACTTCAAAGGGAGACTTCAATAACAACTTTCAAGTGATGGCAAACAAGCAGGGAAAACCATAAATCATGCTAAAACCAACTATTTGAGCTATTATAGAAATAAACAAGCATGAAGACTAAAGATAAAGTTTAAAGCCTCTAAAATACTTCAGCAGAAGAAAACATAAAACAGTGAAGGATGAACAGGTCTAAGGTGCTTCCAAGAGTCATTTCTTAGCCTAAAACTTTCAAGCTACTGTAGTAAGAATATATGAAACATAATGAAAACAGGGGAAAAACATAGAACAAATTCAGAATACTTCACCAATATCCAAGCTCATGAATCCAATGATAGAGCCTTCTGAGGAACGGATATGCAACAACATTATCAAGACATCCGAGACTTCAATTTGCTTTTCAACTTCAATAGACTTGTATATTTATTTCAGAGAGTTTCAAAGTTACAACTTGTGATCAAAAAACAACCCACACTCACTCATCTTCTGCTGTAGTATATATAGAAGGATGAGGAGGTGAGATCTGATAAAAGATCTCATTTACAATTAATACAGAATTAAATGGCTCATGGGACCTTGAGGGACTCAAATGAGGAGATTTACATAATGATTTTAAGCTTGGTAGGAGTTTTGTTGACCTTTGAGGCATTGTGTGGTGATGAAGTAACTCTGCAGATATTCTTTGCATTGAAGTTCCTGGCAGAAGTAACTTCTTCGGCTGTGTCGAGGCAAAAATCTGATCTTGATCAATAAATTCAGCTCCTGATTGAATACTTTGAGGCACAGGTGGCACTTTAATCACTGGGAGGAATCAATTCGCCTCCATTTTGTGGCGGTGGAGGGTGTCCTGCCGGTGAAACCTTTTGGATTTGTTTTGAATTCTGCTTTAACCCAGGGATTAGGTTTATAATGATCATTTTGGGCCATAATCCTCGTAAACAGTCCATTAATCCTCTACTCTGATAATTTCCTGGTCTTTGGCTCTGATACTCTTTTTCTACGCTTAATCCATGTTTTCTTATTGCCATGCAGGGCTGCGTAGAGTTTATAAGGCATCTGTGCTCAATAGAACACGACGAAACATGAATTTAAAACCCGGAGATCGATTTCCTTTGGTAAATCGAAAGCAAGAGAGTCATCACCCTGTTCCTTCGAATCATTTTCGAAAATAGAAAAAAGAACATTAATCCCTGCAAAATAAAAACAAAACGTTATAAAATCCATGGATTTATTGGTTAACTGCTGTAGAGGCATATGGAGGGAGCGTGGCCGTTGGATGGCATCATCCAACGGTCCAGATTTATCGAGAGTGATCGTGGAGTGAGTGAACAGAAGATCAAATCCGAGCCGTCAATTTGGAGAGATCGAAGGTCGAGATTGAAAGGGGCGGTCAGAGGAGAAGGATGAATCTGAGCCGTCGATCGCACAGAGATCGACGGTCAAGATCGGGCAACGGAAAGTCAGCCTAGGGGAGAACGTTGACTGGGCAATGGAATCGGGCGATGAAATATGGACCGTTGATCTGCAAATCATATCGACGGCGGAGATTGATTTGCTGTGGTACGAAGCTTGGTTTATCGCACGGGCACTTTGATTATACATCGAAAACTTTCGAAGAGTGATAGCCGTTGGATGAGTGGGCCTAGATCGGACGACGGAGATTGATTTCACTGGGCATCCTGGTCCGGACTATAACGCGCGATGGACGACGGTTGTGCGGCGGTTTTCAAATCGTACAAGGGACACGCGTCAACTGTCGTATGGAATCGCTGGTTGCCGGGGAAAAATCGCCCTCCGCTGAAGAGCGGTGTGAAAGAAACCATGTGGGTTTGGAAAATAGCGCGTGGATGGGGGGGGTCCACAGGGATGGCGGGTTCCGCACCGTCCGATCTGCGGAGCAGATCGATGGTGGAGATTGCTCCATCATTTATACGGGCGGAACCTTTGGGAATAAATTAAAACCCAAAAAACACAAATAACAAAGGTTTCTCGCGGTTTGGCGGAGAAAAAATAATTCGAAAGGATAAGCGCCCGATGGGTTTAGCAGTTGGTTCTGGCGCTTGGGCGCATGGGCGAAAAGGGTTAGGGACTTAGCCTGAGGGGGCTTAAGTCTAGAACATAGACAATATGCATTTTTCATAATTTTTTAATGGTTTTTGAAGGAAATAGAGGATTCCGATAAGGCTAAGAAGGAGTCTTAGACATTATGAAATGGATTTTATGAAATGGGAAGCGAAGAAATCATGAAATTATGCGATTTTCATGGGGAATGGGAAAATAGAAAATGAGGTTAGTATGGGAAGGAGAAAAAGGGAAAAATGGGGTTTGCAGCAGTATTTTGGCTTTGGAAATCAGCAGGATTCTGAGTTCTGAAGGGAAACAGTAGTGAATATTACCCAAGGATAGGATATTATCAAAAGTCTTCAAGTATCAGCAATTTTAGTAATGAAATTGTTTCTTGAAGGCTATCCAACATCATTTAGTCACCATCTGATATGACAGATTTTTATGGTGGCTAACAATTAGAATTTTTCTCTGTTCAAGGATTTTGGGTACTTTAATTTGTATTTGGAACAATGGACGTCGGTACTCTATCTGTTGCTTTACTATTCTACATACTGCTATTTCACTTTCTTATAGATGCCTCGGGCATATTTGGATGCTTTCTCAAATTGTCGATAATCTCCATGTGGACCGTTACTGGGTTTTATATCAAGTCCTTGTATGTGACATGGGGTATTTTTCTATCACTGTCTGGGGTGGGACTTCCACATTTATGGATGGATATTTGGGTTCCAATCTTCAGATGTGAAAATGTAATGACTTCATGGACTGTTTTACTTCATATAATATATTCAAAACAACGTTTTTTCTCATGTGAAAAAAAAAATGATTAATGTTTATCACTCTGCCTTCAAAACTAGCGATGCTGGTCTATGTTGTTGGTTTATTGATATGGTCTCATGGTATTTTTATATTTGGGACATATCACACTCCTCACATGATTAGCGTTTTTCTCTGTTCAAGGATTTTGGGTACTTTAATTTGTATTTGGAACAATGGACGTCGGTACTCTATCTGTTGCTTTACTATTCTACATACTGCTATTTCACTTTCTTATAGATGCCTCGGGCATATTTGGATGCTTTCTCAGATTGTCGATAATCTCCATGTGGACCGTTACGGGGTTTTATATCAAGTCCCTGTATGTGACATGGGGTATTTTTCCAATCACTGTTTGGGGTGGGACTTCCACTTTTCTGGATGGATATTTGGGTTCCAATCTTCAGATGTGAAAATGTAATGACTTCATGGACTGTTTTACTTCATATAATATATTCAAAACACCGTTTTTTCTCTTGTGAAAAAAAAATGATTAATGTTTATCACTCTCCCTTCAAAACTAGCGATGCTGGTCTATGTTGCTGGTTTATTGATATGGTCTGATGGTCTTTTTATATTTTGGACATATCACACTCCTCACATGATTATGATTAGCGTTTTTCTCTGTTGCAGGGTTTTGGGTACTTTAATTTGTATTTGGAACAATGGACGCCGGTACTCTATCTGTTGCTTTACTATTCTACATACTGCTATTTCACTTTCTTATAGATGCCTCGGGCATATTTGGATGCTTTCTCAGATTGTCGATAATCTCCATGTGGACCGTTACTGGGTTTTATATCATGTCCCCGTATGTGACATGGGGTATTTTTCTATCATTGTCTGGGGTGGGACTTCCACTTTTCTGGATGGATATTTGGGTTCCAATCTTCAGATGTGAAAATGTAATGACTTCATGGACTGTTTTACTTCATATAATATATTCAAAACAACATTTTTTCTCTTGTGAAAAAAAAGGATTAATGTTTATCACTCTGCCTTCAAAACTAGCGATGCTGGTCTATGTTGCTGGTTTATTGATATGGTCTGATGGTCTTTTTATATTTTGGACATATCACACTCCTCACATGATTAGCGTTTTTCTCTGTTCAAGGATTTTGCGTACTTTAATTTGTATTTGGAACAATGGACGTCGGTACTCTATCTGTTGCTTTACTATTCTACATACTGCTATTTCACTTTCTTATAGATGCCTCGGGCATATTTGGATGCTTTCTCAGATTGTCGATAATCTCCATGTGGACCGTTACTGGGTTTTATATCATGTCCTTGTATGTGATATGGGGTATTTTTCTATCATTGTCTGGGGTGGGACTTCCACTTTTCTAGATGGATATTTGGGTTCCAATCTTCAGATGTGAAAATGTAATGACTTCATGGACTGTTTTACTTCATATAATATATTCAAAATAGCGTTTTTCCTCTTTTAAAGTTTCATTTTTTTTGAAAAATTGAACCTGCCGTCGCTATACCGACGCCTTGTAAGTGTCAGAATTGCAACAGATTAGAAACATCGGAAGAGAGACAGTATAAAAATTTCGGACGAGTGACGTTCAAAACGTCGGACCACATTTCGTCGGAATTGCGATAGTTTACAAACGTCAGAAGAGCGACGTCCAAAATGTTGGACCACATTTCTTCAGAATTGTGGCAATTTACAACCGTCAAAAGAGCGATGTCCAAAACGTTGGAGCACACTGCGTCGAAATTGCGACAGTTTACAAACGTCGGAAGAGTGACATTCAAAACGTCGGACCACATTTCGTCGTAATTGTGAGAGTTTACAGACGTCTGAAGAGCGACGTTCAAAACGTCGGACCACATTTCGTTGGAAGTGTGACAGTTTACAAAGGTGGGAAGTGCGACGGATTGGGAAATGTCGGAAGAGTGACGCTTGTTTGGAAGCGACAGAAAAAGTGTCGATAGTGCGACACTTTTTAATTGCGTCGGAATTGCGACGGTATGGTAAACCACGTTTTTCTCGCCCTCGAACTGTCGCTCTTGCGACGACTATGTGTCGGAATAGCGACGAATTGGTCATCGGAATTTCCGCCAAATTTTCTAGTGTCCACAGGTCATCTGACCTAGAGACCATATTGACTTGAACGGTGTTTGGTGGTGGAATGGGAAAAATACCCATGAGAACGAGGTCCTTGAAAATACCAAATGCTATACTGTCAGAGGGATTAGGGATTTGATCCACGTATGGTACGTTGTTCTCGGAGGATGAGGTGAAGAAAGACAATTGATCGATAGTAATAATCTTGCCCTCATGTGGAAACTTCAAAATTCGAAAGAGGGTGGACGGAACACATAGCATGGTGTGGGTCCAGCTGCGACCAAGTAGAAGATTTTAGTTGAGCTTGGCATCAACAACTTCCACTTCTACGTTGAATATCTTACCTTTCAATGTAATGGTAGACTCGCGAGAACACCCAAGGTTTTAGACTCCCTTCCATCGAATGCCTCAAGGGCATTGGGAGATGAAGTGAGGGCTGGAGAGCCAATGGCCTTCCAACAAGCGGATGACATAACATAGGTAGAGGCACCTCCGTCCACAATGGCTCTATGAATGTTGAGGCAATTGATACCGACTTGTATAACAAGCTCAATTTGATGCGGAAGTCAGGGGAAAAAATTCTCTAGATTGAAGGAGAGAAGGCTAGAATCGGCAGGATCAATTCCACTGATTGCAGATAACAAATATTTCCGTTGAGATGGAAAACTCTAAAGAACTTCCAACACGGACATCACGGAAGGTGCTTGTGCCAAATCCTCAACAATTTTGTAATGTTGAGCGGCGCAGGTGTTTGGATTATAGGAATATTTTTGGAGAACACCTTTAGAAGGTGGTCGTACAATAGGTTCAGTGCTGGGCCTTTCAATTTCAAGAGGACCAAAGGTAGGTGGGGGAGGAGGGCCATCAACGAATTCGTTTCCAGCTGCCTGACGTGATCTGGCATAATCCTTCGATTGAGTGGAAATAGAAACAGGTGCAGCACCATTCATCATGAAAACCTGAGACCCAAAATTATTGTTGAAGAAGCGATGCTCTTCGTCCCTTGCCTGACAGATCACAGTCCTTTTGTTTTCTTCGTCCGGACACCTGTACACATGCAAAGAAACAAAAACATACAACGTAATACTTAAAGCATGTAACTATATATCAGTCAGAGAGGATATAATTCATTCCATTTCATAAAAGAGTAAACACATGAATGGAACCAAAATCAGAGTCGCTTATATTAATGATGACAAAAAGGGAGATTACAACCAAATTCTCTGAAGCTGTGATCTTCCTTCAGCGGGGCTTGCAGCGGAGTGTGTCTCAATGAAGCCTGTCAAGAATTTGGACAAAGCTCTCTCTTACAGGGTTCTTCTCGACTCTGCTTTCAATAATTGCCCAACTATAGTTCTCCTCCTACAAGTTCAGCTAGCTTGCCAATGGAGAGGGCAAGCTTTTATAGATGGAGGAAGGGAAGTTGGGATCCCTATAATCATGGGATAGGCCTTATCTCTTAGGAAGGTTCCATGAGAGGTGGAAAAATACTTCCTATACATGGAGATCCGGAGCCAAACCACTCAACTTCTTCTGATGATTCATTTTGGAGTTTGTTAAAACCAAAATTACGCCATTTATTTTTAAAAAACATTCCTTAATGGGCTTGGTGCGAGTGAGACACAGGGACAATGCGCCAATTGGCACGAGGGATGAACTGACTAGTCGCGCCAAGGCTAAAACATCTGTTTTTAGGGTTTTCCAGAGGAAATGTTCTTCAGGAGAATGTTTATCCTTAGGCAAGAGGATGTCATGAAGGTGTTTTCAGGAAATTTTACTGCTCACAGGTCACGGGAATAGTCCTCCAATGTGTGGGACGAGGGATTGTATGGACGGTGAAAAAATACTGTGTAACACATACTCATGTCGATAAAAGAGCAGCATAAGGATCTTAATGATACTTGTACAGGTTGTGAAATTTAGTATGAAGGTAATTTGAATAAAAAGGTAGATTCATTTCAAGATCTAGTTCAAGAACCAAAACATCTACTTCACAAAAAGGAAATATCACATGAGATGTAGTTGATGTCTGATGCCCCTAATAATGGAATGTATCACAAGTCAGTTATAGAGCATAAAGAAATAAAGCAACAAATTCCAGAGAAGATTGGAAAAGAATTAATGCGACCCAGTTCATCTCCATAAAGTTCACCCATAATTTTTGTTCATAAGCAAAACGAGACATGGGGAATAAGTGTTTATTTTAAAGTTGTTGATTCATTTAAGTAGAAAAAATTCACAGCATTATTAGATCATCAACAACCATTTGAATTTAAAACAGATGCTAGTAACAATGGAATGGAAACAGTGATTCACATATATTATTAGCTGCTTCAATACTTTCAGTCATATACTAAGTTGCAACAATCTCACTACAGTTGGATGAGGATTTCTTCAACAAATTCACTTAGTAATTAAGGACAAGGAAGGTGTAACAAGTAAAGTATTTGATATGATGTCTAGACTGTATTTGAATGCTTCAATAGTACTACATAATAGTTCATTGGTTCATGAAAGTTATGTAGAACAATATAGTACTGATGATGATTTCGAAGATAATTATGAATCATTAACTCATGATGCTCAGATAGAAGAAATCAATTATCATATTTATGACAGGTTGTTATATCATCTCGGTAAGTTATGTGTAACGCAGACAGAAAAAGTGCAGGTTATTTGGGAAGTTCATATTTCTCGGATTGTAGGACAGTTTGGCGTAAGAAAGACTATGGCACAAAGTCAAAGGTATTGTTACTGGCCTCACATGTATGAAAAAATTGTGAAGTAGTACATAAAGGGATGTGTAATGTGTTCGACAAGCAAGCCAAGCAATTGAAAGATTGGTTTGCACATGCCACTTCCAGTTCCTTTGCAACCATGGGGCAACATGGATTTGGTTCAAGGAAACACAGAAATGGTGAACATGAATGGGATACATATTCTTCGAGGTAACTGCAGTAAACATCCTAAGTTGTGGGATGGATTTTTAACTTATGTGCATCAAGCTTACAATCAAGCCTTACATTCTTCTGCGCCATGACAAGCATTGAGTCAAGTTAGGTACAAATTGCGCCATGATAAGCATCAAGTCGATCATCAGTTTCAGGTTGGTGATCAGGTATGGTTGTATTTCAAAAAAGTCAAGATGAAAGTGAGGGAGTTGTATTCTCACTTATTTTCTGCTTAAAATCAATCTTTTCTAGTCCAAAAGCTTTCAAGTGGAGAGGATTGATCCAAGAGGATCTTGATCAGTGCAGATCGACAGAATTCCAAGTACAACCGACATCCAGTTCAGTCTCCAATCCGAAAGTTTCGTCAATTTCTCCAGTGAAAGGTTCTTCAATGTTATATATTGTGTCATGTGATTGTTGTGAGTTATTTTACTACATTTAATTTTCTATTTATGAGTTTTTAATTGTTAATTAACTCATACTCACCTCATCAAAGACACATGAAACTTGACAATTTTACCTCTTCACAAACGGATAAATGAGACGTTCCTTAAACACATTTTTAATAATGATGAGGGATATTGCATAGCAATAACAAGTTTTCCCATATTCAGACCAAGTTGGTATCAGAGGAAAATTTTAGCTCATTTTATCCAAGGTTAGCAATTGGTTCTATAGGTATTGGTTGTTGAATTTGTGCAAGGAGAATTTAACAATTTTCTAAGTTTATGTGTGAGGGAGAAGAAGATCAAAATTAAGGCTTCATATTTTCAAATCATATCAAAGAAGCTTTGTTTTCATTGCATGTGTGATGGCAGCTTCATTAAGAAATTATTCTAGTCTACCTTTCTTACAAAAACTCTTTGATAAAGAGATGCTGCAGAAACTCTACATCATGATTGATAGGATGCAAGAGAAGTATGCAGATAAGAGGGAGAGCGTTAAACTTCAAAATAAAGTTGATTGCCATGAAGGAGGAGAAGCAATAGCTTCTTGAAAGTATGCATGAGATGGATATTTAGCTCCATATTGCAAATGAGAACCTTGAAAAGATGCATGAGATGGAGACTTAGATCCATGTTTCCAAGGAAGCCTTAGCCAAGCACGTGCTTGAAAAATGAATGTGTAGGTTATTTTAAAAGACACACTAGAGGAATAGGGTCCAAATTATTGATGAATATGGGCTATGAAAGTAAAGGATTAGGCAAACATGCACAATGCATATTTGAGCCAATTGTTGTTGAGGAAAGGCCTAAGTATTTGGGTCTTGGTTATGGACAACATGATGGAGAAAGATCTAAAGTCAAGAAGGCACATGTAGGTGTTCCAAGAAGGACTTTCATTTCATGTTCATTACCTCAAGCTTGTGAATATTTTGTTCATGAGGAATGAAAAATTTTTACACCCACTATGCAAGAAGGTGCTCATAAGCATGCAGCTAATGAGAATGGCGAAAAAGAGGATGTTGAAAGGTTTAAAACCATTGAATAAATTGTTGGTATTCCGAAGAGAGCCACTACCTCATCAAATTTACCTCCTCAATAAGGAAACAAAGGTGAATGTTCAAGGTATAAATCTACTTTTAATCAAGTTGCTTTTGATTATGAAAAACATGGAAAATTCTCAGATAAGATTTGGAAAAAAGTTGCATGTTCCTTTTGTGTTTTGGATAACCATAATTTTTCAAGGTGTTGGAAGAAGATAGCCATGCATAGGAAAATTTCAAAGAAAAGGAGGAAAAAAGCCAAATAAAACCATGTTGAAAAAAAGAGGCAATTGTTTTGCACTCATTTCCATAAGCAAGGTCATCTTGTAGACAAGTGTTGGACTTTGTATCTAGCAATTCATCGATGCCATTTGAAGAAGGTGGAGAAAGAGAATGGAAAAGATGGAAAATAAGATTCCATAATCAATGTGGGTCAAGATGATTCACATGATGATGATGTCCAATTGAAAGAAGCACCATTGAAATGGTTTGGTAAGAGATGATTAGATTTCTTATCCAATTAAGGATTTGCATGTCTTTTGATGTTGATGCATTTATTTTCCAATGGATGCATGTTGCATGTTTACGCTAAGAAGGTGATTGAAAGTGAAGTATGTTGACTTACTTTACTACAACAAAATTTGTTCATTTTAGCTTTGAGTACATGTACATATGAATGGAGTTCTTATACTTATGATTTTAATTGTGATAGAGTTGAAGAATTGTATACATGAATGATATTTTGTGTGTATGAACAGTGGAATTTTGATGGTTTCATTGTGTTTGAACATGCATGAGTAATTGACTTGTGTTGGTCGATTTCTTTGTTTAATGTGTATGTTGTCAACTTGACAGTGTTTATTATTTTCACATGCATGAGTTTTGACATGTGTTGATCGATTGTGTGTTTCATGCATGTCATATCGACTTGGAAGAGTTGATTTTGTCTCCAAATATGAAAAGGAGATGTTGACGAAATATTTCATGAGATGTGAAATTACTTTTGTTTTGGGAAAAGAATCGTCAAGTTGTTTTACATGCTTATATTTGACTTGAAAGTCATTTGTTTGAAGAGGGATGTTTTTTTTTACTTGTGTTTGGTCGATAAGTTTGTACACCAAGATGTGAGAGTACATGGCGATGTTCACATGATGTGAAATTTGTTGCTTTGAAGGAGCAAGAGGATATGTCATCAAGTTATGTTTCTTACATCTGTGTTTGTGGAAAGTTGTCAAGAAAAGTGTTTGTAGCCATTGTAGACCATGTTATGTGTTGAGGCCAAGAAGAGAAGGATATGGCGAATGAATTCTTCTAGATGTGGAATTTGGAACCGTGGAGGTAAAAGAATGGTCATTTCTTTTCTTATTTTTACTGATGTTGGAAGCTATTTGTCGTAGTTCACTCATTGTGAAAAGGAGGAACATGATTCTTAGTGGGAAGGCACCGATAAATTGATTTGGTACAGAAAAAGTGCTATATCAGCAAGAAGGCAACAAGTGTTGGATTGGGACAACAACAAAAGGAGAACAGTGGTTGAAGAGCCAAGCCAATTGCAAGGCAAGTCAAGGCATGTTAGTGACGAAGTGGTTGTCATAGCGATTTATCCAAGTAGAATCAAGGTGATAGAACTTGGGAAACAAAAGAGATTTCAACTCTTATGAGATAACAAACTTTTGTGGGTCCAAAATCATGTCAGTGGGAAGGAGTGAAGAGAATCTGGATCAAGGGCAAAAATTAGCTCAAAAATGAAAGTGCTTAGAATTGCACCAAACTAGATTCAAAGCGACCTACCTATTGCAAGGAATCCAATGCAACACATTTCGTTAAAAACCGAGTTCGGATGAAGGAGTTCTGACCTGTTGATCACCATTCAGAACAGACAAAATTTTAAAAAATTATAGCAAAACAGGTACAGCTGATGACATGGCAGTCCAGTCAGCATGCAGAGAATCTTCTTCAGTTTTCATCCAATGGGATTGTGACAAGTGCCACTTTTGGATTCACAAGTTTGGTTTGTGAACTTAAAAATTGCCCAATGTCCTCCAAGACTTAGTGTGGGTTCATGATGAATTGATGTGTTAAAACTATTTTTATTTTTAAAAGTTGAATTATTATTATACATTTGACTTTACACTTTGGATTTTTTATTTTAAAATATGTGGAATGATTTAATATAAAGTTTTTTGAATATCCATATATATATATATATATATATATATATATATATATATATATATATATATATATTTACTATAATTAATTCCAAAAAACTTTATATTAAATCATTCCACATATTTTAAAATAAAAAATCCAAAGTGTAAAGTCAAATGTTGCATTGGCATTACAATTCATTATTAATGTGGGAATTTTAAATTCAAAAAATTACGTTGGAGCGCATATTAATGGTGAGGCATATACGTAAGGTTGAATGCGTATCATATATGGTGCAAAACTATTGTGTGAGGGGTTGAGGTCAGGTTTGAACCATAAACCTTTGACCTCCTCCAATACACTCCGCTGTTTCACGAACACACCACAAGTCCATATCTTGAAAATAATGATAGTGAATTTAAATTTTAACGTAATTTCTGAGTCCGACAGTGGAACGGAGAGGAGACAATGCCTCCTCCACATAACCACACCATATGACCTCATGCATAACACCTCTCACTAAGTGCGATTAATGTGTGCTTATCTATAGTTAAGTGTGGCTTAGTGCACACTAAGCATGCTTATCCATTAATTAATCTTCAATTATCAATTGGCGGATTTTTAGTAGATTCCCCAAATTTAGCGGAACTTCCAGATTTGGTGGAGCTAACTAGTAATTTTCCAAATCTAGAGGCAGAATCTAGAGAAAACTTTAATGAGGCCTATCTTGGTCAATTTTTTATCAATGTTTGCTCAAGGATAGTCATTATTATCATATTAGCATGCTCTGAATCCATTATAAAAAGTTGCATAGGAAATGGAGCTCATTTACAGGTGTTTTTGGCACGTTGGAGGATTTTGAAGCCTAGGGCCACCAAGAGGGAAGGCCATGCCCAAATCAGCTGAAGGCCAATTTCAGTGAGTGAATAGTCAATTTTTGATGTATTTGATGCTATGAACATAGTGGTATAGTTTATAGAGGCCTTTGAGCACATAAGAAGGTGATTTTGTCACTTTGGAGATTAAACAAGCCCATTGCCACCGGTGTTGGAGGTCAAGCCTAAAGAATTTGTGACCAAATTCAGTGATCGAATAGTAATTTTTGGGGTATTTGAGTGTTCTGAAGCTAATGGAATATTAAGAAAATCCAATAGAGCAACAAATATGCTTGTAATCAAACATTGTACTCATAGTCCAAGAAGGTCTGGCTAGCTAAAGTAGGTCCATGGAGATGTAGCCCAGGAGGGGTGAACTCCATCATCTTCTATTGTGTTATGTGATTTCTGTGAGTTATTTTACTGCATTTCATTTTTTTTTATGAGTTTCTAATTGTTAATTAACTCATAATTACCTCATCAAAGACACATGAAACTTGAAAATTTTACCCCTTCACAAATGGTTAAATGAGACGATCCTTAAACACATTTTTATACTGATGAGGGAGCTTGCATAGCAATAACAAGTTTTCCAATATTGAAATCACACATATCAATAAGACCCGCCAACAGAGGATAAAACTATATCGATTAGTCAAAGCAGTGCAATTCCTTCACCATGAGAGGTGGTTCACCAGGAACCAAGTTCATCAGAATTTTCTGCACCTTGTGGAGGCTATGCACACAATGGGGACCATTGCTTCCTAAGGGGGGAGGGAAACACCGTTTCCTATGACTACGCCTGGCATGCATGGCTGTCACCATCTTAAATAATGTGGTTTTATTCTTTCCCTATAAGAATATTGACTTCCAATTGTCATCCCAACACTCAATGGATTTGTCATAGAAAGCTACCTTGGTCCTGTGAAGATATAACCAATCCATACCCAATAGAATATTGTATGAACCCAATGTAAATATTTTCAAGTGCGTTTTTGTAATCATACCGTTTAACTCAAATGCACAATATCTTACCCAATGGTGAACTCTTTTCTTCGTACCTGTTGGCCAACTACACTGACCAAGATTCTGCATGCAATTCCATACTCAAACAACACTTATGCACCAAGTCAGGACTAACATAACTATAATCAGATCCAGGTTCAATAAAAATAGAAACAACTTGATAGAAAATCTTACCATCCATTTGAATGATAGAAGCCTGATGATATGCCTGCATGTTACCCACAATTGCATAAATCTGAGGAATTTTATGCACAACATCTGCCACTGTCTCTGCCTCATGCACACCATAGATCAATGGCCTTCCACCCTGATGTTGTGGAAAATCTCTCCTACGATGATATTTTCCGTAAGTCCAACACTGTATACGCTTCCAACCTTCATCCTTATTTTTTTCCTCAGATTGAAATCCCTATCCTCTACGATCCAGGAGGATCTTGATCAGTGCAGATCGACAGAGTTCCAAGTACAACCAACGTCCAGTTCAGTCTCCAATCTGCTAGTTCCGTCAATTTCGCCAGTGAAAGGTTCTTTAGTGTTATGGTCATCATGTGTTTCCAATTTGGGTTAAAATGGTGAAATACCTTATACATGTAAAAATATAAGGTTAAAAATCTAACCTAGATCTAAATCCTATACCTAGCATTAAAAAACCTAAGTCTATGGTCCTAAAACCTAAGCGCTATGTTATAAAACATTTAGATTAAGTCGAAACCCACTTTGTAACTATATAATATAAAAGAATAAACATTACACAGTCCTAACCATGCAAGTCCTATACCGTGTCGGAAACCATCAAGTCTATGTAAAGCCATGCGAATAGACCTGGTTATCTAACCACAACAGAAAAGGGTTACGGTTAGCAGCTGTCAGGTTGTAAATGTCAAAGCCGCCAGTTATGCCGCATCAGGAATGGTTTCCATGTGACAGGATAAGTCGTAACCACCAGGGTTAAACCATAATCGTCGAGTGTAAACCATGACTGTTGGGCGTAACCATCGTTCAAGGTGTTGTTCACATGCTGAGTATATCAACTCCACCCGATTAGCTAGCCATCGGGGCTAAAGATTATAACATAATTTTTATATTTTGGTTTTTAGAATTAATTTTGCGCTAAGGTAATTAACAAACCTTATCATTTATCCCTAGGTTCATGTATAGGAGGGATTCGAGACCCTTATCACACAATTTTCTCAACCATATTCTAAATTTGGTATTCAAAGGTTTGATTTCAGCTTATAAAAACCATGAAATTTTTTTGATTGAGGACATGGTGTATTTTGGAGTTCAGTTTCAGCAGGACATAGGCAGTTTTTTTTGTAGCATTGCTCAGCCGTCGGGTGTCGGAATTGAGCATAGAGATAGGCGTCGGAAAGGTGAGAGAGAGAACTTTATGTTTACAGAGTACAGAAGTGCCTTCGAGCACAGTCATTATGATTCATTTCCATGTAAATAAATTCCTCACGATCAATCCTAATAAAGCGGACACCCATTTGAAAGTGGACTCGAAGATGTAGTCCACCAGGGACGAACTCCATAATCAATTGTTTGCTTCTTATTTTCTCTGTTTTATGCTGTGATTTAATCATTTATTTTCTACTAGTTTATGTCATCTTTCACTTAAAGTTTTCTTCAGTTAACAATCAATCTAATGACAAACTAAACAAACTACCTAAGCACTTTATTCAATCACATTTTAGATCACTCTACCAGATGTATTGAACTTCTTAGGTGGTGAAACATTCTCCTTGTTACATGTATCTTGCGCCCTTGTTCAATTCTTGTCCCATTTTCCTTTATTCTTATAACTACCTCTCTAATCTAGCTTGGTTTCTGATTTGTGCTTTAATTTTCATAACAATGCTTGAGTTTCGGGATGGCCTCTTCCAATGATCTAGGCTCATCAAACTCAATCCTATCTATGAATGTAATCAACAACCCACTAATAAATTTATGAATCTTGGCCTTCTCCTCCTTGAGGTAAATCACACATCTCAGTAAATCCAAGAACCTGCTAGTTTACTCCTCGTTTTTCATGGAACACATCTTTAGCTCATAAAACTCCTTTTCCTTGTCATCGTAGTATCTCTCTAACATATACCTCTTCCGGAATAGCCTTTCAAACACACTCTAGTTCAAATCCAACTAAAAAATATCTCTAACATTCTTCTCATCTTCCCATCAAATATATATTCTACCTCTAAGGTTGAGTGTAGCTATCGTATCTTTCATATTTTCTGAGTAATCATGCAATCTGAAAAACTTCTTCATGCCAAGTAACCATGCCTCTGCATCTTGTGGTTTCTTCATATCTCTGTCAAATGTAGGTGGTTTTTCCTTTTAAAACTCATCCGACAAATAACCCCTTGTCACTCCTCTTGTAATTATGATACTGATGACTATCATGATGCCTATATGAACCAGAACTAGAAAGATACCTATGTCTGTCACCTCTCCTATCTAGATTTTCCAACAATCTTCCTTCTTTAACCATGTCATCCCTATCAGACCTGTTACCACCAGGAGTCCTACTGCCATATGCTTCATTGGTCCCATCCTCCTACCCATATTTTATCCTAAGTGGCCCTTGTTTATGTAACTCTGAAAAACTTTGAAGTATGGCTGCATTAACCTCTGGTTGCTTTTCCTGTGCTTGTATAAGTTTATAATTTTCTACCTTACAACTCCTTATTTTCTCCTTTAGGATGATGATTCTATCTTCCAAATGAGGTGAATCTCCAACACCATGTTTCTCATATGAATCATAGGGAGAATCTCTATAGTCTGCCATTATTTTATGCATATTTGATTATTCCTGCAATGTACATTATGTCAGTTAAACCAATTCATAAATAAACCAATGTACCTTAGTATAATTTGGGGAGGATACCTCCTGCTAGATCAACCAGTCAGCGAAATACCTGTATATACATACTCATAATGAGCATATAAACATGTAACACTAGGTATATTAGCACATAACATCACTCTAGTTGGATTTCAGTCATGGATGCATAACCATACCAACTACACAACATGACCTAATCCATAACCATACCAATGAAACTTGACCACACACCATCACAAGCAAGAATGATACACAAGCATAAGCGACATGTAACCAAGCATGAATGACCAATGCATATTCAACATATAACATCACACAAGCAACCATGCACAGATACTACACAAGCATGACCAATATGTGACCTAACATACACAATCAATGCTTATACAACATGTAACAATATGTAAGAAATGTGCATGCACAATACACCAACATGAAAAATACATAATCAGTCATATACACATTCCCACATGTTGACAACAACATCATTAACCCATCCGTGGTGACATCACTACAAACACGGAAAACACATAAACCATAGGTATAAAAAACACATAAACAATCAACAAAATCATGACCAACACACTGACCATCTAGTCCAAGGGTTGAAACATGCTCTGATACCACTATGTAAAACCCTCTTCCTACATTTACCCAAGTAACCGACCAACTGGGGTAAACATGTGACAAGAGGCTACTAATATGAGATTAAACCTCCTAGATGACCTTAAGCAAGTAGAATCGATGGAAACTTGACAAAGAGACCTTACACTACATCAAAAACACCTCCAGGAGGTAACCCATCCTCCCAGAACCCTGAACCCTCAAGGGGTATTTTATTTTGACCCATTTAGAGCTTAGCCGCAGGCATGTAAGGGAAAGGGAGTGGCTAGCAGCCTATAGCCACGAGCATGCCTTAGCAAGGTCACGATCAGGGCCCCAAAAGGTAAAATATGTTCTATTTTACTATACAACACCCCCCATTTATTTTCACTAAATGGGGACCCTTTAAAATAAATACGATATTTATTTGTTTGATTTTATCTTAGCCTAAGTCTAAAAACTTTAGGAAATCAAGCTCTTTCCTTTTTTCGCTTTGATTTCTTAGCGCTCATCGCAAAGCGCATAGCTTACAAGCCTAAAAACTTAGAAACATATTAAGTGATGTGAGATGAGATATGTGTTAAACATTTTTTAGAGTCATATAAAACTTCCATCACAAAAGCATTGAACACCGCTTTAAAAAATAAATCGCATCGCACCTTGTAAAATGATCAAATTATGAAAATTCGGTAAGGGTCGCGATAAAACAGACCCAACGAATTAATAAAACAACAATCATAAAATTCAAATGTCTGATAAAGCGCATCAGCATGATTCCTTAGTGCACTTCGCATTCTAGAGCAAATAACTAACTACAAGTTTTATTAACGTATCAAAATTACGATCTACGATTTGCGCACATCGCATTTCATGAAATTTATCGATAATAGAAAACATAACTAATATAAATGATTTTAAGTTGCTATATACGATATTGATATTTATTTCTCAAGTGCATGAAATCTAATAAACTGGATATAAGATCTAACGTCTTAAATTGATTGAATAGACATTTCACATAAAGGTATGTAAGATATTTGATCGGAAGAATTATGGGTGATTAACGACATTTAATGAGAAAAAAGGTTTGAAAGATTCATATCTACTTCGAGCATGTTTTGAATGATTTAACGCATGATTTGTGATTATATCACTTTAACTCTATTGTTCTCTCCATTTACCTCAAATATAAAGTTTAAACTGTTCACTTGAATTTAGAAAACCGCTTAACGAAGCAAGGATAACAGGGATGGATAAGAAAAACAAGGAAATTGTCCAAGCACCATCTATTGAAGACTCAAATATGTCTGCCTTATTCTCATATACCACCTGCAACAAGGATTGTGGTAGTTCCTCGTGGGATTCAATGTACCAACTCTTCGAGAATAAAAAACCAATGGTAATAACCAAAATATCTATAGCAGGCGCATCAGTTTCTTCAGACCCGTATTATTCCGACGTTGCATGCTCATTCCTGCATAAAGTAGCAACAAGGCCGAAGATTATCCCCTATATAGATATGATTAAGTGGGTAATTGACCACTTGAACATAGCAGATAGAACATTTAAGAATTCAAAGGACGAGGATATTGGTTCATTCAGGGCATAATATTTGAGGACAATGTACCACTTACCCATCCCACAACAGAACTATGACAAAGATTTTGTCCAAAGCTTTACAAAGAAACATCCACACTTAATGAAAGTTATAAAGGAATAGAAGGATGACCAAGGCAAGCTGAAATGGGACAAACTTGATATGTACCCAATAGCACAAATTCCTTCCCCTTATTGCTATGTTGTTGGTATGTTTTGTAGCTTATTTGCAAAGCCTGATACTACTAGGTTTTTCTGTAGATTGGGTCCCATTAATTGATGCAATCGTCAATTATTTAATTTTGAATTGGAAAAATATCTTGTCTGATAGTTTGGCCAGAGATATCATGGAATATAGAAGTAAAAGAAGTGTTTCCTCTAGGGTAATACCCCCATTTTACATGAGTGCCTATGTCATGGTGCTATTTGATTTTGTTCGATTTTTCCTACCATGGGATGGACGTGGATGACCCAAGACCCCACTCCAATCCACATTTACCACAGAGCCCTTTAGGAGTCATCTTTTCATCTACATTTTTATAAAATCCATGATAGATTCATACTACCTATGCACCACATTATATTTAATGAGAAAGCCCCTAGGATTTCCAAAGAAGCTAGTGCAGACATTTTTCCTGTTACCAAATGGTTTTCCGAAGAGATTTTCAGCTATGTTAGAGTTTTCAGAAGTTATGATTCTCCCCATGTCCTACCTTATTATGTTCCTAACAAAATACTTGCTAAAGATATTTCTTACCAACTCGTGGTAAATGTCATTTTTAAGCAACTCAAAGATGCCAAGAAAGCCATTTGGCCTAATTTTCCTTTGCAATGCGGTACTTTTGCACTTTTTGATATTGGTAATACCTTTAAGGAAGTTTCAAATGTTAATTTATTGAATTTGGCTATAATTCCAAAACGGCCATATGACCCCAATTATGTGATTAAAAATTTCACCACAGAGCTAAAATTGAAGCCTTTTTCTGAAAGAGATAGATCGATTTGATGATTTCTTTCAAGGCATTGAAAAGTTTACATATGTAGTAAAAATTGCATCTAGTCAACTCAATCAAGATGACCTTGAAGCCTTCTAAGCATACAAAAACAAGAGACTGGAAAGGATTCCATTGGACTTATTAATTATTGAAGATGTCGACAGACCGAATCTAAGTATTAGCTTGGATAATGAAGCTAAAGACATGTCTGAAGATGAGTCAGGGAAATCGGAAGATAATTCCCAGAATTCAGATCATTCTGATAATGAATCCAGAAACAGAAATGAGAGCCCAAAAAAGGTAATTGATAAAGTAATCGAAGAGGTTGAAATGCAAGAGAAAGGAGGAATTAATGGAACTTAATTCTCTTCTTAAGAAATTCAGCACAACCAAAATACATCTGATTAGGCAGAAAAATCTCATCCAAAGTATTTGAAGAATGAATGGGATAAGTTTTGTAAGGAACTGCAAACATCACAACCAAATCCTAATAATGATCAATCTACCAGCTTTCAGACACCAAAGCATTCTCAAAAATTGGTGGAAACTGCAATTCCACTACAATAGGTACCTGAAACTCATGATCGAGAGATCATTCCGGCCTACCCAGTAGAGAAGATAGTTTTAAAAATTGAGGAAATTACTTCACTGGATGTCTGCAACATTCCTAGTCATTAGGCTATAATCAAGAGAAGAAAAAGGAGAAGAATGGATGATACCATTTCAAATCTTACAAATGAATCTGTTGAAGTTCTATGGAAGGATCCTCTAGCCAATCCTACTGAACACTTAACTAAGCTACCACAGTTTGCAGGGGCATATGCTATTGCCACTATCGACAAGGCTACTGAAGTTAAATTTTTACTGAAGTAAAGGGAAGACAAAATACAAGATTTAGAGAGACTGTTAGAGAAAGAAAATACTAACTCCAGTAGGCAAATGGAATTAAAAATGTCTGAATTTCAAAATGATTTTGAAAGGTTAACTTTGCAGCATCAGGTGCAACTTTCAAAAAATAAAACAGAACTGGAAGCAGAATAAACAAATTAGAAAGCCAGCCACATGTAGAAAAATTCATGAGAGAAGCATTGGAAGTGAATTCTAATCTAAATCAGCAACAAGAAGTATTTTTCCAAAAAGCTTCAATCACTAGCTCTTATTATGATTCAAGTAAAATCCTAATCCAACAAGTGGCTATAAAGAAACTTGAGTGTGAGAAAATTGAGAAGAAAGTTAATGAATTCATTCAATGGCAAGCATCAGACTCAGGAAAGGAAGCTAATCTACCCCAAGTAGATAAATTCCATAAGGAAATTTTATTTAAAGATTGGGAAGCACAACTAAGACAAGCAGACAAAGAAGCAATGAAAGAATCAAAGTTAACAAAGGAAATTACTAAATCTATTTGTGAACAGCTTTTGAAAGCTGAGCTTATCAAAGAGTCCACATATGAAGTACTCTCAGAAATCAAGCCATTAGAAGCACAATGGACGCAAAGGACATAGATTCATGAAGAAATGATTAAAAAAGAAAATGAGTTTGATCAAGAAAATTATTGGAATTTTCTGATAAAACCTTATCATCAGTACTAAACCCTGCAATCATTAACCGATTCAACAAAAAGGCTGCAGCCAACACTTTCAAGTGTAGTATTCAAGGGCCAGGTTAGATCAAGAATTTCGCAACTAGCTCAACTTAAACCCATGCTAGATATTTTTCAACTTCAGGATCAAATCCAAAAGGAGGATCAGAACTCATAGTTATGTTGTTACTTTATTTTCCTAGATTGTAGTTGAAGTTTGTCTTACGAGGATGGTTGTTTGAAACCTCCTCTATTTTTACGTAATAATATATTTTTAAACATATTTAGTTTAGTATTTCAACCCTTCTCATGCATTTAGAGAAGGGCCCAGAAATTTATCACAAACATTTGCAAAGAATGCACTTCTGTAAGTTTGTAAATGCTTTGATGGATTAATGGAATAGAATCTATTATCTTTTGACATTTGAAGTTGTTTAACTGATCTTGCACTATTTTACTCTTTAAATTGCTTGAAAGTGAAGAAGGGAAGAAAATATAATGTCAGTTTATATGAGTAGTACTTCCTATATATGGTACTTCTATTCATTTGTATTAATTTTTTCTTTCTAGATTTACAATTATCTTTTTAATTACATTATATATTTGAATTGTTATCATAAGTGAATGTTTTTTGCACTTTTGTACTAATATTTGCCTATGATATCTTATTGGATAAATAATCACACATATGAATGTGATACACTTTTCATAATTATTTTAATCAAAATATTTTGTTAAAAGAATCATCTTTACATAATTTTCATCTCTTTTAACTGTTAAATAATATTCATTACTAATAGTTGGAGGATATCTCTTAAGGGAAGAAACACCCTGGGTATATAGTATAATAGATAAGTGTTAGATAAATGAATGTGATAGATTAAAATCATTTCCCATTGCATGTTATATAAACAAATCACACCCCAAAATCATCCTTATTGGGAAACTGGTCCCTTCATCCCCAGCCGGAGCCACCACACCAAATGGAAAATGACTTGATCTAAGGTCCGGACTGGGTGGTTTCCCCCATGTTTTGGAAACAGAATTCCGAGGCCTCAACGTGTTCCCATAACTCCGAGGTTTGTGCCACCTTTTTAGCCCCAGATCCCAGGGCACTTCCCAGAACTTCATGAAACTTCAGGAGAGGTTAAATAACATTAAAAAAAATGTATGGAAGAAATCATATCATCAAGGAATCAGTTGGAATCTCCTATCCATGAAAGGCATTTCGTCAAACATGTCACAAACATTGCATCTTCAGGTATAAACAACATATTTAAACATGGGGGTCTCTTACAAATATGAGAATAGCTAAGAAGCATTTCTCCCCTACATCATAAGCTACAATACAGTCTATTTGGCCATAGATACATTGTGCACTCATTTATCGGTAAAAATATAGATAAAGCCATACATCATCACTGATCAAATACATGCTTATAACCAGCATAATAACAACATAAATATAGTGGATATAAAAACAAATATATTCATACATAAATGGATACATTTCCATATTGAATACCAAAGGAATGATCTCTTCATTACTGAATGTAAAAACCAACCGGAGATGGGACCAACATGTTCCACCGAACCATAAAATGGCTGAGCCAAGTCTCACTTTAGCCAATCACCCCTGTTCCATATTCCAAGCGTGAATGTGGGAATTTATCAAACACATCAATCAACACCAAACCAGGGCTCCAGAGACCAAACCGTCTCAACCCCAAAACCAGTGATTCCATGTCATGGTTAGACATCACTAGCCATCACGTATTGATCAATATCTAAGTTGTTACAGCGCTTCAGAGTGTTTCTTCCAACCAGGGCTTCCAGGACTAGTAACTCAACCCCAACTGCTACAAGTCTTCCAGAGAATTTGCCCATTCAGGGCTTCTAGGACTAATAACTCAACCCACCAAGAGCTTCTAGAGATTTTTTCCAACCAAGGCTTCTAGGACTAGTAGCTCAACCCATAGTTGTTTATCACGATTCCAGAGAATTTGTCCAACCAAGGCTTCTAGGAACTAATAACTCAACCCACAACTAAAGGAATCATGAACCATCTAGAAAAAAATCACTTGAAATAAACCCACAATACCATGGTTTTCCAGGAAATGGAAAGGCTAAGAAAATCCACATGCATACCATGCATGCCAAAACTAGTGAGGAACACATACATGCGACTCGGTACCTACAATCAAATCCCGTTGTAGCTGTTGATCCTGATGTTAACCTGCACTTTCTTGCTCTTCATTTTCCTTCTTGTTCCAAATCACCAAGTATCCACACTCTGCAAAAGTTCTCGAAGAAAACTCCAAGTATCCAAGAGCAAGAGAGAGAGACATAGAGAGAATAATGAGAGAGCTCCAAAAATTCACTGACAAAAGGTACCAAATGATCCTTAGAAGCCTTTTTGTAGAAGAGGCCTCTATTTTCTTCATTTTCAATTATTTTCCTTCATTTTCCTCCTCACATGCAACATGTGACGTTTCATCTCCCTTTTCTCCTAATTTCCATTATTTTTATAAATAAATGTGCCAAAAGTACTTTTTTCCTCTTTAATTCCTTAGCCATAGCCTTTTCCAATTTTCCTTAGCCATAATAAACCATGTGAAGACCCACACTAGGATTTTTTTCCCAACATTTAGCTTGGAATATATGTCCCATCAACTGTGGTTATTATTTTAACTTTATTACATGGAATTTTCACCAAGGCTATTACAGGGGATAAGGAATAAGTGATGAATTCTCAAACCTAGGTGGATAAGGTATTATTAAATAAACCCAATTCAAAAGTGCACATGTTTTAGACCAAGACCATAAAGTGACCTTAAAGAGTACCACTTGTCAAAAATTGGGACATGCACATAAAAGTGAGGGTGCTAGTGCCATTTAGGACACACATTATGTCATTCTAACATATGGGAGGTGGTTGGAATCTAAGGAAAGGAAGTAGGGGAGACCCTATGACATGATGGAACTTGGTAAAATCCTAGGGGATTTATAGAAAAAAGGGATGGATTTCACTGGTGTGAGGTCAGAGAGGTATCTCGTAAACCTTGAGAGTATTTGGAACTCCTAGGAAATCATATGGTTCTTTAAAAAGTCATGGTTAGTCAAATTGGACACCCTAGAAGGGTAGTGTAACAACCCAATGGATTGTGGGTGCAAAGAAGAGGGTGCACTACCTAGGTTGTGGGGATGATAGGGGATGTGAGGCTGTTGGTAGGAGGTTGTTGGGTTTGGTCCCTGTTGTACTATTCAACAACCCCCACATCTTCATTTTTATAATAATCATTATTGTAATAATAAATGGGGACCCTTTTAATTTTTTCCAAATAGCTAGCAAGTAAGATTTTTTCCCTTCAAAAATTGATTAAAGCATTGAGCTAAGTCACTTACGACTAAGTGATTTTCACTTTATCGTAGATCGCACAAGACAAAGGTAACACAAATAATCATTAGTTGGAATCTGCGATATGTGATCAATAAAACCATTTTTAAGATCAAATGTTACGTTGAATTATTTATAGCTTAAAGCACCTTGCAATATTTCTAAAAAGTTCATAAAGCGCTTAAAGCATACTTTGTATAAGGAAAAATCCACTCAAAGAATACATTGTGCATTGCAAATCAAAAAGATAGAAATAACATTCGAAATACCATAACCTAAATCTCGTTATTTTGCGATACTGCGGCATGGAAAATATTTCGGTCTTGCGATTTTGCGATGACACATCTTGTGATTTTATGATATTGTGATATTTCAATTTATCGCAATTTAAAAATCAACATTGCACTTAAATCTTATGATTTCGAAATATCGTTTGGGTTTGCGATGTGATGTTTTGACAAGACCCGAAAATAATCACATGAAAGCCATAATGCGTAGTTATTAGCAATCAATTGCATTTACTCTTTTAAAGGCTCTAGGAGATTTGTATCTATTTAATCGTGTTTGTAATAAAAGTCCCATCCTTATCAAATTAATTATTTTAATTAAGACTCTTCTATTATCTTTGCTTTACGTTCATTTTGATTTTTATATTGTTCAATCTCAGGGAATAATGCTTAGAGATGACGAAGAAAGGAAAAAATACATTCGAGCCTTATACATCTGAGGATTCAGGCATGCAACCAATTTTTAGTGACACTACATGAAACAAAGATGGCGGAGCTATGTCGTGGGAAGCCATGTATAATTTGTTAGAGGATGAAAATCCAAAGGTGTTGGTAATCATAGCAACGACTGATGCTAAAGTCTCTTTTGAAGCTTCCTATTTTGAAGCAACATGTTCTTTCTTACACAGAATAACTATGAGGCTTAAAATCCTTCTATATACAGATATGGTGAAGTGGATTATTGATCATGTAGATATCTCAGATAGGACATTCAAGAACTCAAGACAAGAGGTCATAGGGTCATTTTACGCAGACGATTTGTGCAAGATGTATCATCTTCCAGAAACCTAAAAAGACCTATGATATCGACTTTATCAAGTAGTTTGAAAAAGAGAATGAAGACACAATACATGCCATGCAAACTTGGAGGTTCGACTCTAGCAAATTCAAACGAGAGAAACCTGGTATGTACCCAATTTCACCTCTATCGACTCCACATATTTATGTAGTTGCTATGATGTGTAGGCTTTTTGGGAAAGTCGATAGTACCAAGTTTTCTATGGAATGGATTCCATTAATTGATGTGGATGTCAAATCGACGGTTATGAAATGGAGTAACATTTTATCTGACAATTTGGCTATGGCTATCAGACAGTATAGACAGTATATAGTTGTCTCTACTCGAGTCGTCCATCCATTTTTTATGAGTTCTTATGTCAATGACCCTACTCCTATCCATGTGTATCATAAGATTTTATGGGAATATCAATTTCATCCCATTTTTTATAAGGTTTGTCAAAATATTATGCTGCCCATCTATCAAACTATTTTTGATATAAAAGCCCCCAGGCTTTCAGAAGAAGAAAAGATAGATATTTTGCAAGTGGCACGATGGTTTGGCGAAGAAAATTTTACTTGTATCAGAGTTTTTGGGAGTATTGTTGCTCCCCATGTTCGTCCTTATTATGTTCCAAATAAGTTATCAATGAGAGAAATTTCATATGAAACAGTAGAGGAAGGTCTTACCAAAACCCTAAAGGACATGAATAAATCTATTTGGCCAAATTTTCTGGTACAATGTGGTTCTTTTGCCTTGTTCGCTTTTGGACACATGGTTAAAGAGGTGCAGAATATTACATGCTTGAATCTGGATACTATGCCAGGGAGACAATATGATTCCAACCAAATTCGCTCAAGACTTTATAGCTTTGGTTAAAATTAGACAATTCATGCATGAAAAAGATGAAATTGATGATCTATTTGAAAATACAAATACTTTCTCACAATTTTTTCATTTTGTGTCAATCAGATTAACTCCAACCGACCTCAATAGTTTTCATATTTATTGAAACAAAAGACTGGAAAGGGTTCCATTAGACTTATTATAGATTTAGGAAGCGAGAGAGCCTACTGTCGGTGTAAGTTTAGAAGATAATTCTGATCAAGAATCACTAGAGAAATCAAGTCAAGGCTCAGAAATTTCTGAGCATCAATCTCAAAATCAGGAAGAAGACCCAAAATAAAGTTTTGAAAAGGATGCAAAGGGAGATAATGGAGAAACAATCAAAGAAAACTTAGTCAAATAAAAATTGGACATGAATTCTACACAGGATCAGACACATAGAATCATAATAAATGACATGGAAAAAGAATGGGAGAAGTTCAAAGAAAATCTCTAGCTATGACAAACAGAAACATGAATTGAAGGAACCTATAATTTTCAAACTCCTAAACATACCTTACATGTTGGAAATCTAGAAGAAGATGTCGAAATCATCTCGAAATACCCAACGTCACAAATTGTTTTGAGAATTGAAGAGGTAACCCCTTTAGATATATTTTATTTTCCAGCACACAAAGTAGTTGTAAGGAGACAGAGAAAGAAAATAAATATTGTTTTATCAGCAGAAACTCCATAGGATGAATCATTGGAGGTTGTCTGGAGAGACAACCCCATTGATCCATCATAGAACTTGACAAGATTGTCACAATTCGCAGGTGCTTATGCAACGGCTAGAATTGATAAAGCAACATAAGTCAGTCTTTTGCTTAAAGAAAAAGATGCAAGAATTCAACTGTTAGAGAAACAAATTGAAGAGGAAAGACAAAATGTCAATAAACAATTAGAGCTATATATGACACAATTTCAGAAGGATTTTGAGAAAATGAAGTTACAACACAAGGTGAGAATCATAGAGAAAGATACATATATTCAGTTGATACAAAATCAAGTAGATAAACTCAGAAATCAACATCAGGCAAAGGAATTTATCAAAGAAACACTTGAGCTAAATGCTCAATTGTCAAAACAACAAGAGATGTTCTGTCAAAGAATCTCAATAATCAAACCATATTGTGAAACAAGTGATACATTAGTGCATCAGATGGTTGATCAGATATTTGAATATGAAGAAGTTGATAAGAAAATCTCAGAGTTTATCTCCTAGCGAGAGTCTGAGGAAGGAAGAAAAGATGATTTTCCGAAGATTGAAGAATACCATATATATTATATTTACAGATTGGGATATGCAGTTAAAACAAGAAGAAAGGGCAACGACTAGAGCATATGATATAGCAACTAATATAATTGAAGTTGTGAATGAAAACCTTATAATAATAATCTTATTAAAGAATGCAAGCCTGGAGTTTTCCTAGATATCAAACAATTGGAGGGATAGTGGAAGATACCGCCAAAAATAAAATTGCAGCAGTACAAAAAATATCTAAGATTGATCATGAATCTTATTGGCAGTTTCTAAAAAAACCATACAGTCAGTAGATGGCTTTACGCTGTCTAACGAATTCCTCTCAAAATATGGTGCCACCTCTCTCCGATGTTGTATTCACGGAACAACTAAGATCCAAATTCGGCCAACAATCCCAAGTGAAACCTATGTTGGATATCTACGAACTAAAGAGATCAATGGAAAGGAAGGACTGTTCAACCTGATTAAGCACGTCATTATCTTTCTTTTAGTTTTTATCTTTTATTTTTAGTATTATTAGGAAGGTTGTTTGAAACCTCCTCAAATTTTTATGTAATATTCTATTTTTGATACATATGTAATATTATTTAAACTTCTCTCATGCATTTAGAGAAGGGTCCAGAATTTTGTCAAATTTTTTTTTCAAAAGCTTGCATTTTTTTACTTTTGTGATTCTTTTGATGAAATAAATGGAACAATATCTTGATTTTCTTGAATATCAAAGCATACTCTATTGAATTTTCATTTATGTACTCTTAGAGTGTATTTGGTTGAAAAGAAGAGAAGTTCAACATTGTTGATTTCATGAATATAGTATTTTCATATCTGGTACTATTATCTTTACGATTGATTTCAATTTAGGATTTAGCAATAAACTTATTTGTATTGTATTATGTATGAGATCTGGATTATAGTTTTTCATTAAAGCACTATTGGATGATGTTTCAGCTATAATTCCTTGTTGAGTATATAATCAATCGATATATGCGATATAATTTCACAATTATTTTTCGTAACTATTTAAGTCAAAATAATTATCTTCAAATATTTTCATCTCTTTTAGCAATTGAATGATATTTATTATCTTTTGCTTTAAGATATCTTTGTAGATCACATAAGCTAAATTTCTTCTTGGGTATAGATTAAGTTAAATATTAGATTAAATAGATGCATGTGTTTGTAATTTAAATAGATAATTATCATTAGCTTAAAATAATTTTCCATTTAACCTTGTATCAAACCCATTATCATCATATCAATTATTTTCTAGGAAAATGTTCCCATTATCCCCATTCAGAGCCACTATACTAAATTTAAAAGGAGTTTCTTTAAAGGTCTGGACCGGGTGGTTATCCCCCATGTTGTTGCAATGAAATTCCAGGGCTTCAACATTTTAGCACTAGAAGGAGGGCCAATTGTGAATGGAAAGGAAAACTGATAAAAAATCAAGAATTCATCGTAATAGTCATTCTCCCTCTAGATCCCCTCCAACTTCTGGATCTCCATCTATAACTATTATTTTAATATTGGAAGTTGAACAATTTAATCAAAAATCTCCTAGTAGATCCCAAAGATTACTTTCTTCATATCATAAATCTGAATCACCAGAAGTTCATACTTTAATAGAGAAGTTAGAACAAATATATATTTCAGCTGAAAAACCTGTAATTTCTCAACCATCTGAAGAAAGTCTTTCATTTGTTTTACAACCTAGATGAATCTTGACTCGTTCTCTAAGTGAGAAAATTGGAACTCCTAAATTCGAATTTCCCATTACTTCTTTCCGAAGGAATACCAAGAAATCCAAATCACAAACATCTATTAGTGAGGTTTTTTACAATTCTCCATCTCAAATCCATTCATTCCCTCCACACATTTCAATAGCTCTAATTCTAACTACGGGTGCTAGTTCTTCTAGTTCAGGAAGCCAGATTGCCTCTTCTTCAACTCACATCCCGCTCATATCTTCATCTATCCATACTCCTATCATCATGGAAGGACAAAAACCACCACCATGAATTCAACCATGGAATAATCCAGGCTTTGTAGTAATGCTAGGTCCTCTTCATCCTCTGCCTAAACATCCTAAAAGATGGTTGCCAAAATGTAATCCTGATGATAGTCTACCAGCAGAAGAACATCTCCACAACTATATGTTAGCCATCAATTTGAATGAAGTCACTGAAGAATATTGTGTGGTTAGATTATTCCCATATACTCCTATAGGATCTGCAAGATCCTAGTACTTTTCACTACCCCCTCGCTCTATAACTTGTTGGAATAGTTTTTAAAAACAATTCTTAGCTAAATTTGGAGATGAGATAACTATTGCATCTCTCATCAATGAATTATCCAATCTTAAAGCTAAAACGGGAGAAAATATCAAAGACTTCAATTAAAGATTCAAAAATTACTCAATAAAATTCCTATTGCTTCAGCTCTTGGTGCTGATGTTCAAATTGAGTGGTATATATCTTCTCTTCCCTCTAATATAGCCATTTTTGTAGATAGAGTGCAGTTAGCCACATTAGCATAAAACATGAAGGAAGCCTTATCTGTGGAAAAAAACATAGTTTCTCTTGAAGGAAAAACAATGAAGAGGATAGAAAATCTAAGAAGGTTTCCTTCAAAGATGATTCTAAAAATAAATTCCAAAAATATCCTTTTGATCTTGAAGGCCTGCAAAAAGTGTTAAAGAATATGTCTAATGAAATGGTCGAAATGAAGAAACAAGTTGCTTAATCTTCTACTGTCAAAAGGCCATTTAGATATTTTAAGATAAATCAATCTTCTAACTCTCAGCCACCAAATACAATATCTAATGCTGAGTCCGACTTATAAGAAGAGGAAGAAGAAACTAAAGACGAAGAAACTAGAGATGAAGAAATAGTTGAACTAAATGGAATATGGGAATTTTTTCTTCCAAGTGAAGAAGAACAAGAAGATTTTCCTGTTAGCACCAGAAGCAAAGGACCTACTGATACAACTCATTTGATTCAAAAGCAGAAAACTCAGAATCGTCCTGCTAAGGAAAAATAAAGCAGTAAAAATTCCACTCCAAAAACTTCACAGCCAAATCCAAATTCATCAAGTCTTCCATTACATCAAAGATCGTAGTAGTCACTCATACTATGGAGTATAATATTGTGGAAGATATGAAGAAGACAAGGGAAAAAATTTCATTACACGAACTTAGCAAATTGAAACAACATCAGAAAATGTTACCTACTACTGTTGTATCTCAAGTCGCTAAAGGCATGGGAAAACCCCCAATTTCTTCAAATAAATTCGATCCTACCGATGCCATCCTGATTGGTGATAGATATAATTCACATACACCTCCCTTTCTCTTAACTTTTGAAATTTTCAATAAAAACCTTCATAATTGTTTGATTGACTTAGGAGCTTCTTCCAATATAATGGTGATAACAGTTTGTGCCAAGCTGAACATCACTCACCAAAATTATTTTGTCCACATAGTACAACTTGAAATAACTAAAGTAGAAGTCTTAGGAGAAATTAATTCTGTTAGCGTTAGATTTTCATCAAATCCTAAAGTCTGTCAAATAATAGATATTTTGGTCGCTGATATTCATGAATTTTACAACCTAATTCTAAGTAGGGACTAGTCTGAAAAACTCCATGGATACTTTGCTACAAATTGGTCTCACATGTGGCTTCCTTACAATGGGAAGCCAAATCAAATTCGAGTTGACCGAGAAAAACACTTAAAACATACAATGACTGAATTTGAAGGTGATAATGAGGCAATAACATTCAATAAAAATATTATTGGGAATTATTCATATGAATCATTTTTAGGGAATTTTAATGCACAAAATTATCCTTTTTCGGAAAATTTTGTCATATCACAATTGAAAAAATTTCACAAACAGATGCTTCCAAGTGCAAAACGTTTGTAAATAAACCAGTAGTTAAAAAATTGTTTTGGAATTTGTACTTTGATGGTTCGAAATCTAACAATGGTGCAGGAGTTGGTTGTGTTTTAATTAGCCCAGAAGGAGAAAATACCACGTTAGCTTGTATATTAGAATTCAAATGTACAAATAATATTGCATAATATGAGGCGTTAATACAAGGATTATACAAAGAAATTGGCCTCAATATCCAATATTTGGAGGTTTTTGGAGACTCGGAAATCATCATTAGATAGGTGAGAAATACTATCCATTTCCTTTCTGGACATGTTAGACATTATCAATCATTAGTCCAAGAGCTTACATCTCATTTTTTGGCATTTAATATTTCTTTTGTACCTAGACTGCAAAATGCAAGTACAGATTTGTTAGTAAACGATGCATCAAAACTCATACCATCTGAAGAATTTAGTCCTGATATATTTTCTATTGAATTAGTTTTTAGACCATCCATTCCTGATAATGTCACAAATTGGCAAGTCTTCAATGATGACTATGATATTGTGAATTTTCTAACATCATAATGGTCATATGATGATCAAATCATAGATGAAAATGAACATGACATAGAGTTAGAACAGAACATTGAAGATGAAAATACAATACCCAAAGTTGTAATCAAATTGGAAGATTTGTATGATCTCAAATACAGATTTAAAAAGGTATCTAATGCCAAAATTCAAAGTTCAACTTTGAAATTTGAATTAGTAAACCTTGGAAATGATGACAAGCCTCAGAATATTAATCTAGTTCTAGATCTTTCCTCTAATGAAGGATTAGCATTTATTCGATTATTGAATAAATATAGGAGTGTCTTTGCTTGGGATTATTTTGATCTCAAAACTTATGATACCTCTGTTATACAACAGACCATACCCATGATCTATAATGATAGACTAGTGCAACAGAAACTAAGGAAATTCATCCAAACCTTGAGAATCAAATTAAATCATAGTTGAATAAACTTCTTAAGGCCAAAATCATATTTCCTGTTAGACATTCAAAATGGGTATCCAATTTAGTGCATGTTAGGAAAAATAATGGTGATATTCGTATGTGCATAGATTTTAGAATTTTGAATAAAGCATGTCATAAAGACAATTTTCCATTGCCAACCATGGAACAAGTACTGCAATCAGTAGTTGGTTCTGATCTCATGTCTTTTCTTGATGGAATTTCAGGATATAACCAAATCCTAGTTCATCAAGATGATAGATTGAAACCTACATTCATAACTAAATGGGGAACATATGCTTATCAAAAAATTCCTTTTGGTTTGATTAATGTAGGCACCACATTTCAAAGAGCTATGGATATAGCCTTTAAAGGACTCATTAATAAATTAGTTGTTATTTACTTGGATGATATCACCATTTATTTCAAGAAAAGAAGAAACCACTTGAATGACCTTCAACAGATATTTGAACGGTATATGAAATATGGGATCTCATTAAATTCGAAAAAAAAGTATTATTTTTCCTTAAGTGAAGGAAGGCTTTAAGGATTCATCGTATTAAAAAAGGGTATTTATATTGATCTAGAAAGAGTTAAAGAAATTGAAAAAATACCTTTACCTCATAATAAGAAATCCATGCCCTTGGACAAATAAATTTTGTTAAAAGGTTTGTACCTGACTTTTCACAAATATTTTTTCCTTTACAGAATATGATTAAGAAAAATTTGGTTTTCAAATGGGGTCATAACTATAAATAAGACTTTGACTTGATCAAACAAGCTATTATTAACGCTCCATCCTTGAAAACTCCCAATTTTTCTAATCATTTTTTTATACACATTTGCATCAGAAACATTGTATGTTGTCGTTTTAACACAACTCAATGATCAACAAATATAAGCACCCATCTCATTCTTTAGCTCCAACCTGCAAGGTGTTGAATTAAATTTCTCTATTGTGGAAAACAAGAATTTTTTGTCTTCAAGTCAATCAAAAATTTCAGACCATTTCTCCTCAAAACTCATACTAAAATCATAGTTCCATTTTCAGCAATAAGGCAATTACTGATGCAAAGAGAAGTAGGAGAAAATAGAGAAAACTGGGTAAATGCATTACAAGAATATGATGTTGAAATTAGATTAGCTAAAATTTTTAGAGGTGAAGGTTTTTGCAGAATGTTAACAGGATCATTCGACTTACCAGAAGAAGAACATTCAGGTGATGACATTCAAATATCTTAGGTAAGCCTCAATGATACTGAATCTCAATATGTTGATCTCATTTTTAATATAAAAAATGGATATGCCCCTATGCAACTCAGTTACAAAAAGAAAATAACTTTGAGATTGAAAGCAAAGCAATATCAAATGGTTGATGATGTTTTATTCAGAAAAGAAAATGATGATTCTATTTTACTGAGATGCCTTGAAAAAAATGAGGCAGCAAAGGTTTTGCAGGAGCTTCATGATGGACTATCTAGTGAACATTTCTTAGGAGAAACAACAACACATAAAATATTGCATTCTGGCTATTAATGGTCAGCCTACCTCAAATATGCATATGAGTATGTCAGGAAATGCAAAATTTGTCAAATTGTTGCTGGAAGACAAAGGAAACCTGCATTCCCAGTATAGCCAGTCAATATTGAACAACCATTTGAGCAATGGGGACTAAACATAATAGGTGATATTGTTCCTCACTCTTCAAAGAAACATAGATATATCCTTACATAAACTAATTACTTTACTAAATGGGTGGAAGCAATTCCATTAAAGGTAACCAATTCTGAGATCATTATTGAATTTATTGATCAATTTATCATTACCATATTTGGATTACCAATGTCCTTGATGTTTGACAATGCATCTTATTTCTCAGGAAATGCTATGATAGAATTTTCTCTCAAAATAGGTTTTAAACTTGAATATTGAGCTAAATATTATCCTCGGGGAAATGGTTTAGCGAAATCAACAAATAAAAAGCTCATCAAGATCATTAAACAAACTATTGATCAAAGTCAAAGAAATTGACATAACTCATTAACGTTTTCTCTATGGGCAGATTAGATAACACATAAAGCCTCTAGAGGTACTTCTCCATTCAATCTAGTCTATGGGAAAGAGGTTGTTCTTCCTATGAATGTAGTTGTTCCCTCTTTACCATTGGTTCAATTTATCAAAGAAACTCCTTCTTCTTCTTTGTACTTAAGACAATTAAAAATTCTCAAACTTGAAGAAGTGAGAGAGAAAGACAAAATCGCCCATGCTCATCATCAACAATTAGTTAAATCTTCCTTTGATTCAAATTCTGTTAGTTCAAAATCATTTCAACTTGGAGAACTTGTATTGAAATTGGATAAATCACGAGGAAAAAGGTAAGCATACCAAATTCCAAAGAATTTCGCTTGGACCATTTCAAATTGCAAAGAAAATAGGCCCATCAACATTTCTATTACAAGGTTTATCAGGCAAGAAAGATTATTTGCCTACGAATGGTCAAATTTTGAAAAAATACTTCTCATAGGAGATAACCTCTTCTATCCCCTATACATTATTGTCTTTAATTTTCCTAGAAAAATAAAAGTTAAATAATATAACTGTTTTCCTTGCAATAAAATCTCTTGAAATATTTTGACTTTTCTCTTTTATAAAAGGAAACTGTTAAGGAAATAGTTAAGAAATTTGAAAATTAATTAACTTCCTTGTCTTTGAAATTTTATTTTTCAACCAAAATTATTTATTCTTTGAGAAAATCCAACTTTATAAAACACTTTTGTTCTATTATGAGTTAAGAAAAATATTTTAACCAAGTAAAAGTATTTTTGTAGATAATCATATTTAACTCTATAAATTGTCATCCATAACTCTTAAAGAGGCAATGATTCTCCCTGTCCAGTAAAATTTTCTCTTTTTAAAGTGAAATCCTAAAATAAAGAACTAAAGATTAAAAGATAAGAGGTCTCATCAAGAGACTTCTTACCATATTCATAAGAAAATAATAAAACTGACATTACCACTATTGTAGACCAAAACAGGGTAATGGCTTGAGATTATCTTAATCAAAAGACAAGGGGTCTCATGACGAGCCAACTTGTTCAGTTGAATTACAACCATTGAATGGAATCGTCACCATTTGGCCACCACACCAATACAACGGCTTTTAAGTAATAAAAAGAAGAGCTATTTTAGAAAGAAAAAAACGTATATTATTGTGGATTTATCTTTAAAAGTTGCATTCTTACATGGATGGGACATAGAATCATTGTTGGTTAAAATGTAACTCTGTCGAGGCTATAGACGATTGCTGGCAGCAGAGGCTCTACCTATGACAAACGAGTTTATCTAAAAATATAATCTACAAAATCCTGCTACTTTATCTTTAACTTGAGTAATGGCTGATATAGGCATATGGATTTTCATCTTTAAGACGATATCAAATGAATTTTAATTAGGTTATTTTGTTTTATTATTCAGCGGAATATTACTTACTTAATATTTCGTCCAATTTATGTTTTCTGAACTATTTTTAGTGTTTTGAAAGTTTTAGGAATATCAAAATTATCAGAGATAACTGGTTCTTCCAGTGAATCGCCAATTGTTGTACTATTCAACAAACCCCACATTTTCATTTTTATAATAATCATTATTGTAATAATAAATGGGGACCCTTTAAAAATTTTCCAAGTAAGATTTTTTCCCTTTAAAAAGTGATTAGTGCATTGAGCTAAGTCACTTAGTACTAAGCGCTTTTTGCTTTATCGCAGATTGCACAAGAAAAAGGTAACACAAATAATCATTAGTTGGAATCCATGATATGCAATCAATAAAATCATTTTTAAGATCAAATGTTACGTTGAATTATTTATAACTTAAAGTGCCTTGCAATATTTCTAAAAATTTGATAAAGCGCTTAGAGCATACTTCGTATAAGGAAAAAGGCGCTCAAAGAATACATCGCACATCACAAATCACAAAGACAAAAATAACATTCGAAATACCATAACTTAAATCTTGCGATTGTGCGATAGTGCGACATGGAAAATATTTTGGTCTTGCGATTTTGCGATAACACGTCTTGCAATTTTGTGATATTGTGATTTATCAAAATAAAAAAATCATCATTGCAATTAAATCTTATCATTTCGAAATATCGTTTAGGTTTACGATGCGATGATTTGATAAGACCAGAAAAGAATCATACGAAAGCCATAATGCATAATTATTAGAAATCAATTACATTTACTCTTTTAAAGGCTCGAGGATATTTGTTCATGTTTACTCGTACTTATAATAAAATTCCCATCCTTATCGAATTAACTGTTTTAATTAAGACTCTACTATTATCTCTGCTCTACGTTCATTTTGATTTTTCTATTATTCAATCTCAGGGAATAACGCTCAGAGATGACAAAGAAAGGGAAAAATACAGTCGAGCCTTCTACATCCGAGGATTCAGACATGAAACCAATTTTTAGTGGTACTACATGCAACAAATATGGCGGAGCTACGTCGTGGGAAGCCATGTATAATATTTTCGAGGACGAAAATCCAAAGGTACTGGTAGTCATAGGAACGACTGATGCTAAAGTCTCTTTTGAGGCTTCCTATTTTGAAGCAGCCTTTTATTTCTTACATAGAATAGGTGTGAGGCCTAAAATCCTGTGATATACAAATATGGTGAATTGGATTATTGATAATGTAGATATCTCAGACAGGACATTCAGGAACTCAAGACAAGAGTTCATGGGGTCATTTTCCGCAAACGATTTTCACAATATGTATCATCTGCAAAAAACCTAAAAATACCTATGATAGAGCCTTTATCGAGCAGTTCACAAAAGAGAATGAAGACCCAATAGATGCCATGCACACTTGGAGGTCTGGCTCCAGCAAATTCAAATGGGAGAAAATCGGTATGTACCCAATTGCACTTCTATCGGCTCCACATAGTTATGTAGCTGCTATGATGTGTAGGATTTTTGGGATAGCCGATAGTAACATGTTTTATATGGAATGGATTCCATTAATTGATGCAGCTGTAAAATCCACAGTTATGAATTGGAGTAACATTTTATCCAATAATTTGGCTATGGTTATCATACAGTATAGATTTTTCTCTACTCGGGTCATCCCTCCATTTTTTATGAGTGCTTATGTGATGGATGCCATCTATTTTTGTACAAAATTTCCTAATATGGGTTGGAATTGGACTCTTAATGACCCTACTCCTATCCATGTGTATCATAAGATTTTATGGGAATCTCAATTTCATCCCCATTTTTATAAGATTTTTCAAAATATTATGCTGACCATCTATCAAACTATTTTTGATACAAAAGCCCCCAGTCTTTCAGGATAAGCAAAGATAGATATTTTCCAGTGGCAGGATGATTTCGTGAAGAAAATTTTACTTATATCAGAGTTTTTGGGAGTATTGTTTCTCCCCATGTTCTTCCTTATTATGTTCTAGATAATTTATTAGCGAGATAAATTGCATACCAAATAGTAGGGGAAGGTTTTACCAAAACCCTAAAGGACATGAAGAAATCTATCTGGCCAAATTTTCTGGTATAATGTGGTTCTTTTTCCTTGTTCGATTTTGGACACGTAGTTAAAGAGGTGCAGAATACAACATGCTTGAAGCTGGCTACTATTCCAGGGAGAAAATATGATCCCAACCAAGTCACTCACGACTTTACTGCTTTGGTTAAAATTAGAATATTCACGCATGAGAAAGATGAATAAGCAGGCTGGCATTCAAGCTTGCAGGGTTCATGAATTGGTTTGCTGGCTTGCTTTCCTCAATACGCGTGACCCATTTAAAGGCAAAGAATTTCTCACAAGTCTTGCATTGTGCGTCAATCAAATTAACTCCAACCGACCTCAATATTTTTCATATTTATAGAAATAAAATATTGATAAGGGTTCCATTAGACCTATTACAGATTGAGGAAGCAAGAGAGCCTACTCCCAGTGTAAGTTTAGAAGATAATTTTGTTCAAGAATCACTAGAGAAATCAAGTCAAGGCTCATAAATTTCTGAGCACCAATCTAAAAATCAGGAAGAAGACCCAAACAAAAGTTTTGAAAAGGATGCGGAAGGAAATAATGGAGAAACAATAAAAGGAACCTTGGCTGGAGAACAATTGGACATGAATTCTATATAGGATCAGACACAGACAATCATAATAAATGTCATGGAAAAAGAATGGGAGCAGTTCAAAGAAAAGCTCCAACTATCATAAACATAAACAATAATTAAAGGAAATTCTAATTTTCAAACTCATAAACAAACCTTAAAATTTGGAAATCCAGAAGCAGATGTTGAAATCATCCCCGCCTACCCAACGCCACAATTTTTTTTGAGAATTGAAGATATACCCCCTTTAGATACATTTTAAAGTCTAGCACACAAAGAAATTTTAAGAAGACAGAGAAAGAAAAGAAAGATTGATTTATCAGTAGCAACTCTAGAGGATGAATCAATGGAAGTTTTCTGGAAAGAAAACCCCATTGATCCATCAAATAACTTGACAAGATTGTCACAATTTGTAGGTTCTTATGCAACAACTACAATTGATAAAGCAACATAGGTCATTCTTCTTCTTAAAGAAAAGGATGCAAGAATTTAGTTGTTAGAGAAAAAATTGAATTGGAAGGATAGAATGTCAATAAACAATCAGAGCTGTAGATGACACAATTTCAGAAGGATTTTGAGCAAATGAAGCTACATCACTAAGCGAGCATCACAGAGAAATATACATAGATTCATTTGATAAAAAATGAAGTAGATAAACTCAGAAATCAACATCAGATAGAAGAATTTATCAAGAAACACTTGAGCTAAATGCTCAATTGTCAAAACAACAAGAGATATTATGTCAAATAATCTCAATAACCAAACCATATTTATGTGAAACAAGTGATACATTAGTCGATCAAATGGTTGATCAGAGATTGGAATATGAAAAAGTTGATAAGAAAACCTCAGATTTTATCTCCTAGAAAGAATATGAGGAAGGAATAAAATTTGATTTTCTGAAGATCGAAGAATTACATAGAGATGTTCTATTTACAGATTGGGATATGCAATTAAAACAGGCAGAAAGGGAAACAATTAGAGTAGATGATATGGAAACTAATATAATTGAAGTTGTGAATGAAAATCTTTATAATATTAATCTGATTAAAGAATGCAAGCTTAGAGTTTTCCCAGATATCAAAAAATTGGAAGGATGGTGGAAAGACAACGCCAAAAATCAAATTGAAGTAATAAAAAAGTTATCTAAGATTGATCATGAATCTTATCGGCAGTTTCTAGCAAAACCATACAGTGAGATGAAGGCTTTACATTTTCTAACGAATTCCACTCAAAAGATGGTGCCACCTCTCTCCGATGTTGTATTCACGGGAAAGATAATATCCAAAGTTGTCCAGCCATCTCAAGTGAAACCTATGTTGGATATCTACGAACTGAAGAGCTCAATGGAAAGGAAGGACCTTTCAACCTTATCAAGCATGTCATTATCTTTCTTTTAGTTTTTATATTTTATTTTCAGTATTCTAAGGAAGGTTGCTTGAAACATCCTCAACTTTTTATGTAATATTCTATTTTTGATACATATGTAATATTATTTAAACCTCTCTCATGCATTTGGAGAGGGGTCCAGATTTTTATCAAAAACAGTTTGCAAAAGCTTTCATTTTTGTACTTTTGTGATTATTTTGATGAAATACATGGAACAAGATCTTTATTTTCTTGAATATCGAATCATACTCTACTGAATTTTCATTTATGTACTCTTAGAGTGTATTTGGTTGAAAAGAAGAGAAGGTCATCATTGTTGATTTCATGAATATAGTCTTTTCATATCTTGTACTATTATCTTTATGATTGAGTCCTATTTATGATTTAGCGATAAAATTCTTTATATTGTATTGTGTATGAGATCTGGATTATATTTTTTTCATTAAAGCACTATTGCATGATGTTTCAACTGCAATTCCTTGTTGAGTATATAATCAATCGATATATGTGATATAGTTTCACAATTATTTTGCCTAACTATTTAAGTCAAAATAATAATTTTCAAACAGTTTCATCTCTTTTAGCAATTGAATGAGCTTTTTCTTTAAGATATCTTTGTAGATCGCATAAGTTAAAGGTCTTCTCGGTTATAGATTAAATTAATTATTAGATTAAATAGATGCATGTGTTTGTTATTTAAATAGGTTATTTTCATTAGTTTAAAATCATTTTCCATTTCACCTTGTATCAAACCCATCATCATCATATCAATTCTTTGCTGGGAAATTGGTCCCATTATCCGCAGTTGGAGCCACTATGCCAAATAGAAAAGGAGTTGCTTTCAAGGTATGGACCAGGTGGTTATCTCCTATGTTTTTGCAATGAAATTATGGGGCTTCAACAGTCCCTTGCCCTGGTAATGATGGTACTAGTTATGTACTTGGATTTATGTAAGTTGTTGCCCCTTTGGAGTTGAAGCCCCAACCTGAGGGTGACTACTTGCTGAGAGATTATGAGCAATGTGGTCTATGTTTCGGTGGAACATCTGAGGTATGTATCTGATTGGGGATTAGTTAAAAATAGAGCTATTTCTTTTAATGTTTATATGATTTATGTTGTAATTAATTATGTATTTTCATGTGTTTCACATGAATAACAATTTAATGGTTTCATCCATGCAATTATATTCATATACATGAGAGCATTACAAAGTAGAACGCATTGTGCATGCATAATTGATTTTATAGGAAACAAATTGAACGAAAATTTCCAAAAATATCATATTGCAGTGGTAATGATACACCCCAATAAGTACTGAGGGCGTTACACTAGCCCTCATTTTTGGTACTAGATATTAACATGCAATTTCCATGAAGGAAAAAGTAAAGAAAGGGTAAATCCAATTTAGATTTTTCATCATAAAATTAATAAACCTCCTAATATAGTTCCATAAATTCACATAAATACAAAATTTATCAATAGTTGGAATCCATCTCAAAGAAAAGTGTATGGTGATTCACAAATTTGGAATATCACTCACCTACGAAGGAGATGAAAAAAAGGGAACTTAGGAGCTTATCTCATATCAAGGTTACTAATTAGAAAGGAAACTTCAACACAACTAGTTACAAGGCTCATCTAGTTGTTAATAAAGCTATATAGTAGAGGAAATGACATCATCACAAGCATACAACCCTTGTGAACTACTAGGCGCCAAAGGAAAATAATGCTCCTACTTATAAGTATGATAATAAATCCGCACATAGAAGTTAGAATAAATGGTAATTAGGTTGGTCTAGAATATTTTCATGCATTCATTTGATGATGCACTTCATGTGTATCCTATAATTAAGCTCAAATATCAAGTTTTGATACCAAGATCCTTGAATATATATTCTACGTTAATATACTATGATTTATGGGCATTAAATTAGATTCTCCAACTCATAGTCCTAGGTCTATGGTTATTATGCAATGAATACAAATGAATTATATTTTCATTATATAAGGAATCTGATGTTGTTTCATTGAACAGTTCATAGGAAACCTTTTTCCTTCAAGTTGTTATGTTCTAGAAACATTGCTAAGGTCACAATAATTGAAAAGGGGACATATTTAAATGGAATTTCAACATATTTGTAGAAGGGAAAATTCCCCCAATAATATAGGGTTGAAATATTAACAAAGTGAAAAGACAAAAAACACAAACTTCAAATCCAAATTCGAAAGGAAACATTCATTTTTGTAACTACATATTTGGTTATGGATGCATACCAAGGATTTTGATAGTTCACGAAGTTCATGTTGAGCCAAAACTTTTCTCCACAACTCAACTTAGAAACATGCACTCAAAAAGAGACAAGAAAATGTAAAATAGATACAAGTGATTAAAAAACCTAACTACCTTGACTAATTAGAACCAAAATGACTCACTACCACTTCATTAAGACCAAATTCCATGAAATGAGTTAAAAAAAAAGAATTGAGAGCATGAAAGAAGTTATTTCTTTATATTAATAAAAGCAACAATACAAAGAGTAGATATGATTTGGTTCCTACTATTGGAACTATCCTAGAACCACCACATGGGGCCCTCAATTGCGACACTTATGTTATACTCGTCCCTATCCTTTTCTCAAAACATGGAAATTAAAGAGAAGGAATCTATTCCTTGTTGGAAGAAGGAAATGAAAATGATCAGGAAAGAGGGTTTTCCTGTAGGGGGAGTTTTCCTAAAATTTTGGTAAATACTTTATTGCAGAGTATTAATTCATCAACATAAGGGTTATATTCATGTTCGATGGTTTAGGTGGTTACTTAACATGGGTTATATGAGGTAAAAATTTGGTAAAACCCATAAACCCCACCTCGAAACATGTGAATTTTTAAATATTTATACTTTTATAGTGCATTTTTAAGGTATACTCGAGTTGTTGAAGGTGAAATCATGTATACACATATATTTTTTGAAGGAAACATGGATATGTACGCATTATGTTAGATAAAGAGTAGTGTATATGGACAAACAAAGTATATTTTTTTAATATTTCTTAAAATATATGGATTTTTCTTACAAGTTAATTATGGAAAAATACCAATACATGCATCTTAGGATAGGAGTAAAAAAATATGATATAACAATATATTATTCCCAAATCCTCTCACACACCCTTTTACATTCAATAAATATTGATACTAAGATTTGTGACAAAGAGTACTATTCAAAGGGATTGTGCACTAGGTTCAATGGATCAATAGATGTAAAGGTAGATTTGCTAGGAAAATCTCAAATATGCTACCCCTAGATAACAAATTAGAAGAATTAAAATGGTTGAGAAGAAAGGATATCAGTGCATTGTTTAAGGTGAGGGTGAGTGGACTGTAGACTTTGGTAAGGGAAATCACCATTTAAGGGCCAAAGAAAGGGAAATTTTGTTGATGTGTTCAAACATAATATAACCCTTTCCTTGATTATTGAGAAAACCCAAAAATATACTTCACATTCCCTTGCCATAGTGGACAATAAAACTTGTTATAAATTCCATAAACTATTAGGAAACATTTTAAATATGGATTTCTGCTAGGAATTGAGATAAAATATAATTGAGAAATAATATAATTTTTTTACCAAAATAAGAAAAATCCATGACCCATATTGAAGAAGTTATAGATCCAAAAGTGAACAAATAACAACAATCTCATCCTCAAGGGTGCACTTCCAAAACTATTCATAATATCTTTTAAGAAAATTAACCAAATATTTTAATATACAATCCTTCAACAACAATTTTACATGAATAATGGTTTTCCTAAGTAGCCCCAAAGAAATCCTAACAACTAGGTTTCCATGAGCAGTATGGGGTGCCTAGCTTCTTCTATAAGTTAGACCCACCATTCAACTTTTACAATGCTTAAAATGAGATGTGCCCCCTTCTTTCTTTTCCTAAGGTTATATTAATCATATTTAATTTTCATGGGGCCAAAATGAAAGGAGTTACCTCTCTTTTGCTTGGACAAAATAATTAGATTAAAATCATTTCCTATGGGGCCCAAGAGGTGTGCCCCATCCATTGCTTCTAATCTTGAATCATATTTGATTGCATGTACGTGCTCAGACCTAAGAAAAGTACACCCCTCACCCTTAGATGGAATTCCTTATATTACAAACATTTGTGGGTCCCTAGTGAGTGACATCCTCTTTCCTCTTACCATGGAAAATGCGTAAGTGCATCCACCTTTTAGAAAATGACATTAGTCTCATTTATTAACAATTGACAAGAACACTCTTAGTGAGAATCTAGGCACTAGGTAAATAAATCATTATGTACCTAACATCAAGGCCCAATTGTACAATGGGGTATACAATTGATATGGCCCAAATGTGAAAATCGGGTATAATGCAACCACTAGAAATGAAAGCCCTTTTTTAATCTATACACCTCACCAAGGAGTAATTGTGTACAGTCGAAGAATAATGCCTAATCTATGAAGATGACATATATACAAAATATAATTAATATGATTTGAAACGACCTCATGTACCTTCCCTTGTAGCTACCATAAGACTAACCTAATGTCTTGTGTCCATGCAATGTATATGGAAAGCGTATGAAAAGAGAAAAGAAAAAAATTAGTACTCATGATAATGATTGAATATCTTTATCTTTAAGAAAAATAGTAATATATATATATATATATATATATATATATATATATATATATATATTAATTAGTGAAAATACAGATAAAAGAAGTTGGTGTCCTCATTTCAAAATATATTTAACATTATTAACCTTCTTAACACATTAACTGGCGTAAATTATTAAAAAAAAACAAAAAAATTAATAATAAAATAAATATTTATATATATTTTTAAAGTCTAATAAATTAAAACTAATCTCCATAAATAATAAAATCATTATCGTATAAAACAACTATTTGACATCAACAAATATTCACGAATACTATTTATATTAATATTTTTTACTTATATGGAAAAGCAAATCAAACATTAAAATAAATGCAAAGTAATGTATTTATCAACTTATTAAATATTATATTCAAATTTATTTAATTATAATAATACATAAATAGCATATTCAAAACTATATAACTATATTTAATTTACTTATGAATATATACATAAATATATTGGCTTTTATACTCAAACTCATAAAATTATATGTAAAGCTTATGATATGGGTGTAAAAGGCTCATTACGAGCCAATTCAATGTCATATAGTTATTTTTTATGACGTAATGTTCCCACGTGTTTAGTAGAGGGTATACTCGCTCTATGTCTTTTATAGCTAAAAAGGCTCGCTCTGTGGCAGAGGACAAGGATCCAGAGGACGAGCATCGTTCTATGGCAGAGGACGATGACTATTCTGTGGCAAAGGACGAGGACCGTTCTGTGGCAGAGAACGAGCACCGTTCTGTGGCAGAGCGGCCCGTTGGTCGAGCTATGCTTCGCATCCTCTTCCTCACCATATGAATAGTGAGTCCCTTGACCTCGTAACCTCGGCCGAGTCCCTCGACCTCCTCGGCTGAGTCCCTCACCTTTTTAGGGAAGGTCAGCGAGAAATCGATGGCGGCCTTAGTGTCGAGAGTTCGTTACCTCACCCTATCGGGCCTCACCTTTTTAGGGAAGGTGAGCGAGAAATCGATGGTGGCCTTGTGTTCTTCGAGTTGATGGTGGGGGCCCCTCCCCCAAAAGAGAGTTGTTCGTCTCTACCCTATTGACCGCAACCTCTGTATTCATTATTGCTTTCATCGCAGATCCTCCGGTAGATATTGATGGTATTCGTGAACCTGTTTTCGGTTCTCTTCTTTATGGAAACAATATTATCTCCGGTGCTCCTTCATTCCCTTACGCAAATGATTCCATGAACGAATTTTTTTTCTGGTGCGCAATACCATAAAATGGATTTCCTTACAATCGTAAATATGTTCTCATTCTATCTATTCCAATCCAATTTCTAATACTGATTTGACATTAAGTAATCCAATTATGAACTTATCTACTCTAGATGGAAAATTGAATCAGTTTTTGGAATTGAGAATATCCAATTCTTTTGTAGAATTGAGATAACTATATGATAAGAGATCGTATCTGTAACGATTGTTCATTTTTCGAAGTAGTCCCAAAGAAGGTTCTATCACAGTCGCAAATGCAATAGCTAAATGATGATGAGCCATATCAGTCAGCCATAAACTTTGAGTTTGTGGATGGAATCCTCCGAGAAGAGTTAGAATAGCAGTTCTCGCCCCTTGGGAGCTCACCCTCATCATATGAATAGTGAGCCCCTACCGGGCCTACCGGGCCTCACCATATGAATAGTGAGTCGATGGCGGCCTTATAGTCGAGAGTTTGGCAGGCTCACCCTCACCATATGAATAGTGAGCCCCTACCAGGCCTATCGGGCCTCTCCTTTTAGTCGAGTCGATGGTGGCGGACAACATCAGAGTTCGAAAAAAAGGGGGGGGGGAAGGACCTGAGGATTTACTGAGTTGGCTGCTATTCCATCCAAAATATCGTAAGAGCCAATTTCATTTATTGGTTTGGTTGGCTGCTCCAAATTGAAAAATATTCTTAATGGAATAACCCTTTTATTATCTCATGACATCAAAAATTCTTATGAGAGTGAAATAATTGAGGAATCTATCATTTATTTGATAAAAATAATTTCTTTTCTTCTTTAAGTTCTACCTTTTTCGCCCGCTGCTTTGAACGGATAGATGATCTAACGACTCCGCGTGGGGATTGCTTGCTTACTCATCTCCATTCGTCGGATAGGGAGGGGATGAATCAAAAGCTTCTGCATTAGTGGCCATGCCATAAATAAACACGGACACTCAAGAAATTTGTTGGACAAGCGGATTCACACTGCTTACAACCTACGCAGTCTTCTGTTCTTGGAGTAGGGAAAAAGCAAATGAATCGATTCATTGTCTCGTTGTAGTGTGATAAAGAATGGGGAAAAAGAATAATACCTTGTCCTGATGCGATTCTTAGAATACCAAAAAGTGGTATTCTACAGATAAATTCTTGGTTTTATATGGCTCACTCTGGGACAAATTGAGTAGTTTTCAATATTAGTTGATTTTAGCCTTTAAAATTAATTGGTTTTCTTCATTATTAATATATTTATTTTAGAATATAATTTTATAATTTTAATTTAATTATTAATTAATAAAGCGTTAAGAATTTTATTACATTTTTTAAAATGGATATATATATATATAATATTAATAAAATTATAAATTAATTATTTTTTATAAATTTTTAATTTTCTTAATGTGAAGTGTATTATAAAATAATTATTTGGATGTGTATTATAAATTAATTTTGATCAACATTTACCAACCATTTAATTTACTATGATTAATATAATATAATTTAAAATTACCATTTAATAAAATATTAAATTAATATATATATATTAAGAATTTTATTTAACTAAGAAATATATATATATATATTTTTCTTCCTCTATGTTATGTTTTGATAAATTTATTTTCCCTTAAATCTAAGTATTATTACATTAAAAAAATTGTATTCTTTTATCTATATTAGTTGTAGTTAATGCATAACTAGTTTAGATCTATTTTAACTTTGGATCTAGCAAGAGGGATCAAATCACTTTTCATTCTAAAAGGGGTTTGCATCTAAAGAGATTTGATCCCTTTCCATGCTTCGTGGACCCAGATTTAAGATGGATCGAGACAAGTTTAATTATTAATTATAATTCATTATAATTATAATCTTTGACCGAATCAAAATGTAAATAGGAATCGAGTAGCCTTTAAGTGCCACTTTTTGGAAAGTTTTCGGGTTTGTTAACTGATCTAAATTTTCTAGAATCTAGTAGGCATTCATTGAAATCACAAGTTTGACGGATAAACTCTTTACAATCGAACTGCCCCTGGGATTTTTAAGGGCATTGAATCCATATATGTAGTAAAAAAACTAGTTTAAAAAACAAAAATCAAGATTTGGCCACCATTTTTTTTCACTGGATTCCAACCGGAAATCCATTAGAAACTCCAAAAATTCGCACTTAAAGACTACTCCAATAGGAATTGCACCATCTCTAACATCAGTTTAAACAATACAAATCAAGGTTTGGCCACAATTTGTTTCACTAGATTCATGCTAGAAATCCATGAGAAACTCTAAAAATTTGCACTTAGAGACTACTACAATAGGAATTACACCATCTCTACCATATTGTGCTAGAGAGCACTTCTCAATGCAATTAGCATAGACATATAAATTACCTTGGATCCATCTTAATATTGTATCTACCAAGCGTCGAGAGGGATCAAATCTCTCCACTCTAAAAGAGGTTTGCTTCTTAATAGATTTGATCCCTCTAGGTGCTTGGTAGATCCAGAGTTAAGATGGATTTGGGTTGGTTAAATTATTAATTATTAATTATAAATCTAATTATTAATTTTTTTAATGTATTTCGATCGAATAAAAATGTTTAACAGGACATTACATTACATTACATTACATTACAACATCTCTATGATATTGGGTTGGAGAGCACGTGGCTGGTAAAAGCAGATAGACATCCTTTGAAAAAACAAATTTGATAGACATCCTTTGAAAAAACAGATTTGATAGACATCAAAACAATTACCTTGTGGCACATCTCACATTGCCAAAATTGAATGAAAATCATAAAAATTAACTAAATCATAACTTCTTTTTAAATTATTATTATTATTATTTATAAAAGGAATTAATGTATGAGTTAAACATATTTTAACCATAGAAATTCTTAATCTGTAAATAGTCTTTGCTATAATAAAATGACTTATTAATGTAACATGCCCAAAAAAACATAACTCTTATTTATATGACATTTTTTTTAATTAATCAATTTAATTAAAAAGGAAAAAATAATGCAAATTCCTTTTACATAAATCTCAACCATTAATTTATGGATATTATTAAAGTATTTTAGAATATTCCATGTAAACTAAGTCCTTACCATCCACCTAATAATTAAATTAAAATGCTAAAATTTTTATTTCAAAATAAACATGTTTATTAATATAAATATATAAAATAGTATAAAAAAATAATTATTTTTATAGTTAATATTATAAACTAGCTAAAATATAAATAGACAGAGATTAAAGATATGTCATGCTTATATTTTTGAATGCCTATAGTAAGTTTTTTTCAAATTCATTATTTGGGTGGTTTTTTCACTCTTCTCATTCATAGTATTACTCATCTACATGATTATCGATTAAGAATGAACAATTAGAGATTAAGAAGAGAGAAGCTTGAATAATATTGTTTAATAATATGAAAAGGTAAAAATTAGAAAAATAGTCTTTCTAATATAAAGATAATAAGTAAAATTAACATAAAAGTTATTAGAATATTTTATAAAGATTAAATGCTATCATCCATATAATAATTATTGATAATTGAATTAAGATTTTAGAAATTATATATATATCAAACTTAAAAATTCATATAATTTCACTAATAAAAAATAAAATTTTAAATTAGGTTTAAACATATAATTAAAAAATAATAATATCATTTTAATCCATCAAATATCAAAATAAAATAAAATTTTAAATTATGTTTAAACATATAATTAAAAAAAATATCATTCCAATTCATCGAATATCAAAATATAAAGTTCATTGTCATGGTCAATGAAATCAAATTAATCCCTCTCCTTATACCATCAAACCTATATTTTAAATGTAAGTTATTTATAAATTATTTTTATCACTTGACATTTGACTAGTAAAGCATTTTTATCAATATTTTTCTCAAACTTCCATGTTAGAGTAAGATGATTTTAGCATAGTTGGAGCGCATCAAAGTTTTAAGGACTTCATTCACTACCATACATTTTAAGCACATTTATCGTAAAAAGAATTTCTAAGCAGACAGGTTATCAAAAAAAGGTTTAAATGGAGTAGAAGGAGCAACAGGTATGGTAAAATTCTCTTGAGGAGGGTTTAAAGGTAACAATTTTTTTTTTTTTTTTTGCCTATGTTTTGGGTTACTTGTTTTGCCTCAATTCAGAATCATTATCCATTAGGGGAATTTTGAGGTCTAAAATGGGCATCCTAAGGAAATTATAAAATAATAGTGAAAATAATAAAATAGGATTTGATTAGATCATTAAATTTTAGAGGGGAAAAAGAAAAAACTATTTTTTCAACTCGTATTTTGAACTTATCTGCTTAAGGTTTTACTCAAATTTCGATCAGGAATACTTGTTGGATGCAAAATTTAATTCCCCATCTAAGGAGTACCCATGTTGCATACTTTTGATCGACTCTTCGATAAGAAAAATGTGAAACATGTGAAAAACGTGATTGCAATAACGTTTTTTCATGCATTTCTCATTTTTCGTGTAGTAAGGTCCATCAAAAGTACCCAACATGGCTATTCCTTCGATGAAGAATTAAATTTTTCATCCAACAAGTACCCCGCTTGTAATTTGAGTACAACCTTAGGGAGATAAGTTGAAAATACGATTTGAAAAAGTAGTTTTTTTTTTTTTTTTAACTCCAAAAATGGTGAATCATCCCCCATGGTTGAAATCATCACCTTGAATCCCTATTGGTTCTCATAAATTTTATTTTGGTTGTACCTTGAATCCCTATTGGTTCTCATAAATTTTATTTTGGTTGTACATTTTTCTTAGGAGACCCATTTTAGACCTCAAAATTCCCCTAATGATCGTGCAGATGGAGGGGTTTCAGTTTTTTGGATTTTGAAAAAAAAAAGCATCCAGATGAGGGATCTTTTGGAAAGGTAGAGAACAAATACCACATGCATCACACACCTTCAAAAACATGTAAAGGAGATCAGATTTGTTACTGTTTGGGTGAGAAGTTGAATATGGCTCAACATGTTTCTTTCTTTATTATTTACTTTAGTATTTCTGAAAATGTTGTAATGTACTAAGTGACCGATGATAACATATGAAAATATGTAAGACTCACAAAGTTATCAAAATGATCTAGTATATAATATAAGCCATAATTTTTTTCCTCTGAAAAAGAGTACATTTAATCATGAATGGTTTAAATGTGGTTATTTAAAATTTGATTTTTATTATTTGACATTTGAGAAGCGAAATTTTTTTATCCACATTCAAATATAATTTTGAGAGTTTCTACATTAGAATAAAATTATTTCGGTAAATTTTTTTTTCTTGAATGGTGAGCAAAAATAAATTGAAATAGATAATTTTATAAATTTTAAGAATATTAAACTTTAAGATATCATAATGTTATTAGGATAATTTATTTTCACAATAAGTATCAATATAAGGTTTAATCCTAAAATTTAATGGGTTAAATTCCATTGAAGAAGTATTTAAAAATGCTTATTTTATTTTTTATCATCATTCTATTATATTTTTAAAGAGATATCTCATGACTCAATCTCTTACATCACAAAGAAATATTCAATATGATACATCTTTTATTGCACTTAATTACCATTAGAATAATTATTTTTAATTATCATCGAAACATTTATTAATAAAAACATTTTAAGATAAATTATTAAATGCATATATGTGTAATGTAAAAACGTTATTTGAGAAGTAGAAACAAAAAGATTATTTAAATTTATTTTTAATTTTAGATTTGCATAATTTGTTTCATATGTATAAAGGTTATAGTCTAATTCATATGAAATCTTAGTAATATAGAAAACAAATTGTTGTCTTTTATATTGAAAACAACATATAGAAAACATATATGAACTAAATACATGTCCTATGCATATGCTCCATCTGTGCATATTTCTAACAAGAGTATTTATCCATAATGATTTACAATATTTACTAGAGTAGTACACATAACATTTTAAATCTATGTAAACCACATCAATATAATAATTAAAATATTATGCATAAGTATATTATTTTTCCAATTTTAATAGATGTTGTCCAAATCATTCATGATGCACTATGCATGTTTATGAAATAAAAATAAAAATAAAATTATATTCAAAGGGCTTACTAGAAAATTGAGGCATTTAATAAGAAAATATGGATTAGAATTTTTAACTTTCCCATATCCTACCATATGCATTTTTTGTCGTAGTAATTATTAATAAATACACTTCTATTGCACTCTAATTGAATAGGTAGAACCCAAAAATCATTTACTTCAAATCTTTTATTGATTGCATATATCTCATTTTACAATTCCAACACCATATGACTAAAGGGTATCTCAGAGGAAAGCAGAATAATAATAAATATAGGCATAGTTTAATATGCCAATGGTTTGGCCCTATTCAACTAGTTGTTTTCGACATCTTGGAGGGAACCAATGAGAAAAAAGTATAGAGTCATAGGTTTCCCTTCCAGTTTTACAACTTTTACAGTTTACACCTGTAAATTACATTGAATTCAATTCATCAATTAATTTTTGATCAAAATGAATAATATCAATGAATTTATGTATAAAATGTATAACAACCATATCTTATGTTCATGAAAATTTATGTTTTTCATTACATATCTAAAATATTTATCTCATTTGCAATAATTGTATTATGCTAGACGACATATTTATATAACGTTTATCTAAAAGAAAGACCAGAGATTCAGTGAAAGAGTAATGGGATGAAATTTGAATAATCATTGAGTAACAATATTTCATTAACATCCACCAAATTACAATTAATGTTGCTTCCATGTACACATGCTTCCATTCACCAGAATTCAATAGAAATTAGATGGTGGGATGGGACATATGCAAGTCCAGGATAATGGCAATGAGATGGGGAATACGAAAATGAAAGACAATGGCAGTGAGATAAGGGTTATGCACGACCATCTAGATTGCAGAGTCTTAAATACTCTATATTTAGGGGAAATTAATCACCTTCTTGATGTGCTTGGTAGTGACAATAAGACCTCACATGGAATGGAAGAGTTACAAACATGATTTTGTAGTGCACTTAGCAGATTTAGAAAAAAAGTAAAAAATGATAACATGGTATATTTGCGAGATGCTATGTTTATCCTTCTAAAATGATTAAATGTTACAATTTGTTTAATTAGAAAAAAAAAAAAATCATGGTGATTCTAGGTGTTTTTTTTAAATGTAATACATATTTATCAAAATATATTTGTTATTTTCTTATCACTCGCTTATATTTTAATAAAAAATTCACTCACTTGTATTTTAATAAATTTTTTGAAGTGTAATGGAATCAAAACACCAAATGAATACTCATTAAATATTTACATCCCTAATATGTATTAATATTTTGTAAGTGTCATTTGAAGATGCATTGATTGATTCTTTATACCATTTTTTAAGCATTGTTGAATGGAGTGATTTTTAAACAAGGTATGAAGTTTAGACAATACAATCATCTACACAAGGGGTGAATTTTTTTTTAAATGAATTTATGAAATAACTTTAAAATAAATGAAGAGAACAATGTTGATGGATTTAAAGATTTGATGGTCTGACTTGATACGAAAAAGAATTCGATTTTGTAACAAAAAATTCTTACGCCCCTTTTTCCACTATTTGAATTTGATTATATCATTAGTAAGTCAACCCTATATTTTGTGAAGGTTACATTTGGTATTTAAAAGGTTTCTTTGTGTCTTGAGAAGATCACATAAATAATCTTAGTCCTAAAAAATTGTCAGGTTACTAAGATGTTCATCAAAAGGTCATCCTAATGTCTATAATTTCAACCTCACTATTCATAAGGTTTGATAAAAAGATGCACCATATATTACAATAAAAATTGACTTAGATATACACATTAAACAATGTAAACAAGAAATTCCCCTACCTATATAAGCAAGAAGAACTAGCATAACCATCATGGTTACTACAAACCATGTTAATAAACATAGGGAGGAATTCATTGGATGACTGTATCTTAGGCCTCCACAAATTAAATTATATTTCCAAACTAAACTTATTAAAAAAAATAGTAAGTTATTCTCTGAAAATATATTAACATTGGATAGAATAAAAAATATACAATAATTTTTTTACTGGATTTCCACTTGGGAAACCATACAAGTTGCAAAATAGCTATTTCTTAATCCAAAAAAGCATGTGTTCCAGTTTATTATCAAAATTGATAGTATGATTGTCCAGCCTAGCTAATACGATTTATTTGATAGCTTCTAACATAGGCATATGATAAAATGGTAAACGAAAAATATAACAAAACTAGAGAAAAGGAGCTATGCACGCCTAGTCGAAAATGATGACTTCATCCTCTTTTCCTGGAAATTATTCTTTAGGAAAAGAAGAAGAGAAGTCTAGGTTGGTTATTTTATTCACTAATTTAGTAATATTCTTTTCCAAATTCTGCATGTGCATCTGTAAATCATCAGTGTAGAGGAATATTTCATTATGTGCCTCATTCCTTTCTACAATAAATTTTCCCATCATTGTATTGGTTTTTTGGTAAATGTATACAACCTACATATACATGTTGAATATTATCTTGCCAGTGTCAGTATTGAGTATCCATTTCCTTACACTCCTAATGATTTCTTTGTCATGAATAAATATTATTTCCACTATGTCCTCCCCCTCAACATTGTTGATTTTCTCTCTAACTGGTTCTAAAGTATATTGTAGTCATCGAGCAATAAGTAGTCGCTTGTGCTCAAGAAGTGGAGGGAGCCCCTAAGCGAGGCCTCGACCTACCTATATTTGAGTGATTTGACCTTGAACAAGGCATTAGAGTGCTCCATAACTATGAGAAATTTAATCATATAAATATAGGGAGACTCGTGAAAGAAGCCTAGGGAAAAGTTAAAGATCTGAGAGTAAAGGGGGCTAGGAAAGAATGCAAGGAGACTAGAGGAAGGCAAGAACATGGAAGAAGGGAATTAGGGGTGGAGTAGCACTAACTAAGACAAATTTAGTTTGATAAGAATATACGGGGATGCTCAGTTCAGAGAGAATAGGGAAAAAGTGAAAAACTTAAATGAATATAGAGAGGACATAGAATTGAAGGGAGCTAACAAAAATAGTTTGAGGAGAAACAAAATGAGAGGGATAACCATACAAATATCTAGATGTTATGGGTTACAGAGACTATAGCAATAACTTATAGAGAGGATAACTCTATGTTTGGGGAGGAGGAGAAAAAACAATGAAACATCAATGAGGTAATTAAAAAACATGTACTCATAATTGGAACTTACCCTAATGTTTTGAAATTGTAGATGCATGACACATAACTAGTTATGGATTTTGGTGGCCTTTGGAACCACTTGAACTTGCACCATAATAAATTCATTTGGATGGAAATATCAATGGATATCTTTTCAATTTATCAGAGTGGGAAGTTTTCGTGAAGAATTCACCTATGTTGTTGATTACAATGTGCTTCCATTTGGAGGTAGTGGCCTCTCAAACCCATTGCTATCCAAATATCAAAACCTTCGTTTTCCCATTAATTTCATGGGGAAATGACTAAATTGACAGGGGTAATCATTAAACCACCTATTCTACGAAAAAATTAAATTATGTTTTTCCACAACAATAAGGCTCAAAGTGAACACATCGCTTAGCAAGAATGAACATGTGTGGGGAGGATAAAAATCATTCCTTTCAACCACTTGAGATAAACCCAATTAACAACCTTACTCGAATTAAAATTCACATTCAAACAATCATATTCCATGATCATAATTCGAAATCCATATTATTCATATATTACTCATTTTTTCGATGTTCCATTTCCCCACTTTGAAAGTATACTAGTTATAACTCATAACATTACATTCTCACCTACTTCCTAGATTGATGTACTTGAAATCACCCTTTATGGGATAAAATTGGGAGACTTTAATATTTGTTAAAGCCTTCATTTTTATTTATGTGATTTCTACTTCACATAAACCATGTTGCACTACAAAGTTCATTTATTGTTATATATATAAGAAAGTTATGATTCCATTTTCTTTCTTTCTAGGATGATTTCATGGATTTTTAGTATATCACTCTATAATATTGAAGATACAAAATTGTTATACATATAAGTATTAGAAGATAATTATTGAATACCTATTTTTTTACATGTAAGAGCAATATAATTAAAAGAAATGATTTAGAATTATGAATTCATTTTACCACTTATCAAGTTATGCTTTATTGGTAAAGAATTTCTTATTTATGCATCTAAGTTGAAAATTTAATTCTTATTAATGGGAATATATGAATTCCATCGACTTTGATTTTATGATTGTGGATGAGTTAGGAAAGGTAGATTTTAGTGTTTTCTCTTTTCAATTCTTTTTCAATGTCCAATGTTTTTATTTCAATTTTTTTTTCCATGAGAAATATCTTTATATTCGATAGGAGGAATATACATATTTCAATCTTTGAGGGACTATATAGACAATACGACTCCAAGTCATTACAAGTAATACTTATTATAAACTCAACATGTCACATGCTAGAATTGAATTTTTGTGAAGAAAACATCATGTCTCCAAACAAGCCAAGTCAAATTGAATTTACTTTTATTTCAACTTAATTATTAGTGATTATTGTTTTCTTTTAATAGTAATTTGAAAAGCTTAAAATTTCAATTTAAAACTTATCTTGTTATTGTTTTTTTAATAATAATTTGGAAATCTTAAAATTTCAATTAAAAACTTATCATATTATTTAAAGAGATCTTTATCAATCTTAGATTATTCTTTAATGTGTAATGAAAATAATTTTTTTTCGTCTTTATAATTAACCAAAAAGTTCGCCCAATTTTAATTCTATATTAAAATTGCCCATAAATGTATATTATGTATACTTATGACAAAGTACTTTCAATATCGAATACATGACACATTTTCTTTTGCTGAGATATGTTATTAATTAATTTAAAATAAGAGTAAAGTGAAGATAGATCATTGTAATCATATAATTTGCAATATTGTATAAATAATATGATCATTTATAATGTACAACGTTAAATGAGAGAAAATGTTGTAATAAAATATTTGTATTTTATAATTGATTAAAAAAAAGGACATGTTACCAAGAGATGAGAAGTGGTGTAGGTTGCCCTTTAAAAAGTGGCAGGTTTGTAAAATTAAGTGTGAATTTATATGTTTGGTAAGTAAATGTGTCAGTGGTAGTTTATAGTCTCTATCATGGTTATTGGGATGTTTTTGTCATGGTTAGATGTTACATGTAGAAATTTGAGAATAAATGAAATTAGTTGTAACTAAAAATAAATCAAAGAGTAATGATTTAAATTTAGAAATGAAATGAAAATGAATAAATATGAAATGTATAAGGTCGTGGAGGCGGCGTAGTGGTAAAGTCGGCCTCGTAATGACGGACTGGTCTTGTGTTCGATCCCGAGCAAGGCCGTAACTCGTCGTGCGAGTAGTTAGTCTAAACCGGGCCAAGCCCACTACCTTTTAGCCCACATGGTGTAGAGAAGTCGGTGATGGGGTGCACTGTTAAGGCACTCTGTCTGCAAGGTCACCAGTTCGAAACCCATGAGTGATTAGGATTAGTCTAAACTAGCAAATAAATAAATATAAAATGTATGGAATTTATTACTGTGTTGATCATGAATTTAAAAAGTATAGGATTTTAAATTTAGAAATGAAATGAAAATAATAACTACATTATCATGATTTTAAAAATATATGGGATTTCTAGTTATTTTTAGCCATTAAAAATTCAATAATAATTAGTCTTTTTAAATAAGATATGTGTGCAAGATATAAACTTACAACACTGGTTATGAGAAAAAAATTTAGATAAACACTATTATAGCTTGAGGAGAAGTATAGGACTCCATCCTAATTTACTAAATAGCTATTGTAATGTTTGGGTTTGTATAATGTAATTGTAAAACGGAGTGGATCTCATAGTGATGGGAGTCCAAAATTTATTTTTGACTATTATATTCATAAAGTTATTTTATTTTTAATATTTTATTTGAAATTAATAGTGGATATTTATTATTGGTTTTTATAGTAAATGTAGGATAATTTATCATTATTATTCAAGGAAAACCACACACCTGGAATTATATGTTGGTGATTCATTAGGTGGTAGGCTATCACACCTATCAGATGCCTTTAGGTGTTGGGCCATTAAGTTATTTCCATATGTATAAAGAAAACGAGTTCTTAGCTAGACAAAAATAATTTTAAGACATACTTTAAGGCCAATAAAATATCAATTTATTTACAAATAAAATATTATTAAAATTTTAATATTATACTAATAACAACTAAATTAATAACTTAAATTCTATAAATTATATTTATTTAAAAAAAATTTATTTTCTTTATTTAATATAATGATACTAGTATATTAAACATTATTTTCATTCACCATGGATACCACTTTCAATATTTTAAAACTTAACCGTCTTTAAAGCTATCTAATTATTTTAAAACATTTGAGTAAGTTTAGGTTTTTTTCCATTGTATTTGTATTTTGATGTTTTTTTTTTTGCAAGTTAGGCTATTCTATTAATTCGAAAATAGAGAAGTTACATATGCTACAGGCTGGGTTGGTAAGTTGTGCTTAGTCAATCCTAGCCTTAGCTACATAGTTTCGAGGCTGCCTATGAGGAGGAAATCAGCCTGTAAAAGACTTAAAACAGAAAATTACATTATGCGCAGTAGTTCTGGTGCATCTGAGTAGCACAAAATATGCAGTAGAAAAAAAGCACTGATGGCATGCTTGACAAAAAACATGAAAGAGCTGCGCATATGTGCAGGCTTCACTTTTTGTATTCACCATTGCTATTGGGGACCTCCTCCTCAATGGGGCAAGCAGGTGCTTGCGTAGCGGCTTCTTCTAAATCTGCTACTATGCACCTGGGTTTGTGGACCGGTGCGCAGAGGATGGGGGAGTCTGGATCTACGCCATCGGGGACACGCATCTAGTTGTCATCGGAGTCCATCACCCAGAGGTCTGAATCATCATCTTCCTTCTCCTGAACCGGAAGCGGGTTAGTTTTGTGATACTTGGGGTGCATCTGGGGAGTGATGATGGACTTCCACAAACCTTGCCTTCCTCTCTGTGCAACCTGCGCAGGCGTTGCTTCATCATGCTCGGGATCGGGGCTCTGACGTGCAAAAGTGCCAGAGGAGGAGCCTTCCATCGACTCTAGTCGATTGTCCTTGCCACAGTGATAGGGGCCAGGGAAAGCCCCTCTCTGTCCACTGCGGATAGTTCTCTGACGAAGTTTGGGGGTCATTGCGCGAAGAGGCAGGTGGGAGAAATTCAGGGAGGGATACCGATAAGGGAAAGCAATGTAGGGGATAAGGGGGCCAGAGTAGTAGGGGGGGAGGTGCACAGGAGGGGATGCAGCAGCCCATAAGGAACTGCACAGTGCAATTCTGGGAATAGGGCTTCACGACCTTCTGAATTTAGGGAGATGCCAGAGAAGGGGTGAAGAGGCGAAAGGAAAAGATAAAGTACTATAGCTTGAAAGGGGTTGAGAGCTCATCCTTTTATAGGGGCTAGGATGAGTGCGAGGGAGATAGAAATGATTGGGCCTCGCACGCAGCTGCGTGCCATGATTGGTCACTTGATCAGGCTCGAGGGAAGGGGGGTGGCTACAATACCGGTTAATCATGGTGATCATTTATGGTGATAGATTCGAAGGGATGCCCTGGACATGGTGATGCAGTTCCCATCGTCTCGTCATCATTCCTGATTCTGTGAGTCTTGTGTGAATGGCTAACGGTTTGAGGATTCGCAGCATGTGAGGCTCTGCACAGGAGATCTTCGTACTCCGGAGTGTGTGAGATGTGACTGTCCAAAGTGTCAATTATGTCACCCGCATCCAGGGTTATATTTTTATGTTATGCTATGGTTATAGTTACTATTTCTTTGTTTGAAACATTCCTATCGTTTATTCATCCTAGGAATAGTTTTGTATTTCAATGTTTTGGGTGGTCGCGAATCCTTTCAACTATAAAGTAATGTTTAAGAACTTTATTTAATGGTTAAAACTTTCTAAAAAGTTGTTTTTTTTAATGTAGATATTTTATTCAAGTGTTATTATTTATTTTCCAATGTAGAGATTTTATTTAAGTGTTATTATTTATATTTAAATTTAATTAAGGACACATGTCTAGATATGTTTTATATTATAATATTAATTTCATGTAGATATAAGATTAAATTGTTAAAAATAAAAGTAAAAAGAAAGTTATACCTTACTTCTATGTACATTCACCTCTTTATTATAGTCTTAATAATTATTAACATGGTTATTAGGTCACTATAGATACTATCATGTTTGAAACCATTTTGGTTCTAGAGAAGGACCGAAAAATATTTTGAATTTACTAATACTTTGTCTTTTTTGGGCAACAAAAAAAACTTAATGGCCTCAGACTTACAGGATTTGGTAGAAATGAATGTCTACTCCTTTAGGACTATCAATGGGTTATTTTTGGTGGTGTGTTTTTTCTTGAATCAAAACAATGAGTCAAACTACATTTATAGATAGTAGTTAGTGATGGTTTTCCTCACTACAGTTGGACGACCAAGTTGTTGTAGGTTTTTCCACCATCAGAAAAATTTAATTAGACACACTAACACACACATTAAAGAGATTGTGTATGTCTATCTATCTTATGTGACAACATATTTTCATAGGCATACTTTTCACATATTGAAACAATGCAACCATGTAAATAAATATATGTCCTAGGGAGACTCATCTAGGCATTGGGACTGCCTGATGGGCTTAGTTTTTCTTCTTTGATGGTCGTGCGTTGCAGGTCCCATTGTATCCATGCATATGTTTTTTAGCAAAATAAACACATTATTTTCAAAATTAACTCTCAAGTACTTGTTTTTTATTCATGCTCCTTATACTACTCTATGATGCTAAGTAAGGCTTAATGAAATTATTCAATGGTGGTTTTCTTGAAGCCTAGAAAGAACATCTAAAACACTCCTTGGATTCCATCAATGTATTGACCCATATTGTATCCATAATTAGAATAAATAGAAGAGACAACTCTATGTCAAACTATATTCCATTTTATCCCACTTAATTAAGTCATTTGGCGAGGGGACAAGGTTTTCCATAGAGTGTGATGGCTCTTGGTAATTCCTTACCAAGCATTGGAAATTCGTTTGGGGTATATAATAATTGAGCCTAAATAATACTTGAAATAGACTCCAAATTTATGTATGAAGTTTCTTTGACTATTAGGAGACAATCAAAGTCACTATCTCAATGTGGGGGAGAGGAATGTTGTGTTTTCACTATATTAAATAGCTACGCCTTTATAGAATAAGAGGGATACTTGCTATGATCTATATAAAAAGTGTACACTAAATACATAATGCTCAACCAAAATAAAAAGAAATGTGAATCACAAAGTTGTTAAATACTTTTCTATTACCATAAGAATACTCCTTCTCTTTATTCCTTAAGTTTCATCTTGATCTTTTAGAAAATTCCTCTATATTAAAGATAAAATACAAAAATGTTGCACCCAACTTATATCCTAAATGTTTTATTTTCAAGCATTAAGAGATAGTTTTTCAAATGCCTCTTATTTTACATGCAATAATAATAAATAAGGCAATGAATTGAGGTTTTGATTTCATTTCACAACCCTTCATCGTGATGTTTTTCATTGGTGGATCAATCCACCCCCCATGCAATTGAGTTGGGAATGAGATCTCATCAATGGGAGGATAAGAATCCCATCCAACCTAATTTTTGTGATTGTGTATGTGACATCAAGGGGTATTTGAAGGATTCTCTATTTTTAACTCCTTTACAAAATTAGTTTCTACTCATCCTTCTTTTCATAATGAGGGAATTTAAAATTTGTGCTTTGAATATTTTATGAATTGTAACATGATTGGTTATTTGGTTATTTCTTTAATTTATCTCTCTCTTTTTCACAATAATGAGTAAGGGTTTGTATTAAAATATGTTGCAATAAAATCATATAGATTAAAATTTTACGAAATGGAGGGAAATTCAACAAGCCACACTCTCTCCTCTTCCAATATTGCTAGCTAATAATACTTAAAAGCATGGCAATTGTTTGAAAAACACCTAGGAAAGAAGCCACAAGAACATTACGAAACAAAATAACCTAACAAAAGAAAAAATAAATAAGAAATTTACATAAAACCAAGAAATATTAGTTATGCCCAAAATGGGCATCCACCTCATGTTATTATTGGGTTGATGTGTCTTTAGATTCTATAACTGCTACAATAGACATCATTGTGTGATTAATAAGAGTTCCATATTCATGATCCGAGTTACAAACAACATGCTCAACTGAATTTCCAAAGGGGTTAATGGACTTTCATTGAATGTGTCCATGTGGCTCAGTTGAGCGGTGCAAAAAATTTCAAGGGGAGGTTAAGAAATTCCATAATGTTCTCCAACATTGATTGTATGTATGTAATGTTAGAGGACATTTAACTCTATCTATCCTACAACATTACTGATGTTTCCTTCCCATTTATGAAGGTTGAGTATCATGTATCTTATATTAATTGTACATTGCTCCCTAATTTTTTTATGTTCCTTTAATTGCTTCTCAAATCCCTCCTTCCAATGATTCCAACGAAGAAAAGATAGGTTACATTCCCACTTAGAGTCCCTACGAACTCCTCCTCACATTTTTAACCCCTTTCCCAAGTTCATTAGATCTCTAAGGATACAACATCTATTCCTACAATGATAGTGTGCCATGGAGATGTTCACTCAGTGAAGAGGTATTCCTAAAATGGCAATGCATAAAGTAATTTGCAAGGGAATATTATTTTTCTTCAAATGATAATATTGACCCTTCCATTCTAGTATTAATCTCCCCAAAACTCCAATTTTTTCCTTGCATATAAACCTATCTAAACATCATACTATTAAATATGTCATTTGTATAAAGAATGAATGAGGTAGGGTACTAGTAATTTCATATCCTTCACTCTTGAATGTACATAATATGAAGAATAATGTTTGTCATTCCTTTGTGTTTTATTTCCATAAGGGGGGCATGCATGGAGGTATGATTACCCCCTACCCCTTAACCTCTTATCCTAACACCTTCACCCCAACCTTTTTGGATAGTAAACCAACACCAAATCTCGTTCTTATATTTTATTGCAAATTTTCCTCCATTTTTAGATTCTGGAGGATATCGAAAAATGATATGGAGGCATAATGTTTTGTAGGTTTTAACCTTATACAATTAATTCCTACAAATACATTCTTAATGAAACATAAAAATAAGCAATGGAAAACACACACATTAACACAATTATTTCATCTAGGAAATCCAAACTGAAAAAAATAGAAAGATATTTTCAAAATATATGCTTTTGTACAACATTGCACTAAAATATATATCCCATGACACCCATAAACTACCAATCCATTTACCATATTGGATTAGAATATAATTATATTTCCTTAATCGAAACTACAAGATCATTATAATACCATGGAAAAAATCACCATGGACCACTAAAGCACTAAAGGAGAAAATTGTGTGCTAAAAAATGGAAAAAATAGGCACAAAAAACTATTGTGTAAATAATATAACACATACCCAAAATTCTCCTAGTTTTTGTTGTATTTTCACATAGCGGTTCGTACCTGGAGTACATGGTAAAAAAGCCAAGGCAATGATGCACATTGTTTCTCTACACCAAGAGAACTTCTCAGTGCTCACAAATAGTGTTAATGAATATCCAACATTATTCAAAGTGTCCACCTTCACTAGAAACACCTTGTTGTCCTTAATCATATCTCTCCCAAATTGATACTAAACATCAATATGATTTGTCTATGAATGATAAGATTGGTTCTTTTCCAATAATATTGCACTCTAGCTATCACAATCTATCATTACCACTTGTTTTACCAACCCAAAACCTAAACACAATATCTATAACCTTATTAATTATTTTCTTGCATAAGTGATTGCCATGTATTTAGATTATGCAGTTGAGAGTGGCACTACAAATTATCTCTTGGTCATCCAATTGATTTCTCCTACAAATAGGTTAAACACATACCCACTTGTAGATATTATACAATCCATATCTCCAACCCAATCTGCATCACCAAATCCATGTATGTCAAATTCTTTGTCTAATCATGGTCTTCCTTGGTAGCATAATTTGTTGTCAATAGTTCCACGTAAATACCTAAAAACCCTCTTTACCATTGTGAAATGCTCCTTCGTTGGTTTTGACATATATTGACTTTACACTTCCACTACATGTGCAATGTTTTTTGTAGTATAGACCATTGCATACATCACGCTTCCAACAACATTGGCATATGTAACATGAGCCATGTCCTCTTCCTCTTCCTATGTCTTGGGACACCATTTTGCAGATAAATTTGCACCTACAGGAATAGGGACGTAAACTAGTTTACATTATTGCATATTAAACCTTTGCAAAATTTATTCGACAAATTGAATCTGATTTAACCAAACTTTCCTATGTGTCTGGTATATTTTAATTTCCATGCCCAAAATAAAATTTACAGCACCAAGATCCTTCATGTCAAATATGGACAACTGATTTTTCACTTCCTCGATGATTTCCCTATCATACCCAATCATCAACATATCATCCACAAACAATACCTTATAAATAACATGATCACCAATTAATTTGGAATACACATTGTGATCCATTTCGCTCCTTCTGAAGCCAAGTCCCAATATATAATTATAAATTTTTTTATACCACATCCTTGGTGATTTATTTAACCCATATAGGGGATTTTTCTACCTGCATACCAACTCTTTCTTTGTTTTCACAAAAAATCCTTCTCGATTTTTCATGTAGATTTCTTCTTCCAAACCCCTATGTAGGAGTGTTGTCTTCACGTCCACTTGCTCTACTTCAAAACCAAAAGAAACATCAATATTTAAAATAAATCTAATAGAATTTAACTTGGAAACAAGAGAAAAAAATATCAACAAAGTCAATCACCTCTTCCTGAGAATAACCTTTTACTACTAACTAAGCTTTGTATTTCTCCACTCTACCTTCTAGATTCATTTTCTTCTTAAATACCCATTTTTTTCCAATGGGATTTCTTCTCGCCCTTAACTCCCCATATCCAAATCCTCATTCTTGTCCAAGGCTACCATTTCTTCAACCATGGCCTTTTCCCATAAATTTCCATCCTATGAATCCATTGTGTCCCTAACAGTTCTAAGATTATCAATAATAATAAACAAAGAAAATTTTGAATGGAAATCAAGTGGAATATACCTTTTTAGACACCTTATTTCTTGAACCAATATCCTCATTGCCATAGTTTGTGGTTCATCCTCTTATTATTCCTATTCTTATGTAGAGTCAAATTCATCATCCTTCAATTCAAACTCTATCTTCTTTGGTTCTTTCTCCCGTAATAGGACTTCATGTTTGAAAACATCTTTTATTTCTATGAATACCGGATATCTACTATACACAACCTTCTTGTTTTTTGGGTTCCAACACTTATAACCTTTTTTATCCAGGTGATTGTAGAAACACTCAGTGAACAAATAGGGCTCAGGAAAAGCTAAAAATCAAATTTATTGGATTGTCATGAAACCACGATCATATTGAAGATCTTGTCAAAATATTTCCAACGGCATAAACGACACCTCAATCTGACATGGTATGTGAAAGTTATGGTCAGCCAAACGTTTGGTTAACCTAGGTCCATGGGCTAAATTTGGCAGTGGCGGAAACTAAATTTGGAGGACTGCTAAATTTTGGGGACTGAATAAATTTTCCAGAAGTTGATAAATTTGGCGGCCAGTAACAAGGCCACAATTTGGCACTTACCAACGATGGATTCCAGTGGTCGGAACAAGTGAATTTGTTGTCTATTTAAATTTTCCAGTAACCCCCAAAATCTAGCAGAAAAATTCAAAAAATCTTATATTGAAAAAGAAAGGAAAAATAAATAAATAAATCAAGTGGCGGGTCACCAATGAGGGCGGGTTTCCATTGGAGGACCTGCCACCTGACAATTTAAATAACAATGACACAAATACAATGGGGCCAGTGGGGATCTAACCTATCTGACTAGTTCGAGTGGCCCCACTCACACATATCACACCGTCCAACGGCTCCCAAAAAATTCCAAACAAACCAACTAAAAGATACGTCATTTTAATACTGATGGGTGTGTCGTGGGTTGGAACCTAGACCACCCTCCAAATAATCGCCATAATTAACCAATGTGCCAGCACAAGCATATTAGGTAATTCCAAGTGAAAAAATACTTTAAAACCAAAATCATTCATTCAACTAAAGAATAAAGGAGAGCATCCAATGAAACCCTGTTCAAGCACAGAGAATGAGGTGTGGAACCTTGACGTAGGGGAATTATGGGCAATCTTTAAGATTCCTTTAAGAGATGATTTTTTACACAAGCGAAAACATATCAACTTTATACTCATTTTTCTCAGTTTTCTGCAAGGAATATGATGGTGTAATAATTTTACTCATCTAAGCAACAAATCTCCATTCAACTTGCAGGGATTAATTATTTGGGAATCACGAGAAATCTAAAAGATTCCCTTGGGGCCAATTTTTCACAATTTCAAAACCAGGCTGATTTTATACTCATTTTACTCAGTTTTTAGCAAGGAGCAAAGTGGTGAAGTTAGATTGGTCATCTGAGCAACATAATTCTATTCAACCATCGAAAAGGAATATTTGGGGGAATATTTCAGATTCCTGAGGGTCTAGATTTTGACCAAGCCATAATGGGATTGAATTTATAGTGATTTGACATGATTTTTCACCAGGAGTTAAAAGGTTCAATCCATTTCTTCAGCATATGTGTGCATTTTTAGGCCATCCCCGAAGTGGAGGTATAAGGTGCCTTTTGTACATCCATGTAATTTTCTTTTTGCTCACGATTAATGAAAGCGGCCTCCCCACTTTAAGTAGAGCCCTGAGATGTAGCCCTCACTAGGTGAACTCCATTAACAATATGTTGTGTCTTTTCTTCTCATGGTTTCATTTTATTTTCTCTCCTTTCATGTGATATGCTTTCATGGTTGCATCCTCTTTTATATGAATTTTGTATGCATCTTTGAATTAAAAATATATGGATCAAGTTTGGTAGCAGAGAAGGTCTTATGTTGATTTGAATTGCAAGTGTATCATAACCATGGGAAAGCTCCAAAATAGGTGAAGGAAAACTTAAGTAATTTGATCCAAAAGCAGGGCATGTAGCATGAAGAAGGAAAATGGCAGACGAAGATGCTCGGATGGAGGAAGAGGGAAATTATTGCAAGGCCTTCTACACCACGGCAGAAAAGGTGGAAAATTTGTTTACAAAATATGAGAAGACAATGAAGCAAGAGAATATAGAACCATATGATCATGCCTTAGTAAATCATGAAGGAGGAGGAAAAGATCCTCCTGAACCTCCCTCTCCATCTTCTAGAGAAAGTTCTTTTTCATCCTCTTCTATTCATTGTAGAGGTAGAAGAACTCATAAAAATCCATTTTTCAAGCTAGATGTAAAATTTGATTTACGAGTGTTTAATGGAGAATATAATGCAAAAAATATAGAAAACTAGATCAGAGAGGTTGAGGCATACTTCTGCATATAAATAATGAAAGAGAATGAATCCAAGATCCAACTAACATCCCTTCCATTGAGTGGCACTGCTCTCATCTGGTGGGAAGGAAATCTACAGAAAGGTGGTAAGAGTTGTCGTAAACTTCTTTCATCTTGGTCTGAGTTAATTTATGCTTTGAGAGTACCATTTTATCCATTGGGTTACACACAGAAAGCCATTATGGAATGAAAACATTTGAAACAAAGTAAAGGTCAAAATGTTTAGAATTTTACAGAAGAGTTTATGAAACAAGCATTAGCATTGAATGTTCCACAAGACACTCCTAAGACGTTGATGAAATATATTGGCTCTTTGCATAGTTGTTTGTGTTATTCATTATTATTAATTAAACCTAAAACTCCTGATGAAGTTAGTGTGAAGGTTGTACATATTGAAAGAATGGGGAAGTATGAGCAAGAAGACCACCCAAAGAGGACAATAACAACTTAAGAGAAAGGAATAAAATCACTCTTGTACTCATTGTGATAAACAAGGGCATGATGAGGAACATTGTTGGAAAATTCATTCAGAATTAAGGCTAACGAGGAACGATAGAAAAGAGAAGCAGAAGAGAGTTGCAACTGTGCAACAAAACCAAGAATCTGAATCAGAAGATGATGAGAAGATCACATCTATAGGATTTATAGGCATTGGACCAATTGAGCTGGGATCAGACGTAGGTGATGAAATGAAGATTGTAGCTCTTGGGATTGTAGAAGGTGGACCTATTGACTTAGGTTCTGATTCAGGCGATGAGTCAAATATTTCATCAGAAGTTGTGCCAAAGGTGAGAAGGGAAATATAGAATGCATTGCTCCAAGAACTCAAAGAGGTCAACCGAAGAATCCAAGTGGATAATGTTGAAATAAAGAGACTCCTACAAAAAGCAAAGGAGGAGAAACAAAGGTTGCAACATCAGTTACAAGCCAAGGAGGAGGCCATGGAAAAATTGCAGCATAGGAAGCCTGAGGTAAAAAGTGATTCTTCGACACCTTCATGTTATTTTTATGATGATCATTTCGCTACTGTTGAGAAACATACTATAGTAATTGGATCAAAATTGTTGAAGAAAATGGTGAAATTTTAAGCATGGAAGTTTATCTTAAAGTTTAGAAACTTTGGCGAATCTTACTAGTCCCTAATATGAAAATTGTAAAAAAAATTTACAAATATTTAGATTTCCAATGATTTTATATTAGTCGATAATATTTTGGTAGTTTTTATGGTAAAAAAATGGTTTCCTATAAAATTTGGGTGAATCATTTTAGAAACAAATGGAAATTGATGAATCTTTTTTTTGGAAAATTCATGGAAAATTGGCCCACCTGCGAATATTAGCCCCTAAAATTTTTTCATGGAAAGGTACTCAGAATTAATGGCCAAGGAATTGTGAATCCCATCAAAGTAGAGGAATTGCCTCATTATGTAAGACTTGGATATGTTAGAAGAGAGGTTGGGGAATTCTCTAAGACATCCATTGACCAAGCAATTAGAGATGAAGAAAGAACTTCATCACCTTCCAGTGATAATGAGGACTCCATGGGCACTTATCAGAGGTGCACCAGGAATAAGACTTCCAATACGATCCGAAAAGTTTGGAGGAGAAATAATCATTATAGTTACTGCAACAAAGATGGGCACCATAGAGCCACATGTTAGATAATCCATGCCCAGAAATCACCTATGAAGAAACTAGCTGGTGAAAATGTTCAAAAAGTGAATCCACCATAGGAAGATGATCCATTTACTTTGTTGAGAAAGAGGTGGTTTTACTAGATATAGTCACCTTGTCATGGCCGTATTTTGTAAATCATGCGTTGTGATTTAATTGTAAAAGTGATGATGTGTTTTCCATCAATTCTTAAACCAACGATGATGTTTTGGAATTTTTATTGATAATTGGGGTATTAGTTTTTATTATGATGTAAACTTGACCAAAGACAGTGTGTTATAAACTCATGACAAGTATGGGGTTGTTTGAGTCATGTTTTGTCTTTTATTTACTTTGAAAAGAATGTACTATAGGTTTGCATGGAATGAAGGTGTTGAAAGTGTGGTTTGATAAGGACACATGTAGCGTATAGAATGCATTCATGCTTTTGGAGGACCAAAATCTCCTCAGTGGGGAGGAATGGTCCAAGCAGCTCCAAACACACTAAGTGATCAAAGAGGGCTCAGGAAAAGCTCAAAAATAAAAAATATTAGATTTCCATGAAACCAAGGTACGATCAAAGATATCATCACAAGCTTTCAAATGGTGCAAACGACACCTCAATCATCATATGTGAAAGTTATGGTTAGCTAAAGTTTTGGTCAAACTAGGCCCATTGCCTAAATTTGGTAGAGGTGCCAACTAAATTTGGGGGTCCGACTAAATTTGGAAAAAGCCACTAAATTTGGTGGCCACTAATGAGGCCACAATTTTGCACTCACCAGCGATGGATTCTAGAGGCCAGAATGGGCGAAATTTTTACCTCCTTAAATTGTCTAGTAACCCCCAAAATCTGGTGGAAAAATTCAAACAAGCTTATATATATATAAAATCAAATGGCGGGCCGCCACCCCCCAACGACCACTTGTTCTATATATATATATATATATATATATATATATATATATATATATATATATATATATATATATATATATATATATATATATATATATATATATAGAACGGGGGTGAGCCGCCATTGGCAGACCCACCACCTCAATGTTTAAATAATGACCACGCAAATACAACAGGGTCGGCATGAATCAAACCCGCCCCACAGGATGCCCCACTCACACATATCTCATCGTCCAACAGCTCCCAAAAACTGCCAAAAAATCCAACTTAAAAATTCACCATTTTAAAACTTATGGGTGGGGCGCTGGTTGGAACCCGAGCCACCCTCGAAACAATCACCATAATTAACCAATGTGCCAACACAAGCATCTTGGGTAATTCCACCCATAAAAATTACCTTAAAACCCAAACTTATTGATCTGCACAGAGAAGAAAGGAGAGCACCCAACGGAACCCTAAGCAGGCACAGAGAATGAGGCATAGAACTCTGATGTAGGGGAATCATTAGGAATATTTCAGATTCCTTTCGGAGCTGATTTTTTACAGAGGCAGAAACATATCAAATTTATACTCATTTTTCTCAGTTTTCCACAAGGAATATTATGGTGTAATCAATTTCCTCATTTGAGAAACATATCTTCATTCGACTTGCAGGGAAGAATCTTTTGGAAATCATGAGGAATCTAAAAGTTTCCTTTAGGGCCAAATTTTCACAATTTCAGAACCAAGCCAAGTTTATACTCATTTTACTTAGTTTTTCGCAAGGAGCACAATGGTGAAGTTAGATTGGTCATATGAGCAAAATAATTTCATTCAACCAGCGAGAAGTAATCTTTGAGATTCTAGAGGGTCCAAATTTTGATCGAGCTAGAATGGGGTCGAGTGTATAGTCATTTGACACGATTTCACACCAGGAATTCAATGGTGCAGTTGATTTCTTCAGCATAGATGTGTATTCTCAGGACATCCTTGGAAGTAGAGGTATAAGGTGCCTTTTGTACATGCACGTAGTTTTATTTTTGCTGAAGAATAATGAAAGCAGCCTCCCAACTTTGAGCAGATCCCGAAGACGTAGCCCACACTTGGTGAACTCCTATATCAATCTGTTGTGTATTTTCTTCTCATGGTTCCATTTTGTTTCCACTCCTTTCATGTTATATTATTTCATGGCTACATGCTATTTTATATGAAATTTTGTATGCATCTTTGAAGTAAAAATATCTAGATCACATTCAAACCATATTTATATCCACCAAAGATATACTTTTCAAATTTCTTATCTAACTTACTCATATTATCCTTTGGAACGTGCACATAAGCATCAAGAAAAAACACGTTGAGGTGTTTTAGAGAAGGCTTATTATTAGTCTATACCTTATGTGGATTGTTTTCATCCAACGTTGATGAGGGTGATTTATTTACCAAATAACGCGTAGTGTCCACTACCTCTGCCTAGAATTCTTGTCCTAACCCAATGCCACTGAGCATGCTTCTTGCTTTCTCCATCAACATCTTGTTTATTCTTCTTGGAAATCCATTTTTTTGAGGTGTGTATGGAGTATTCTTATGCCTTGCTATACCACACTTCTTAAAGAATTATTCAAATTCATTCCTACAAAATTCTCCACCATTATTTGCCCTCAACACCTTAATTTTAGTCTCTATTTAATTTTCCACAAAAGCATTAAAATCTTTGAAATTTTTAAATACGTCATATTTTTTTAGGAAATAAATCCATGTATTCCTCCAAAAGTCATCTATAAATGAGACATAATGCACAAATTTACCCAATGGTGGAACAAACACGGGTCCAAACACATCATTGTGCACCAAATGTAATCTCTCCTCTAACCTAGTAGCACTTATTGGATAACCTTACCTGATTATGCTTCCTATTTAAACCTTCTACAATAACATCATCATGTAGTACTCGAAGGCCCTTCTCTCCAAGATGTACCAGCCTTTGACACCACAACATAGTCTTTTCTCTAAATATTGTAGGACTTTTTCCTTATCCTACTCCACTCTCGAGAAAAATGGAATTGTTGTACCCATCACTAATATTGCTTCCTAGTAGCTTATACAAAGTTCCAATCTGAACTCCACTTAACAATACATTTTCTCTTTGAACCATCGTGTAGACATCGTTTTCAAACATTGTTTTTACACTTACATCGCTCATATTTCTTACAAAAATAAAATTTCTAGATAATCATGGTATGTGTAGAGTAACAAGGAGTGTTCTAATCCTTCCACTAATAAGCTTCAAAATGAATTTTCCTTGTCGTGTGATTCTAGTTGTAAAATACTCTTCAAGGAAAACATCACAAACACCATGTATTTCATATTCATAAAACCACTCCCCATGAGGAGTCATATGAAAGAATTCACTTGAATCAACTAGCCATGTCACCATGAACTGCTTGTGTACTTGAAGAAGTGAAGTTGTAATGAACCTCATTACTACACTAACGTACTAATTTATGTTTTTTTAAATAAGTATAGTTCATATTTATATAAATTTCATCTTACTGCTATAGCTTCATAGTAATTTCTAGTGAATGTTCTTGATAACAGAGAAAATTTTCTTTATACCCTTCTTTTTACTACTACATCCTATTACTATTTTTATTTAATAATTTCCAATTTCAATTCGCTATATTGGTATATGAATGTTTTCACCAAGAGATATAATATTTTGTCTCAATGGATTTCATTTCCCTTATAATAAAGTCATATTTATTTTTACTTGTAATAAAGGCATAAAAAAATTGTATTTAAACTATGTATTGTTTCTAATGAAAGATCTCATATTTATTTTTACTCGTAATAAAGGCATAAAAAGTTGGCTACATGCCATATGCATATATTCCTAAATTATATATATCTAAATATATAATTTGAAACCCAAATTCATATATTTCCCTATTTTTTAATATCACCTTTAAGCCCTTTTTCCTTGTCATTGTGATTATATATCTAAATATATAATTTGAAACCCAAATTCATATATTTCCCTATTTTTTTAATATCACCTTTAAGCCCTTTTTCCTTGCCATTGTGCGATGATTCGTTTCCCCTTCTAAAAATGTGTTTGTATACCTTCAATGATCAAGTCTTCAACCTTAAATTTGATTAATCCTTTTATTATATTGTTTGTGTTGTGCATGAGTTCATTTCCACCACATAAATTTACATTTATTGCTTAACATAACTTTACAATAACATTACACAATGTCTACCTTTCTAATTGGCCATACTATACATTGAAAAGCATTTGCACGAGCCATACATGTGGTATATTATTATGAATACCTTCGGGGAAGATCGGAAACATGGAAAGTTAATCACGCTCTACATTTTTTCTTCTTGTTAAGCCACAAGAGTTGGTACAACCCCTACAATTCATGTTGTTATGTTTTGTAAGCAATAAACAGTGATTATTGTGGTTAGGGTTTAATCATTTCGATAGACTACCACCACCATCGACATGTGAACTCATTTTCTCACTTGTATTTGGAATGCTCTGAATCTTTTGGGTATAGTGTATATTGTTACTTTTTAACAATTTCAATCAAGAGATATGGTTAAATTCTTTCGTCTATTCTAAACAATTAACTAGGTTTTCTCGTGATCATGGTTCACGTTTATTCTTAATTCCTACTTGTCTATGGTTGTAATTCTCCATTTTAGGAGTTTGTTCCTACATAATAGGAATTAGCTAGAATATAGTTTCTCCTAGTTTAGTGTGTGGTTGAGAGAATCTCTCAACCACACTACTGTACGTCTAAGATAGAATTCCTATCTTGAGACTTTTGATTGTATAAATATGTGTGTAATTCCTTCATTCATAATATAGAATATAGTGAGTGTGTTTGTACACTCTCCAGGTTCTCACCTGGAGAGCCATTTTCATTCATTTTAACATGGTATCGAGCAGGAGCGTGGGGGCACAGGCCTTAATCTCGTGGGGGTGAGAAAATGAAAACGAGAATAGGAAGTTTTGTTTTTATTTGTTTGTTTGTCCATCTGAGGATGAGGAAGAGCGTTGCATACCTCGGCTTGTCGATGCGGCATCAGAATTGAGCAGGGGACACCGTCGCTGTGGCTGTGGAGGGCTGTGGAGCCCGTCGAAGAGGAGCCGTTGCTCATTGATAAATACCGCAACAGATCTGTGTGATCAAGTCCCATGTTTTTTTTAATTGCTGGAGAATAGCACGCGGGAGTAAACCACTGGATTGCAGTGGAGCATCGTTGGTGGATTTGCGTGGGGGAAAGCAGGCCTTCGATTTGTGCACTTCGTTGTAGGAGAAAAATTTATCGGCTATGAATACTGACCCCTGGTATTCAGCATATCATTACTCTCACCCTCCTCTTATAGAGAGGCTTTCTGCATTGGACAGATCTGATGAAAAAAGGGATTAGGATTTGTTTGTGGGGTTTCAGGTATACCCTTTTAATTCCTCGATATCTGCAAGCTTTTTATTTCATATTTGGAGGCCTGAATGCCTTGTTGCAGCCAATTTTGACTAATAGCAGAAAGCTGCTCGATGACCAAAAATGTTGCTTCTGTAGCAATGAGGGTATATTATAGTTGGTTGTTTGAGTTTTTTTTTCCCAGATAATGTTGAAGAGATAATGGAAGCCAACAAGCAGGGCAGAGAGGATCGCTCACGTATCAGTCTTACACCAGATGTAATTATGCGTGTGTTAAGATTACAAAGACGGCAATATCAACCAAATGTTGAGAGTAGGTATTCAAGAGCAGATTTTGAAGGCGAGGATGATGATGTGGATGAGAGTGTTCTTTTGGAACCATTGCGTCGTGATGACTCATCTGATGATGATGGTATTTGAATTATCAAGAGTGTATAATTAGTTGAAATTCTATCCTTTGGCGTCTAGAGCAGTTTAATTAGCCACTTTATATTTGAAAATATTGGGTATTTTTAATTTTCGACTCAGAAAACGTGGGAATTCAGTTCCATAAGAAGATCGATATTGTGCTATTTTCTCTTGGTATGTTGGTTACAAGACGCAATAACATTTCAATCCCTGCGCTGATGGTGTTTTTGCTTCTTATCAATGAATTGTAATCTGTTTTGCGATAAGTTTGGAATGCCATTTATTTTGTGGTTATGTGGAGGAATGAGCACCAGGTTTTAGAGATGGGGAGTGATACTGTATGGAACTCCTGCGATGTATTAGTCTGCTGCAATGGAAAGCACTGTGAAACTGCGGATCGATGAGAAGAGCCAAAGATTGGCGTGTTGCATGGTTTGTGGCTGGGTTAAGTATGTTGAAGGAGATTTTGTATCTAAGTTCAAGCCTGTTGGAAAATATTGTGGTTATGGACTCTCAGAGAAGATCAGTCTCGACACCCAGCGTTTCCATGCAGAATGCGCTTTCTTCAGCCGCCGCCTCCTTTCCGTGTGGGGAGCAGCAGCTTTGCCAAAGTGACCCCCATTAAAAGATCTTCATTCGAAGGTCAGGAGCTCGAACCCGAGGACGACAGAGTAGAAGAGTAGGTGGAGTTGGACAAGTCGGTTTTTTACGAACCTGTGGAAGCGGTGTCAGTTATAACTGGCAGAAGAACGTTAGTTTTCTGCTCAAGGACTCGTGCCCGCCACACGGAATGAGTTCCATAATCGGCAGACGAAGCTGATATGGGAGTTCGATATGGGTGAATTTTATTGGGGGCCACGTTCTGGCCAGAATGCCGAGAATGTCAATTCATACAAGATAAAAATGGAAGAGATCTTCGTTTATGCCAAAGAAAAAGAAGAGAAGAGCGGGGACGACTTGTCTAGTGGCGCTCTTTACAAAGACAGTTCTGAGCACATGGCAGGCGATGTCTATGGTTCTGCCAAGGGCAAAATTTCTGATGTTGGGGACAAGATGAAAGAGACGGGAGAGCAAGCCTTGAAAACTACAGGTGAGACATATGATTCTGCTAAAGAGTCTATGAAGAGATCAGGAGATTATGTGCACCGAACTGCAGAGGATGCCAAGGGAAGTTTTAGGGTTAAAGAACATGAAGAAGACAAGCCTACGGTGGGCCTGCAGAAGGTGGAATATTCTTTGTATGTTTGGTGAATTTGATGGCATAAGAAATAGTTATCCTTGGGCAGAGATAGAGAAATTAAAATTTGAAGAGTTTATGCTTTTATTTAGTTTCTTGGAATCATGCTTAAAGATTATTGAGCCTTATTGAGCCTAGCTAACTCAATGTAGGTAAGGTTATTTTGTTAGAATTAGCTACTCTAACAAATGACAGGTGAAACGTGGAGTTCCAAGAAGTTATTTGAACAGACAAAGATGCCCAAGATGTGAACAATGAACAGATGAGGTAAAGGAGCAGCGACAACGTTTATGGTGGACAGCAAAATAGATGTTTGTTTGAGTTAGTATGGTTTGTGGAATAGACTCCCTAGCATGTTATAAGCAAGTCCAGTTGTTGTAATGGTCATTGTATGTACCCAGAAACTCCAAATGTTGATGTATGGAATGTAAGCCTGGTAAAGGCATTTGAAAGTTCGTGGTGATCTTAAAACCACTTTGTAATGGTTTATGGTCAGCCTGAAACCATCTTTTGTCACTATAAAGTGATGGTTGGTGGTGATCCAGAAACCATCTGTAGAGCCTTTGTGGCTGGATGCCTTTGTGGCTTGAGGTGCCTTTGTGGCCGTACGTACACGAGTGGCCGCGTGTGCATGAGAGCTGTGTGCTCGACAGAGTTGTGTGCTCAATTTTAGCAGGTGGACTGCAGTAACACCTGGCCTCAGATGATTCATAAATCTCTGAGAAGAAGGGGGTTGGTGTGCTTTCTTAGCTGACAGTTGTGCTGAGAAGTACAATTGGCGCAACTGTTCAGTACATACTCGTGCCAATGCGCCAAATCACGGGAATGGCGCGGAAGCGCACGATTTTTTTTTTTTATTCAGGAAGACGCCAACTCAACTTAATGGGGGTCCGCGGGAAGCCTCAACTTCGTTTGACGATTTGCGGAGAAGCAGGTCGGAGAAGTTGCGGACCTATCCGGGAGAGGTAGATTGGAAGATCCGCGGGAAGCCTCAACTTCGTTTAACGGTTTGCGAGAGGAGCAGATCGGAGAAGTTGCGGATCTGTCCGAGAGAGGCAGATTGTGTTTTTTGGAGGTTCTGCACATGCAATTCGCCTGATGGTGGTGGATTTGTAGGTACATATATGCGGTGAAAACGGTCGACAGAATCATGTATGCGAAGGACATCCTACAGGACTAGCGGTTGCAGCAGTTGGTACTCATGCATTCCGGTAGATGGTTGCTCTTTTATATGGACGTCGACATATTCTTTGTTTTGTTTGACCACAACCAGACTTTGTGAATCACTATCATGACAAGTAGTCATTAAGGGGGGGTGTTGGAAATATTTAATTCCTACTTGTCTATGGTTGTAATTCTCCATTTTAGGAGTTTGTTCCTACATAATAGGAATTAGCTAGAATATAGTTTCTCCTAGTTTAGTGTGTGGTTGAGAGAATCTCTCAACCACACTACTGTACGTCTAAGATAGAATTCCTATCTTGAGACTTTTGATTGTATAAATATGTGTGTAATTCCTTCATTCATAATATAGAATATAGTGAGTGTGTTTGTAGACTCTCCAGATTCTCACCTGGAGAGCCATTTTCATTCATTTTAACATTAGAATGTTCATTTATTTACCAAATTGTATTTCAATTATTTAATTTCTGCATCTCTCTCTATTTAAACATATGGTCTAACATTTTGGTGTGTTTTATTTATAGTTGTACGGACTTACTACATTGTTATAACTCTAGACATATTTTAGTTCAAATTTTCACTATAAGGTTGTTTGTTTCAAAAGGAGTTGGTACAAACTATAAAATTAATAGTTAATATTTTTTTGTAATAAATCGATGATGATTATCGTGGTTGAGTTTAATACGTTTTATAAAACTACCATATCATGAACATGTAGACTCGTTTGATCATTGTCTTAGGACAACGGATTTTCTCATTCTAGTTTAGTGTATGTATTACTCTTTAATTATTTGATTGAAGATATGGTTAAATTTGTTTGTTTGTTTCGAACAATTAGCAAGATTTCTAGTGACCCTGAGTTTACGTTTATTTAGAGGTATTTCATTTATTTGCAAAATTTCCTTCAATTATTTAATGTAACAACATTCTCCTTTTGTTCAAACATATGGTCTAACTTTTTGGTGTGTTTTATTTTCAAGTGCAGTTCTTGGATGTTATAATTCTAGGCCATATTTTGGTTAAGATTTTTCCTAGAAGGTTGTTTTTCCTTTCTCCAACTTTGGTATATTTACCAACATATGAAGGTTATTCCCAAAGTCACTTCTATCTAGGTTAATGCTTAGAATTTACCCTTCATAATTATTTTGTGGGTTGAACTTACTCACAAGGTTACAGATTTGTAAACCATAATACATTAGTCGAAAGGATTTTAGTGGTTTTTATGCAAGAGAGCATGTTTATTTACTGGGTTATTGATTTTTTTCAATTTCATTTTTAATTTGATAATAAATTAATTCTTTATTATAAGCTCTTGTACCATTCAATTTTTAATTTTGCTTATTCTTTCCACGACTTGCTTTTGTAGGTACATACATATTTTTTATACTCAAGTTTACATTTGTAGAATTTTACAGGTTATCATCCCAGTCGACTCAACCTTTGGTCTCATTAGTATAGAATTCCATGTTTCTACCAGAATGGCTCAAATATTTTAGGTATATTTATTGTAAAACAATTTCTTTCCTTTTGTTTCCTTTATGCAAATTTGTTGTCTATGGCTAGGGTTTTTTTAGCAACCCTAGAACTTCCACAAAATTATATTATTTATTAATTTTGATTTAACAATTTACATTTTAAGGGTTAATAATTTCATAAAACCTAACCATTAAGGTATATTAGAGTATTTTGAATCCTTTGAATGATTATAGACCTGGGTGTGGTCTCGTAAATTCATGCATTCGCATGAAAAAAACCTTTGTTAAAATTTTCGACTAGGGTTTTTAGCCCTACAAAGAAAATACCCATAATCCTTTATGTAATATTGTTGAAGTTACAAATTAGAGTTTACTACACGGTTTACAATTTTTCTTTCTTATGGTTAGATTCTTACTATGGGTAGGAATTACTTTTCATTGTATAGAGTTTATGATCACCCTCCTTTGTAATCTAGCTAATTTATTTCTTTTGCCATATGTGTGTATGACTAGGAGTCATGTAACATGTATTTTGTTCAGGTAATTTCTTCATAATCTTTCCATTTTTTTATAATTTTTCTATAACTTTTTTTTATTTATATTTGCATGTAAATCATTTTACATATTCTAATATAAAGTTCGTAATTTGCGAAATGTTCAAAGGTAATTACAATTCCATAAAATTTATGGAGTTTAATTTTGTTGTGGATATTCTAAAATCTTCTTATTTCTCACAGGAGTTTTGATTATCATTTACTAGGTCGAGTGACCTAAACCCTTGGTTTCCTCCTCTGCTTGAGCATGAATTTTGTGTTCGAGAGCATGATTCCAGGGTTTTCAGTCCTGAATGTATTATTAGTTAACTTGCTTATTTTTTTCAAGTATTTCCTCCATTCAAGAAGTAAATTTTTCAAAAGCTTAAAACCTATGATGTAATAGATTTATGGGACAACCATATCCCTTGTTTTATTTTTTGATAAGAATATTTATATGTTTCTCGGATGGTTATTGTTTTCTGGTAACATATGACCCCTAATGTAATTCTCTTCAGGATGATCTTTAATTCATTTAACCTTGATATATTATGAAATGAATGTGTGTGTGTGGAATTCTTTTTCTAGTAATTTGTTTTTCTTTTATATTGAAAAAAACATATTTGGAAAGCTTTTTTTTTTTACACTATGTTATTTATTTATTGTATATAAAATACTGCTCATATTTACTCTAAGTATTTTTTATCTATGTAACAAAATACCATGTTTTTATTTTAATATTCAAGGTTTGTTTTCTAAGAGATTGCATATCTCTATTTATATCTATTATAGGTCTTTATAAGACCACTATCTATAAAATGTATTCCATATATATATATATATATATATATATATATATATATATATATATATATTTCTCCCACTTGTCGTATTCTGATTCTCAAAATGAAAGCCTCATGTGTTTAATTACTATTATACTAACTGAGTAAAAGTTTAAAACCTAACCTGTGTAATAAGTGAACAATATAACCATATTTATATATACCTACACTTTATTTTTATAAACAAAATTTAAATTCTAGATGATTTTACTATCATTTGATTACCCATCTATACTTGCACAGAGCATTGTACATGTATGTATTAAATATACAAAAAAGGTAAAGTAATTTCCTTTAGATTAGCTACTACAAAACTTTATTTTTGTACAAACACTCAAAACATACATAAATGCATATAAAATAAAATTTGTCAATTAATAACATAGCATCATATTTTTTTAAATCATTAAGAAATTTATCCACAAATGAGAAGTTTAGGGTACTTACTTGATAATTTTAATTCTAGAACTGATACAATAATTCATTGTCTCCTCCCAACCTTTGATACTTTCCTCAACAATATCCACCCAAGCACTTTTAACTGCAAGTAATCAACATTGTTCACTTTGTCCTTTCTTGATTTTCTCACTAGATTATCTTTGTGTGATTCTCCTTCTCAACAAGATTACCAAAAGATGATTAACCTTTCTACCATTTAGTTGGTAGTTGGTAAGTAGCTTCACCTTACCCCACAAGTGGCAGGTATTTACTAGCTCATTTATGAGCTCCACTTCCCCACTTTCCAAGACAACTTCATGTCTTTTAGGGAAGTTATTGATCAATTATTTAGATGATCATTAATAATTTAATCATTTAGATTAAATTCCTTGGACTTAATGAGTGGTAATCAATATCAACAATTAACTTGCAGCCATAAATCATCGAACCTAGTGTAATTCTAGCATCAGTTCCAGATATTTATTTTATTAACAACATTATAAATCCAAGATTTACGTTCAACCATTATTAGTTTGTCACATTAATAAAATATTTCCAAATAAATCTTTTAAATTATGACACAATCATACTTGACCACATTTACAAACTTATAACAAAGGCTTCAAGTCAAGGGATATCACAAAAGTATGCATCCCCTCCTTCATTTGAGGATTTTTTTGCTTCTATAGAAGAAGCATCTTCATATCCCTTCCCTTTCTTAGTAATTTTAAATATATGGTCTTTATTTTAATTCCCTTATTTTCCACATCTCCAACATACGTTAACAAGTTTTCCAAGAGATTTAGGTTAAAAGTGTCTAGGTAGTTTCCCTACTGCCAGATAATTTTCCACATCTGCATACCATGGTGTCTTTACCGCTACGGTAAACAGATGTTTGTCAGGGAATTGATCATCAACTGTTAGCATTTCATCTGTCTTGGGGACCCTGGACAGGAAGTCTGCGACCACGTTTTCCTTCCCTGGATGGTCTTTTATTTTTATATTGAATTCCTACAACAACAGTAACCAACGAGTTATTCTCCCAATCGTGATTGGTTTATTAGCTAAATATATAATAGTAGAGTGGTCAGTATACGGGAACACTTGATAACCAGTTATATATTGCCTGAATTTATTGATAGCATAAATGACAGCCAGGAACTCCTTTTCGGTCACGGTATAATTTAATTTGGCAGGAGTAAGGTTTTTTCTGATATAATAAATAGCATAAGGTTTTATGTCCTCTTCTTGGCCAAGGACTGCTCCTATTGTTGTATCAGATGCATCTAAAGAGATGTGAAAGGGCAGTTTCCAGTTAGGACCTCGCAGGATTGGTGCTGTTGAGACCAGTCTCTTCAAATCTGTAAAAGTGGTGTCACATTTGTCAGTCCAATGGAATTAAACATTTCCCGTCAATGCATACAGAGGTGCAGCGATTTGTGAGAATTTTTTTATAAATCTGTGATAATATCGTGCATATCCCAGAAAAATGTGTACCTCTGTCTATGTACAAGGTGTGGCCAACAAAAGGATTACCTCTATCTTAGCCGGATCTACCTGTATTCCAGCTGCATAAATGTAGTGACCTAGGACTACCCCTCAGTCATCATCATGTGGCATTTTTCTTTTCTTAGACATAATCTAGTAGCAATACATCATTCTAACACTTTTTCTAGCGTTTCTAGAGCTTGATCAAAGTCTTCTCCATAGGGTGTGAAATCAACCATATAGATTTCAAGCCCTTCGTTTATTAAGTCAGAAAAAATTATAATTATGGCTCTCTGAAATGTTGTTGGGGCATTACATAATCCAAACGGTAAAACTCTGTAAGAAAAAGTGCCCTACGGGCAGGTAAAGTTTGTCTTATATTGGTCTTCGGGAGCTATTTGGATTTGATTGTAGCCGTTGAATCTGTCAAGAAAGCAGAAGAATTGTTTCCCAGCCAATGTATCAAGGACTTGGTCAATGAAGGGGAGGGGGAAATGGTCTTTCTGTGTTGCCTTATTTAATTATATGTAATCTCCGCAGATTCTCCACTTCCCATTCTTTTTAGGGACGAGTACCAGAGGGGAGACCCATTTTCTGTCTGAAATAGGATAAATGAAATTTACATCTAACAGATTTTGTATCTCCTCTTTTACAATATCTTTTAAGTGCGGGTTTAATCTTCGTTGAGGTTGTCTAACGGGGCGTGTTTCCCTATCGGTATAGATATGGTGTGTGCATAATTGTGGGTCTAAACCCTTCATGTCTTGGTAGTCCCATGCAAATGCCCCTTGGTGCTTCCGGAGGACTTCTATGAGTTTTTGTTTTTGGTCATCATCCAAATTGCCATTAATATTCAAAACCTTTCCTGGCTCGATCTCAATAGGTATGTTGTTATGAGCAGTGGTTATGGAGATATGTTGATTCTCAAAGTTTGTCACAGGATCCTCTTGATCTTCGTGTTCGAGGATTTTTTTCAACATCTGAAATTTTAGATTTCCAGGCGTGGGTCACTGATTCATAAAATTATTGATTACATCATCTTCAGTTTGATCCTTGAATTCGAGAGCTTCTACTAGTATCAGAGGTGGATGGATGTTTTTCTCCCAGTATGTATATGGATGTTTGTGAATTTTTATCATGAGTAAGCTTGGTTTGGCAGGCGGATAGATAATGATATTTTTTATAGAATCTCCTCTAGTGATAGTCATGCTACCTATTCGGCAACCTATGTAAGCATCTGTTGTGGCCAGCCAAGGTCGCCCAAGAATCAATGGGTGCCCTTCCATCCTGTTTTTTGGATTAATGGCTAAAAAAACAGCTGGGTATTCCCATGATTCCACAGAGACCATGATGTCTTGCACTATTCCTTCCAGTCTGATAACAGACCTGTCGGCCAGTTCTAGAAGTGTGGCCCTAGATTCCAAAGCTGATATGCCTAGTTTTTCACAAGCTCCAATAGTTAGGATGTTAATGGCTGCCCCCAGGTTGACCAATGTGTTTGGAAATGAGTGGCCAAATATTTGCACAATTACAATGGGGTTTCCCGGGTCTTTATATTTCATAGGTGATTCCCTACCTAGAAACAAGTCAGATAGCGTTCCTACCACATGAATGGTGGGTGCAACCTTTGTTTTCTTGACTTGTTTTTTTCCACATAATTCTTTGATTGTCTTTGCATAGATGGGAATGTCTTGGATGGCCTGGAGAAGAGGAATTTTGACGCAAAGGTTTATTAATTCCCCTAGGATGTCAAAATTTGGAGAGATTATAGGCCTGGCAGATTTAATCTTTTAGGAAATGGAGGCGGAATCACCCTAAGTTCTTCAGGTCTTTTTTGATCAATTGTTTCCTTATCTTTACCTGTTTCTGTTATATTCATTAAGCTAGGTTCTGTTGAGGTTTCAATTTGAGACTAAGGTGGAGTCATGGCTTCTATAGGTAAGAAAGTACGTCCCGACCTTAGCTTTATTTCATTTCACTGTTTCTATTCGGCATTGGGTTTTGGATTTTCTATGATCTGAATTAGTTGAAATGGTCTATTATTGGGATTAGGATTGGGTTGGGCTGGAAATTGGGGGCGTATGGCATGCTGCTGTTTATGCTGAACTGGGTAGGGAGCTGGAAACGTAGGTTGATTTTGGGTCCCTGCTCCTATTAGCAGATTGGCCATTCCCATGGGTCATTGCCAATTCCAATTGGTGTTTTGAGTAGGGGGGTTTGGTCACTGGCTTTGATACGGGACATTTTTCCAATAAGGGGGAGAGCAAGGAAAGTTCTGCCAATTATTCCCTGATGAAGGTTGTGTAGGCTAGGGTGGCATAGGAAACGCCTGGTTTGGCTAGGTTGGGAAGGGGTTTTTAGTTTTCCAAGTTGTTGCAGGGTTTTGTTGGCTAAACTATGACGAAGAAAAGAGTTGAGGCATGTCTTGTGGTATGCTAGGTCATGCTTGCCATTGCCGACGCTGATTCATTAAATAGACTGGCTCTGTCTCTTCGTCTACTTCCGTGTAGATGGCTTTCAGCCCGAAAAGTGAAGGACACTGGTCCATGGTATGATCCTTAGTGCAAATAGCACAAGTATGAACCATGTCTAAAGGGAATTCCCTCTGGCTATGCTTCTTCCAACAGCTTGGGAAAAAGATGGCCAGGTTTTGTTCTGTTATAGCTTGTTTCTGTTTGGCTTGTAAAACATCTAGTTGTGTTGTCAAGGTACCCAGGATGTCAGTTTTGAAATTTTCTAACAGATTTCCAAATTCTGCTCTAGTTACATTTCCATTGGTCTACTTAAGGTCTTTCTTCATAGAATCACGCTCAACTGGCCTATTGCGTGAGCTACCCCGAGAGAATATAATACATAAGGAAATAATCTTGTCATATTCTTCCTGGTAAATATCTCTGTTACCCATTATGTTAAGCATCTAAAACCATTCTTCCTTCATCCCTTTAAGCATCATGGCTTTTAAAATGTCCTTGGATAGAGTGTTATATGGGGATCTTTGTAAATTGTATTGAAATATTTCTACGTATTCTTCTAATGTTTCATTGTCTTTTGTAGACATATTGAAGATTTAATCTTTTAGATCTCGGGTTCGGCAATAGTCTTGGTATTTGGTAAGAAAAATGTTCTTCACTTCGTCCCAGTTATTTACAGTTCCCCCACCTAATCCCATGAACTAGCGTAGCGCAGTTCCTTTTAAGGTAGAGGGGAATAGTTTTAGTTTCTGGGGATCGGTGGTGTAGTCATATCCTCTGCATAAGACATCAAATTCAAATAAGAATGCATCAGGATCTTCCATGGTTAATCCATGAAAGGTGGGAATGTTGTGCAAGGGAATGGCTTTCATAGGGGCATTGGCAGCATGATCATCAATGGGGTATTCTAATGTTGATGTCTGCCTTTGATTCTGATTTTGATTATTTGCCATCTGATCAAAGAGGTTCCAGAAATCTTTGGGAATTTCTTGATCTGGAGGAGTAATTCTAATAGGCTTGGGAGGCGAATGCGGTGAGGGTTTTATAGCACTTCCCTGATCTGGAATCCTGAGTATTTATGTTTCGATCACTCCTTCAGGGGACATAGGTTCTGATATTTCTATGTGAATTCCTCCACTAGTTTCTCCCCCCCCCCCCCTTCCTATAGGTTACAAGAGCCTCCCTCTTTTGAAGGGTAAGTGCCTATATGATCGGCAGTATGCAGGATTCGCTTAAACCCCTCTGTCTCACAGTGAATATTGGCATAGGCTACAAATGGTGAGGCTGCTACCTGACGGAGTGTATTAGGACTTTGAATGGAAATAGTTCTGGGTCCTATAGATGCCTGAGATTCAGCTTTCTTAATGATTTCGTCTATATATGGTTTTCTTCCAAGGATCATAGGTCCTTTGGATTGTGAGGATGTTTGCAAATTATTTTGGATTGTTTCTATCTTTTTCTTCCTAGACATAAAACAAGAGCACCTATCTTACGGGTCTTTGCACTACTTGCTAGGAAGCGGGCTAGAGGGCAAGCATGTTGCTTGCCGGTATGCAGGTTCTTACCTCTCGTTTTCAATACCCAATTCTTCACAGCAATGGAGAAATATGAATGAAGGAGATGACTCTTAACACTCTCCACGGCAACGGCGCCAAAATTTTGGTCTCATAGAGATGGCTTATTATGGACAACTCTAGTGCTTTATCATTTAATTATCAAATCGGGGTAAGTCTTCTTATTTCAAGAGTGTTGGCACAATATATGCGAGTGAGATTGTCTAATAGTTACTCCTTGTTACTTATGAGGAATAATTTTCTAACCTCCTAAGTTCACATATCCTAACGAGGGGTATCTTGGATTGATTCTTAACCTAAAATTGAATAGTAGGATTGAACAATTATCAAATTGAATTAAACAATAGTCTAAATGAACTGAACAACAATCTAGATGAATCAAACAACAATTGAATTGAATTAAACAACAATATAAATAAACCAAATAGCAATGGAATTGATTTTAACAACAGTCTAACTAAAATGAACAGCAATGGAATAGAATTGAGTAGAAGTCTAACTAAACTGAACAACAATGGAATCGAATTGAACAGGAGTCTAAATAAACTGAACATTAATGGAATCGTAGTATAATTGAAGCAATCTAAATGAATTGTACAACAATTACTTATGTAATTTTTCAATGGAATTCTCTTTATGAACTAATTAATCGACATTGATCAACAGTTGAATGCTTCGCTATGCATAAAGATAGAAAACATTGAAATCAACTTATTCTATGATCTAAAACTCAATTGCAATGATATCAGAAGAACTGGAACCATCTACTGGGGATGAAGCATTGTTATAAGCCGGAAAACACGATTGCGATTATCCTAATTCAAGAACATGATTGCTAACAATCACAAAGAAAAAGAAATTGTAACTTTATTGAATGAAAATATACGTTACAAATGCTTCAAATACTTAAGCATTGGTTCTGTGACTACACAGAGTATGAGGATTTGCGAGGAACTTCCAGGGGTTGGACCCAGACCGCCAGAAGCTCTGGCGCAGTAAAAACTTCAAAATATTATCATTCCAAGATCTATATTACATCTAGTGATATTACAAAAATACAATTAGACAATTTGGTTCTAATGCGTCGATTGCAGAATGAATTTCTTATTCTCCTCCTCCTTTTTGTTCATCCTTCGTCCTTTTAAAGGCAATTTCAAAAATGAGAAAGTATTTCCCAAACGACAGCCCCTTGCATGTGGCTTTCGTTTGATTTCTTGGGCTCAAATTCGTCTGTCCGCCTTCTATCGGCCACTGGGAGTTACCGAGATCTCACACGTTTGCGCTCATTGGTTATCTTCTGTTTTCTATTGGTCCAACCACTCTGCCTTCCTACATGTGGAGATAAGAGAAGTCAATTTTCCATTATAAAAACATCATTTTCATCATTAACCTAGTTGTTCTAGTTTTCATAATCTTTCCTCTCTTTATTGTTAATATAAAGGGGGATTCCCCCAAAATTGTAACATAATTTGAAGTAATTACAAGGTGAGAACATACCTTAATTTGGGCCCAACACCAGTCGTGGATATTCCCTCGTGCACCTAACATTGGGTGTCTCATAAATCTCACATACTTATTTCCCAAAAGAGGTGTTGCATTCTCTTGCGTGTAATCATAACCAAGGCATATATTTGAAACCTTCCAATGGTGGTTGGACCGTATGACCGGATGGGACTCCAATAACAAATAGTGTGAGGTATAATTGATACTTCACATTGGGGAGATCCCCTTACGATGTTGGCAGCATCCAACACAGTCAACAGAACCATTTCTCTCTTTTGCAATTGTGAGTCTTTTGTCTTAACATCAAGTTGTTTAGGCATATTTCTCGTCAAGCTCTTCTCCCTCACTACCAGGGTTTGAACATCTATTCTTTGTTGCATTTTTTTGCCTTGCCATCTTTCTTGATTTTCCATTTTCTCAAGTTCAGGAATTATTTCATGAATATAAGGTGTATAACTTATATCCCCTCTTTTATTTGAAATTATAGGATGAGGGTCATATTTCCAGTTCTCTCCTTGATCAAATGCAAACTCCTTCATCTCTTATTCAAATTGTAGGAGGGATAGTTTGCTATTCATGATGAATGGCCCAAGATTTATTTCTAACTTAAAAATATACCCTTTTCATGCAAGAAAAAAATGAACTTGGTCAACATTTAGAACTTTCCTTATAAAATCAAAATAAAATATCCTCATAGGAAAAAACATGGCCAAATGATATGGTGGTACTTTAGTCCCATACAACCTTATCTCAATGTAATATTCAAAAATATGCCAGTTGTCTACTCAACATAGTGTTCCTAAATTGATGTCATAAATTGTCAACCAGGGCTAGTAAACTGTTGAAGTGAAGTGCACTATATGTGCCTAGGTATCTTCTTCCTTCTTCATTGTGTTTAGTGTTTTTCTAATGTTTTTGGTTTTTTGTTTTTATGCTAAGAGGAAAAGAACTAAATTGTTGGCGAAGAGAAGTTATTGATCACACTAAAACAGAACAAAACCCACTCTAAACTATGTATGGCACTTAAGAACAGAAAATGCTAATCCACAGATTGTAAAGCTTGACAAGAAGAATAACTCATAACATTAAACTCAGTCCAATTCATTTCATTAGAGGTATGTTGGAAGAACTTGAGAAAAGGATAAGTTTGATGTAATGAATTTCTCTATAATAAACAACAACTTACAATATCACAGAAAAAATATCATCCATAGTTAGAAATTTGTTGGAACATTTTGAGAAAATATTATCTGCAACATAGTAAGGAACTCTATGCTAAAATGACTTATGACACTAAAATTAACCCATTTTTCCACTCAAAATTTTACTATTAAGCCTCATTCAAGGGTTAGAGATCTCTTGGAATAGCTTTGGTAAAAGGTTGTTTGTAAAATTATGAGAAATTGCAGAACAGTCAAGAACCCAAAATTATATAACTAATTCTTTTCCATATGATAATGATGTATTAGAAGAGACTAAGAACAAGAGAAGCTTGTAAAATAATGAGGGTCTTTTAAATATAATTATCAAGACTAGAATTCAATTAACTAATAAAACTTGAAACGCAATGAACAGAACTGAACTAAAATGCAATTAACCTCCGAAGTACTACAGCTCTATCTCATTCACGTGTTAGTGATATATTGGAACAGTTCATGAGAATAAGATTGATTGCAATATTCGATGTAAGTAAACATAAAACATAATGCTCAGAAAACTGCTTAGATTAAGAACGAAACAGAGCTAAAGTTACTTATCTAGAAAATATGCACAAAGCCTTTCGGACAGTAGGGGCCCTCTACCATCAGATTGGCACACGAATCCTTAACTCCTCAAAATTGCTTCAGATCATGCATCAAAGTTGTACTTCTTTCATTAAAGGAAAAACGCTCAGAAACAGAATATCACAGTCTTTGAGAACTAACAACAAAGCATCAACTAACTAATTGTCTCTCAGTTCACCGAGTTATTCTTATAAGAAAAATACATAACTGTCATTGAGTAGAAATAGGCATAGGTGTCTTTTTCAATCAAAATCGAATTAGAACTCCTGTTGAGGACTCGTACTTTGCTGAAGACATCTGCAGAGTCCTTGTCCTTGTAGAAGTCTACTTCTTAGTTTTGGATTCCTCCACGTGCATAACCACTTGCAGATTTTTGCTCAGACTTCGTAGAGGGTAAGGAATGATGTAGGAGAGTTCTAGAATTTAACCATATGCATTTTTCCTTGAAATGACACCTATAACCTGTGTGAACATAAAGATGGCTGTGGAATATGCGACTAGCTACATAATGGCTGCATTCTGTAGCTAAGTCTGATAAAAAATCACTATGACAACAAAACCACAAAATTTTAGTAAGTCAGTCATTGCATGCATTCTTAAAGTAATTTTAATCATCCCTATTGATCTTTTAAGCCCATAACTGACAAAGGAAAAATGGAATGAAGTGAAATTTGATGAAAGGAAAGGACATCTTTAAGGCTCAACATACCCCCACTGCAAAGCTTTTGCATGTCCTCATGCAATCAATCCATGTATTCTGAAACTTCTGCTAGGACATCTAACTTCCTTTTTCTGCTCTGCTTGGTGTTCAATGGCATCCTAGGCTTCCTTATGACCAATTTGAACCTCAGATTTATAAGTGCCCTGCTCAACTTTTTGTTTTTCTTCTTCAGCTTCTCACTAGCCTTGTACAATTTTTCCATTTGCAGAGAGAGAGTTGTGTTCATATCACTTTTCAGCTTGAATTGCTCCCTTAAAATTTCATTTTCATTTTTTATATGCCTATTAAGTATTTCCAATTCATATTTATCTCTTCTCAACACTTCAATTGGAGATTTTTGTGGGCTAGGAGTTCTTCCTCTGCTTTCTGAGGCTCTCTTTTCTAATGACTCAACATAATTATAGATTTGTTGTTGGGCTGGGTCTACCTCCGGAGTTCCTCCATGAAGATATTCTTTGTACTGGTACTCAGGAGATCTATCAGTTGGTGTCTCTTCATCTTCAATATCTATGATTCCTGTTTGCTTAACTCCAGTCTTCTTCAATATGCCTCTAAGCCTATGGCTTCTTCTTAGTTTAGATGGTCCCTCACCTCTCTCTTTAGCATACTTTCTTATTATCTTCTCCTTTTTAACCTGTTTCTTGATTTCAGCCAATTTTTCAAAGATAATCTCCTCACTGTCTTCTTGTATGGATTTACCAGTTTTAATTTCAACAGATTTGGAAATTTTTCCTCTCCTGCTTCTTCTTACAAGTTTTCCTTCAGATGGAGTTTCTTTAGGTTCTTCAAAATGATTCCTCAAGAGGAACTCATCCCAACTGTCTCCCACCTTTTTTAAATGATGCTCAATTAAGATTTTAACTAGGCCATGGTGATATAGGGTGGTTTCCAAGAACTGAACCCTCTTTTGGACATTAGAAGCCATTCTCTTTAGGCTATGAAGTAAGAAGAAGGGTAAATTTATCTCTTCATTTATAAAATGCATCATAAGTCGAATGTGATAAACATATAGGGTACCAAACCTTCCCTCACAAGTTATAAACTTTTGCAGAATTAGCAACATATTTCGCCATTTATTCTTCAATGCTGAGCTAGGAATGCCCTTCTTAAAAACTGAAATATCCATACCTGGTGTTTTTAGCATCTGCCTCCATGCTTCATTGTGGAACTCTTTGTTTTTGAACCATCGTTCACCTTGCCTTGGTAATTCTGCTGCCTCTACTATGAAGGATTCTGTGATAATGAACTTGACATCACCTATTTCAACTTCTGACTTGTTGAATGACCGGGCAAATGACTTGGTAACCTCCTTATGAAAACCATTGAACTTCTCCAAAAACTGTAGCCATCCAACCTGCTGTAACATCTCTTTAATTTGTGGGTACCCTTCTAGGTATTTGGTTATGACTGGTTCGAACCTCACAATAATTCCCATGGCTTCTTTCTTCAACTTCAATTTATTGCTCCGTCACTGCTCTCTTATTCAAGGTAAAAATGGTTGTAGGGGGTTGTTTTCACCCTAAATATGACTTCTCTGTTTCTGCAGACAGGAATTGGCTACGGAAAGATGACATGAAGTGGCTATGGAATGAGTGGAATATGGTGAGGGTAAATCACACGAATAAATGAGTTTGAGAGCTATCATGAAGTAAAAGACCGCAGAAAAATCCCATGAGGATTTCAAAATCATGACTAAATATTTCAGGTTAGTGACGTGACCTAATAGGTCACTTCAAGTACTAACCGTTAACTTTTAATAAATGATGATTTGATATGGCGGAATGGAAGGGATTTTGTCCAAGGATTTTATGATAGGCTTGATCAATACGAATAATCAAAATAACTTTATGAAACATACATATAACTTAACTATACTATATCTTTCATAATCTGTTATCATAATAATTTCACAATTTTACCTTAGCCCTTCTTTTGATTTTTGCTTTTTCAATATGCTTGGTCTTTCCTTTGAAAATCATTGATCTTTCAGTCTTCATAATCCTTTTGATTTTGCTTGTTGAAATATGTGTGCAGGATCAATTTGTTGCTGAACATGTGGTTGCTGGATAGTTGGCTGCAAAATATCTGGCTGCAGAATGTCTGGCTGCAGAATGCCTGGCTGTGGAATGTCTGGCTGCAGAATGTACCTGTGAAAGCTTTGAAACATGGAATGAAATGATTTGAAATATGGATGAAATGAAGTATAAGATGAAAATGGATCATGAACTATAATGGAATGAAACATGAACGAAGTGGAATATGATGGAATGAAATAGATCACAAATGCGAAGTGAAATGAAATATGAAAAGTGGCCTGCAACTTATGATTTGTAATACTCAATTGCAGAAAGAGATCAATTTTGAAAATCTGAAATGAAAATGAGATGGATCATGAAATGGAGTGAATGAAGTATGGATGAATGGAGTGAATGGAATATGGATGAAGTGAGATGTGATGAAGTGAAATGGATCATAAGTGAAATGTGATGTGTAAAGTGGGCATGCACTTATGATTTTATGATAGTTGTTTGCAGGAAAAGAACAATTTTGAAAAGCTAAAGTGTCAGAAGGATTCTGATTTTCACTTTATCTTTTCTGTATAAACATGCTAATCAATGATTAGTTTTCATGTTTATACTTTATTTTTTATTTTTTATTTTTATTTATTTATTAATTTTTTTTTCATCATCTGATTTTAGAAAATACAATTAAGTTGATGAAAAAGAAGGATTCTTATTCATTAACTTCACATCACTGTTCTCTTGGAATCTCTTGACAAATTCTTCTCTTGAAAGTGGCTTATGATACAACTTCAATCTATGACCATTTACAAGAAAAGTGACCTTCTCTTCATCTATTGTCTTGATTTTTATTGCTCCATTGTCAAAAAATTTCACAATTTCATATGGTCCAAGCCAATGTGTTTGGAATTTACCTTGAAAATATTTGAACTTTGAATCAAACAAGAGGGCCCAATCACCTTCTTTGAATTTCTTTTCCTTAATGTACTTATCATGCCATCTAGTCCTTTGTTGTTGGACTATATTTGTTCTCTGGACTGCATCCTGTCTGATCTCATCCAATTCATTAATCTGCTCCAATCTATGCTTTTGTGCTTCTGTTATAGATCAAGTCCTAGTTGGACTACCATTTTAAAAGTTTGAATCTGAAACTCTATGGGAAACAAGACTTGTTTTCCATAAACAAGTTCATAAGGGGTATGACTTGTTGTGCTTCTCCATGTAGTTCTATAGGCCCACAAGGCTTCAGGAAGCCTGTCTGCCCAATCTCTTCTATGTAAATGAACAATCTTTGTTAGGATCCCTTCAATGACCTTATTAGTAGATTCCACTTGACCATTTGCTTGTGGATGATAGGGAGTATATTTTCTGTGTCTGATTTTGTACCTCTCCATCATTTGTTCCACTAGCCTTGATGTGAATTGAGCTCCTTGATCTGTAACAATTTCCCTTGGGACACCAAAATGAGTAAAAATATCCTCAAAAAGAAAATTAACTACAGATGCTTCAATAGTAGAAAGTAATGGCTTGGCCTCTACCATTTGGTAACATAATCAGTGCAAACTAATATACATTTCTTTTGTCTTGATGGAGGACTAATAGGTCCTACAAAATCTAAAGCCCATTTTTCAAAAGGTTCAATATGTACCTGAGGCTGCAATGGCATCTCACCTAAAGGAGAAGGTTTCCCTACCCTTTGGCAACTGTCACACCTTTTGACATACTCTTTAGCATCTTTAAATAGGGATGGCCAATAATATCCCAAATGAAGGATCTTATAGGCTGTCCTTTTATCAGCAAAGTGTCTGCCACAAGGTTCATCATGACATGCCTTGAGAATCTCAGGCATCTCATCTTCCCGAACACATCTCCTAATGATAAAATCTGGACTTGTCTTGTATAACTCATTAGCAACCCATGAATATTTTGCACTGTCATAAATGATTTTTCTTTTGTCTCTTGCATTCATTATTGAAGGAAATTTCCCTAAAACTAAATAATTAGCAATGTCAGCAAACCAAGGAGTTTGAGTAGAAATTGCAAAAAGATATTCATCAGGGAATTGATCTTCAACTGGAGTATTATCTTTGATGTTTTGGAGTCTAGATAGGAAATCAGCTACTGTATTTTATTTCCCAGGACTATCTAGAATGGTAATGTTGAATTCATGTAAAAGAAATAACCATCTTATGACTCTGCCATTAGTAATTGATTTGTTCATTAGATATTTAATTGCAGAGTGATCTGTGTGAACAAAAGTTTCATAGCCTGTTATATAGTGTTTGAATTTATTTATGGCATGAACAACAGCTAAGAACTCTTTTTCAGTTACAGTATATTTTAACTCTGAAGGAGTCAAATTTTTACTGGTATAGTAGATGGCATAAGGAATCAAGTCTTTTTGTCCCAATACTACTCCTAAAGCTGTATCTAAGGCATCTATTGAAATATGAAAAGGTAACTTCCAGTTAGGTCCCCTTAAAATAGGTGCTTCAGAGATTTTTGTTTTCAGAGTCTCAAAGGCTAACTAGCCATCAATATTCCACTTGAATTCACAGTCCTTGGTAAGTAATTTTAAAAGTCGAGATGCTATCTTGGTGAAGCTTTCTATAAACCTTCAATAATATCCTGTAAATCCTAGAAAAATCCTAAAATATTTTTGACAACTTGGAATAGATAAGTTAGAGATGACTTCAACTTTTGACTCATCAACTCTAATCCCATCCCCTGAAATGTGATGTCCTAAAACAATTCCTTTAGTAAACATCATAAAACACTTCTCATGACTAAGTGAAAGATTTGCTTCTTTACATCTTTTTAAAACTTTTTCCAAGTTTGCTAAGGCTTCTTCAAATGTGTTTCCATAAACTATGAAATCATCCATATATACCTCTACACAATCATGTATTAGATCTGAAAAAATTCCTAGTACTGCCCTTTGAAATGTTGCGGGTGCATTGCATAGTCCAAATGGCAATACTCGGTAAGCATAGGTACCCCAAGGACAGGTAAATGTGGTTTTGTCTTGATCTTCAAGTGCTACTTGAATTTGGTTATAACCACTAAACCCATCTAAAAATGAGAAGTACTTTTTTCCAGCTAATGTATCTAACACCTTATCTATGAAAGGTAGGGGAAAATGATCTTTAAGAGTAGCTTTGTTTAATTCTCGGTAGTCAATACATACCCTCCATTTACCATTTTTCTTTGGCACAATTACCAAAGGAGAAACCCACTGACTATCTGAAATAGGATAGATAAAGTTGACATTCAACAATTTCTGCAATTCTTCTTTAACAATATCCCTAAGATTTGGATTCATCCGTCTTTGAGGTTGTCTGATTGGTTTACAATTTTCCTCTATGTAGATGTGATGAGTGCAAGTCTTGGGGCTTATCCCTTTCATATCAGTGTACTCCTATGCATATGCAGAAGAATGTCTCTGTAATATCTTGACTAGCTCTTCTTGTTGAGATTTCTCTAGGTTCTTGTTTATGTTTAAAGTTTTGCCTGGAAATATCTCAATTGTAGAGCTGCCAAATTTATCCATGGAGTAAAGAGACATATGTCTTGATGATAAAAACTCAATGTTGGATTCTTCTTGAAATTTTTCATGTTTGTATTCTGAAGAGGATTCAAAATTTTCTAAGGTATTTAGAATCTGGCTATCTTCACTAATTTCTAAAATTGTGAAGAGAGGTTGTATGTCTTATTCATCCTCAATCCATTGAGTATCATCTAATTCTGTAATTGTTTTTGCTGGAGGATACAAGGTAAATTTCTTGGTTGAACTACCATCAGAGATGTACATATCACCGGATCTACAGCTAATGAAAGCATCAGCTGTAGCTAACCAAGGTCTTCCTAATATAATTGGATGTCCTCCTAGATTATTTTTAGGAGTTAGGATCATAAAATCCACAGGATACTCCCAAGAATCTAGGGACACTGGAATGTCTTCTATTACCCCATCAGGTTTGATCACAGATCTATCTGCTAATTGTAATAATGTGGGTGTAAAAAGAAGATTAGGAAGTTTCAGTTTATCCATGATTTGTCTACTCATGATATTGATTGATGCTCCTAAATCAATAAGTGTGTTTTGGATCTCAGTTCCATTGATGTGTATTTTAACAACTGGATTTCCTGGGTCTAGATACTTTGGAATAGAAATCTTACCCATCATGATGTCTGCTATTTTTCCTGCCAGTTGAATTTTCTTTGTCTCTTTGATTCTTTTTCCTGTTTTTTTCATGCTCAACTCCTTTATTGTCTTTGCTAAGATTGGAATTTCCTTGATAGCTTGTAATAATGGGATCTTAATACAAACATTCCTTAGCTCATCTAGGAAATAATAATTAGGCACCATAATTTGTTTTTCTACACCCTATCAATTTGTAATCTTTCTGGAAAGGGAGGTGTAGAGGTGGATGTTGATGGTTGCTCTAATATAGGAGTTGAAATTATTGGTTCTTTTTGTTTTGATTTTTCAATGTTTGGGTCTTGAAAAGATGTGTTCTCTTCAAGACTTTTATTTACCCGTAGAGAATCTTCCTCGGAATTGTTTTGCTCTTGTATGATTACAGAAGGTTTCTTCTTTTCAAGTATTCTTCCAGACCTAAGTTGAACATCATTAAGGTCTAAAGGAGTAATCAAATAGGTTGGAAACTGTTGGCCTTCTATAATGTATGTGTTCTGAGAATTTTTATTGTTGGGGTTTGGTATGGGTTGGGCAGGTAACTGATTTTTTTTCTGAGGAAATGGTAATGGAAGTGGTGGATTTTGATGTTGTGGATTTTGAGGATTTTGTTGAAGATTTTGTTGAGGAGGGAAATTTGGATATGGTGGATAGGATGGTGGATATTGATAGTACTGAGAGTATCTTCCATAGGGATTTTGTGCTCCTTGTGCCCAAGTTTGAGATTGATTTTGGAATTGGGGCCAAGGTTGCTACCAAGAATTCCAATTTGGTGGGAGTTGATTATACAGTTGATCATGGAATCCTTGTGTTTGAGGTCCTTGCCAAGGCCTCCTAGAGACAAAATTGAGAGATTTTGTGGAATTTGTAGGGGTTTCTTCTTGAAAGACAGCTTTAAGACCAGGAAGTGAAGGACAACTCTTGGTCTCATGTTTTTCTGAACAAATTACACAAGTCTCTACTATTTTTGCATCCAAAGGGCACTCTCTCAAGGCATGCTTCTTTCTACATTTGGGACAAAAGATTGCTAAGGCATCAGATTCAACTTTTTGCTTGTTTTGTAACTTAAGGGTGTCTATTTGTTCACTAAGACTCCCTAAGATGTCAGATTTGAATTCATCAAGCATATGCCCTATCTCTGCCCTACTTACTGTCCCAGAAGCAGACTTACTTGCCCTTGCAAGAGCAGGGTCTCTTGGACCTTTTACAGTTTTAGATTTCCCTCTTGAAAGGTTGATACATAATTCAGCTATTTCAGGTAATGTGAGCTGAGATATATCCCCTTTTCCCATCATATTAAGGATATCTAGCCATTCATCCCTTATTGTCTTCAACAAGAGAGCTTTCAAAGTATCTTGGTCTAAGTTTTCCATTTTTTCTCTTTTGATGTTATAGTTAAACCTCTCCAACAAATCTTCCAAATTTTCATCCTCTTTTTGTAACATTTTAAACACTTCCTCCTTATGGTTGACTGGCATACAGTAATCCAAATACCTCTCTAGAAATGCATGTTTCATGTCTTCCCATGTCCTAATAGAACTGCTGATCAAACTCATAAACCATTTTAATGCTGCTCCTTTCAATGTTGAAGGAAATAGTTTAAGTTTTTGAGCATCTTGTAAGTAATCATAGGTTCTACATAGGACTTCAAATTCAAATAGAAAGGTTTCAGGATCTTCAGTTTTGAGTCCATAAAAGTTTGGAAGGACAGAGGGTGAAATATTTTTCATAGTTGCATTGGTTTCTTCATCTACTATAGGAAACCCAAAAGAGCTTCCCATTTTCCTTCTACCTCTTCCTCTGCCTCCTTCTTCACCTCTACCTCCTTCTCCTTCTGCACCTCTACCTCCTTCTCCTCTACCTCTACCTCTACCCCCTCCAAATAGTGTATGTTATCCATTAAAGACTCCTCCTCCCCCTTCTTCTGCCATGGTTGATTCTCCTGTGGAAGTGGAAAAGTTTATGTCTCTAGCAAGGGTTCTTGAATATTCTTCTAGGACAGGTTCAGTGGATGAAGTGGAAGGCCTTTCTGATGGAATATCTGATCTTAAGTCTTCTGTAAGTCTATGATAAGTAAATTATGGGATGTGGGTTTGAGTTGGAGGTGTGCTACCTCTTGGTCTTGGTGGAACAAGTGGTGTTCTAGGAATCAAGCTTCTGCTTCTTATGAATCTACCCCTTGAGTCTCTTTCTCTATGCATATCATTGTTTTTGGGAGGTAAGAAACAAGGCTACCTAGTTACACTTCCCCGGCAATGGCGCCAAAATGTCTGCTCAACTTAGTGTTCCTAAATTGATGTAATAAATTGTCAACCAGGGTTAGTAAACTATTGAAGTGAAGTGCACTATTTGTGCCTAGGTATCTTCTTCCTTCTTCATTGTGTTTAGTGTTTTTCAGTGTTTTTGATTTTGTGTTTTTATGCTAAGATGAAAAGAGCTAAATTGTTGGCAAAGAGAAGTTATTGATCACACTAAAACATAACAGAACCTACTTTAAATTATGTATGGCACTTCAGAACAGAAAATGCTAATCCACAGATTATAAAGCTTGACAAGAAAAATAACTCATAACATTAAACTTAGTCTAATTCATTTCATTAGAGGTATGTTGGAACAACTTGAGAAAAGGATAAGTTTGATGTAATGAAGTTCTCTATAGTAAACAACAACTTACAATATCACAGAGAAAATCTCATCCATAGTTAGGAATTTGTTGGAACATTTTGAGAAAAGATTATCTGCAACATAGTAAGGAACCCTATGCTAAAATGACTTATGACACTAAAATTAACCCATTCTGCCACTCAAAATGTTACTATTAAGCCTCATTCAAGGGTTAGAGATCTCTTGGAATAGCTTTGGAAAAAGGCTGTTTGTAAAATTATGAGAAATTGCAAAACAGTCAAGAACCCAAAATGATATAACTAATTCTTGTCCATATGATAATGATGTGTTAGAAGAGATTAAGAACAAGAGCAGCTTGTAAAATAATGAGGGTCTTTTAAATCTAATTAACAGGACTAGAATGCAATTAACTAATAAAACTTGAAATACAATGAACAGAACTGAACTAAAATGCAATTAACCTCTGAAGTACTACAACTCTATCTCATTCACGTGTTAGTGATATATTGGAACAATTCATGAGAACAGGATTGACTGTAATATTCGATGTAAGTAAACATAAAACATGATGCTCAGAAAACTGCCTAAATTAAGAATAAACAGAGTTAAAAATCACTTATCTAGAAAATATGCACAAAGCCTTTCGGACAATAGGGGCCCTCTACCATCAGATTGACACACGAATCCTCAACTCTTTAAAATTGCTTTAGATCATGTATCAAAGTTGTACTTCTTTCATTAAAGGAAAAATGCTCAAAAAACAGAGTATCACAGTTTTTGAGAATTAACAACAGAACATCAACTAGCTAGCTGTCTCTCGGTTCACCGAGTTATTCTTATAAGCAAAATACATAACTGTCATTGAGTAGAAATAGGCATAGGTGTCTTTTTCAATCAAAATCGAATTAGAACTCCTGTTGAGGACTCGTACTTTGCTGAAGACATCTGCAAAGTCCTTGTCCTTGTAGAAGTATACTTCTTAGTTTTGGCTTCCTCCACGTGCATAAGCACTTGCATATTTTTTCTCAAACTTCGTAGAGGGCAAGGAATGATGTAGGAGAGTTCTGGAATTTAACCATATGCGTTTTTCCTTGAAATGACACCTGTAACCTGTGTGAACATAAAGATGGCTGTGGAATATGCGACTAGCTACAGAATGGATGCATTCTGTAGCTAAGTCTGATAAAAAAATCACTCTGACAACAAAACCACAAAATTTTAGTAAGTCAGTCATTGCATGCATTCTTAAAGTAATTTTAATCATCCCTATTGCTCTTTTAAGCCTATAACTGACAAAGGACAAATGGAATGAAGTGAAATTTGATGAAAGGAAAGGACATCTTTAGGGCTCAACACCAGTCCCCCACTCTAGTGTCCTTGCCGAGATGCAACAACTCTTTTCCTTTAGGAAAAATCCTTAGAGGTTGTTGATCGTTAAAAATAGTACATACAATGGCCATGAATTATGACAAGTAATAAGAAAATCCCTCATTATTTTCCATATTCCTAACAACACTATCATTCAATGACATATTTCATTTGATTCTTTGAATCCCACATATTCAAACCTAGATGGCGAAACTTATCAGCATGTACATATAAGAACATATAGACGAGCGAAAAGGGATATCTAAAAATACCAAAAATACGATAGTTCAAAAATTGAAAAATGGTAGACTTGGCTAGGTAAGAAGGGATATCCAAAACAATATTTGGTTGCAACATAAAACTCAAAAACCCTAGGGATTTTTCACTTACTATCTTGGTATCATCTTCTCCCAAAAGAGACAAAATCATAACTAAGACATGTTGTGCAACTTTAGAAAATAAGGTTGTAGGAAAATTCATTGTAGGTGGAGGAATTTCAGAATATGGTGGCAAAATGAGTCTAAAAATGCCTTCCTTATTGTCTTTAGAAATATTCTATAAGTGAGATCTAAGGACTCATCTAAAAATCTCCTGGGATTCTGAACTATAGGAAAATTAAAATATTTATGTATTAGCTTTGAAGTGACTTCAAAAATATTCTCCCATGAAGAAGACATAACAAAATTACTATGTGGGACAAAGGAAGACACTAACCAACTGAAACATATAGGGAAATTATAGGTATGTGGTACAATTACATGATAAAGGTTAGACTGGACGACTCAAAAATTATTATTTGATTCACTAGAACAACCAAGAATGTCCTATCGAATCTCCAGAAGGTCCAAGGAGAAACGAGAATCATATACTTTGGCTTCTCTATCCATAAGTGGTGTATGAATAGGGACCATAGAGATTACATGAATTTTAGTTTATTTCATGGTTTTCTCCATGTTTACAATTTGAAATAAAGGACAAGGAAGAAATGTTGAATTATGAGTCACCCAGTAACTGGAGACAATGAACAACTGAATGTTGATGTGGACTCGACAATGTACACTATGGACGTTGGTCACCATAACTCTGCAACTAGAGGACAAATAAACTAAAAGGTGGGATGACCTTTAATTGAAAAATATTGATGATGTATAAGGGCATGCTTTCTTGCATGGATCGTGTGACAAGTACATGAGTTGTCACCAAATTTCGATGCATGGTTTTCATTAAAACCATTAACCATGTCCGAGGGGTCCCCATAGTGCTTTGTGAAAAGTGGAAGGGACTTTTTGGAATAAATCATGGTCGTTGATTTAGAGATGGGTTGTTTAGCCATTTTTCTTTTCGATAAGTCCTCATCCTGAAACTTCGATTTCTTTAACCTATCGGAAAGCCTTTGATTCCTCAAGATGATTCCAATGGGCAATGTTCCAACCCCAAACTTGCATGTTGTTTAATTTCAAATTTTTAAAAGTTTTATTACCACTTTTATATAGTATAAGGTTGTGCCTTTAAGCTTGAAAAGTTAGGCTTCTATACAATATATAAATAAAACTTTTGAAAAGTGATAGTCATATAAAAATTTTCCTATATATATATATATATAGAGAGAGAGAGAGAGAGAGAGAGAGACTTGTAGAAAAAGTAAAAAGTAACCTTTAACTACAACACTTTGCATTAAATAACTATGGTCCTTGAATTATTTACCCTTTTAACTCTTCATTATTCTTCATTTTGGATATCATCTGGGTAATAATTTAGATCATGGCCTTATGAGAGCCTTCCAATTGATTATCTAGGTGGCTTATCTCCTTATTTATCTCATACATTTTGTCAAATTAACATCCTCTAGGACGAAGATAACAAGCCATGGCATGATTGTATCTATGAATTTCCAAAATCCAAGACTCCAAGTATTGCTGGAATTAATACAACCACCACACAGAAAAAAGAAAACAACAAGAGGATTGGAGGGAAAAATCCTTTTTGATTATTTGACAATACAAATCAACTCAAAAATCACTTTAAAATCCATATAGAAACAAAAAATTAAAATTACAAACATATCCATACTTTCAGAAGGGAAGTAGGTTCATTACCATCCATAGGTGACCTATAATTAGTCATTAACCATCAACCATTATAGTAGTAACATTATTAATTTTACTACGACTAAAAGACTATGTTGTAGATAATTGCATTTTAAAACATTTTCGACATTTTCACATTGCATTCACCATCAATTTTGTAGAGAGAACATTAGCAATAACAATGCACAGGAACAATCATAAGCCTATCATGATATATTTTTCATAGGGCTTGGCATATCTCCTTCATATATTTGTCATAATCTTTCCTCATATCACAAATAAGAAGGCCCAAGGAGTCCACTGTCATACCCAAGAACTGAGGCCCATTAGCACATTGTTATACCACAAGACCGGGGCCCATTAGGGTGCTATTACACCACAAGAATAATTCCCATTAGGGAATTGTGGTGTTATCACAAATAAGAATCACCAAGGATGTAATTTTCATACCCAAGAACTAAGGCCCATCAGGTCGTTGTCACACCACAACATTGAGGCCCATTAGGGCATTGTTACACTACAATACTGAGGTACAATTTCATAGACCCATAGAATGGAATGATCATTATATCACTTCATCACAATTCCTTGTGTGCATTTATTTGAGGCACACAAACCCTGACTTTTACCCTATGAAATCCATGTCATTTGGAGTATTCTTAAACAACATAAATACATATGTGAAAAAATAGAAATATAGTAAAAAAATACTCTCCATGTTGAATCATTCAATTTGGCCTTGAAATGAAGGTCGGGCATGCACTTTTGTGAAGCAGGTCAAAATTTACTTGCTTCACTAAAATGCATGCCCAAGCTTCATTTCTTGGCCAATATGATTGATTCAAGTTGTATATTCCTCATTTTAATATTTTACACACTTTTACAATGTTATATTTACTAACCAGTAGAGTAGTAACAATTTTAATTTTCCTAGGGCTAGAGGTCTCTGCTATAAATACTTGCATTTAAAAAATATTTCAACATTTTCACATTGTATTCACCCCATATCATCATAATCAATTATGTAGAGAGAGCATTAGCAATAACAATGCAACGAAACATTCAGAGGTCTTTCAGATATATTTGTCATAGATTTTTCATGTTATCTCTATCTTAGAGCTCAACATATCTCCTTCATATCTATGTCATAATATTTTCTCATATCACAAATAAGAAGGCCCAAAAATTTCGTTGTCATACCCGAGAAATGAGACCCATTAGGGCATTATTACACCACAAGAATGAGTCCCATTAGGGTGTTGCTACACCACAATAATGAGGCCCATTAGGGAGTTGTTACACCACAATATTGAGGTACAATTTCACAAACCCATATAATGGAATGATCATTATATCACTTCCAATTAATTACAGAACCTAGTGTGCATTTATTTGAGGCACACAAACCCTACCTTTTCCCCTATGAAATTGATGTAATTTGGAGTATTCTTGAAAAAAATAAATATATATGTGAAAAATTAAAAATATTTAAGTGTATTAATGTTACTTATGAGTAAAGAAACTCTCCCATTTAAATCATTCAATATGTCCTTGAAATGAAGGATGGGTGTGCATTTTTGTGAAGCATGTCAAAATTTCCTTGCTTCACTAAAATGCATGCCCGTGCTTCATTTCTTGGCCAATCTAATTGATTCAAATTGTAGATTTTTTTCACTATTTCACACACTTTTACATTGTTATATATTTTGTTAGGTCCCTATATTACAAGTGTATTCCCTTATTGTTGTTAGTGTAGCCCCCTTATTGTTATTTTTGTACCCCTCTAATCCCCATATTGTTATTATTTTTCCCTTACATTATTATTGTTAGGTTGGCTAGGATTATATTGTGACCCCATGGACTCATATATATAGAAAGGATATTTTTTCATTTGTATCATCCAATAATTTCTTACTTATGTAATGTAAAGGAGTTTTCCCCCTTGAAGTGGTTGAATTCTAAGGCGTTGATCTCTCTTTTCTTCTATTTTTGGATTTGGTTTAATAACATTTGGTATCAGAGCTTTGGATTCTAGGGTTCCACTACTCCAAAACGTTCATCGAGGAATTTTCGCTATAACTTCTTTTATACAAAGGTTCAGAAGCTGAATTTTTTATCACGCGAAGTCGAAATATTTAGGAATTTCGTGTAAAAATTTCAGATCTTGGCTCATAATATTTTCAGAGATATGATCTGTGGAAGTTAGGGTTTTTGCAAGCTTCCGAATTTCATCTAAACGATGTGGCCGTCAGAAAATCATCATAACTCTCTCTCTGAGCATCGGATTGGAATTTTGTAAAAAGTGGCTGAAATTACACAGACTGTAGTGTTATGTATATTAATTTCAAATTTGAAGGAGGAAACAGTGAAACGTGGCATGTCATACAAGTTCGCTCTGCTGAACCAGTCCATAATTAGGTCATTGTGGGATATTGGGAATAACTTTTCCTTGAAGAATCCAAATCAGGTCAGACCTGTGGCATTCGAAAGAAGATTCAGAGGGAGATTACAGGATCAAATTTCAGATATTGAAGATTCGAAATCACAGAGATATATCAGTTTCAATATCGAGCTCCTCAAAGGCAAGAAAAAATTGTATTTTTTTTCAAAGTGCATAAGTCTTGTTTGAAAAATAAATTTAAAGTGATTCCAAGGGCATATTGAAGCATGGATATTAGTATTGAATTCTAAAATTCCCCCTAAAAATAATTCAACACCCAATATTCCCTCATAATACTCTACTATGACTCATGAAGATGAAGAAGTGCAACATGATATATCAAAATTACAAGAGCAAGTGCACCGAATTTCGCTCTCGCAAAGAGCAACAAAAAATGAAATGGAAGTTTTGAAGAAAGGTGTGGAAGCTAAGATGGATGGTTTGAAGAGGGGCATGGAAGCTAATAAGGATGGTTTGAAGAAAGTTGTGAAAGCTAATATGGATGGTTTGAAGAATGGCATGGAAGACATGGAAGCTAAGATGGATGGTATAGAAGAAAAAAATGAAAGACAACATGGAAGACATGAAGTATGATCTAAAAGAAGACATGGAAGGCTTGAAAAAGTTGATACAATATTTTTTTCCTAACGGCGAAAAGATAGTAGAGGAAAATCATGATGAGAAAACTAAATGTTAATCATGATTTCATAAACTCTAATGTTGGATTGAAGACCCAACATATTCCAAAGATCGATATGAGGAAGTTCGATGGCAAGGATCCCGTAACATAGACACTATAGATGGAGCAATATTTTGATCTCAATAATGTGCAAAACACACAAAATGTATGCATTGTAACTTTATATTTAGAAAAAAATACATTTGTATGGTATCGATGGCTTTACTCTCGTAAAAAAACTATCACTTGGTCAATTTTTAAGGAGGAAATGATAGCACATTATGAGGATACAAGAGCAACACCTTCTTTAGCCAATTGATAAATCTCAAACAAAAGGGTTCAGTGGTGGAGCACATTGAGGACTTCTAAAAATTGAATATAAGGGTAAATCATATTCCATAGGACCATAATATTGATGTCATCATACGAACTTTAAAGGATAACATCCAACATGAGGTTCGCATTTGGGAGCCTGATTCATTGGAGAAGGCATTCAGGTTGGCAAGAAAAGTTGAATGTAAAATTATGGCGCAAGGAAGCCTACCACTCACATCTATAAAGATGGGTGTGTGTATATATATACAACAATTGAAAAAGAGCTAAGGAGCTCACAGTTGATAGAAAATAGGTTTCTGACTATAAGTGTGTTGAGAAGAAATTATTTTACATAGATTGTGAAGAGGAGGAAGAGAATGAACAATAAACTTCAAAAGAAGAGGATATACACCAGGACCCAACCCTAGAGAAAGAAGAAATGAGTGCGACTATATGATGTAATCCATTAGCGGGAATTACCACTCCTCAAACTGTCAAGATAGAAGGACATTTTAAGAAGAAAAAGGTAAAATTGTTGATTTATTCAGGTAGTACGCACAATTTTATTCATTGTAAGGTAGCCAAGGAATTGAATTTCTTCATATAACCAACACCAGAATGTCAAGTGATGGTTGCAAATGGAGGAACTATAAATTTCTCCCAAAAATGCTATAAGATCAAGCTAACCATGGGGAATATGTATTGAATAGTCCAATTCTTTCCATTCTAATGGGGGGTACTAATGTTGTACTAGGATTATAATGGTTGAAATCTTTGGGGACGATAGCTTTTAATTTTCAAGAAATTTTCTTGAAATCCTTTTCGGAAGGAAAGGAAGTTGAATTACGAGGGATCGCAGGGAAGCCTGGAAATATAATAAGCTCTAATGTCATGATAAAGCTTATGAAGAAAGAACAATGAGGAATAATTGCACAATTATGCTCACTAGAAGTTCCAACATCAAAATAATCTATTTCTCCATATCTCCAAATAGTCTTGGACAATCATTCCAAGGTGTTTGAAACTCCCAACGGACTCCCACTTATTTGTGATCATGATCATGCTATCCATTTGATTACAGGAATTGTTCCTCCAAACATCAGGCCTTATAGATATCCTTATGTCCAAAAGAGTGAAATTGAACGTATGATTGCAGAAATGTTAGAGGCTGGTATAATTCAACCTAGTCAAAGTTCTTTCTCTGCTCTAGTAGTATTGGTGCACAAGAACGATGGGCCATGGTGCATGTGTCTGGATTATAGGGAGCTCAATAAGCTCAATATTAAAGATAAATTTCTCATTCCTATGATTGATAAATTATTGGATGAATTAAATGGAGCAATTTATTTTACCAAGTTGGATCTTCATTTAGGATATCATCAAATTAGAATGAAAACTCAAGATATTCTGAAATTAGCATTTCAAACTCATGAGGTTCATTATATATTTTTGGTCATGTCTTTTGGCCTTACCAATGCACCTTCTACTTTTCAAGGGTTGATGAATTCCATTTTCAAACCCACCCTTAGAAAATTTGTGTTAGTATTTTTTGATGATATACTAATCTACAGTAGGTCTTGGAAGGATCATGTTCAACATGATTACAGGGTGTGCAAACTATTTGAAGAGAAACAATTATATGAAAAAACCTCCAAATGTTTCTTTGGAGTGCAAGAGGTGGAATATCTGGTTCATATTCTATCTCATGAGGGTGTTAAGGTAGACCCTAAAAAAATTAAAGCCATTAAGGAATGGAAAGTCCCCACAACCATGAAACAGTTGCAAGGATTTCTCGGGTTAACAGGGTATTATCGCAAGTTTGATAAGAATTATGGGAGAATAACAGCACCTCTAATAGCATTATTGAATAAAGATGCATTTTCATGGACTCCTGAAGCAACTAAGGCCTTTGATCATCTTAAAGAGGAAATGTGCCTAGAACCAGTATTAGCTATGCCAGACTTCAAAAAAACCTTTATTATGGAATGTAATGCCTTAGGAAATGGAATTGGTGCAATTTTAATGCAAGAAATAAGACCCATTGCTTTTAAAGTCGTCCAATTAAAGGAAAGTATTTACAGAAAGCTATTTATGAGAAGGAAATGTTGGCAATACTACATGCACTAAAGAAATGGCAACCTTACCTAATGGGAAGACACTTCAAGGTAAAAAATGATCATGATAATCTTAAATAGTTTTTGGAACAAAGACTATCTCCAGAAGAGCAGCAAAAATGGGTCACAAAATTTTGGGTTATGACTTTGAAATCATCTAAAAAAAGGGGAAGCTAAGAACTCTCAAGAAAGGATGAAGAGGTGGAAGCATTGTTATGTGTCATTTCTATTATCCAACCAGATTGGATAAATGAAGCAAGGCATGAATGGAAGAAGGACGAAGAAGTGTGGACACTCATTCAAAATTTGCAGCAAGATCCTACTACATCTGATACATTTAGTTGGAAAAATGATTTCTTATGTTACAAATATCTCTTATATATTTGTAAGAATTCCCAACTAAAACAGAAGATTCTTTTGGAATTGCACACATCTCCCTTAGGAGGAGACTCAAGATTTTTAGAAAATTATCACAGGGTGAAGAAAGATTTTTTTTGGGATGGCCTTAAATCTAACATTCAAAATTTTGTTGTAGAATGTTTGCTTTGCCAGCAAAATAAATTTGACACAATTAAGAGCCCGTGTCTTCTACAACCTTTATCCATTCCAAGTCGACGTTGGGAGGAGATTTGAATGGATTTTATCACTGGTTTACCTAAGTCCGAAGGAAAGAGCTTCATCATGGTGGTAGTTTATAGACTTACCAGGTATGCACACTTTTGTTTATTATCTCATCCATTTAAAGCAAGTACAGTTGCTACTACATTTATGGAAACAATTCAAAAGATACATGGAAACCACAAAGATTATTGTAAGTGATAGAGATCCCATTTTTACTGGAAATTTTTGGATAGAATTATTTTCTTGTTTGGGTACTCAAGTAGCTCATAACTCATCTTATCATCCTTAATACGATGGGCAAACTGAGATAGTGAAATAATGTTTGGAAGGATATATTCATTGTTTTGTATATGATAAGCAAACACAATGGGTCAAGTAGTTACCTTTGGCTGAATGGTGGTATAACACTTCCTTCCATACTGGCACAAAAATGACCCCATTTATGGCACTTTATTGATATCATCCACTATCCATCACATCATTTTTAAGAGAAAATTATAAGGTTCAAACAGTGGAATATCACATCGAGCATCAACAACAAGTTCTCCAACTCTTAAAGGGTAACCTAAATTTGGCACAAAATCAAATGAAATAACAGGCAGATCAACATCGCAGCGAGAGAAGTTTTGATGTAGGAGACTGGGTATTTCTACAGCTACAACCATAAAAAAATGTCACTCAATTAAGCTAAGAAGGATAATAAATTATCGCAAAAGTACTATGGTCCTTACAAGGTGTTGCAAAAGATTGGTAAAATGGCATAAAAATTGGAGCTTCCTGCTTCTTCTCGAGTGCATCCAGTTTTCCATGTTTCATACTTAAAGAAGGTTTATAGGTGACAAACTTACAGTTCAAATAATATTTCTAGAACTTGAAGAGAAATGAAAATCATAGTGGAACCTAAAGAAGTCACGGAAACGAGAACTCGATAGCTACGAAATCGATCAATTTCAAAGTAGCTCATCAAGTGGAAGAGCTTACCCACTTAAGATTCAACATCGGAGGTTGAGAATTTTATACAGAAGCATCCAGCACTACTCATGCATTGAGGACAACACTTTTTTTAAGGGGAGGTGCATGTTACATCCCTATATTACTAGTGTAGTCCCTTATTGTTGTTAGTGTATCCCCTTTATTGTTATTGTTGTACCCCTTTAACGCCCATATTGCTATTATTGTGCACTTACATTATTATTGTTAGGTCGGCTAGGATTATATTGTGACCCCATGGACTCCTATATATAGAAAGGAGGTTTTTTCATTTACATCATCCAAGAATTGTTCATTTATTTAATGTAAAGGAGGTTACCCCCTCGAAGTGGTTGAATTCTAAGGCGTTGATCTCTCTTTTCTTCTATTTTTGGAGTTGGCTTCATAAAATCTTTACTAACAAGTATAATAGTAACAATGTTAATTTTATTAGGACTAGAAGTCTTTTTTTTAGATAATTTCATTTTAAAACATTTTCAAAAATTTCACATTGCATTCACCCCATATCATCATAACCAATTATGTACAGATAACATTAGCCATAACAATGTAGCAGAACAATCATAGGTCTGTCATAATATCTCTGTCGTAGGTTTGTCATGATATCTATGTCATAGGTCTATCATGATATCTCTATCACAGGGCTCAACATATATCCTTCATATCTCTGTCATAATATTTTTTTATATCACAGATAAGAAGGCCCAAAGAGGTCGTTGTCATAACCAAGGACTGTGGTCCATTAAGGCGTTGTTATACCACAATTCAAAGGTACAATTTCACAGACTCATAGGATGGAATGATCATTGAATCACTACCAATTAATTACAAGTCCTGGTGTGCATTTATTTGAGGCACACAAACCCTTCCTTTTACCTTATGAAATCCATAAAATTTGGAGTATTCTTGAACAATAGAAATATATATGTGAAAAATTAAAAATATATAATTGTATTAATGTTACTTATGAGTAAATAAATTCTCTCCAAGTTGAATCATTCAATTTGGCCTTGAAATGAAGGTTAAGTGTGCATTTTTGTGAAGCGGGCCAAAATTGCCTGTCTTCACTAAAAGGCACACCCAAGCTTCATTTCCTGGCCAATTTCATTGATTAAAATTGTAGATTAATTATTTTACTATTTTACACACTTTTAATTTGTTATATATTTACTAACCAGTAGAGTAGTAAGAATTTTAATTTTATTAGGGCTAGAAGTCTCTACTATAGATAATTGCATCTTTTAAAAAAACCGCATTGCATTCACTCTATATCATCATAAGAAATTATGTATGAAGAACATTAGAAATATCAATGCAGCAGAATAGTCATAGGTTTGTCATGATATCTCTACCATAGGTCTGTCATGATATATCTATCATAGGGATCAACATATCTCCTTCATATATTTGTCATAATATTTTCTCATATCATAGATAAGAAGGCCCAAAGAGGTCGTTGTCACTACCCAAGAACTGAGGCCCATTAGGGAATTGTTACACCACAAGATTGAGGACCATTAGGGTGTTGCTACACCACAATATCGAGGTACAATTTCACAAACCCATAGGTTTTAATTAATTATATAACTCCCAATTAATTATATGTTATGATGTGAACTTATTTGAGGCACATTAACCCTTCATTTTACCTTATGAAACCCATGAAATTTGGATTACTCTTGAACAACGTAAATATATATGTAAAAAAATAAAAATATTAAATTGTATGAGTAAAGAAATACTCTCCAAGTTTAATCATTCAATTTGGATTTGAAATGAAGGTTGGACGTGCATTTTTGTGAAGCAAGCTAAAATTGCCTTGTTTCACTAAAATGCACGCCTAGACTTCATTTCTTGTCCAATCTGATTTATTCTAATTGTAGATTGTTTATTTTACTATCTTACACAATTTTCCATTGTTATATCTTTACTAAACAATAGAGTAGTAATAATGCTAATTTTCTCAGGGCTAGAAGTATTTACTATAGATAATTTCACTTTGAAACATTTTCAACTTTTTTTACATTGCATTCACCCCATATCCTCATAAGAAATCATTTACAGAGAACATTAACAATAATAATGCAGTGAAACAATCATAGGTTTTCCATGATATCTCTGTCATAGGGCTCAACATATCTCCCTCATATCTCTATCATAATATTTTCTCATATCACAGACAAGAAATCCCAAAGAGATCATTTTCATACCCAAGAACTAAGGCCCATTAGGGTGTTGTTACACCACAACACTAAGTCCCATTAGTTCCTTGTTACACCACAAGACTCAAGTACAATTTTACAGACCCATAGGATGGAATGATAATTATATCACTGCCAATTAATTACAGTTCTCGGTGTGCATTTATTTGATGCACATAAACCCTACCTTTTACCCTATGAAATACAAGCAATTTGGAGTATTCTTGAACAAAAATAAAACATATGTGAAAAAATAAAAGTATTTAATTGTATTAATTTTACTTATGAGTAAAAAAAATACTCTCAGAGTTGAATCATTCAATTTGGCCTTGAAATGAAGGTCGGACACACATTTTTGTGAAGAAGGCCAAAATCATCTTGCTTCACTAAAATGCACTCTCTGGTTTCATTTCTTGGCCAATATTATTGATTCAAATTGTAGATTGTTTATTTTACTATTTCACAATTTTACATTGTTATATCTTTACTAACTGGTAGAGTAGTAATAGTGTAAATTTTCTTAGGTCTAGAAGTCTATTTTGTAGATAATTTCATTTTAAAACATTTTCACATTGCATTCAATACATGTCATCATAAGCAATTATGTAGAGAGAACATTAACAATAACAATGAAATAGAAAAACCATAATTCTATCATGATATCTTTGTCATAGATCTGTCATGATATCTCTATCATAATATTTTCTCATATCACAGATAATAAGGCCCAAAGAGGCCGGTGTCAAACCCAAGAATTAATGTCCATTAGGGTGTTGTTACACCACAAGGCCGAGACCCATTAGGGCATTGTTTTTTTTTTGTTATAAAATAATGACATTACATTAATATGGAAATATACATAGAATACATGAAAAAAAATCTTTGGGGGTCTTCACCCATCACCCATCAAGATTTTGTGCCCTTGGAGAGAGAAACCAAGGAACCTTTCCAAAATTTGCAAATCAAGTATTTTGCAATGCATCATTAAAAAAATGTTTACGCTAAACATTATAAAATGTAGAACCCTTTTTTGTGGTGGGATCAAGCCACCGATAGACAAATCTTGAAGAGAATACAAAACATTAAAAAAAATCGTTGCGTTATTACACCACAACAAAAAAATGTGGCTCATCCTATATCCACTCAATCCTTCCTCTATCTCCATGGATCTGGAACCTATGTCCTTACTGAGGTTGTCTTCTTGCTCCTGTTACAACAAGTGTAGGGGTAAGCATGGAACTTGGTTTCCTTAGAGCTCTTTAAACATACTACGAGGGGTTAGCCACATCCTACCTACCCACAACCGTCATCTTAGAAAGAGACATGACCACCATTGTTGCTCCAGGTTCGGGTCCCATGCCCATCCCTGACCATTTCTCTCTTCTACCTATTTTACATGTTTCTTCCTTTGGAAGGTACTGGAAAACATTTGGTCTTGCTTCCTTCTTCAAGATACTTTAAGGGTTACTGGGGTGAAGTGGTTCATACTCTTTCAACTAGCCATTCCATTTCCTCAAAGTGATTCCATCTCCTTCTACCCACTATAACAAGGATTCTACCCAATTTCTAATAAAATTTCAGGGTAAGGTCCCTTGTCTTGCCATTAACCAAGAGGGAAGAATCTATTCCTACTACCACATCTCCCAGAGTGGTAATTGTCTTGACAAAGTTCTACCATATGGATTCACAAAGCCATCCTTAAGGGGTTGTTAGGCTACACTTACTGGTGAGACTGCAACATCACGTGAGAACCATCTCTATGAGCAGAGGGTGACCTTGCCTATCCTGGCCACCCGCCACAACTTATCGACCTCCCATGGATGAAATCTCATTTTCTGTATATGTCGCTTCCATCTCTTCTAACACAAACTCTTCTTCCATAACTACATCACCTACCATGGCCACTCCTAGAGGCCCCTTCTCTCATAATTTCCTCCATCTCTTTCAATTCTTCTTTAGCTCCCCTTGTGAGCTCCCTCATATTTCTTCGACTTGGCGCTACTTTTCGGTCCTTCTCCTAATTCTAACATAAAGTGCCCTCATCTCCTCTAACCCTCTATTACTCGAATACTTCTTTTCACCAATTATTTCGTTCCTAAATTTTCCCTTGGATGGTATTTTATAGCGTTTCACACTTCTCGCTCCTTCATCATGGCTCCTTGTGACCTTAAATTTTCCATTATGGTTTTCTGATCTGAATCACTCGGAGTCTGCAAAAACCTGGTTTACAATATTCCTTCATATCAACTCGATATTATGGTTCAAATGTGCTACCTATATCATCCCAACCAGTCTTAGCTTAATTTATTTGTTTAACTCGTTATTAGTCTCATTAGTGTTCAATGCCCTTGGAATTCCATGGTTTAATTTAACAACTAGCATTTTATCTTCAGAAAAAAATAAAATAAAAAAAATGATTCAACAATATTCCCAGTCATTTTCTCTTGCTTCAATGAAGATTACGATGTAGGTAATGAATAATTTGGTGTAGCTCCCATCACATGATATTAACCTTCATGTGAGTTTTTGAGCCTTCACATGTTAAAGTACGTCATCACTAGTGCGCTTGGTCCAAAATATTGTGACTCTCTCCCTTAATTATGTTGAATATTTTTCATTCAAATACCTAATTATCTTCTTGGCCTTGAGTGCTTCTTTTTGTACTTGTTTCTTGCATGGATCAATTCTCATTTCTAGTTCTATTATCATAATGTTTTTTGTGCAGTTATATGAATATATTCCCATATAGAACGAACTTCTTGAATAATTTCACCCCAAAAATTTGTCTAGCCTCAATTAAAAAAATATTACCTTTCAACTTGGTTTTAAACTCTTTGAATTCATCTTGACTTTCCTTATACTTGCTGGTAATTTTATCATTATTTTCATTTGTTATGTCTAGTTGCCTCTCCTTTCATTCAATTGCTCCATTAAAACAACCAAATCATCTTGGGTTTTCTTTAGTTCAACTTCTGAAATTTTCAGGTATGTCATGACCTTTGTCAATTTCTCTAAGGGGTCATCTGATTCATCTAGAACCACAATGGTGCAAACATGACTTTTAATTGATTGTTTTAGCATATGCACTTGTTCCTACAAAATAAACATCTCTTTACTTTTGTCAACTAATTCTCCTATTAATACGTCTTTTTCTTTTTCATCTTCATTCAGTTTATTTTTTTGAGTGTGCTCAGCCCCAAGAAATTTTAACTTCTTCCTTAATGATAACACCTCATATTTTGTGTTCTACAATAGGTTCATGATGTTGTGTTGCCATACTAATTCTCATTTTATAACTCCTATATTTAATTCGTTGATAATTGTTCTACAAGGTTTCAAATGGAGTCTCTTTTATTGTGAATTGTTCCAAATTAGTGGAGATAGAGGAGGAAGTAGTGTGCCATGGAATTATCAATTGCATTTGAAAACCAGGCTCATTTGAAGGTCCTTTTGTTAGTTTGATTTGTATGTCTTCTTCATCCTCTATTTGAATTTTAGTCCTCTTCTGTGACTAAAATCCTCCATCTCAACATCTATCTGTTCCTAAGAAGTCCTCTTCAAACTCTTCTCTTTTACCATAGGGGTTTCAACATCCATTATTTTTTGCACCCTAGCACATGGATAAGTTTCTTTATTTCTCATTTTCTCAATTTCTGGTGACTTCATAAATATAAGGCACGTAATTAATTTCCACCCCTATATTATAAATTGTATCGTGAGGATCATATTTCCACTTTTATCCAGCTTTCTCAAAACCAAACTCCATCATCACTTCCACCTGTGTAAGGGCTTGTCTTTTACTTACAATAAATCCCCCTAATATCCTCTCTAGATTGAAAATACACCATTTTCATGCAGGAAAAAAATGTACTTGGTCAACATTGAGACTCTACCTTATAAATTCAAGATAAAATATCCCCAAAGGAAAAAAAATTGGCCTTGAAATGAAGGTCGGGCGTGCTTTTTTTTAAGCAGACCAAAATTTCCTTTCTTCACTAAAATACATGCCCAGGCTTCATTTATTGGCCAATCTGATTGATTAAAATTGTAAATGTCTTATTTAATGATTTTACACACTTTTTCATTGTTATATATTTACTTTGAGATTAAATATTTATACTTCAGATTTCATACAACATTCTAAGTTTTTCTTCAATTTGAATTATGTGAAAGTTTTGTATAAATGGGAAACATGGTTATGTAGGATATTTGTCAGACATGATGCAAGGTTATATCCTAAGGTTAGGAATTTTCAAATCATGTCCCATTTAAAATTTATGAAGAGTGTAATTGGTTTTTCCTGGGATTGCATATTTCCAACTATGATCATTGGCATATATGATCAATAGTTATTCTGATGGACTTGGATTTCAGTGTATAACATCTACTTAATGGAAATTACTATGCTATGTTGCATAAAATGGTTTTATATTTATGTCTAAATTATCATTATTGCATGGTTAATTAACTATAGGTATTGGTGTGCATCTATTTGAGGCCCACAAACTTTAACTTTAACCCTACGAAATTGATCCAATTTGGCATATTCTTGCACAACAAAAAATTCTATGTGAAAAATTAATGTTAATTATGAGTAGAAAATTATTCTCAAATTTGAATCATTCAATTTGGAATTTAAATGAAGGCTAGGCATGCATTTTTGTGAAAAATACCAACATTGCCTTGCTTCACTAAAATGCATGCCCAAACTTCATTTATTGGTCAATATGATTGATTCAAATTTTAGAGTGCTTATTTAATTATTTTACGCACTTTTGAATTATTTTATGTTTACTTTGACCCTTAAATAATTCTACTTAAAATTTCATACAACATTCCAAGTTTTTCTTCAACTTGCATTATGTGAAAATTGTGCATAGGTTTTTCTTCAACTTGTTGTTGGGAAGAACAATTGTCCTTTTAATTCAGAGTAATAGTTCCAACTCTTCAAATTAATTGTCAATCTGGGTAGGTTTTGTTATTGCAAAGCTATTACAAAAATATATATGCAAGGGAAAATGATGACTAGTTCTAATGAATCTCAAACTCGCTCTTTGTAATCACACTCTCAACAATTAACACTCTGGTTGTTACACTCTCAAACCTTGTTCACACTCTCAAGAAATAAACACACAATGCATAATAAAACCAGTCTTTCACACTCTCACTCTTATTCAGAAAATAATAGCACTCCTGGAAACCATTCTTTCAACAAATGTTGAAACACACATTCAAATGAAATGAACACATAATTAAATTGTAACAAGAATTAAATAACTATCACACTAACAAAGGGACACTTCCATGACCTATGTTTTTACACAATATAGAGGTTAGGATTATCCAATCATCAAAACATCAACAAGTGTAATAATAACAGTAAAAACAATCACACATGAATCATAACTGAGAGGAAATAAATCAAACAGCTACAATACCTTCCTAACTAGTGATCCCTACTAATAAGGAGGGTCCTTCCTTCCTAGCATGGGCTAGTACACTACACAACACACAAGCTAGTCAACATAAAGATATGATGTCATTCCATAATTTACTATCATTTATCAGAATCGTTGCATGTTTTACATCATTGAAATGACATATTAGTTGTAACTTAATTGAAATTTTATTATGGTATATGTGTGCACTTTGATATGACTTAATATGATTATGCTTCCATTTCATATATTGTAATATTATAAATATAGAAAAAATATCAGATATTGCATGAAATAAATATTAAATTTTAATTTTGAATGTTTTTTTTTGCAGCACAAGGGTCTTCTAGAAGATCTAGTTGATCTTGAGATCAATCCAGATTATGTTGGGTTTGGTTTAGGCATTCGAGACAATGACAACCAGGTAAATGGAGAGGACACTAAGGCAGACAACGACGATGATGACAATGATGATTATCATGATCTTGATGATCATGATAGACATGATGATGATGAGAAATCTGTTGGTAGTAGCCAGTGATGTTGATCATATAGACTCCATCATGGATCATTGTTGATAAATCATTATGATTCCTCTTTTCATGTTTATTATCATATGTATCATTTTCACCTGCAATACCATATTGAGTAGTATCATTTTGACTTATATCATTTGAACATGTATTATCTATGCTTGCATTATGTGTAGCTAGTCGCGAACAAGCAACTTTGTTTATTAATAATATAAAAATATAGGTTATAGTTTAAAAAAAAAAATTGTTATTTTATTCCAATGTTGTGGTGTGGTATGTAACTATAAGAAACCTGAAACAACTCTTCTCTAGAAATATATATGGTGTGAATATGGGCCTGCATTATATGTAGCTAGTCACAACCTAAAATATCGATTAGAGTTTAAAAAAATGTTGTTATTTTGTACAGATGTCCATTTCCTAAAAAAAAATTATAAGTGGTTTTTAGGTCCCTATATTACTAGTGTAGTCCCTTATGGTTGTTAGTGTATCCCCCTTATTATTATTTTTGTACCCCTGTAGTCCTCATATTGTTATTATTGTGCCCCATAAAACCCCACTATTGTTATTGTTGTGCCCTTACATTATTATTGTTAGGTTGGCTAGGATTATATTGTGACCCCGTGGAATCATATATATAGAAAGCAGGTTTTTTCATTTGAATCATCTAAGAATTTTTCATTTATATAATGTAAAGGAGGTTTCCCCCTCGAAGTGGTTGATTTCTAAGGCATTGATCTCTCTTTTCTTCTATTTTTGGAGCTGGTTTTATAACATTTGGTATCAGAGATTTGGATTCTAGGGTTTCACTGCTTCAAACAGGTCATCGTGGAATTTTTGCAATAACATTTTTTATACAAAGGTTTAGATGCTAAAATGAAAAACCATTTGCAAATAAATCCTAAGGAACAACCTGTAAAAATTTTAGATCTTGGTTTGAAATATTTTCAGAGATATGATCTGTGGAAGTTAGGTTTTTTTCCGGCTCCCGAATTTCATCTCAAAGAGGTGACCTTCGGAAAATCGGTCATAACTCTCTCTCTGGGCATCGGATTGGAATTCTGTAAAAAAATTCAAAAATTACATGAACTGTAGTTTCATGTTTCTCGATTTCAGAGCTGAAGGAGGAAACAATGACATGAGGCATGCCATACAAGTTTTCTCTATTGAACTGGTCCATAATTAGGTCATTGTGGGATATTGGGCATAAATTTGTCTTGAAGAATCCAAATCAGGTAATACCTATGGCATTGGAAAGAATATTCAGAGGGATACTAAATTTTTAAAGATAAAATCTCGGGGATCCAAAATCACAGAGATACATCAGTTTCAATATCAAGCTCCTCATAAGCAAGAAAAAGGTGTGTATTTTTTTTTCAAATTGCGTAAGTCTTGTTTGAAAAAACAATTTGAAGTGATTCCAAGGGCATATTGAAGCATAGATATTAGTATTGGGTTCTAAAATCCCCCCTTAAAAGAATTAAACACCCATTAAACCCTCAAAATGCTCTACTATGACTCATGAAGAGGAAGAAGTGCAACATGATATATAAAAATTACAAGAGCAAGTGCAACAATTTTTTCCCTTGCAAAGAGCTACAAAAAATGAAATGGAAGTTTTGAAGAAAGGCATGGAAGCTAAAATGGATGATTTGAAGAAAGGCGTGGAAGCTAAGATGGATGGTTTAAAGAAAGGCGTGGAAGCTAAGATGGATGGTTTGAAGAAAGGCATGGAAGCTAAGATGGGTGGCATGGAAGCTAAGATGGATGACATGGAAGCTAACATGGAAGTCATGAAGAATGATCTAAAAGTAGACATGGAAGGTTTGAAGGAAGGCTTGACAAAGTTGATACAAGAAATGATACTTAATGGTTAAAAGGTGGTACGGGAAACTCATGACGAGAACAAAATAATTGTTAATTGTGATTTCATAAAATCTAATGTTGGATGGAAGACCCACCATATTCCAAAGGTAGATATGAGGAATTTTGATGGCAAGGATCTCATAACATGGATACTACAGATGGAGCAATATTTTAATCTCCACAATGTGAAAAACACACAAAAGGTACGCAGTAAACTTTACATTTAGAACAAAATACATTTGTATGGTATCGATGGATTTGCTGTCGTAAGAAAATAATCACTTGGTCAAATTTTACGAAGGAAATGATAGCACATTATGAGGATACAAAGAGCAACAACTTCTTTAGTCAATTGATAAATCTAAAAAAAAAGGGTTCAATGGTGGAGCACATTGAGGACTTCCAAAAATTGAATATAAGGGTAACTGATATTCCATAGGAACACAGGATTGATGTCTTCATAGGGACTTTAAAGCATAACATCCGACATGAGGTTCATATTTGGGAACCAGATTCATTGAAGGCATTCAAGTTGACAAGAAATATTGAAAGTAAAATTATGCTGACAAGTAAGCCTACCACTCACATCTATAAATATGAAAGTGTAGCTACTCCTAGACTTCCTGTTGGCCGGATAAGTCGTTCTTGTGGACAAGATAGACCTCCCAAGTGTCCTATGGACAAATAGTAACAAACGGACAAACAAAACTATCCTTCTCTAGATATATTGTGATTCATAATTAAATGTTATAAAGGTTTAACGATCTTACCTTTGATCCAATGCTTGTTTGTAGTAGTAGTCCTTCAGTCACCCGAAAGAGTTATCTTCGAAGATCTACAATCACAAACGAACAAACATCAAATAGCACCTGTATAGCATATATTCATAAATCATATCCATTATGGTGATCAAGGAATCCATAAAATAAACCAATCAATTGACAGCTTATTGAGAAAAACGGATTTATTTGTATTAACTTAAATAAGGAAGAGCCTTACAACCGTGTCCACCTTGATGTCATACAGGCCTTCCTAGGGTCCAAAACAGGCGTTTCCTTTACTCTGATCAGCCTTGCACTCTTCCAACTGAGATCCATAGAGGTATGTAATCTTTCCCACATGAAATCTCAGCTAAAAGGGTCTAAGTTTCAACAACACTTCGGCTCCAACAATACTAAAACTTCCACTCATCAATTGTAACCCCTTGACACTGCCCTATGCCTCTTTTTATATTGGAAGAGAGGATGTTATAGCTCCATACAAGAAGGGATAGAATCCTCCTTCAAAGGGATTAGCTCCTTATTGGATGGGATGCATGAACATGGAAGGAACGGACTTTCCACCGCAGGAATGTTTCTAGAAGCTTCCAAAAATGACTTAAACTGAGCTTCTAGATTTTAATTGCACCTTTTCTAACCTTTTACGAGCATCCTCACTTCTAATAAACATAAAGTGCGCTTGGCTACGCATGATTTATAGCCAAAAGGTGCAGGACCGCAGGAAAAACTAGGAGAAAGTGCGGTACTAGAGTTTTAAGGATTTTATGAGATTTTCTCTTAGTTTCAAGGCTTGAATTTAGGAAATTTTATATTGTATACTTCCAAGGGAGTACTAAAATGTCATGGTGACAAATTTTAGTGTAAAAAATTTCCCCCCTAAAGTGCGAAATCTGAGAATATTTGAAGAGTGATGTGCTTTATCATTTCAAGGATCGGCCTGTGGACACCCCATCGGAGACCTGTGAAACATTCAACGCAAGACATATATATATATATATATATATATATATATATATATATATATATATATATATATATATATTATCGCTGAGGTAGGCATTCCCGTACTCATATAAAAACTAACTAAACTTGTTCTGATACAAAAATGATTTTAATATTACATCAATAGTGTAGACACATTATGGGCGTAGCCATCTATAATGAATCGTCTACTGCATAATGAATAATAAAACTCCTCGCAGCCTGGATGGTGGAAACTAGATCCAAGGTCTTGATTTCTGCTTCTCGAACTAGTACGATTCTATCCATGCGATTAAATGTGTTGAAGTCGAACATGGTAGAAACCACTTGATTACCAGTCAATGATGTGAATTTTTAACAAGTGTGAGAGAAACCACCAATAATGACAATGGCTCTCAAAGTACTCAGTACAATCCACGAAATGCGAATAAGTGATCTGAAGTCGAAATTTTCACGGAATCGTTCGATCGAAGTTCAATGATGTAACCTGTCATCGAAAGTGAGAAACCTGCCATTAAGGCATGCAGATTCTAAGGTACTGAAAGTTTCTAGATCAACTTCCTAGATGATGAGCTGTTGTCGATAGAAAGTGATCTGTCGTAAGCAAGCTCATGACACGAAACCATAGATCAAGTTTAGAAGAATTTTTTTGCAAGGACTGACTCAGGGATGGTCAACGCGAATGGAGACAAATTTTTGTAGATGAATGGTTTGTTTGACTGACCTCTTGAACACATAACGACATTGTAGATGGTTTTGGTGACAGTTTCCCTAAGCTAAAACCCAGAAACCAGCTGAAGACTTTCAATGTGGTTTGATTAATTGATAGGAAAAGGATTTCCCAACCCAGGTGGAAGTGTGACAAAAAGTTTCGTGTTCAAGAGTGGTGTAATGCTTTTTACAAATCAAAGTGTAACAAATGAATCTATTTTTCTCTCTTTCCCCCCACCATTTCTGGCAAGTACCTCTTTATTTTTGACAAGCTTGAGGATGATAACATTTGCTTGTTTATAAGCTCATCCTTTGGATGAGTCCAACTTAGTTAAAAATCGAACCCTAAGAAGGAGTGGTCCATTCCTGTTTGTAATCGACAGGTCCTTTACTGTTAAATTTTAACGAGTCCAGTATAGGATAAACTTGGTGTTTTTCATTTTTAGGGAGTCAGAAGAAAAAACTTAAGAAAAATCCATGGGTGTTCTTTTTTGTAAATTTAGTCTCTCATGCCCAAAAAAGGATAAAATAATGCAAGAGAGAACTTTATTGACCATGATTAGTCAACATATACCTTTTTCATAAATATTCCATTTCAGTCTGGAAAAGGGGTAAACTTATACTGAAGGGACGACTGTTCATTTACTTTAACGATTTCGAATAGTCAAGTACTCAGCAATCTTTTCATTTTTAGAGAGTCTGAAAAGGGCTTAAAAGAGGACTCCATGGTTTCACTTTTTCGTAAATTTTCAAAGAGCCCGAAAAAGTGATAAAAGTTTACTCTCCGTCAAAAATGACCATTTTGCCTGAAAAATCCTTTATTCTGCACAAAAACTTGAAAAATTAAATATACCTATTTCAATAATAAAAATATTTTGAAATAATGACTTTTAAAGTGAAAAATAAACAAATTTAAAATTCATTTATTCAATTTTTTTTTATAAAAAGCAGTTTTTCAAGTTCATTTTTACCGTCTGAGTTTGGAGTGAAATTTTAGAACTTTTGGTAAAAAACGCTTCGGAGAATATTCTGGGCAAACCAACAGTCGGAATCGAAAACCATCTGTTTCAGGTAATCCACAACCTCCTTATCTTGCTTTTCATCTATTCAATTTTTGAAATTAGGGTCAGAATTTCAGTTTTGGGAGGAAAATATGTTGAAAAAGTCGCACTCGAGGGTCCGCACCTAAGACATTAGGTACCTGCGGACCCCGACATTTTTCTGGCCCCACACTTTTAACACAGGGCCCGTGCATATCTATGCACTGTCCCTGAGTGTAAAATGCGGAGGCGTCGTAACAAATTTAAAAACATATTTTCTTCCTAAATTACCCAAATTTTTTGCTTCAAAATGATTCTAATCCTTCATTTTACTTGTTGTAGGATATCTACAATGCTTATTTGGTGAGAACGGGAGCACGAAGAGGTAGATGAAGCACCAATAACTCATCAACCTACTTTGCAAGCTTTAAGAGTATGCAGGCTTTACAAATTTTGGGCTATCAGTGGCATGAGAGCTCAAGTGGATCCTCTTACTTGGATGGTAAATAAATGGGATGTTCGGGACCAGTGTTTCATGATCGGAGGTCACCAGCTCGAGATTGAGTTGGATGACATATATTTTTTGACTGGTTTGTCTAGGAGAAGGTGAACCATTATCTCTATTTGGGGCTAGGCCAGGTGGCCAGTCTGTTTCCAGCCTACAATTAAAGTTCTATAATGATGAAGCCAATCCCTGAGACAAATGGATTGACATAAAAACTATCATCCGTCTCGAGCTAAAAGTGATCGCTTTTACTGTTGTCAAGTTGTGTGGAAGTGCATTTTTTCATGTAGCCACTGGATCTTAGATGCGCATAACAGTAGATTGTTTTCGAGGCACCATATTCAACTGGTGCGAGGCAGTGTTGGAAAATGTGAAAGGCCAACTTACCAGAGAAAATAATGAGAAACTAAACAACTTTGGATATGGGTCCATTGTAGTCACCTTTTCTCTAGAGAGGATCCCCATGTTAGCCCCGCATCATATTCCTATTGATGCTGGTCGACCTCGAGAGCCTAGGATGGTTTGTTGGGTTGCTTTGATGGCCTGCCACAGCAAAGGTGGGGAGATTGTATGATTTCCTTCGACATATTTTCATTGGCTGGAATGCCAACTTTTTGTTATAGAGGATTTTCCTTATGCTGGCATGGATTTTCATGGCAACCGAGAAATGCCCCTTCCTCCAAGAGCTCAGTGGGACGAGTCAGGTAAAAAATCTCTTTTGACATGTTCTAATTTCTAATTTTTATTTTGTTTTTAAATCATCCAAAACTGATAACAAAAATTTCAAATGTAGATGTGGGTCCAAGTCGACCAGCCATTCTATGCCCCTTTGATCGGAGGCAAAGGGATGCAGCAGTAGCACCACCACCCCCACAGGATCAGATTGCAAAGATCTTGACTGATTTATAGCACCATTTGGAGCGGCTCACTACAGATATTCCTGAGACCACCATAGATGATATCCTGCTCCGTCTACAGAGATATGTCATTGGTGTTCCTGGACCATTCAGGAGGTTTTTTGACTAGGGTGGCATGAGTAGTGGTGTATTATCCTGATCATCACCACAGATAGTGGATGATTGACTTGTAGATTCATTTTTGTATCACTTTTTCCCGATCATAAGGCGTTTTAAGCCTATGATTGAAGACGATGTACTATTTTTGAACACTACATCTATACTATGATATACTATTATTTCCAGTTTACCTGTTCAATCATGTTATGGAATGTTGATTTGTTACTTTGTTATCGCAAATGTCTATTTATAACATTAGAAGCAATTGCATCTGCTAATGTATTTAAATTTATTGGAATGTTTTGATACTCAATATAATCGAATTCTCGTTCCAAGAGACGAACCCTTAAAAATAATCTTAATAATACTGGATTTCTAATGGCATATACTCGGTTTAACTGTAATACAATGAGTTCAGAATCTAAATTAACGATCAAACTCCGAATTCCAAATGAAATGGATTCCAATAATAATTCAATAACTGCACTATATTCGGCAACATTTTTCATTGTTTGACCGAGACTTACCCCATGCATTGATACTAACTCGTCAGTGGGTGAGTAAATAACCCAAGCTGCGGAAGAGATGTTCCGTGTACTATGACAAGCACCATCAGCAAAACCAATATACATTTGAAAATATGTCGACATCTGTGATATCAAAAGTATCCAGATAAGCGGGAATAATAGTAAGAGCACACTTACGCTAGGCACACATTTCTAATCTATAGCACACTAGCTAAAAAGTAACTAATATACAGAGAAGATCTCCACACAAAGTCAAGCATAATATCTCTTCAGATAAAGTCCATTCCTGGGTTTACCCAAAGGGACTCTGTCAAAATCAATCAATTCATAGGCCCCTTTTGCAAGCTGTCACTTGACAATGTAAGGACCATGCCACATGGGTTCAAATTTCCCAGTATGGATTCATACTGAGCTTTCATTCTTTTCGCATGAGCCTTGGTAGCTAATGCAGCAGTGCGCTGATTCTCATCTAATTGAGCCAAGTATAACAAATGTCTTTCCTCTTCAGAAGTGTCTGGTAATAACTCTATGGCTAGTTGGAGTGACGGTATCTCGCATTCAATGGGTAATACCGCTTCTAAACCATAAACCAGTTGAAAAGGGGTAAAACCTGTCGATGTTTTTGCTGAGGTTCGATATGCTCAAAGTGCTTAAAATTGCATGGTATGCCAATTCGACTTATGAATTCCAATGATTTGTTTGATCATGGTGACTAAAAATTTATTAATCGCTTCAACTAAACCATTGGCCTGTGGATAATATGGTGTAGAACTGTCATGGCGCAGGCCAAGCTAGTCTGTTAACTCGGTCATCATGACATTTCGAAAATGGCTCCCATGATCAGTAATTATCGCTTGGGGTACACCGAAACGAGCAATCACATGATTGAATATGAAAGTAGTTGCAGTTTTGCCATCTGCCACAAATGTAGGCATCGCCTCGGCCCATTTGGTAAAATAGTCTACTGCTAGAATAATATACCCATGCCCCCCCGACCGACTGAGAGTTACATGCAATGAAATCAATGCCCCATTTTGAAAAAGGACCGACAACAATTATGGGGTAAAGAGGAGCAGGTGGTGCACGCATTTTTCAATTGAAGATTTGACAATTATGAAATTTTCGGACTGCGTAAATACAATCTTTAAACAAGGACGGCCATAAATACCCCACACACAATATCTTTTGGGCTATGGTGTACCTAGACATATGATCGCCACATGCTCCAAAGTGACAGTCATTTAAAACCTTTTCGGCTTCGTCATGAGTTAAACAATGTTGAAAAAATGAATCCGCACCACAACGGTATAGTGTGTTGCCAACAATATGATATTTTTGAGACTGGAAACGAATTTTTCATCATTGCGACCATGAAATCTTAGGGCGAAAAGATTGGGTTTAAAGATATACAATAATATCTCCATACCATGGATCAATTGTACTAATAAAAAACAAGGATTCATTTGCAATTGGTTGTTCCGCCACAGTTTCCGTATCAATACGTGGGAAATCACGCATAAGTTCAGCAAATATCAATGATTTCTTGGATTTGGACTTTTCAAACTCCAAATAAAACTCTTGCAGGATAACAATCCATTTAAATTATTTTCCCCCTAGCAATTGTTTAGTCAAGATGTACATCATAGGGTTACAATCATAGATCACTGTCATTTTGCATAAAAGTATGTAGTGACGAAAACGTTGGACAGCATGAACAGCTGCCAAGGCCAATTTCTCCACATGTGAGTATTTGATCTCAATCGGATGCAAATTTAGACTAAGATAGTAAATCACATGTTCACTATGGAATTCATCTTCCTGAACTAAAACCATCCCTATCGTGGAATCGGAAGCGGCGAGATACAAAAAATAATCCTGGTTGTAGTTGGGAGGATGCAGTAATGGTGCATGGGTCAATGCGTTTTTCAAAGCATCAAAAGATCTATCAGCGACCTCGTCCCAAAAGAAAGGAATGTTCTATTTCAAGAACCTAGTGAAACCTTTCGTTAACTCGGCGTAGTTAGGAATGAATCGACGTAAAAATTTTGCTTTCCCTTGCAAAATTTGGAGTTGGCAAAGAGTAGAAGGAGGAGTTAAATTGATGATTGCCTCAACCTTAGATGGGTTGACACAAATCCCTACCTTTGAGACAATAAATCCCAATAATCGTCTGGATTATACGCATAAAACACATTTGTGAGGATTCAAATGAATCTTATAGTGCTTACATCGCATAAAAATGGCTCGTAAATGAATAATATGATCTACTCTGTGTGAAGAATGAACAAGAAAATCATCGAGGTAGGGCTACACAATATGCTTAATGTCGTGAAATGCATAAGACATTGCCCTTTGAAAAGTGGTGCCAACATTATTAAGGCCAAAAGGTAATTTGCGATAAGCAAAAGTTCCCCATGGACAAATGAAATATGTATTAGGTTGATCTATAGGGAGTATGTTTATTTGATTATAGTCAGAAAATCCATCCATGAACGAGAACATTTCACTTCCAACACAATCGTCGATAATTTGGTCGATGTAATGGGTTGGATAATTTTCTTTAGGACAAGCTCGATTTATATCCCTATAATCGATGCATACTCTTATTGTTCCTTGTTTTTTATTGACTGGAACAATATTAGATACCCAATCCGTTAACGGGATCGGATAAATAAAACCTGCACGAAGTAATTTTTCAACTTCTTTTTTGATAGCGGCAGCTTTTCTCAGATGAATCTGACGTAATTTCTGTCTGACGGGTTTGGCATCCGGGTATGTCCTAATTTCATCAACAATAATCGACGGATCGATTCCAGGAATTTCTTCATATGACCAGGCAAAGATGTCGCGGAATTCCTGAAACAGGGCTTTATATGCTTGAATTTCTTCAGGCGTACAAGAAGCACCTATGTGAATGTTTTCAACAATTCCAGGTTTTACTGAAATGTCAAGAGGAACCATCATAGAAATATTTTCTAAATTCAATTCAGAATCGGAATGTGAGAGAGGATTCTGAGGTTCTTTGATGTAATCAGTGGTAAAAATGGAGGAAAAATCATTCTCAAAATGATCGAGATCAGGTAAAAATGAAGATCTATGGTGTAGATCTTCCCATTGTAACTCATCTACCGACAAGAATTCATGAATATGTTCATTAGTATGAAAAACTTGTTGAGCAGGATCTGGAATTGGTGTCGAAGCTAAACTCGATATTGAAAATGAATCTTGACTGATCACATTCACTGGATCAGATTCGGTTGAAGGAGTATCACAAAATGACTGTACTTGCTGATATGCTAGCTCAAAAGGACTCAAAGGCATTGGGCCCTCGAAGAAATCCAATTATGATTCTGAAGGTACTATCCAAGGATCATCAAAGGAAATATTACTTGATGTAATCATATTGATATTAGCAATACGAGTTTGTATGTTGGGAGGAGGAAGGGAAAAATTTCCCAGTGAAGTTGAATCTTTAATCAAACCTACTCTGACATCCTTATAAGGGATAGTCGATTTTCCGATATGTTGGATGCTATCAGTAGAGGCTGGGTTAGATGAACAATATGAGCACTGATCTATCTTAACGATCTTTCTTTTATGAGGAAACATGATGAGACGAAATATTGGCGATACAACAGTAGTCATGGCATAAGACCAACTGCGACCCAAGAGAAGGTTGTAATCCAGAGGGGCATCAACCACCTCCACATCTAGATTAACCACTTTGCCTTCGACCTCTATTGGTAGATCTTGTAAAATACCATATAGCTGAAAACCTCTTCCATCAAAAGCTTTGAGAATAGTTGGTGATTAGTTAATTGTCAGAGAACCAAGTGATTTCCAACATTTTAACGACATTATACATGTAGAAGCCCCTTCATCAACAACAATACGAAAGATACGCTTGTTTTTGACTATTACCGGAATTTGAAAAGCCATTTGATGAGGTAGGCGCGGTGTAAAATTTTCTAAATCGAAGATCATGAGGTTCGAATCCTGGAGATCTATGGGTCCTAAGGCTGACAAAAGTAATTTTCTTTGGGCTAGGCATGATTGCAATAGTTCCAAAGCTGACATTGCTGAAGGGGAGATTGCCAAATCTTCAACAATATTGTAATTCTGAGCAGCTCTCGCATGTGGATTAAAAGATGATTTACGAAGTACACCTTTTGCAGGTGGTTTAATCACTAAGTCAGGATTTTGTTTCTCGACCTGTAATGGATCAGAAACTGAGGGAGATGTAGTCGATGCAGAATTAGATGTTTCTGCTTCTTTACCAGTATTATTACTACCGTAATCTTGCGATCGCGTCGTAACGATGAAAATATCCTCAACATGATTAGAGGAAGATCCAACCATGTTACTATCTTGAGTGGGAAAGGGATCCTTCAAGACAACAGGTATAGGCGAACCCTTAACGAATTTTGATACCTCGGCTCTATGCGGGAATTTTTTTGTAAAATGATCCTGGTCACAGATGAGACAAGGATATCGAGGTTTGCGTTTTTTGTCAGTTGGTTTAGTTGTATCTGTTTTCTCTTTTGAAGATTTTTTCTTTTTATTCTTACCTTTCTTCTTACCACCAGTTTTACATTTGGTCGTAGATGTCTCTACAACATGGATATCGGCGGAAGTTTCTAGGGAAGAATCTCCTTTAGGTGAATCGGGTAAAGTGATAATAGGAGAAGTAGTCTTGGAAGACTTCTTTTTACTCTTACCAGTGCTAACAGAACCAATTACACCATCAACGACATGAGAGCCAGAAGGAGTTGCAGTTAACTGACCAGGTCTTGGTAAATCGGGGATTTTATCATACAGAGTACCTGACTGAGTATAGACAAGGTCAAGGTACTGAGCCTAAGCAATAACTTTCTCTTCCGTAACAACGCCTCCTTTGGCCACATCTTCAGTAATTTTGGGCAATAACGATTTAATAAACCATTCAGCTAGAATTTGATCAAGAATAAAGACTTTCACTAAACGCATTCTATGTCTCCATTCATGAATGTGATCAGATATGTACGTAGACGTAGACTGCTTTAATGAAGTTAGTAATTCTGTGCCATTTTCGTATCTAACAGGCAACTAAAAATGGGTTAAGAAAGCAGTAGCTAGCGCATTAAAATTATTAAAAGAGCCGCGTGGTAACTCAATGTACCATTTGGAAACTGGACCAATGATGGTATAGAGGCTTGTGGTATCCATTTTCTCTTTTGAAGATTTTTTATTTTTATTCTTACCTTTCTTCTTACCACCAGTTTTAGATTTAGTCGTAGATGTCTCTACAACATGGATATCGGCGAAAGTTTCTAGGGAAGAATCTCCTTTGGGTGAATCGGGTAAAGTGATAATAGGATAAGTAGTCTCGGAAGACTTCTTCTTACTCTTACCAGCACTAACAGAACCAATTACACCATCAGCGGCATGAGAGCCACAAGGAGTTGCAGTTAATTGACCAGGTCTTGGTAAATCGGGGATTTTATCATACAAAGTACCTGACTGAGTATAGACAAGGTCAAGGTACTGAGCCCGAGAAATAAATTTCTCTTTCGTAACAACACCTCCTTTGGCCACATATTTAGTAATTTTGGGTAATAACGATTTGATAAACCATTCAGCCAAAATTTGATCAGGAATAAAGACTTTCACTAAACGCCTTCTACGTCTCCATTCATGAATGTGATCAAATATGTACGTAGACATAGACTGCTTTAATGAAGTTAGCAATTCTATACCATTGTCGTATCTGACAGGCAACTGAAAATGGGTTAAGAAAGCAGTAGCTAGCGCATTAAAATTATTAAAAGAGCCGCGTGGTAACTCAATGTACCATTTGGAAACTGGACCAATGATAGTTCTCTGAAAAAAAACGTAATCGAATAGAATCGTCGACTAGTGAATTGGAAGCGCACCAGAGGTGATAATTCATAACGTGATTAGATGGGTCCTCTCCTGACTTACCTTCAAATTTCAGAATATCACTGGGCAACTTGTTAGGCATCAGCGGCCAATATGGAAGATAAAAAATGGGATCATTCGTAAGGCGCAACAGATCCGGTAAATATAAAGTTGCTATGAATGGTAACCAATGGCTAGGGTCTTGATAACCTTGAGTGAACAAACCAGTGCCAGGAGGAGGATAGCCAAGATATCATGGAATCGGATGTGCATTTGGATCGTGAAAACTCCTGGGTAACCAAGTTTAACCGGACCATACTGGGGTTGTTGAGGTATTTGATAAGTGTACCCAGGGTATGACTGATACTGATACGCTGGATTTTGTGTAGCTTGACCAATTTGATACTATCCCTAGTATGGTTGATAAGTAAACTATGGTTGACTAGAGACAATCGTACTAGTACCAGCTTGTCCTGTAGGCATCTGGACCGTAGTCTACATTGTAGGTCCTGACTGTGGTATAGAGGCTTGAGGAATCTGCACTGATGCAGGGATAGAAGAAACCGGAGCTATAGATACTCCAGAAATAGGTGTTGTAGGTTGAATAGAGGTTGCAGTAGTTGCAGCAGTTTGAGGCGGAGTCTGAGGTGTACTGGGCCCAGGCTGCTGAACAGAACCAGGTGCAAGGATTTGAACAGTAGGCTGAAAAGGTTGCTAGGTTGGACCAAAAACTAAAGGTTGTCCAGTTTGATTAGGTAACTGCACATTAAGTTGCATAGTCTATTGAATTTGCGGTGGATTCCACACCATGTTCATTCTGGGGTATTGACCCGTAGAAGGTTGTACATATGAAGGACCATAGCTTGATTGAACGTAGGGTTAATAATTAAGTGGTAAATTTCCAACTCCTTGTAAAAATGATTGACCGGAAGGTGGTTGGAAACCTTGAATTGGGTACTGACCTTGAGGTTGATAACCTTGAGACACGTACTGAATCTGGGGTTGATAAGGACCCTGAGGAATATACTGAGTCTGCAGTTGACCTTGGGGTATGTACTGTCCTTGAGGTTGATAACCTTGAGGTTGTTCTCCAGGTAAATAATATTGTCTTACAGTTTGTCCTGGTAGAAAATTACCTTGAGGCTACCCCCCAGGCGGTAACTGACTACCTTGAGGTTGCCCCGTAGGCGGTAACTAACTACCTTGAGTTTGAGGATTTGACGTTTAAATTTTAGTTCCATTTGTACCAGTTGATAACACTTGTTCAGTTGGTCGATAAGTTTCTCCTGAGAAATTACCAGAGAGTGACTGGTACCCCGAAGGAACAGAAGGACCACCATATAAAAAAAATTCCGGTGATTGGGAAAACATAGATGACTCACTTGAAATAATTGATGAAGGATAATAACCTCTTGGTGTAGGATGAAAAGGAATTTGGGGTGGTGAAAAACTAAGACCCGGGTTTTCTAAAAAAATGTCAATGAAAAATACCAAGCGTCAATTCTAAAAGGACTGCAGAATATAGATTCACACTCCCTAAGATTCAAATTCTTTTGGGTTTCAGGAAGAGTTACTTCTTCATCTGGGCTGACAAGTTCTTCAATGGAAATGAGGTCAGAAGGAAGATTTTCAGTAATGATATGTCTTACCCTAGGTGAACCAGGATCACTAGAAGTTGGAGTAAAAAATCTTGAAGATGGTTCTAAAATAGCAGGTTCAGTGTCAGGTTTAGAAATTTCAGGTTCTTCAGCGAATTCACTGGAAGGAGAAATACTAATAGTAATTTCAGAAATTGAAATAGGCTCTTGAATATGCTCTGTTGTTTGTAATTGATAATCAGGATGAACAACTATAGATGACTCTCCTGCTTCTGTTGATCTAATTCTACTTTCAGTATGCGATACTAGAGCTCGCAACCCTTCAAGCTGGCTTGGTGTATATTCAGGGGGCTTCCCCTGAAGTCTACGCGATTGTCTTGGTAATTCAGCCATGATTAAAAATTATTAATCACATGCAATCAAATACAAAATTCAATGAAAAAACTCCTAGAATCACTAAAGAAACAAACAAATGAATCACACACCTAAAAATCTGGGAGATCAAACCACACACAAACAGTAACTTTCCACACTAAAAACACTAGTTGGTGATGAAATCCAATGTCGTAGTATTTAATGCAGAAAGGGTGGTTGGAAAAGTTACCCCAACAACCTGCTTAATGAAACAGACTGGTGCAAGTTTCTCCACTTAAACCATCTCGAGTGAAGATAATCCTTCGGAGATTCCAAGTGAGTCTAGACGACGTCTGCTCCAAGTACAGTGGGATCTTTCCTCCACCATCACCTTAGGAAAAAACCGTAAGATTATGGTCACTATGGTTACCAACAGGAACTAATATACTTGGGGGAACAGTCTATGGTCCGACATACGCGCAAGGGTAGAGTAAGAAAGCTCAATCCCCTTGAAGGCTCCTTGACATAATCCAAGGTATACCGACAAGTGACCCCAGGCTCCTCGATAATGGTCTATCTGAGGTTTACTGTTGTTATACGCACATATCTTCTATCGTTCCCAATGAGATAGAATTGATTATCTCACTGGTTCAGATATGACCTCGTGCTTGACTCCTTTAAGAGGAGCTTCCCAGAGCATACAAGTGACTATTGGATTTTTTCCTACCGCAAGATCAACTACTTGTTTGTCTTAACTGTCTTGGAGAGTTAATTACTCCCTACTCCAAGACACTAGCCTAAGCTATATTGGTGAAAAGAGCCCTAGAAATATAAAAGTTACTAGATTAATTTTAATTTAAGCATTGATTTTAAAAAGTTGTTTCTTAGGATAATAGGTGCGAAAGTAAAATTGATGATATGAAGTGACAGAACTCAAATCATACTAAAAAATGCATCTATTATGAGAAACAATCCGTTTTCTTTCAATTAATTCTAACTAGAGGAAGAGTTGAAAAATGTAATCTTTTTAAAACAAATCTTTCCCTTAAACAAGAATAACGAAAAGAAATCTAATTTCAAAGATAACTCAAAATGATCTATGCTCAATAAGAAATCCCTTGTGTTCAAGATCGAAACTGCAAAATAAGTTTTTCTTCAAAAGACACTACAATTTCTAAAAAACACACTCAAAGCTAAAAAACATTAATATTGAGATCTAAAAATTCTAAGACTAAATCTGAATTAAAACTTCAAATATTTTAAGAATGTCTTACTTAGTTTGTAATCTAACTAAGAAATTCTTGCTTGAATCAGAAAGAACTTGAAAAGAACATCCAATTTTCGTTTTTTAAGTGAAATTCCAAACTTAGTAACAAAAGTTTTTAACGATTTGCAAATGAGAAAAATGGAATCTAAATCTCATAAAACAATTTCTGCTGTGATGTCAGACCCAGCAAGAAAACAAGCGAATACCAGTGATCTAAAGGCATACCAAGGTTTCTAATCTTTGAGCGGGATGTAAGACAAAGTAAAAATCATTATAAGATGCATATCTTTCAGAAAATCATTCAAAACTAAAAATGCTGAAATAAACTCTTAACCAAGGCTTTCTGATAGAAGATACAGGTCTGGGTAATCACTGAGAACCTAAAACTAATCCAGAAAAGAAGATTTTAAGATTTTTCAAAAATTTTGACAAGGTCCGCAGGATTCAGTGCAAACCAGTGCAGTCCCGCACTGTGGGTACAGGAAAATTGCAGAATTGCCCGCATTGTCTCTAAAGGAAAAGAGCGGACACAAGAAACTAAAGAAAAAACAAAAAAAATTCGAGTATTTCTCAGGGATTCTACAGGGATAAAACACCCAAACCAGTATAAATCAATATAAATAAAAAATAAAAGGAATCAAAACTCAAAATCCTTCCCCGGTGGAGTCGCCATTTTGTTGGCCAGATAAGTCATTCTTGCGGACAAGACAGACCTCCCAAGTGTCCTATGGACATCGAGCAACAAACGAACAAACAAAACTATCTTTCTCTATATATATATTGCGATTCATAATTAAATGCTATAAAGGTTTAACGATCTTACCTTTGATCCAACGCTTGTTTGTAGTAGTAGTCCTTCGGTCACCCGAAAGTGTTATCTTCGAAGATCTGCAATCACAAACGAACAAACATCAAATAGCACCTGTATAGCATATATTCATAAATCATATCCATTATGGTTATCAAGGAATCCATAAAATAAACCAATCAATTGACAGTTTATTGAGAAAAACAGATTTATTTGTATTAACTTAAATAAGGAAGAGCCTTACAACCGTGTCCGCCTTGATGTCATATAGGCCTTCCTAGGGTCCGGAACAGGCGTTTCCTTTACTCTGATCAGCCTTGCACTCTTCCAACCGAGATACATACAGGTATGTAATCTCTCCCACATGAAATCTCAGCTAAAAGGGTCTAAGTTTCAATAGCGCTTCACCTCGAACAATACTAAAACTTCCACTCATCAATTGTAACCCCTTGAGGCTTCCCTATGCCTCTTTTTATAGTGGAAGAGAGGAGGTTACATCTCCATACAAGAAGGGATAGAATCCTCCTTCAAAGGGATTAGTTCCTTACATCAAGGGGTTAGCTCCTTATTGGATGGGATGCATGAACATGAAAGGAGTGGAATTTCCACCGCAGGAATGTTTCTAGAAGCTTCCAAAAATGACTTAAACTGAGCTTCTAGATTTTACTTGCACCTTTTCTAATCTACAAAGTGCGGGATCGCAGGAAAAACTAGGAGAAAGTGCGGTACCAGAGTTTTAAGGCTTGACTTTAGGAACTTTGATATTGTAGACTTCCAAGGGAGTAATAAAATGTCATGGTGACAAATTTCAGTGTAACACTTCCACAACCTACAAGGTTGACACCACAAAAATTGGAAGAAAAAAGAGAAAAAGGGATTTGCGATAGTTTTGATAACAAATACACTAAAGGTAATAAGTGTGATGAGAAGACATTATTTTACATAGATTGTGAAGAGGAGGAAGAAAATGAACAAGAAAATTCAAAATAAGAGGTTATACACAAGGAACAAATACTAGAGAAAGAAGAAATGACTTTGACCATATCCTGCAATGCATTGGTAGGAATTACCACTCCTCAAAATCTCAAGATAGAAGGACATGTCAAGAAGAAAAGTAATAGTGTTGATTGATTCAAGTAGTACCCATAATTTTATTCATTGTAAGGTAGCCAAGGAATTGAATTTCTTCCTATACCTAGCATCAGAGTGTCAAGTGATGGTTGCAAATAGAGGGACTATAAATTTCTCTGGAAAATGCCATAATATCAAGCCAACCATGGGGGAATATGTATTGAATAGTCCAATTCTTTCCATTCCAATGGGAGGTGTTGATGTTGTACTAGGAGTACAATGGTTATAGTCTTTGGGGACGATAGCTTTTAATTTTAAAGAAATTTTCTTGATTTTTTTTTCGGAATGAAAGGAAATTGAATTATGGGGTATCGTAGGTAAGATGGGAAAGATAATAAGCTCTAATGTCATGACAAATATTCTGAATAAATAAAAACGAAGCATAATTGCAAAATTATTCTCACTAGATTTTCCAACATCAAAACCATCTATTTCTCCAGATCTCTAAAAATTCTTGGATAATCATTCCAAGGCGTTTAAAACTCCCAAAGGACTCCCACCTATTCGTGATCATGATCATGCTATTCATTTGATTCCATGAAGTGTTCCTCCAAACATCAGGCCTTTCATATATCCTTATGTCCAAAAGAGAGAAATTGAATGTATGATTGCAGAAATGTTAGAAGCTGGTACAATTCAACCTAGTCAAAGTTATTTCTCTGCTCTAGTAGTATTGGTGCACAAGAAGGATGGATCATTGTGTATATGTCCAAATTATAGGGAGCTCCATAAGCTCACTATTAAAGATAAATTTCCCATTCATGTGATTGATGAATTATTGGATCAATTACATGGAGAAATTTATTTTACCAAGTTGGATCTTCGTTCAGGATATCATCAAATTAGAATGAAGACTGGAGGTATTTTGAAAATAGCATTTCAAACTCATGAGGGTCATTATGAATTTTCGGTCATGCTTTTTGGCCTTACCAATGCACCTTCTACATTTCAAGGGTTAATGAATTCCATTTTTAAACCCTTCCTTAGAAAATTTGTGTTCGTATTTTTTTATGATATACTAATCTACAGTAGGTCTTGGAAGGATCATGTTCAACATGTTGACAGGGTGCTCAAAATATTGGAAGAGAAACAATTATATGAAAAAACCTCCAAATGTTTCTTTGGAGTATAAGAGGTGGAATATCTTGGTCATATTGTATCTTAGGAGGGTGTTCAGGTAGACCGTAACAAAATTAAAGCCATTAAGGAATGGAAAGCCCCCAAAACCATAAAGCAGTTACGAGGATTTCTCGGGTTAACAGGGTATTATCGCAATTTTGTTAATAATTATGGGAGAATAACAACACCTCTAACAACATTATTGAATAAATATGCATTTTCATGTAATCATAAAGCAACTAAGACCATTGAACATCTTAAAGAGGAAATGTACCTAGCACTGGTCTTAGCTATGTCAAACTTCACAAAAACCTTTATTGTGGAATGTGATGCCTCAAGAATTGGAATTGGTGTTATTTTAATGCAAGAGGGAAGACTCATTTCTTTTGAAAGTCATACAATCAAAGGAAAGTATTTACAAAAGGCTATTTATGAGAAGGAAATGTTGGCAATACTACATGCCCTAAATAAATTGCAACCTTACCTAATGGGAAGACACTTCAAGGTAAATAATGATCATGATAGTCTTAAACACTTTTTGGAACAAAGACTATCTTCAAAAGAGCAGCAAAAATGGGTCACAAATATGTTGGCTTATGAATTTGAAATCATCTACAAAAAGGGGAAGCTAAATGTTGTTGCTGATACACTCTCAAGAAAGGATGAGGAGGTGGAAGCATTGCTTTGTGCCATTTCTATTATCCAACCAGATTGGATAACCAAAGCAAGGGAGGAATGGAAGAATGATGAAGAAGTATGGACACTCATTAAAAAGTTGTAGCAAGATCCCAATATATCCGATACATTTAGTTGGAAAAATGATTACTTATGGTACAAATATCACTTATATCTTTATAAGAATTCCCACATAAAACAAAATATTTTTTGGAATTGCACACCTTTCGCGTAGGAGGACACTCGAGATTTATAATAACTTACCACAAGGTGAAGAAATGATTTTTTTAGGATGGCCTTAAATATGATATTCAAAATTTTGTGGCAGAATGTTTGGTTTTCCAAAAAAATAAAGTTGAGACAATTAAGACCTCAGGTCTGCTGCAACCTTTACCCATTCCAAGTCAACGTTGGGAGGAGGTTTCAATGGATTTTATCATAGGTTTACCTAAATCCGAAGGAAAAAGTGTCTTCATGGTGGTAATTGATAGACTTACCAAGTATGCACACTTTTGTGCATAATCTCATCCATTTAAAGAAAGTATAATTTCTACTGCATTTATGGAACTAATTCAAAAGCTACATGAAAACCCAAATATTATTGTAAGCAACAGAGATCCCGTTTTCACTGGAAATTTTTTGACTGAATTATTTTCTTGTTTGGGTACTTCACTGGCCCATAGCTCATCTTATCATCCTCAATCCGATGGGAAAACTAAGAGAGTGAACAAATGTTTGGAAGAACATCTTCATTGCTTTGTATCTGATAAACAAACTCAATGGGTCAAGTGGTTACCTCTGGCTGGATGGTGGTATAACACTTCCATAGTGTAGAAAAAATGACCCCATTTATGGCACTTTATGGATATCATCCACCGTCCATTACATCATCTTTAAGAGAAAATAATAAGGTTCAAGCAGTGGAAGATCACATCTAGCATCAATAACAATTTCTCCAACTCTTAAAGGATAACCTAAATTTGGCACAAAATCGAATGAAACAACAAGCAGATCAACATCACAGCGAGAGAAGTTTTGATGTAGGAGACTGGGTATTTTTACGGCTACAACCATAAAAACAAATGCCCCTCAAGAAAGTTAAGAAGGATAATAAATTATCTCTGAACTACTATGGTCCTTACAAGGTGTTACAAAAGATTGATATTATGGAATGCAAATTGGAGCTTCCAGATTCTTCTCAAGTGCACCTAGTTTTCCATGTTTCATGCTTAAATAAGGTTATAGGTGGCAAACTTCCAGTTCAAACAATATTTCCAGAACTTGATGAGGAAGAAAAAATCATATTTGAACCTGAAGCATTCATGGAAACAAGAACTCGACAGCTACAAAATCGATCAATTTCAGAGTATCTCATCAAGTGGAAGAACTTACCCACTGAAGATTCCACATGGGAGGATGAGAATGTTATACAGAAGCATCCAGAGCTACTCAAGTGCTGAGGACAACAATTTTTTGAAAGAGAGGCGCATGTTACGTCCCTATACTACTAGTGTATTCCCTTATTGTTATTAGTGTATCCCCCTTATTTTTATTTTTGTACCCCTGTAGTCCCCATATTGGTATTATTGCACCCTATAAAACCCCACTATTATTATTGTTGTGCCCTTACATTATTATTGTTAGGTCGGCTGGGATTATATTGTGACCCCATGGACTCCTATAAATATAAAGGAGGTTTTTTCATTTGAATCATCCAAGAATTACATTCATTTATGTAATGTAAAGGAGGTTGCCCCCTCGAAGTGGTTGATTTCTAAGGCATTGATCTCTCTTTTCTTCTATTTTTGGAGCTGGTTTTATAACAGTGGTATGCTATAAAATGTTTTAAATGAAATATGACCTACTCTATGATCATATAAGTTATATAAGAGGTATGATATACTTAACTAATTTAACTTAAATAAAAAATATTAAATTAATAAATGTAAGCTATAAAGGACGCATCATGAGTTGATAAAATGGAAGCATAATGTGGCTCTAAAATGGAAGTAAAATTCAACATTAAATTAGAAGACATACTTTGTGTTATTACTGGCTCTAAATAGGAGGCTAAATTGATTTCTTAACAAGAATCAAAATGCTAATTCATACAAAAATCCCAACACTAAAAGGAAGAAAACCCTGGACCTAAATAAGAAGCAAACCAAGGCACTAAACAAGAAGTAAACCTTAAAACTAAAGGAAGAAAACCATGAAACTAATAGGGAAGAAATTCTGGAAGCAAAAAGGAAGCAACAATGGAAGCCAAACTAGAAGAAATATTGGAAGCAAAACTTGGCATTACCTAAGAAGCAAAAAATAAGCAATTTAAGTAGCAAAACAAGAAGTAATAATGTAACCAATACTCATAGCCAAAATTTCTATAACCTGAGAAGCAAAAATAGAAGCAATTTAGGTATTGAAAAAATAACTAATTATGGAAGTAAAAATTGGCATTCCCGAAGAAGCAAATAAATAATACATTAGTCAGCAAACCAAGAAGAAATAATGGAAGAAATATTAGAAGCAACAAAAGAAACTACAATGGAAGTCATATTAGAAGCTAAATAAGGTACCATAATGGAAGAAAAGCTAGATGCAATAAGTGGCACCATATTGGAAGCAAAACTTGATGCTATGATGGAAGTTTAACTTGGCATTAATTAGGAAGCCAAAAAGGAATTTGTTCTCAATGCCATACCAGAAGCAAAACAGGAAGCACAACTAAGATAAAACCAAGTACAAATGGACGAAAAAATGGAACTAAGAATGCAAGAAACAATTCATGGTGATATTCCCAATACTATGCCTGGTGCCCACGTGAACATGCCATTTTTCATCAAATTTTGTGATGCCACTTGAAGCCAATTAACCTGCTCATAAACACTAGATTCTAGTGCTATTTGAGGTGCTAATTTCTTGTTTTTTTGTAGTGTGACCACATGGATTCCCCCCTAAACTAGGAGAAACTCGCTTCATTCCTTTCAATTGAAGAGTGGGGCAAGGCCATTAGGTGATAGTGGGTGGCTTTCCCAAGATTTTCCCTAGGCTTTCTCATTTAAGTTTAGGAATTTTCCTCCTATGAGAGAATTTGAGTGATAACAAAATTCACAAAGGATATTTCTATGAGAACTGATAATTCACAACAACTAAGTACTTTAGTTTATGATTATGCCCATTTATATGAAAATTTATATGAAATGTCCATCTATTTAATAAAAATTGAAAATGGTTAAGTCCACAAAATATAAAGTGAATAGGAGTTAGAAAATACCCAATGGTAACTCAAGCAAACATTCATTAAAAACTATATACTAAACATTTATCAGTTCATATATAAGCATATGCATGAGCCCCGGAACCTGAATTTCACCATATTGAGAAATTACTCATAAGAAAAACTGAAATTATGCATAAAATTAGTTATATTTTTTTTTCTTAAACTATATTTTTCTTTTTTTTTCCTCCATAATTCAAAATTTGGCCCAAAATTGATTTTCTAGCCACCGGGACTAAAATTTCCAGTTGAATATCAGGTTTCCTCCTTATATAGCTAGTTTAGACCTATGTGTTGTGACTTCATATATTCTCATGCCTAAGATATTAAGTATATCTTAGATTTGGATATGCTTGGACACAAGAATAGAACAATTACATGATTAGCTAAAACCCCAAGATGCCTCACTATGTTCTTGATCTACAAAAAATTTAATATCCTTGAAAATATTCATAATTTCTCTTATCTGAGTGTCCATATGTCCACGAAATACTACCATTGGACTTTGATGTCTAGGATTGAGTGCTTTGTAGGAGTTATGGAGGGATTTTAGTTCAATCCTTCAACATGTAGTACATGGGTAGTGTAGAAAATAATATGCTTGTTGGAACACATGATAGTATCGGTCCTCGGTGCCCTATTTAAAATGATAGGATTTAAGCCTAGTAAGACCTAGATAAGACTTGTGCTTTCTTGGAGTTGTGATGTGGAATTTCAATTTATCCTATGGTCACATGGGTTTCCCTTATACTAATTAGAATAGAGGGTGTTATTGAAGATACTAGGAGAAAATACCCTAGATGCGGGTGACAGCAAAAGTGCACATGATAACTGCCTCTCCCACGCTCAAGAGGACAAAGATATGCAGCGCAGGTCCTCACTTGATGTGGAACCTCACTCTAGCAATCAGCTGCATGAGATGGCAGAGATAGGGCATAATGAAGACACGCTTGGACAGCATCACCCCCTCCAGGGTATCTTATTGCCATAATTGTTTTGAATGATCATCTGGATTTACATGCCGCTCGACCATAACTCTTCGCACATTCCCTACTCATGAAAATTGTTACAACAAACAGCTGTGTGTAAGGCACAATAATGCTCAGCCGTTTATCATGTGTCACAGGCCTATAAAAGGGAAGGTCCTTCAGCACAAAGTGATTCACAATATGTTCCTCCGGGTATATATGTTGTTACAGTTCTTGCCCTCCTGTGTTCCTAGTTTGTCGCGCAGCCTCCTCCCTAGTGTTGTGTTGTGCAGAATTCCCCAAGCTATGCTCCCCCCTGACTACATGACTCACCTCAGATCCATCTGTCTGGAAAGCTTCATAATTCTAGGTGCTCCCATTATCCCACAACCCTTGCCATGCATTCCCCTCCAGCGCACCTCCCCATCCACTGGTACCTTGCTTCACACCTCCCACCTGGCCGTGCATTCCCCTTACTACACACATCCTTTTCTTCAACTGACCATGGCACCTAGGCTGTGTCAAAGAACCATTAGAGGAGTCCAGAGAGGTGTGCTCCCTGGTTGCTACCACTGAGGACCTGATAATCACCTAGAATCTGTTGAAGGTTCCTCCTCGGGAAGTCACGCTAGAGAGGCTCCCCAGAGCCTTGAACTTGACCAGGAGGAGGAGGCCCCCTCGAATGTTTCGCAGAGATTCAGAAGTGGACCAAGGAATTCCACCATAGCACATCAATATCACCCCTTACCACACAAGACCGAGCCTCTTCCAGGTAAGGAAGATGAAGGAAATGACACAAATGTCTAGATAATGGACTCAGAAGGTACCTGGACACGTGTCCCAGATGTCGAATACCCAGTCGCTCCCATCCTCTGCGCACCGATCTCCAGGCCTCCGCGTCTACCCACCGTTGAAGAGGAAGTTTCCGCGCAGGCATACGCCTGTCCCATAGTGGGGGAAGATCCAAACAATGATGATGAAGCCGAAGACTAATGACTACATAGTAGCTCAACTCTTCTGTTTTCAATAATGCTACAACATATTTTGTAATTTTCTGTTTCATGTACTTTTCGGGTTGGTTTTCTCCACGGAGTAAGCCCCTTATCTGCGCAAGAAAGGTTGGGGTTATTTAATCACAACTAACCAACCCAGCCTGTAGCATATGTATTGTTTCCTTTTTCGAATAAATATAGATTAGCCTCATTTACCAAAAAAAAAAGATATGGGGAGAAAATAAAAATCCATAAGTAGAATATTAGGGGAAGCATGTAATGCTCCATATTATTTAATTAAATAAATAATAAATATTACATGAAGAAAAATAATAATAATAATAATAATAATAATAATAAATTGTATTAAAATAGTAAAAGGTAATAATAAACAGAATAAAATACGAAAAAAATAATAATAACATGAGGATAATAACTAAGTAGCCTTAATAAAAGAAAAAGGGTAACAATAATTAAAAATAAGTTTATGTAAAAGCTAAATCAATAATAGGTTAAAATAAAATAGGAAATTTCATGATAACAGGTGGAACATATGGATGGAGTTTCTTTCCATGGATGGATAAAAGAATTATATTTAATGAATGAGGAGAATGATGTGAGGCATCTCTTTTGGCTAGAGAAAAACATAGAAAGTAAGGCTTAGAAGTTGACATAGATAGTTGATTTGGGGCTTGGAAGCTCTCAGTTGCATTGATTGAAGGTTTGTTTCGGAGGAGAGCCAACCCCACACTAGATTATGACAACTAGACCAAAGTTTGGAGTGCATCGATTGTATATTCAATTGCATTGTAGGTAAGGTTATTTCTTCAACTTTCAAGAGTACCCACAATCTCTCTAAGAATAAGAGGAAACCATAAGTCACCCTTGAGGTTGGAGCCCCAGCTCAAGTCTCCACATAGGTTGGGACCCCAACTAAGCATGCCATATTATTTTCCATAGGATAAATGACCATGAATTTCTAGCAAAGGTAAAAATACAAACATAAATTAGAGTCAGGAGAGGGAGTTGGATAAAAAAAATGACAAGACCAGGACATTTTTTCTAATGCTAGTGAGAGAGGAGTACTCCTAAATATTATGAAAGAGTTTCAAATATCCAAATTACCTTAGTTCATAGGTTAAGATCAAGTTCAAGTAGCAAAAGATTAGGTGATAGGATTTAAGAGGGCACTCAATTTTAACACATACTCTATAGTATAAAAAGCACAAATAATAATGAGTCTCTTTAAAGGAGAAGCTCTATTATGGTGGATAAATGAATATATTAAGTCACAAGTGACTCCCTTGTAAGTTACTTGGGATATGTTTGAGGAAGCCTTTGGGACTTGATATGTGTTATATGAATACAAATATCAATAGGTAAATTCCTTCCATGCAGTTAGGTAGAATGCTAGATCAGTATAATCTTATCAAGAAGAGTTCTTCACATTATTTCATCATGTTGACTGTATGGAAAATGATAAAAGACAAGATTAAATATTCCTTCATGGGATTAATCCTTTAGTTCGATCTAAGGTCACCATGTGGAAACCCACCATTATGGAAATGACAAGTATAGCCATGAAAATACAAAATATGGTTAAAATGAAAGGTAAATCAAATAATTTTAGGGAAAAATTGAGAGATCCCTCTAAAAATAAGGTCACCAGGGTTGGGTTGCACTAGTATGGATTTTATGGAAGACATAAAAAATGTATCTAGGGTTGCTAGTATACTTTTTATGGTGCCTCCAAGAGGAAAAATGGGTAATCCATACTTGAGAGGAACAAGGAATAGAGGTAGAGTGAATGGTAGTCGAGGTTGGGATTAAACAAAGGGTCAATGGTATGTTGGGAATGGTTGGGTTCCTGTTATAAAAGTGAATTCCCAAAGTATCAAACTAGGCTCATATAATGAGAAGGTAAAACAAAATGGGAGCAACCAAAACTCAACATTAGATTCATGTTTCCCTAAACCATCATCAATTTCAAAACAAAGCCATAGTAGTGGATTCCATTGGTATTATTAAAAACATTCACCTTTCTGTGTTTATTGATTATGGTTCCAAATATCATTTTATCTCCCCTTTTTTTCTTATTAGATGTGGATCGCCAACTCATGACCAAAATTACTTTACGATAGTAGAAATGTAATCTAATGTTAAGAATTTTTTTAGGTCGGTTAATAAAGAATCATATTGTCAACATTGGGTGGTGTGTCACAAACCATAACTTATTTAGCACAACTCTAGGAACTTATGACTTAATTGTAGGAATATATTGGATTGAGTCCCATCAAGCCTTGGTAGATTTCTATAAAAATGGTTCCTTTTAAAAATGTTCAAGGAGAGTTTGTAGTAACTGAGTGGATTAAGTGAGACATTACCTTACACCTAATTTCTACCAAGGAGGTTAAAAGGTTCTTTGAGACCAATGGGTTAGCTCAAGTGGTTGAATGCTCTGAATTCTGGGTAGGAGGTCATGAGCTCAAGCACTTGGGATGACTACCAATGTGGAAATTTTTGGAGGTGCAATCGTACTAATGTTAATGCATTAGATCTCATTAATATTTTGTAGTTAAGCATGGTTGAGTTAGAGTATAAATGGGATGGATGACCTCCTATGAAGTCCTAGTTATAGGGTGAACGTTCATAGAGGTATACATACCCTACCCCACTTTGGATTTGACCATGTAACCTCTTAGGAGGAAACACATACTTTTAATATTAGGTCCATTCAAATTTTTTTTCTATATGTATGATGAAATCATATAAGAGACCCACTAGAAGAACATATTTTAGTTCTTAATGTTCTCTCAAACATATGTTCTCTTAAAGAAATATTCTTGAATTGAGAACTATGTTATGGATTATTGGTAAATTTTGATTCATACTATCTTAATTCATATGAATGATTATTTGGCCAATATTGCTCTGAGGATGTCACTTATAAAAGAGGGGAAGAATGGTATATTTTGTATTCACTAGGTGTTATTTATTGTGAATAAATTGATTGATAATTAGTGTGGAAAATAATGTAGTTTTTATTCGATAATTAATGGCATTCATGTACCAAATTGAATATTGCATTACCATAATCTTTGTTTAAGTTGCAACAAATTTTACTTTATTATCTATATGCACTATCAATGCTAGGTAAAACAACATCTCAAAGCTATCCTATCATATCATCAAAGTGCAAAATCACACACCCATAGTCTCCTAGAGCATTTGTGGTGCCATCCTACGGAGAAAATATATTTGGGATCTAATTAGTGGTGGTTATAAGAAGACTAAAGTGATTTCTAAATATAATATATTGATTGAATCTTTACAACACGTAAATCACTTGTTATTACAATTTGATGAGTTGCTAAAGTTGTAGATATCTTTATAATAACGAATACAATACCTATAACTCAATAAAAACTAAATTAATATAGGAAAAGAACATACACTCAAAAAAATTATATATATATATATATATATATATATATATATATATATATATATATATATATATATATATATATATATATATATATATATATATTCTATTATAATTATATACAAAGAAAAAGTAGTATTATATATTTAAATTTATTAAAAAAAATTAGGGAAAAAAACTATAATTTTGTATTTTAGTTATTATATCAAAAGAGTAATTATAAAAAATTATAAAAATATTTTACAAATATTATAAAAGTACAGAAAATTAAACCATAACATATGTATTTAAAAACACGCACACACACAAACATATATAACTGTGTCGAGAAGCGCTCTACAACTTAGTATAGGGGAGATGTGTAGGTGTTAGATGTAAAAAAAAAAAATGGTGTATCTATATATATATATATATATATATATATATATATATATATATATATATATATATATATATATATATATATATATGATCAAAAAATAAGAGATTAAAACAAGAGGGATATAGATATTTGTTAATACAACTGATTAAATAATTATCTCAACCAATGTTATCAATATCCTTTTTCTGGCTAAGTTAATATACATGATATATATCTACACATACTCTAAGCCGTGTATCCATAATATACACAATAACTATCGATTGTGCAATACCCTTCACCAACCATAGTAAAGTTCCATGCTAAATCTCTTGTATTGATCTTGGATCTTCCTATACATTATAAGCAAAAGAAAAATACATATTTCAACAAGATCAAATGTTTCCCATTGGTTGTGGTTGAGATACACTTGACAAGTTTTATCGAGTTCGTACAATTCCATCCTATGAGTTTTGTAACTGATTCTATGTCATTGTAAGAACAAACTGGTGGACATAGAGAAAAAATTAGGGTTAATTTGTTTGCAAGGCATTACCCATTTACAATACTTGAATGAAATATCAAGGCATGTTATGATCATAAGAATTGGTGATTGTTGACAAATTTTTACCCAACTTGCCAATTTGTAGGGACAATGTTGGCGAGTGCGTTTGTTAGGTGATGTTCACCTCTTGTAGTTATGCAAAAGGAAATACCCTAGTCTTTCAATTTTGCATTTTTTTTTCCATTTGGTTCCCCAATTTATTTGCATTTTTTGCCATACATGTGAACTTAGAGCCCTTGATCCACACACTCCCCACATGTCCATTTCTTCCCACATTGGTCAACAGTATTTTGACTGAATAAGTTGTGGCCTTTTATTTTAAAATGCATGTCTCCCATTCTCACACAATCCACCCTATAAACATGAAATATCATTGGCCGGAAAATAGTGAGGAACCAAAAATTTTAGACAATACGAAAACTTTATATAGAGCATAGAGGAATATGTAAACCCTATTCAAGAAAAATCCCATGATATATAATCAAGTTTCTATCAATATGGTTTGAGGAAGTAAAATTGTAAGATGTTTATGGAAAATTTCAGTCATTTTTATGTTGATTGTAAATTTCAAAATATTCTATATAACTGTGATAGATTTGAGTGAAGTCAATTTTATATGATAAGGAAGTAAAATTTCACAAATTATAATTAAGTTTTTTATCATATGGTTTGATGAAGTAAAATTATAATACTTTCATAAAAAAATTACATAGCTATTTCTATGTTCTTTGTATATTTCAAAATAATCTATAAAAATGTGATAAACTTAAGTGAAGTTAATTGTTTAACTTAACTAATGTCCATTAAATGTTGGAAATATTTCAAAACTTACAATCAAATTATTTTTAAATAAATTCTCCATATATAATTAAACTTTATATATATATAGTTCAAGGAAGAAAAAAGTGACTTTTTAAAACAAAGGATAGGAAAAAGTATTTTGAAAATATAAAACAAAAAAAGCATGATTAAATTATAAAAGTAAGTAGGACAAAGATTAATAGGTAAAGTATGGATAATATATTAGCAAGAGGATGAGTGTAGAAATTATGGTAAAAATTAATGTATATGAACATAAATAACATATTTAAAATAAGTTAAGAAGTGAAAATTAAATAATATATTAAAATTAATATATTTATTAAAATTATAGTTTAATTAATAAATTATTTTAAATTTATATTAATTTCAGATTTATCAATTGTTTAGAAGGATTGAATCTCTCTAGATGTGAACTTATTTTTTTAGTGCAAAGTTTGAAAAAATGTTTACATCTAAAGAGATTTGATCCCTCACAACATTTAATAGGTCCAAAATTAAGACAGATTTAGGCGAAAAAAAATTACATCAAATATATTAAAAATATCAAATATAACATTTTTATATCCATACAACTTTAAAATATATATATTGAAAATTAAAAATTATTCATCAACACAAAACTTAACATGAATCAAAATTTTAAATTTGTTTTTGTTAACCAAAATAGAAACAAAATTACATGAAATTTATTAAAAGACAGTGAATATAGTATCTTAACCATACAACTTAATAATAATAATAAAATTTATTATAATATTAATATTAATAAATTATTCATTATCACAAAATTTAATAGAAATCAAAATTTTGAATTTCTTTATACTAACCAAAAGTGAAAGAAAATTTCATCAATTTTTTTAAATCATCCTAGATAAATCTTAATTTTGGATTTATCAAGCACCGAGAGGGATCAAATATTTCAAGGTGCAAATATTTTCTCAAGTTTTACTCTCAAAAATGAGGTTTGTGCCTCTAAAAATTTGATCCCTATGAAAACTTGATAAATCCATAATTATGAACACTCGATAAATCCATAGTTAAGATAGATATAAATTGATTTATTAATTAAACTATACTTTTATTAAATATAATAATTTTCATATATTATTTATTTTTCACTTCTTATCTTATTCTATTTTCACTGTTATTTATGTTTATATGTTAATTTTTATTATAATTTCTATACTCACTCATATGTTTATATTCATCCTACTGCTAATATGTTATCCGTACTTTATCTACTAATATTTATCCTACTTACTTTTATAATTTCGACATGATTTTTTCTTTGTTATATATTCTCAACATCCTTTTTCCTATCCTTTGTTTTCAAAAGCCACTTGGATTTTTCTTCCTTGAACCATACATATAGAAGTTTAATTATATATGAAGAAAATTATTGGAGAATAATTTGATATTTTGAAATATTTCCCACATTTAACAAGGATGCATTGCATTTGGCATACCTGCCGCATAAATGGTCTCACAAATTTATTGTGACAAATCCTTCATAACTTGTTTCTTCTGTCCTTGGTCTTACAAACTTTTGAGCTTGTTTTCTTTGTGGTTTGGTAGCTTGTTTCCTGTGTTTCTTGGTCTCATAGGATTGTGCACCAAGAAATGAGTAAATTATATTTAGGATTTTTAGATTGCTTCAAAGTTTCAGAGACAATAAGCACAAGAAACTGTAAAAATCCAAATTGTCTTTCAAAATCGTTTTCAGTTGAATCGGTTTTTTTTTGCTATGATTTGACTCTTGCCCAGTGATTTAATAATTTCTACAAGTTTTATGCCAGCGTTGTGTGCAGGAACTCAGCTTTGGATGGAAAAAAGTGAAGGCGATCAAAATTGCACTGTAATGAAGATCTCTAGTATTATGAAGACAACAACAACCCTGAAATTAGCATTGTCGCTATGGTTCATTCTTCTTCACAGAAAGAAAAAGATAAGAATAAGAATAACCATTCGGAAATCCTTAGTTGAAGACCTTGAAGACCTTAGGAAAGCCTTGCGGTTGTGCTTCTGGTTTGGGGCAGGTGTATTTTTGGCGACAGGCGCTCAACCGGCTTCCACCCCGATCAACTCCAAATATTCCAAATCAACAATCGAAAGATGAATACGAGGGTATTAAAGATCAGGCGGAGAAGGAAATAGTGTTGGAAAACGAGGCCAATGTCAAAGGCACAGGAGCGAGGGCAGCAGATTCTCGAGAAATAGCAAGAGAACGCGCGAGGGAACTGGCTAAAGAACAAACTCAAGAACGATCAAATAGAGTTGCAAAGGCTCAAACTTATATTCGTCCTCGAAGCTGGCTGTTTTCTTTAAATCCGGCATCTACAAGCCCTATTGCGCCTAATCTCCACCTGAAAAATGCGTCAGTGTCAGAAAACTTGGGAACCGGCTCCAACGGGGTTAATCCACAAATGACTATGGGCAGCTATAACAATTTAAGTAGTACTTCATCGGATTCAATCTCGGGAATTTTGAATAACATAAACTTATTATACATTAGGATGTTTTCCTTGATATTCCCCTATGTTCCATATAATTCCTAATATTGTCTAAAATTCTTGGTTCTTGATTAGTTTGTGACAAAAAATATTTCAATGGTTGTAGGGTGGATTGTGTGAGAAGGGGAGGCATGCATTTTACAATAAAAGACCATGCCTTCTTCAATCTAGTATAGTTGACCAATGTGGGAGGCAATGGAGATGTGGAGAGCATGTGGATCAAGGGCTCTAGCTCACCTTTATGGCAACAAATGCAAAGAAATTGGGGAGCCAATTGGAAAAATGACACAAAACAAAATGGCCATGGTATATCCTTTTGCATAACTACAAGAGGCAAACATCACCAAACAATCACATTCGCCAATGTTGTCCTTTTAAATTGGCAAGCCAAGAAGACATTCATAGCAATCACCAATCCTTATGATCATAACATGCCTCGTTTTTCATTCAATTATTGTAACTGGGTGTTCCTTGCAACCAAATTAACCTTAATTTTGGTTCCATGTCCACCGATTTGATCTTACATCAACACGAAATCAATCATAAAACTCATAGGATGGAATTGTGTGAACTCAATATGACTTATCAAGTGGATCTCAACCACAACCAATGGAAAAAAATTGTTCATGATGAAATATGTATTTTATGTTGCATAAAATGTATAACAACATGCAAGATCGATGCGATAGATTTAGCATGGAACTTTACTACGGTTGGTGAAGAGTATTGCACAATAGATCATTATCGTGTATATTATGGATCCAGGGCTAAGAGTATGCGTAGATAGTTATCTTATATATTAACATAGCCAAACAAGGGATATTAGTACAAGGATATTGACAATGGTGTCTGGGATAATTATTTACTAGGTTATATTAACAAATATCTATATATTTTTTATTTAAAACTTTTATTATTTGGTTGATTATACACTTACATTATATATAGAACCTACATTTTAAAAATGTTTACATCTAACGTCTAACGCTTACACATCTCCCTTATACATACATTATGTATTGAGTCAACATTTAAAAATGTTCACATCTAGCGTCTAACATCTAACGACCACACATCTCCCCTACATTAGGTTATAGGGTGTCTCTCAATGCAATAATATTAAATATAAATTTTTTCACGCACACACACACACACACACACATATATATAAACACAAAACTTAATATAAATTAAAATTTTAAGTTTCTTTATTTTAACTAAAAGCAAAACAAAATTACATTAGATTCACTAAATGATATGAAATATAATAATTTTCTTAACCATACAACTCACAATATATATTAAAATTGAAAAACGATTTACCAACACAAAAATTTAACAAACAAACAAAAATGAAACTTTTAAATTTATTTTTGTTAACCAAAATTAAAACAAAATTATATCAAAATTATTAAATGATATTGAATATAACAATGTTCTTAACTATGCAAAAGATAAAAAATGATTGATCAACAGGAAAATTTAATTGTTACACTGAGATTTAATTTAACGTGTAAGTTTTTTTTGGAATTAGGTAAATATATATGTATGTTTTTATATAAAAGAGAATGGATTACACAAAAGAATCCATAAATTATATTTAATTTTAACTTAAGTCCATTGCAAGATTTTAATTTTAATTGTAAGGCTTAAGTTGATTTCATTTCTCAAATTTTAAGGTTGTGTTTTTTGTTACTAGTCTGCTCAAGGGGAAATTAGGTCAGTAATATAAGTTCAGAGTCTTAAGGTTACTAGGACCTCATATAACTATAGCATCTTGTAAATAGAAACTTATATAAACAAGCTACTTATGCCAGACATTAATTTACATAAACATGAGAAGACAAAAAAACTATTGGTGTTGCAATAGAAAAAAAATGTGTCATAAGCACTATTGGCCATAATATCCAAGAATTTGTGTTGGCCAGTCACTACCATCATCCTAGGATAAGGAGAAGTTGATTAATCTCCTGGCTAAAATGGTCGACCTACGATTTATAATATCAACCTTTTCCTCTAGCTCTACCAATCTGATATAATTCTCATGTTGAATCCTCATGTGCCTTCCTATGCCACCCACAATATTCAAATGACATTTAACCTTATTCCAGCTTCATTCCATAATTGATGAAGTGGTGAGAGTGCATGCAATGTGATAAGTGTAGTGGGAGTCGAAACCCCCTTTCATGTGACCTAGCATCATATCAAAGTAGGGGGAGAATTCTTGATCCTCCTAGGTATCCTCCTTGGGGGAATTTCAAATTTTAAGGTTATATCTTTGTATCTCTTCCTTTTAAATTTTCCTTAACAAATTATTCTGCATATATCTAATTCTAGTGAGCTTATCTTGACCCAGAAAATTAGTGGATAAAGATTTGGGATAGTGTGATTTATGTTATATATATTTTTTCTTTTTGGTGATGAAAAATTGTGTGTTTTTATGTAATCGATATGATCACTTTTCCACAAAATCCATGTTTTTTTTTGTTCAATTTAATGGGAGGAGATGGGAGAAGAGATCACAACACATGGGAGATCCTTCACCAATAAGATCTGATTACTTGAAGTCCCTCCCAACACACATTGAATTATAAAAAGAAATGAAATTTAACCTTCGACTACAAGGAAAAGACCCTCTAGAGGAGGTTATAAAGGAGGTTTTTAATGTTATAAAATTGGCCAAAATTGTCAAAGAAAAAAATTCTACAACATTTTTTTTTTGATAACGGAGGTTTTGGCGAAGCTTCTAACGGAATTTCAACACAACTAAAAAAACTAGGCGGCTGAAGGTTTTTACGGATGTTTTTTTCATCGGTGCGCTACTCAGGTGTCAACGCACTGGTGCGTATCATCTAGATAGTCGGCTCAGGGCGGTCGAAGGTGCATGCACTGGGCCGTAAAGGTATAAAACCGCACCGGGCGCATTGTAGGTGATACAACACATCGGGTCGTTCTAATTGGTATTGGAATTTGTGTAGTGCCCATAGGTCATATCAACGCACCAGTTCGTAGTATTATAGAAACTCACCAGTGTGCAGTATCACACAAACGCAGCGATTGTTCTAATTCGTATTGGTATTTGTGTGGGGCTCATAGGTTTTACAAACACATCGGTGAGTATTCTCACATAAATGCACTGGTGTGCAGTATTGCACAAATGCACCGATTTTTCTAATTCATATTGGTATTTGTGCGGTGCCCATAGTTCGTACAAACACACCGGTGAGTAGTCTCACCTAAAAGCACCATTGCGCAGTATCGCACAAACACACCAATTGTTTTAATTCATATTGGTATTTGTGCAGTGCCCATAGGTCATACAAATGCGTCGATGAGTAATCTCACATAAACGCACCGGTGCGCAGTATCGCACAAATGCACCGATGCGCAGTGTCGCATGAACGCACCAAGAGTTATAATTAGTATTGGTATTTGTGCGGTGCCCATAGGTCGTCGAAACACATCTATCATAAAAACGCATCGGTGTATGATAACTGACACGCACTAGTGTTCATTTGATATTTTTTAGAAACATCGACCCGTGACAATGTAATTATTGTGATTTTTTAAAATTCATTATTCATCAAAAGTTGACACATATCTTATAACAATATTCATATGAATTAAATTTTTATTAATGCATTTGAATGTGATGTTTGGATTAATTTGTTATATCATATCACAATTATTGCGATTTTTTTAAATTCATTATTCATCAAAAAGCGACACATATCTTATAACAATATGCATATCAATTAAATTTTTATTAGTGTATTTGAATGTGATGTTTGGATTAATTTGTTATATCATATAATTAGATTTCACATCTCTTCATTATAATATTTAATCATCCATAAATTTAATCAGTGGTGTTACATTCAACAGCGACAATGGAGAACACAATAGAATAAATTAAAACATATTTTATTATATATATATATATCAATAAGAAATTCTTTGTCATACAAAATGGGACAGTTATTGGTATCCCTTTGTCTTTCAATTGGGACACTATGTCCATTACATTAAACAAAATGTTTGATTTCACAGATAAATATTTCAAAAAATACAACGCCTTGCTTTGATATCCAAACATAATGATCATCATTCTTTGCTTGAACTGTTGTCACTGCTCGAGCTACTTCCATGACTTGGGTTATTTTGAGAAATGTTTTGTTCACGGTGTTGATTGTTTTCTTCTTCTTCACCTTCCATCTACAAACATAAAAATAAATTATAATGAGAGTATATACATTGGTGAGAATAATTAAAATTGCAATATTAAATAATATACATCATTGTGCCCACGAGGCGTAGAACAGTCGGTGAAGGGGTGCGCTGTTAAGGCACTCCGTTCTGCAAGGTCACCGGTTCGAAACCCGTGGGTGTAGGATTAGTCTTAACTTAGAAAAAAAAAAAAAAAAAAAAAAAAAAAAAAAAAAGAAAAAAAAAAAGAAAAAAAAAGAAAAAACAAAAAAAAACAAAAAAAAAAAAACAAAAAAAAAAAAGAAAAAAGAAAAAAAATAAAAAAAAAAAAAGAAAAAAGAAAATAAAAAAGAAAAAAGAAATAAAAAAATAAAAAAAAAATAAAAAGAAAAAAGAAAAAAATAAAAATAAAAAATAAAAAAATATACATCATTGTAAATCTAAAATAAATGGCGTACCATAGCAACAATTGACTCATGAACTATACACATTCTTTCAAAACCTAATTTCATGCCATATTTCAAAATTTTATCTGTTGGTGCAGTTCCATACTTTGTTTCCTGCAAGTTTTATACCCCATAACAAATCATATATTTAATATAACAGATATTTTTGTTCTATTAATTATAGACGAAGCTAAGTAAAACAAGATCGATAGATGCTTACAAATTCCACAATTAATTTATGATATGCCAACATATACTCACAACCCATATTTAACCCAATGTCAATCAATTCGTCTAATGGTTCTTATTTGTATGTTAGCGCCTATTTGAAGACATTTAATGATGATTGTTGTAAAACAACTTAAAATATACAAAAATGAAATCTAGTTAAGTTGTTATAAGGAAGTAACAACTACTCATAAACTTAGATATCAACCCTTTTCTCACTTGTCGTCCTATTTTATGCGCTGAATAGGTTCCATTTTCTTTTCTTTTCTACAAGAAAATAGTTGAAAATTAATATTTAATCCTAAATTGTTTATTTATTGTACCTAATGATCGAAAAATTCAATGATTACATATTAGCGCATTTGAAGTACATTGTTGTTGAGATGGCTCCTCCTACGATGCAATTTTGTCCATTTCTTTGACCATCTCCATGTACACCTTTTTGGACATTCCTACTGGCATATTTATGATATCAGCTTGTTCATCTTTTGAGATTTTCATAATCTTCCTGAAAATGTAACATGACAATAAAATATTTAATTTTTATATTGATATATGAAAATTAAATATAATAAAAGTGATATTTATAAATGATATATTTATAAATAATTCTAGAAAAACATTTAAAAGAGTATTACTTTTTCATTCCTTCTTTTTTTTTGTATGTTTTTGCTATTAAAAGTCTGACATGTCTCATTGACCAATTCTCTGGAAAATCTTCTTGTAGTTTAGATAAAATTTGGTTCTTGGAAACATTGGATTGATTTTTGTATTGTAAGTGGAAAGAACGTCTATACATTTGTTCCACTAGATCCCTCAAACTTTTGTAAAAGTTTTCCCCCCTCTCGTTAACCTCTAGAATCACTCCAGATGAGCTAAGGAGTAATTCATTTTCATTTGCATGTTCTATTTTTTCTTTTCTTAGAACAACATTCCTTTTATGAGTTGTTGGTCCCTGTAAAACATTAAACATATAATGTGAATTAATAGATTGTTTGAAACATGTTATCTAATAATTTTAATTATATTATTAATGAAAATTAAAAAAAGAAACTCATATTGGATCGATAGCATTTTTGCATTCACCTGATTCATCCTTTTGAAATTTTCCCATCAAGCGTTTACGCTCTTTTGGTCCTAGATCCGAAATAATCTTATCGAGCTTCATCATTTTATGGCTCTGCATGATACACAGTAAACAATACATATTAGTTAAACTTACATATAGTTAAAAAATAATATTTTTTGTAAAGAATTTACAAAGAACTTGCCTTTTTTTCTTTTCTTGATGTGTTATCAGTATTTTTGTTACTTGATCTCTTCTCAACCATTTCTTTATCAATATGAAACCTGTACCATATCATTCATTAATATATTTTATAAATAAATCATCAAATTTTTAGGTTAAAAAAAAAAAATGCAGAAACCAGTGCGCTTTTCATGGTGTATGCATCGACTTCGGTGCATCATTTTCTTATAAACGCATCGCCAAAACATTATAAAACACCATACGGTGCTCTGTGTCAACAAGGAGCACCAATGCATTATATGTTAACCACCACACCAATTAACACAAAAAAATAATAAAAAATCGTCTAGTGTGAGTTTTTGTAGCATATGGTGTCGTGGAGGGGGCGTTGTGGCCCATTCTTATAAACACCCCGCGCAAAAAAGGGACCATCGTACGATTCTCTCTGTCAACAAGGAGACTCGGTGCATTATATGTTACATGGTGCATTGATTAACACAAAATAAAAATTTGTTTTTGCCAAATGGTACATGCGCAGTGCGCTATAGTGAAATATCGCACCGATGCCCTATTTTACATATGGCACCCGGATTTTAAAAAAAAAATGTTTTTAAATTTTTTATCAAATAGTACGTGTGAGGTGCTCTGTGATAAGCCAACGCACTGGTGCACTAGGTTATGCAGGGCGCACTGATTAAAATAATTCAGTTTTTTAAAAATTCATGCAAGGGCCATCATGGATTGGGATCCGATTATGCAAGTCATCCTATGGGTTAGATGTCATAGGCCTATATATATAACAATACAAACCCTATAAATCTAAAATGAAAAGTCCTAATTCTGAAATCATAGAAACAGGAATAAGCAAGGGCATAAACAAAAAGAATGAAGGGTTTAGAGTAAAATGGATTTATTTATTTATTTATTTATTTATTTATTTATTCCTGAAGATGAACAACAAATATAATTTTTTTACTTACTGCGTAAAAAATACTGCAGAAAATGTAAAAAAACAATAAGATTTAATCACGAGATTATTTGAAATTCTATGCTACAGGGTTTGAATCACCAGAGGTTTGGAATTTTGATTGTCTGAATAATTTTGTTTGAGTGAATTTCACTGCTCCATAGTGTTCTCATGCTCTCTTGCTCCAAGTATGTCTCGTGCAAATATTTCGCTGAATTTTTTTGCAAAAATAGTGAAACAATGAAAAACTTTTAGTATTTAAAGAATTGTTTTATGAAATTAGATTTTTGAAAATATTTTGCCACCCATTTTTCAAATTACTGTTTTTTTTTTCACTTAAAAAAATGAAGTTGCACTTTTTTTATTTGCGGTTTTTCATCACCAGTGCATTAATTAATAACACCGCACTGGTGCATCAATTAATAACACGGCACCATTGCGAAGTAACTAAAACGCACCGGTGCAGTTATCTGTATATAAGCATCAATAACAATAAGTCCATTTTTAAGGAAAAAATTTACTTTTAGGTGTGTGTAGTAAAATTTATTGTTAATTTTGCTCAAATGCAGGGAGAAAATATCATAATTATATCGAATGGAAAATTCTTCAAAATCCATCTCATTCCATAATATTTCTCAAAGTCCATCGTGGAGTTTTCCCTATCCATCACGAGACGTAATATTTACTTTAGATTTTATATATATTTTCATTATCTAATTGAATTTATGTTTTTTTATCCATGTCAATCAGCTTAATAAAATTTAGAATGTATAAAAGTTTGCAGGTTCATGCAGATTCAGAATCGAGTTCAGATGCACAAAATATTCAAACAGCTCCAAAACGTCAGAAGCTCTTATAAGGAGCAGCATACCGCAAGGCACATTTGGTTGATGAAAATGGACATATCGTATCATTATTTATATTATGCCAGTAATTACATCAAGAAGATCAACAACAGACCAGGTGCAGTGATTTGGGACGATGAAAGGGATGAAGACAAAAGAGAAGGGGAGTTGTTTCAAACGAATGGAAAAAAACGCTTGATAAAGAGTAAGCGACTTATAATTTTTCGAATTTAAATAAAGTAAATATTCATGTTGAACTTCGATATAATGTATATTTTGATCTCTATGTACTATATAATGTCGGTTTTATTTCATCAGCGAATGCAGAAATTGAAGCAATCAATAAATTCATTCTTTACAATTCCGAAGCGACAGAATAGTGGGTTGCATTGTATGAAAAAAAGAGGATGAAGTGGGATAGTGACAGGAAAGAATTCAGATGGTTAAATGGTAGAAGTGTGCCTTATCCCGGTCATTTAAAAGAAATTATGCCAAAAATATGCCCCAAAAGTTGGGTTGCTAACCAAGTCAGAGAGAAATATAGTGCAACCTGTCGTTACCTGCATGCTGAAGAGAATGCACTAAACGTAGGGATTGGGTGTAGCAACTCAGTAATAATTTATTTAATTTATATGTACATTTTAAACTTAATAATGCACCTTTCAAATGTAATTACATCTATATTTCATATTTTAATTATTGGGTTATTATAAGACACATGACACTATGATTTTTAAACTTTTTTATAGGTACATTTGTTCCCATATATGTGGGCATATGGACACAATTTTCGCACAGAAAATGTTGATGATGGACACATGACACAAGACTGTGGGGTGGAAGTCAAGTTCGATCGATATAGTCGATCTAGCAACCGTGATTAAAACCTAGTACGACGGACGTTAGCTTATGTCAGAAAGATACAAGATATCACTGAAGTGGATTTCTCTTCTTTCCAATGTGTTATTTTTAGGTGGAAGTGGTGGGACACCTTTGATCGAAATAATGTAAAGAAATATCGTGATAGTAGGCTGATATGTATCAACTCTAGAAATATGTGGGATGAAGCTAAGGAGCCCTATGTTTTCCCCAAACACTGTAACTAGGTGTTTTTTTACCCAGATGTGTTGGATAGGGATTGGTGGTTCGTATTGAGACATGACCCTAGATCAAAACATATTTTTGAGAACAATAGTGTTATAATGAGGGTGATCATGACAACTGAGAGTGATATGGTACATGTGTCATTTCATCAATATTTATACTTTTTAAGATGGGTTTTTATAAAGAAGAGGACTTAATTACCTTATCACTTATAAGACTCTTTTTTTCGAAACATTATAATATGTATTTTGAATTAATTGGTAATTTCATTGTGTTAATGTTAAAATCAATATTTCACTTGATAATTTGCAATTATGTTGATCTCAAAAACAATGGCGTAATGTATAAAGTTCTTTTTTTTGGTATGTAAGATCATAATAAAATATTGATAATTTTAAAGTACATGAATTTATTTGCATTATTTTCTAAACTTTATTATGTTACAAAAATTCATATTATTCTAGATTTATTATTTTACAATTATTTACAAATTTACAAATTTACAAATTTTAATAAAATCATTTCACATTAATACAATTAAAATTTTACAAATATTTTACATACAATTACAATTAGAATTACAATTACAGTTACAATTTTACAATTTCACATACAATTACAATTACAATTGTAGAATTTTACATACAATTACAATTACAATTAAAATTTTATAATTACAATCATTTCACACTCATACAATTAAAATTTTACAAATATTTTACATACAATTACAATTACAATTTTACAATTACAATTACAATTTTAGAATTTTACATACAATTACAATTACAATTTTAGAATTTTACATAAAATTTACAATAACAATTACAATTTTACATATATACCATTACAATTACCATTTTAGAATTTTACATACAATTACAGTTTTACAATTTTACATATATACAATTACAATTAAAATTACAATTACAAATACAATAACAATTTTAGAATTACAATTTTACAATTTTACATATATATAATGACAATTAAAATTACAATTACAATCATTTCACAATAAATTAAATATTACAATTAAAATTAAAATTTTACAAATATTTTACATACAATTACAATTACAATTTTACATACAATTAAAATTTCAATTTCAATTACAATCACGACATAATATTTAATAAATATCATGATCATTTAATATTAAATTAAATAAACATCACGATCATGATAACCATCATACAAACATCATATTCGACTAAAAAACACATTCAAATTCCCTAACATCATCTAATCATCGTGATCATGGTCATCTGACAAAATACAATTAGCATTGTATAACATCATCACAACACAAACATCAAATATACATCTCATGTCAAATAATTGCTATCACATACATGTCTATCTGCAAGCTACACATTAAATGAAAATATCTAACATGACCTAACAATATACACATCATGATGATCACCAACATGTAAATTAAGTACAACTGCAACATGAGCATAAAATACATGGACTATATATATATATATATATATATATATATATATATATATATATATATATATATAATGTCAAAAATATACAATTGTAATATAAATGTCAAATATCAGTTGGTGGTACATCATTAATAGCAGTACTAGTTGAGGCTTGCTCAGTCAATGGTGCAACCTCAACAAGCTCAAATACATGTCGATCATCACGTGCCTACTGATCTGGTGCTGCCTCATGCTGATCAGGATCAATTGTCGGCTGCTACTCATGATGACTTGACATGGTCAATGGTCCAACTTGCTCATGATCATGGGTACTGCTGAATGATGCAAGCTGCTAAATCGACGTGGCCGATGGTCCAGCCTGCTCTCCATCATGATTGTTGGTCGATGTTGCAGGTTGCTCATTTGCAGCGCGAGGTGAATGATGATCACTCCCCTGATCGTGATCATCATATGATGTGTCGTTGCTCATGGACTGTCGACGTACTGCATCTCGACCACGCCTACGTCGAAGGGCCCTTCTCAACCGCGTAACTAAGCTCGTAGCTCCTACGACATGCCGCATCAGGGTGAACATTTCACGTGGCATGCCTCTCCACATCTGTACTAGTCTGGCATCAGCTTGTATCGCTCTCATAGTGGCGAGCCTAACCCCCACCTCTACAAACAGTGCATAGAGTTGGTTGCCCAAATCCATCCTTAATCTACTGTCAGGTATACACCTAGAAAAAGGTGATACCAGCGCACCATGAGTATTAGGTCTGTCTACACCAGTCTGATCCTCGACATCTTCCATATCTTGATCATCATCAAGATCTACACCTGGATCATTTGGTGGAGCTGGCATCTCATCGCCATCAAATGACCCAATGTCTACAAAATATATATAAGTACACAACAATAATTAGACAATTTCATTAAACAGTTTAATAAAAACAAGTTAAAGAACATGTTAGAATAAATTTAAATAAAACAGTAATATTACCTCTATCATCTGGCGGCTCATCATCTGTGAAGAGGATGTTATCACACCCTCGCCAATCCAAACCAGTATATGGACAGGGGACCATAATGAAGGGATGCTCATCAACACTGGCTAGCAACTCCAGTGCATCATGTGATATCCTCATGAAAAACTCTGACTTGTCCCTCTTGGGTATCATTTGTTTGCACATCTACATCCATACATGTAGCATCAGCCTACGAGACTACCGAACAAAAGTAGGCCTCGTCTTTGGAAACCTCTCAAAAAATAAACAAAATAGCTCTGAAGCAACAGGGAAGTTCACCCTCCCTTGTGCTTAAGCACGACATCAATATAAAGTTGTACAGAAATGCTGCAAAAAAATGGCAGACCACCTCATAAGTCGTGGCTCCTGTAATAAAGAATCAACATAAAATAGAAGCAGGAAACTAATGTGTTTCCCGTCATTGGTGTTGTGTCAAATAGTCGAAACTAGTAGTGAGAGGCACCCCACCTCCTCTCCACCAAATGAAGCAATACGTAACTGACCTTCGAAGACCTAAAAATCTGAAGGAGACAGTATATCCGCACTAATGTATCTCTGGGAGTACACCAACTGACTCCCTGTTACAAAGCCAACGGAAACCTCTGGGAACAACGGAAAATCCACCCCTCTCCTCAATAGGCTAGCAATGAAATATATTTCCTCCTCATTGTGTGCGTACCACTAGTTAGGACCAACCCGGAAAGCCTGTAGGTGGGCATTCCACCTGCGGATAAGATGTCACAAAAACACACCATGGCCCTTTAGGGATGTAGCCTCCTCATAGAACTTGAGGAGGCCTACCTGCCTTAGGATCCCTTGGGTAGGTGCTGTAATAGGGTGAGAGTACGTATATCTCTCCCTCTCTCATGCCTCCCACAAGCAAACCATGTTATACTGATCTGCTTGTTGTTGTTGTTGTTCCCTCTCTTCTCTCCTTTCACGTCGCTGAAATATTGACATATTAAATACAATTTTTTTATTAAACGAGACATGTATTTAGGAATATACATATATAATTTTTTTTTTAAAACAAAAAAATAGTCAGTGCGCCACAAAAAATAGGCATGCACCGATAACGATGCGTCTTTCTTATTGCGCACCAGAAGCGGTGCACTAGAAAAATTTTAGTGCACTGGAGGTGGTGCACCTGCAAATTTTCAGTGCACCACCGTCCTAGCATTGTTACAAGGTCAACGGTGCAGTGTTATAACAGACCACACCATTGATTATGTACGAGTGTCGGGAGGGAGGTTCGCTGACCAAACTATACGCCCCGGGGCGTATAGTTTAGGAAGCACATCGCCCTCCTAACATCACTACATAGTCAATGGTGCAGTCATTTACCCCACCGCACCATTGACCATGTCGAATTGCTGGAATGTGGTGCGCTGACAAAATTACCTGCCTCGGGGAAAATATTTCTGTCAACGCACTGTATTCACACAATTCGACATGGTCAACGGTGTGGCCAGGTAACCGACTGCACCACACTTTTTTTAATTTTAAAAATCATGGTGTGTCATTTCAGTACTACCTCGAAACTGGTTTGGATACTGTTAGCACCGGTCGTGGTGCGTCCTGTAAATTTACAGACAGCACCGTGAACTGGTGCGAGGTGAATGGCTTGAGTGCACCGTACGGGAATGTTTTTATTAAATAAGGTGAATTTCAAGCTATTTTACAAATAATCCACTAAAAGGTTTAATTATGGAAGAAAAAGGAAAATACCTTTATATTGGTTGTCCAGGAGGAATATTGGCTATAGAATTTGCAAAACTAAATTTTCCCACAATTTTTCAAAATTCAAAATGGATATGGTAGGAAATGGACAGTAGCAGTGTGTGCAATGGGAGCATCGATGGCAGGGCGCCTCACACAAGGTAAATTTGCACCGGGGCTTGAGAGATCTAGAGCACTGAAAAGTGAAAAATGTGGATTTTTGGTCGTAAGCTTTTTTATTTAAACCTATTCTGATACGCGGGTTTTATAGGCACACCAGTGTGGTTTCCTTAAACCCCACCGGGTTGTTTCATTTTTGGCATGGGGTTTTAGGACGCACCGGTGCAGAATCTTTGTAAACCACTGGTGCGCTACAGTACTAAGACACACCGGGTGGGTTTGTACCAAGCGCACGATGTCCCAGTGTGCCAATATTTTGTGTACACCGATGCTTTATCTAGTTGAACACACCGGTGCGGCCTAAGATGATAAACGAACAGGAAAAAAAACATTCGCAAAAACCTCCACCTGCCAACCTCCTCTAGTATCCTCCGCTACACACGGATGTCTAGGGTATTTTTATAAGGGGTTCCTCAAAAACATCCGCTAGAGGGTCTTTTCCTTGTAGTGTCTTTAAGGATTTTGGTTCAAAAGAAGACAATTAGGTAAAGATAAATTGTTGAAACCCATAGTTTTTTAGTCTTATGATGATTGTAGGAGTCATTTTAAGGATATGGTATGTTTTGAGATCTAATTAGTGCAGTATTTTATTGATTATATGAGCCATTTCAAGGAGATGGTATATTTTGGGATCTAAATTTTTGAAATTTGTAACAAGAAACAATGAAATTAACATCCAGAAACAAAATCCAGAAAATGAAACCTAGAAATGGCTACCATGTGAGGCTTTTAATTTAATTATCCCATAATTAAATTGAAAGTAAATTGTAATTTCATCTCATAACAACTTATATCAGTTAACTAAGTGAGATAGACTCAGTTAGCTCAAGACTTTAAAGTTGAGGGTCAAAGGTGAGGCATGTAGAGTGATTCTATTATTTTTAGGGTATAGTTGCAGTTAATGCACTAGTGTGGTGTGAGTGTAATTAGTTAACTAAAATTAATTGAGTTAAAATCAGTTTAACTAGTTCTAACTGAGTGATGAGCTAGTGAGAGGTCAAGTGAATTAAATTAGAGTTAATTCACAAGTAGTGATCTATCAATTAACTGATGATTTACTATTAATAGTTGCATGCATGTTAATTCTCATGACAACCTAGTTGAGACAGAGGTTAAAGGGAAGTTAACTATCAGTTGTATTATTAGCAAATTTCCCGGGCACAATTATAAAGTTAGAGGAAGGCTCCATGGGAATTGCACAGTCAAGGAAGGTTTATTATCCTATTTAATAGGGATTAATTGCCCATGGATCGCATCAGCAAGGTTGGGCTAAGAAAGGGTTAAGAATTGGCTAAGTGTTGGTCATTTTTTCCTAAGAATTGTTAGTCAGTTTTGAGTAGGATCAGGGTGAGACAATCGGTAGAGTGCATGATTTTCTCAGTGTGAGAAAGAATTGTATTGTTTCATGATTCTTTGACTATGTTCAATATATGATAGAGGGGTTTTGAGCAGGTTCCTTCCCCAAGAACATCTTTTTTTGTGTGATTGATAATTCCTTTCTCTTACTTACATGTGATTGAGCAATCGTATCTTATATTCTGCAAATATAGTAGAAGGATTCAGTATATTTCTTTAGTACATTACATGATTGGATTGAATCCATTGATATAAAGTTTCTGTATAATCTCTACACAAATTTTGGTAGTTAAAATGACATTCGAGTTTTGTTTGGAGTTGTAAGATATTAAACAAAGATTTTCAACACTCAAATCACTTGTCATTTGGGCACAATTTAATAAATTTATAGAGGTGTCAAGGACATCCTCACAACTACTTTGGGTGCAACACACATGGCATATTATATATACAATTAAACATAGGAAAGGATGAAAACCCTAGGAACAGTGCATTAGAATTAGTGTTGCATGAGAAAGAGGATTTGACACTTATTTCCCTAGACCCCTATAGGATACATCCTTTCTTCTTCTTCTTTATTTTCATTCTATTTGTAGGAAATTAAATAAATTACACATATGCATATGCATGGTCAATTGTTAATGGATGGTTATTTAAATGTATGGTTGATTTTAACCCCAAAATTCATAAATGAACTCAATAGTTTTGAAATAAATGGTAGTAAGTGTAGGATAAAGAAATTATAACACTTATATTATTTATTCCCCTTTTATACGGTATATCAAAAATGATAACTCTAACAAATGACATGGATATTTAAATTTTTGTATAACATTTTTTTATGTTAAAAAAATGTAATTATCTTAATCTACATTAGTGTTGTTTTTCTAAACAAAATGAAATAAATAAAATTTTACTTAATGTAATTTGGTCATTAATTAATTAAGGAAAGGTCCTATGTGTTAATTAAATATAGATATACCTTAATAGTGAAAATGAAATTGGTAGGTTATCTTGAGAAGAAACAATATTCTCTATTTATCTTGTAAATAATATGAAATATATGATAGATTTCTTGAACTATGAATAGTTAAGGTGATGCAAGTTGTTTGGTGAACGATTAATAAAAGGTTGTTTAATCGATGATTCTCTAAGGGCACCACTTATTGTAGAGGTGAAGAATCGTAAGACAAAATGACTTGATTAAATCAAATCAAATAGTGCCACTTTCACTTAGATTTATTTTATATGCACTTATGTTATTTTATGTTAATTAGTGTGAACGAATTTGCTTTAATGTGAGCTAAAAAGGGTGTGAAATTTTTTTTTCTATAAAGATAATTAATGTAACAATTGGTTATTTAATTTAGTGGCCTCTATTTGAGTTGAATTTGATTAATAGGTATTGTATTTATAGTTATTTTATCATCCAAATGCTTATTTTAGTCAAGGAAAACAACATCCTCAAGGATATCTCATCTTATCATCTAGGGTGTAATATCACATAGCCCTAGTTTTCTAAATCATTTGCATAGAAATGCCAGGGAGATGATATATTTTGGGATCTTATTAGTGGAAATCATAAAGATATTGGAGTTTTGTTTGGAGTTATCAAATATTAAGCTAATATTTCAAATACTCTACCCAACTATCATTTGGATACAATCTAGTGAGATGTTAGAGGCGTTGAGGATATCCTCATGACTACTCTGGGTGGAACACATGTGAAAACCATTGCAAACATGAGTTAACATAGGAAAGTATTAAAACATCCCTTGCACCTCTTTATGATATGTTTTCTCTTCTTCCTCTCACCTTTTCTCTTTTTTCCTACCACTGGTAGTAAATGAAATAGATTATGCATATGCATATATAGGGTCCATTGGTTTTTTAATCAAAATAGATATTTATATTAATTCAAAATCAATTGCACTATGCTAGTAGTGAAATACGTCCAGCTCAGTTCATAAGAATTCAACGAAACTAACAAAGAATTAAACAAATAACAATTCCTCTCCCATCAAACATATGAAAGGGAGAGATCCAACACTTTGACTATCTGTAACTATGTCTTATTTCTTCTTGAATACAATAATAAATTCTAACAATTTTTCTCATGAAAATATACAAAAATAGAACATAATCAGTTTTTATGTGGTAGCCTCCCGCCACTAAACATGGCAAGTTCCAATGTTCACCAGTTTCCTAGCATACTATTTGATTCTACCTCTTTTTCTTTACGCTCTCGACTTGTTTTTCTTCCTCTTGTTAATGGCCCATGAGGGATGCAAATATTTATTTTAAAATTTTGCAAAGGAAGGATAATCATAAATATTTTCTTGCCCAATGATTCCTCCTCATCCTTGTTTTCATCCTTTGACTCTTCTTGTGATTCTAGTTCTTTCTCTTAAGGAGTTGGAAATATTACCCCAAGTGGAGGCCCATCATCTATTTCCTCTTGGAGTTTTTCCATTATCTCACAAAGATGAGTATTGGGATTTCCCTATTATTTTTTATTAGAGTAAATTTTGGGTCTAAAAAGGGTCTCCTAAGAAAAATCCATGTTGATGAGTTGGAATTCAAAAACAAATCGAGTTTCAAGAAATTGGGTCAACAATAATTTTTGAATGGGATATACAAAATTCAAAAATACTGATGTGTCAAATTTTCATTTGGTATTATTTAACTACATAAAAATCTCACCTTGGTTAAGATCATGGTAATATCATTTTGAGATATCATTAATATTACTGAAATACTAAATATATATTATTTTATATTATCACTACAAGTCCTTAAAAAAAAAATCTCAGGTGGTTGGGAGGAATGATTGTCATCCTCCCTACCGAGGTTCAATTCCCATAGGTGACATGATGAACTTTGTTTTAATAGATTTGAACCTTGCTATTGAGTTTGAGTAGTCCCTTAATGACTAAAACATGCATATTCCTCATATTGAATATAAATATTTTCTCATGGGATATATACATATACATATACATATGCACACATAGACACACACACACAAATATATATATATATATATATATATATATATATATATATATATATATATATATATATATATATACATGTTCAATTCCACACAAACATGATGAGCTGTTGTAATGTGGATTGAACCCTTGTTATTGAGTTTGAGTAGTCCCTTAAGGAACAAAACATGCATATTCCTCATATGGAATATAAATATATTTCTCATGGGATACACGGACACACACACATATAGATATAGATATATATTAATGTTTAATTCCCATAAGTGACATGATGAGCTTTGTTGTAATGGATTTGAACCTTGTTATTAAGTTTGAGTGGTCCCTTAAGGACCAAAACATGCATATTCCTCATATAGAATATAAATATATTTCTCATGGGGTATATATATATATATATATATATATATATATATATATATATATATATATATATATATATATATATATATATATATATATATATATATATAGAGAGAGAGAGAGAGAGAGAGAGAGAGAGAGAGAAGAATATAAACCTTTACATTTCTCATTTTTAACCTTCATTTTGTAATTTTATATAATCCAACTTAATTAGCAACTATCTTCAATGAGATAATGAAAACTAACCTTAACTATATATCATCTCTAGCTCATTGTGACATGGCATATGCTTTTACCATTTTCATATTTTCCTCAAGAGGACCATTTTATACACCAAATTAAATATACTTATTGAATATAATCCTTTGAATTCTCTTATTTTTCTTCATTTCTCTCTTCAAAGATTTCATATATGTTATTGGAGGGATTGGACTTGTGGGCTATGAAACCCTTGACTATGGACTCTTTCACCTTCTAGGAGCAGGTTTTAAATTGTGTCTTACTCAATTTTCTTATGGTGTTGAGCCTAATTGAAAGGGGCTCGTGATTCTTGTTTACTTGGACATTTTTTTAAAATGACCATACTCATGGTAAATGTTTCACTTATATGGAATATTCTCTTAATCAAGTACTTGTTGGAGATGACTCAAACCCTCCATATTGATTTAAATCATTTTAGAAGATAGGATTTAGTAAGTTCACTTCCACACAAATTCCAGCGTAGGTATACATCCCCCATTTTATCTCTACATTGTCAATGAAGCCACTCATCTTGTCTCTAATAATTTTAAGAGTGGATTTAACCCAAAATATCATAATAAGATGCAAAATATTGACCCATACAAGGCAACAGAGATTTCAATTAAATGTAAAAATAAAATGTTCAATAGGGGAGAAAAATTTCCTTGAATCTCGTGAAATAAGAACCTGATATAAAAAAAGATTATCTCTCCTCTTTAATATGAAAAAATGAACAGAAAAGTCCCATGGTGAAACTCAATGAGTGATTTAAGTGGCATGAAATCATGTAAACTTAGAGATCCAAGTTTCAATCCCCTAAAATTAACCCTATCTATGGAGAGGAGGATAGGTTGTAGGCCCCATAGTTATAGTGGTAGCGACCAAAATCAACCCCATGTTACGCGAGTTCAAGACTGAAATAGTTGTCAATTCCTCTGGTTACAAAAAAAATGAACAGAAAAAATTGATTTCCATAATACATAAATTAAGGAGAATCCCATTTTTCTATGATGCATATCTCAATTACTTAGGGACTTAGCCATATGCCTATGAACTTCCAAATTAATGCTTGTACTTTCAACATTTTGGCTTGCTGCTTAACTTTTGGAGTCAAAATTTCCATATTGGGAATATCTATAGAAAATCCACTAAATTCTGATATGTTGATAAGAAAAATCTGAAAAACACTTTATTTTCTTACAGACACACAATTTCTCTACTCAATTTTTAGTGAAAATAGGAACATAAATAAAACATAGTCACATAATCCAAGACACAATTTTTTTTTAGTACAGAACCCAACTGGGAAAACTCTCTACATGATGAGAATTTTATTGATAGAAAAATTGAACAATTGATCTCTTACAATATTGATGGTATTTTCTACCCTCTACCAGAAAAACCCTTACAATATTGATGATCTCTACTACCCTATACTAATTTGTGCACAATATTCTCTTGCATACTCTTCCTCTCACAAGCTCCATGCACTAACTTGTGCTTCGTATCGCTTAGTCTCACCAAGTTCTCATTATCACAAAAAAAATGATTAAACTTGTTCCTGTATTCCTCCTTTTAAAGGAAATTTGAATGGTTAAAATTAGTGAGTTCTATCACTAGAAAATTTGGCAGAATTTCCGACGACCAATTCGTCGCTATTCCGACACATAGTCGTCGCAAGAGCGACAGTTCGAGGACGGGAAAACCGTGGTTTGTCGTGCCGTCGCAATTCCGACGCACTTAAAACGTGTCGCATTACCGACACCTTTTCCGTCGCTTCCAAACAGGTGTCGCTCTTCCGACGTTTGTATAGTGTCGCCATTCCAACGAAATGTGGTCCGACGTTTTGAACGTCGCTCTTCCGACGTTTGTAAAGTGTCGCCATTCCGACGAAATGTCGTCTGACGTTTTGAACGTCGCTCTTCCGACGTCTTTATACTGTCGCTCTTCCGACGTGTCTAAACTGTCGCAATTCCGACACCGTAAAAAAGTGTCACAAGACCGACGTATTGCAAAAGTGTCACAAGACTGACGCTTTCCACAAGCGTCGCAATACCGACGCCAGGAAGAACTATCGCAATACCGACGCCAGGAAGAACTGTCGCAAGATCGACGCATTGCAAAAGCGTCGTAATACCGACGGTTTCCAAATGCATCGCAATACCGACGCCAGGAAGAACTGTCGCAATATCGACGGACGTCACAAGACCGACGAAAATGGAAATCGTTCAAAACTTCAGAAGAGAGACGCTTACAAGACGTCGGTATACCGACGACAGTTTCAATTTTAAAAAAAAAAAATGAAACTTTAAAACAGGACAGTAAATCTCCAATATTTGTTATCACAATAAGAAATCAATGATCAGTGATCACATCAAATTTTCCTCGTAGCGTGACGGGTCTAATAAATTTTATTGTAAAGGTTGCTCGCCAGTGACAACTGCAGCATTGAAGGAAATGCATTAAAGAAAATTAATGAGGCTGCAAACTCCAAGCCAATTGGCAACAAGCCTGATAATTTTCCTTACCAACTTCCAAGTTGTGACTCGGGCTTCAGACTCCAGAGCTAAGAATTTTCTTTTCATCGTGTTGGAGAAGAGAACTGCAACCTGCAGCAAAAGAGAAATTCCTCAGTCTCACTGCTTAGGACTCAGAGTCATTCCTTGCTAACACGGTATGTGGAAATTTTGATAAGATAACTTTCTTTACCCTCGTTTTTACTAAATTTATTCTTTTGAAAAGGGCCTGGTTCCATTTAAGAAATTTTCAACTTTCGACTTCTAGAATTTGTACATATGATTTTTGGACTGAGGTTTTGTTATTAATGAGGAGATAGTGTCTTGGTTCTATTAGTATAAAATAATTGCCTCTTTTTTTCCTTCATGTTCAGGGTTTTTGATTTTATCAAACCCTATCTCTCTTTTAAGCATGCCTGCAAATTAATATATTCCAGGAATGTACACAATTCCAGGCTTCATGTACAACATATTGTATCAACTATATTTTAACAAGTGAGCTGCATGCCCATATAGTGTTACAGATTACAGGGCTTCATTTGGAGAATAAATGATAAGCCTGGCAGCACTAAATCCAAGTAATTCCCCTCATCCATTAAAAGACACCTCTAAATATAACTAGAAATTTCAAATAGTTAGTAAAGGAAAAGTACAAAGATATACCAGATATGTGTTGAGCCAAAAACCTGTGCATTCATAACAAAACTGGGATGAATAAAACTTAAAAACAATTATGGAATTTGACAAAAAATCGTCTTATGCATACAAAATTAAAGAAGCATTGGCATACTACTATGTTTACAAATTTAAGGACAGGCAGAGTGAGTCTCCGGGCAACACAGTTTCATGTGGAGACCCTAGATCCTTGTACCCACAATATCTAGTGACTTATAAAATGATTGCCAAAACAATGCCTTTGCTATGCATGTAAGAACACCACCTGTATAGTGAGGGAGATGTAATATTGTCTGAGAAGAAGATTTATACAGAGTGGTCCAAGATTGTGTATTTATGGAAGATACAACTGATTTTGGAATGAAACATGTATCCAAGATTTCAATGTGCAGCCTTATTTCAGAGCCCATTGATGATTTACTATGAAACCTAAACTTTCAAAACAAACACATTGAAATCACAGGATCTCCCTCACGAATATCATAAATATTAACTTTCTTTTGGGCACTAGCAGTAGATACCATAAGAGGCCCACATGGCTTGTACCACCAATGTTGATTCTCTGGCACAACATTTGCAAAGCCAAAATTTCTCCCCGAGACATCCCTCTCTACCAAAATTGGAGAGATGGTACTGGACGTTGAAGTGAAGGCCTCTGATTCAGTATGGAATGCCATAATTTCTTTATTATAAAAGTCCCATGAACAGAAACCTGAGTCCAATGTAAAACCTACATATGTTGCCACAACAAATTTACCAGAGCGACCATCTAAACCAGCTGCTCTGATCAACCAGAAATCACCCCACATGTTTGGGGTAAGCCCATATGGAGCTTTATGTTCAGCCTTCTCCTGGAGATTGGAAAAAAACAATACTGAGTATTACTCATACATCAATTTCCCTTTATGTTAAGGGAAAATTTAAAGAGTGCATAAATATTCTTGAAATCCCAATCATAGTTTCTAGAAAATTTCAACAGTCTTTGAAATGAACTACATCCTATTTAAACTACATCAAATATTTAGGCAAATCATTTTTTTAAATAGAAATTGGTGAATTTTATTTCAAATATAGAAATTTAAACCATGAGGATAATCTAACCCCTAGGCTTTTCCCTATTTCTAATAGAAAATCCCAAAATGTATAAATTATAACACCCATAAACCCCAAAATTAAGTACAATAATTAAAACCTCCACACCTCTGAATTTGCTATATCTTGAAAAGAGCAGCATCCATCATCATGGGAAAGAAAAACTGATTCTCCTTCTGATACAAACCAGCCTGCAGTAGATGTCTTATGGCCGAGTTGATTCAATCAATCACAGGAAACCACTTTAGTTTCTTCAATATTTCCAAAATGCTCTGGCTTGTTTTCCTGATCATCATCAAAGTCAATATTTTCATCACATTGAATTAGTTGGGGTTCATTATAATCAGGTCCAGTGCCTATTATAGAGCTCCAGACATCCAATCCAATATTGGAACTACCATACTCGTTCCCATTAGAGATTGTAAATCCTGCTTCTGGCTTTAATTCGGTAAGTTCAAGAGCACTAGAATTGGATTCAATTGATTTATACTTGGTATAGTTGTCCTCTAATTTGTATTCTGATACAACACTATACTTGTGCTTCAACGCAGACAGAAATTCTGTAGCAATGGGATCTTCATCTATGGGGCTTATGGATCTGCCCTCAAAAACATCCCGAATATCTGATTCATTTTAATTCAACTGATCATGCAAATCCACCCTTGTCTTCAGCACAGCAAGCTGAACTGAAGGCCAGTTTTTCAGCAATTTATGGTGGGGGTAAAGCCTGTCTTCCAGATCTTGACTATTTAAGTGTTTAATTGGTTTTTTTCAGAGACCTGACCATAGAATCAAATGAATCCTGCGAATCCTGTGAAATAATAAACAATAGTAAGGCCATTATTTATTGGTTTGAAATAATAAACAACATGCAACAAACCCACATAATTAGTAAATTATTTAAAGACAATAATTAAGTTATAACATACCAGCTCATACTCGAACATAACATCTGTATCAATATTCTTCTTCTGTATCTTCTTGATCTTCATCCAACTGATCGACATCTATATCAACATCTGATTCAGAAACGGTGTTGAAATGATCGACCATGTCATCATCATCATCAATTATGTCATTTTCAATAATATCCTCATCGACATCATCATCAATAATTGTTGCCTCATCTCCTATGCCTGGTTAATATTCTAAGATATCTTCTTCGTCTGTCAATGCATCTTCCTGCTCATCTGCCACTGCATCATCTTCTTCTTGATCAATATGATCTTCTTCCTCTACAGTATACTCTACTGGCCTTCCTCTTGGATCATATCTAATAGCAAATGACCATTCGTTCTCACCTGGAACCTCTGAGTAAAAGACTTGTTCGCATTGGCTTGGAAAAACATAGCGATCTTTTCCTGCTTCAAACTACGATGTTTTAACCATTGGAAATCCATTGTCATGTTGAATAAGTGTTCTATCATCATCACATACATTCATTCTTAGCCTATACCATTTGACGTCGAATAAAACTATTTTGAAGGAATTAAAGTCACACTCAACTATATCATCTGAGAACCCATAATATCTATTTTCAGATTCTCGAGGATGTCTGTCACTCCTGGAGGAAACATTAGTGACCTGAAATACTGTAGTTATCCCACTATCAGAATTTTTCCTGTTATCATCCAACTGTTTAACGCAAAATTGACGACCATTGCACCACATAGCCTTGTGGTGTTTCAACTGCAATATGCCAAACATGAAAAAGATGCATTCTCAATTAATAATTAAACATATAATTTACACAGCATGAAAATTAACTGAAAAATAAAACTTCCTGTCACATTATAAATATAGTATAAAATAAGTAATGAATAAAATAGGTGAATTAATTGCTTACCTTTCTATATTTCAAACCATATGGTAAATCGATTTCCCTGTCCGTAACGTTCCCATCTCCACTATGATACGCTTCTCTAATCAATTCATACAGTATTTGCCATGATAACCTACCGTCGTTACGTGCTTTACATGTTTCAATCCATTCACTCATCCACTCAGTATTGTTTGCAATGCATAAAAGTAGTGCCTCATAATCTTGAGCACCTGAATAAAAAAACAATAATTCACCAGTATTAATAAATATTACTTATAACCATGGTAAATTATATTAATTAATAAACTATGAAATAATAAGACCTAAATTAATATAATGATCATATACATGATGTAAAAAAATGAAACATTATATGTATTATACATAATAAATCTTTTACCTCTCACTTTCTTCATTCTACCCTTTCCCAACAGGTGCTCCACTTCAAATTTTTTGATGGAGTTCACGTCCCAAATGAAATCCACCGCCTTCATGGCTGGCGCAGCTAATTTAGGAAGATAATGACTAATATACACCATGGATTGATATACCACATATCCCTCCACCATAGAACCCTCAAGTCGTGCTCTTTGTTTAACCAAAGCCTTCAAGGATTTCAGGTGCCTCTCGACCATCCACATTGACCTTGTGTGTATTGGTCCACACATTTCAATCTCCTCAACTTGGTGTATCAAGTAGTGTTCTTGTGCATTGAAAAATGTTGGAGGTAGATACTTTTGCATTTCACACATTAGCCGAGGAATTTCTCTCTTCCAATACTTTATTTCATCTTGATCGATTTCTTTCAATGAAAACCATCTGCAAATCATTACAGAAGGTTATTTCAATGAAACATAATACATATTTCATTATCATTAAATTAATACATCATTTCATCAAGTACGAAAAGAAATTGTAGCAATTCGATTTTGCATATAAATCAAAACTACTTACCTCATGTATTTACTAAGACCATATATAACTTGTTTGACATTGTTGTCGAAGTCGTTTGGGAGAGATACAGGTAGAACATACTATAACAATAAAAAATGAATCGTTATTGGTTTCCAAATTAAACAGAAAAAAGGAAAATTTAAAATATGTATTCAAACAATAACATACAAAAACGTATACCAAAAAAATTACCTTAACAAAGGTATGCCAATCATGTGTTTTCACCCCACTTAAGTCACCTTTTTTCGTTAAGATATTATTTATGTTTGAAGAAAAACCTGTTGGAAATTTAATTCTTCTAACGACCTATTTTACATCATTGCTTTTTTGTTCTGTTAATAACCATGGAATATTATTATAATTTCGACCTCCATTGTTATTTGATCCGCCGATTACACTTTTCATTGCATCATTCGATTTCTCAATGTCAACACAAATTTTGTCAAATTTATCTCTATCATGTGCACCATCTATGGTTCGCCATAACATTTCTATCACATTCTCCCTGACATGCATTGTATAAAACAAATGAGCTATTTTTAGGTCCTCATAGTAGGCAACCTCGTGAATTGAGAAGGATAACATTTCATTCCAGGTGGAAGTACAATATTAGTACCTTCACGATGACGATGACCTTGATATCAAAGAATAAAATAAATCAGAACAATATTAATTATAAAATACAATAAAATAAATTCATTAGTTAAAACAAAAATTCCAAACATTACATAAACAAATAATATATATATATATATATATATATATATATATACACACACAAATTACGTACCAGTTGCTCGACGATTATTAATTCTGTTATATTCCAACATCCACAACTGAGGTGTCATTCTTCGTGGTTTTAATCTAGTTTCTTCTTTATCATTGAAAAGATGTTTTTCAGTAGTACGATACTTATGGTTCCTAGGGAGGAAGTGCCTAAACTCATCAAACACCATCTTTCTTAAGTCTGGCGAATGATGATACTTCATCTTAGGGCCACAAACTCGACATGCAAATCTACCCTTTGTTTGAAGACCTGCAATAGATGGATCAATAACAATTAATATACTATGAGATCATTTTTAAAACATGCAATATGGTATATCTAATTTAGATAATTATGTATCATATTAAAGTGCAATGAAATATTACATACCACAAACATGTGTTAGTCCCTGGGCATCATCAATTTTCCATACAAGCATTCCACAACATTGAAATCTCTTCTGCTTGATTGGTTTAGTGATGTCATACATAGTGATGCCATGCCATAACTGTATTAGCTCATCGATAAGAGGCTCAATATATACATTCATATCTTTGACTTGGTACTTACCTAATTGTTCAAAATTACGATACATAATAATTACTCCCATGATATATGTATATATAAGTAAGTAAATAAATAAAATATATATTTATTCAAACAACGAGAGAAATGAAAATGTTACATTCAAAGAAATAATGTATCAAATACCTGGAATAATCATAGTCAACATTATGTGCTCCCTCTTTATCGACATCCAAGGAGGAATGTTATTGTTGATAACGAAAATAGGCCACACTGAGTAAGTAGATCTAAGCTCTCCGAATGGATTAACACCATCGGCTGCCAATGAAAGCCTGACATTACAAGGTTCATTTTTAAAATCTACATATTTTTCCTCGATTTCTCTAAATGCAGAACCATCTGCAGGCATTCGAAGAACACCATCTCCACTTCTATTCTTTGAATGGTAATCCATAAACTGTGCTATGATGTTATGCCTGAACATTCGCTACAAACGTGGAATTATGGGAATATGAGGAAGAGCCTTTTGAGGCACCTTTTTGGTTAGTTGATCTGTTCGATATCTACTGGTACCACATTTTGGACATTTTGGTTTCAACGCATGTTCTCTGTAATATATAATATGATCTTTAGGACATGCATCTATAGTGTTATATTCCATTCCAAAGTGTTTCATAATAGCACGTAGATCTCGATATGTTCGAGGTAAAGCATTTGGCGATGGTAACAAATATTCACCCAACAATCTACAACATAAACAAAAAGTAGTGTCTTGTAAAGATTATTAATCATATATATATATATATATATATATATATATATATATCATAGTTATTAAAACTGGAACCGGTGACCGAACCAGTGGAGCTAATGAACCGGTCTAACTGGTAGCGGTCAGATCTCAATGAACCGGTTTTAAAAAAAATACATTAAATAATTATTTTTTAATAATAAAAAAAAACTATTTTTAAGTTTTGCAACCATGATTCCAAGCCAATAGAGACAAAATATGAAAAGTTTGCTCATTTATATACCATGAAAAGGTGAATATATCAAAATGGCACCAAATGCAATACATATCATCGAAAAATACATAAGCAAACTTGTTGAAGTAATGTATCAGGTTTCTCTTATATTATTCATTGTGTTTTATTACTGAGTTAATATTATAATATACAATCTGTCCCTGCTCATATATGTTTTCAATTCATTGTATCAGCCTTAAAGACAATTCTGGGTTCAGTATATATATATATCAGACCAGCATTTTGAAGATCTTGTATTCTTCATTATCTATGTTTGCTTGGCAATAAATTTCTAGAAAAACATCTAGAACACTTAGAGGTACTGAATTGGTTTATGAAACCCACTATTAGTGCTATTTGTAACAAGTTGAGAGAGAATTACAACTTCAACAGTCTGCTCACAATGTGTTTGACGAAATTTATCACTGAAAAGATTCATTAAAACCCAAAAAACTCAGTAGCCAGTTTAGTGCATTTCCAAGCGGGAATTTTCTAGTGGTCAATTTATTATTGCCAGTCACATTTTCATTAGGTTGTATGTTGTTGTCCCTTGAGTGGCGTCAGACCATTTGCATCAGTCTTGATGCCATGATCAAATTGCTTGTATGCTGTGTGAAAGGTTTTGTATTTATGCTGTTGCTATGTGTGAGCAGAGAGAGAGGGTCTGACAGTTCCTAGCTGAGTGTGAAATAAGGTTGCTGCTGATTGTTTTGAGAACAGAAATTGTCATCAAGTACACTTGATGAGTTGCATGCTTCCAGGGATTTTATGCTAGCCAGCCTTGTATTTATCAGTCATCATGTGTATTGTTGCTGCTATAAGGTGTTGAGTATGAGTTATTAGACAAGTTTGTTGCTAGTATAATAGAGGAATTTGCAGCTCATGGAGGAGACACTGAGGAATTTGCAACTCATGGAGGAGCACCTAACTGGCCGGTTAAGTATAGAACCGGCCGGTTAAGTCCGGTTAACGGGCCAAAACAGGTGGGTTTCAAGGCCAGTTCCAATAACTATGATATATATATATAAGTTATTATTTTACACATTTATTACAACTAAAAAAAGGGAAAATAATCAACATTTACATATATGTGATCATATATACATATTTCATACCTTAGGAGTTGTGTCATACATCTGTTCGACAAATTATTCATAACCTTGAAGTTCACCAGCAACAATGTAGCAGTGAGAAGAGTTGCATTTGAGTGTTCAAAAAGTCGTTCACTTGACCTTTCAATCAGAGGTACATCATAAATACCGTCACTGCTATCTCCACCATCATCATCTGACTCACCATACAAGTCTTGGAGAATTTGATTTGTCCCATCATTAATGTGAACTGTCTCATTACTGTCATCATGATCTACCTCCATGGGATCATTAAAATTACCTTCATCATTCACTTCATGTTCTTCACCTTGTACAACATCATTTCCAATACTAATATTTGCTGCAATATTCTCTTGTACTGGTGCAACATCATCTAATCTACTACTATTTAGCCGTGGAAGTTGGTTGATCATCTGCAAAAAGTTGGGGGGCAACTGTGCCTTTATGAAAATTTCAAACATTAATAATTAAACATTAGTGCGCATATAAAAAATATTAAAATAATATAAAATTTTACGATATAATCAAAATGAAGATAGATAACTAATTACCACGGGACGATAGTCATTCGATCCACCATCAATGTGCCCATATTTCCTACAATGCAATGTTGCTGTTGATATTAAAACTCTAACATTATTTCTCATACAACATTTTTTACAAGGGCAATAAACTCTGCCATCACCCCTTTCACCCTTTTGAATTTTTTTTCCAGCTCCAATGTATTCTTCCATTGATGCAAACTATCCTATAAAGAAAACAATAAATCTCTCTCAATGGTGTAGAAAACCCAAGACTTGTTGAACTCAATGGGAGCTCAATATATAAGCAAAAAAAAAAAAAAAGTGGGCATTTTACAAATTGTGAGCTTTTTACAAAATGTGGGCATTTTACAAAATTGTGGGCTTTTTGCAAATTGTCGGCTTTTTACAATTTGTGGGCTTTTTACAAAATTGTGGGCTTTTTACAAATTTTTTATATTTTTAATAAAATGTGGGCTTTTTACAAAATTGTGGGCTTTTTACAAATTGTGGGCTTTTTACAAAATTGTGAGCATTTTACAAAATTGTGGGCTTTTTAAAAATTGTGGGATTTTTTTATTCTTAATGCATTTTCTATAGAATACTAAACAGATTTGTCCAAAATTTGAGATGCAAACTGTAGTCTCTAATACGTTTGGAAAATTGGAGGTTTATAAAAGATAAACTGCGAACAGAATTGTACCACTATGATAAGAAGTTGTCAGAAGCATTCCTTCTGCTTCACAAACGTGGAACTACCTTAAGAATGCTTATGGTTGATATAAATATTAGAGCATGGCATTTAAATGTAGTAGTTATGCTAAAATACTGAATAATAGCTTGAGAGTGCTCTTCAGATACTGTACGAATGCACCAAATTAAAGTTGTACCATTACTAAAGATAAATGGCCAAAAATAGTCAATTTTGATATCGTGAAGTTATGTCTTTCTCGGTAGAAAACTGGGGATAAGATGGAAAATATGAGAGAACTAAGTTCCAAGGACTAAAAAACCAAGGCCAACATAGTTCTGCCTTGAATCAGAGACAAAACAAAGCTGCCCAAAAAAGTGTTTGAGAACACCCATTGAAGCTCCTATATATAGCAGAGTCAACATTTTCCTATTGAACAAGTTTGTATAGTCAAAGCCACAACAAGATCAAATAGCCACGATCCTAAATAAGAACTAGAGCCAAAGCTAAGATAGATCCACATTTAGCAGAACAAGACAGCCATAGCAAAGGATTTGACCATGGAACCAGATCATGAGAGATAGCAAGATTCTTGCTTCCACTGTGGAAATGTAGAAACTGTACAAGGGCTTTGCTTCCAGCAGATTTCATTGTGACAGTAATTGCTATGGTGTTGTAAGCGCTCATTAGTAGAATCTTAAAGCCATTCTGAAATTCTTTTAACCTGGAGAGGGTTTTCTGTGGTTATAAATCCTCATGTTCAAATTCGATTGTGGATTGGTTGTGTTTGATATTATGTTTTTACTGTCCGCAGTTGAATTTTCACACAGAAAGTTATCAGTCTAAAGTGGAGCAATTTTGTGATGTTTCTTTTGCTTCCTATTGTGAAGTATTTCTCTCAAAACTCTACTCATTGTAACAAAGGTCTTGGGCATAGAATAGGGGACTTGGGTTTTTTGGAATCAAACTTCAGGTCAAGATGCTCATCTGAAGAATGGCACAGTGAGCCTTAGCATGGAGTTGGGAGTACCAATTTGAAGTGCAGGTATGGCATTGTACAATAGACCAGTTAGATTTCTGGACTCTAATACAAAAGTTTCTTCTTCTTTCAAAACGTGTTTCTCCTTTTCTGTAACCAATGTGGGTCCTGTTCTTGTTTCAATTGGGGATGGATGAGCATTTGTTATTGCTCCAGATGATCACACTCTGGGTAGCCCTGGAGGCTATTTAGGGGTGATGAGTCCAATAGGTCTCAATGAACTGTTGCCCTCGCTGGGGAATACTATTGCAGTGGAATTTGATACTATTTTGGATGTTGAATTCCACGACCCTAATGGAAACCAGTACCTTCAGCTCCAGTACCTGTTCACAAAAGAGGGTGCCATAGTCATTCATGCGTGCAGAGAGGGTGAATTGCAGGCATTGCAACAGGAGGTGTTGTTGTTGTTGCATTGGCCACTAGATTGTTTGTTTGGTTCTGTTACAAGCGCAGAGTATTGAAAAGGACAGACAAATTTAGTTCAGATATTGTGAAATTGCCTCGGAAATTCACCTACAAAGAGCTCAGCAATGCTACGAAAGACTTTTTTTTAATGTGATTGATAATCGATAATTGCAAGCAAGGGTAATCCCCTTGTGAAACCCAAATTTCTGAGCATTTTCTAAAACCTGATGACGGAGTCATTGTAATGAACAAGCGCCTAGGTCCATATTACGTCCAAATCTACCAAGCACCAAGATCTATAAAAAAAAATCCACAGTATCTGTGAACTAAGAAGAAGAGGCAGAAAATGTATTCTGCTTACCTGTTCGAATAGTGGTTGGGGTTTACCACGGAAAAAAATTGACAAAGCCCATGTAGCATTTCTTATCATTGAAATTCTGGCAGTATCATTCAATTGGGCAAGCACCTGCCTCGGAGCTCCATGACTAAGGGCAAGATCCCTAAATGATGCAGAGTCTCCAAAAATATTTCCCAAATCCCAAACAGCCTTACACGAACACCAGTTGAACTCAAAGTTGGGTAGTAGTTTTTTAAATCAAATTCCAAAATTACAGACGTATAAAGATAGTTGGGAAGAATAATTTTATGCCTCTAAAATGAACGTGCTACCTGTTCTCAAACATTATCATTCCCAGAGGTAAGAAGTTCCACAAATATAGGCAGTGCCCCGTAATCAATCACAACCTTTTTATTCTCAAAGGCTCCAAAAAAACCCAAATAGGGTCAAACCTACTACAGGAGGAAGGGCCTGCAGTAAGAACTTACCATTTTGCAAGAACTGAGGGTGAATGCTGTTCTGCAAGAGCTGAGGGTGAATGTTGTTCTGCAAGAGCTGAGGGCGAATGCTGAGGGGGAATGTTGTTTTGCAAGAGCTGAGGGCGAATGCGCGCGTGATATCAGACGTTAATGTAGTTTTTAAAAAAATAATTTTTATGTAGCGCGCATTTGAATTTTAGCATTTCAAATCATTTTTCTTTACATTTGATTTTTGCATTTCTAATACAAGTGACAAACAAATTTCTACAAGAGGTTGAAATTTTTACTAGAATAGCCATGAAAGACTAATTAAAATGGCTTAAAATGCAAGTGGAACTTCAAAATAAATGTAATTGAAGGTTCTCTCCACTAAATTTTGCAAAAGTGCTTACATTATTTAAGTTATCTAGGATATTTTTTTGTATTACACAATCAAAATTAAATAATGAAATAGTTGGGTAGTCTTATTGTTTCAAATTAGGACACAATTTTCAAATGGTGATGAAGTTTCATGTGATGATTAATTGACAATATTCTCCTTCCTATCCTTGAAAAACTATACAAGGTTCCCTGTTGCCACATGAAACCCTAACTCATGTAGCAACATAGGACCAGTCCTCCATTTTGCCCGTCATAAGGCATTTTGCACATATTTGACGACTAGAATTTGCGGATTCCCATTTTCCATGAGGTGCTAGGAAGGATAGAAGACTTAATTTTGACGTTTGAAATTTTTTCAAAAACATTCTTATGCCCTTTAATTTCCACTTACCAATAATTTTGCAACACTAGTCCTCTTTGCAATTGCAAGGTTGTACTCAAAAAGTAAGGAAAGTTACTTTTTTGGCTCACTGAATGATCCAGGTGGATACTGGTGGCCACCCGCCTATTCCACTTGGGGCCCCACCATTGTCTCTTTCAGTTTTTCAGTTTCGGCACAACTTACTATTTTTAGCAGTTTTTCGGGTCCTGAACTTCCGGAGCCGTTTTGAGGCCCTAAACGACGTTTTTTGGGCATCACGCCTCCAACGAATATCATTCTATATCATTTTGTTCTGAAATGATATTTGTGGCGAAAGTTGTAGTCCTCGGATAGATCTTTCTAATGATGTATCATGTGCGTCAAACGGAGATAGTATGCCAAAGTTACGTCCCTGGGAAGTTGAAACACCAATTTACCCAAACGGGGCCCATAGTTTTGGCGCTTCATCTCCTAGGGTTAGGTTTTTGGGATGTTTAGGGTTCTCCATTGTTTTTCAATAATAAATAGGCCCTCGAGCCTCATTGTAACTCAGTTCAGAGGCCTGTAGCCGCCACATCTCTTCTCAGAGATAGCTACCAGTGCCCTAGCTAGTTTTATTTCCATTCTGTCTGTAAGCAAATTTCAGTTCTTTGATATTAATAAATGAAGTGTTATTTCCGCTGCATCTCTGTATTTATGGTTATGTGTTTATTCTGTTGCGTTCCTGCATAAATCCGGATCAGTGGTATCAGAGCGGTCTGCTTTTTCTCGATCCTTCTTTGCATGTCCCCAACGAGGTCGGGGTATAAGGAGCTAGGGCTTGATCTGGTGGAACCTTTGCAAGATCAGCCTCGCAAACCTCGACGGCCGCCCATGGGGGACGAAAAGAAAGATGAGGGAGCAGGAGATCCTATCAAAATATTGCTCGAGGAGGCCCTCAAAAAACAAAGGAACACGATGATGGATAACTTTGCTCAGATCCTTCAACGGCTGCCCACCAGCGACGCATCTGCATCCAGCAGCCACTTTGGAGGTGCGACTCCTTTTAAGGTACAAGTAAATTTTGACATTCCCATATTTGAGGGTCAAATAGACGCAGATGCCGTAGATAGATGGTTGAATCTATTAGAAGGATATTTCTCTGTTCATGACTTTTCAGACCGGGAGAAGATTATTTTTGCACTCCTCAAAGCTACCCCCATGTTAAGGACTGGTGGGAAACCTACTGTGAGAACAAGGACCAGACAAAACCCTCTCTGTTCTCGGCCGTACCAACTTGGAATTCTTTCCGAGACACCGTCAAGGAACAGTACTATCCCGTGGGGAGCTATGAGGACAAGTACATACAATGGACCACGTTGCGACAACAAAGGGATCAAGATGTGCATGAGCTGACGAATCTGTTCCATACCTTGCACACCAAGTTGGGTATCAAAGATTCAGAGAAACATCTGGTGCTAAAGTATCGCAGTTGTCTGCATAGATACATTCAGGAGGTAATGGAGTTCCTCGACATCTCCTCGCTTGGTACGACATACCGGTATGCTGCCAAGATTGAGCAGAAATTCAAACAGAAGAAGCGAGACTTTGGATCTGCGAATCAAAAGCAAGGGAAAGGTGCTCCCAAACCATAGAACATAGGATAGAGACAAGGCACGGTGACTCAAGACAACCTGTCGAAGCCACAAGCAAAGAACAACACCGCAAAGCCAAAGAAGGACACGAGAAAGTGGTGTGAGTTCCATAAGAGCTCCACTTGCAACACAAGTGAGTGTCGGGCCAAGCAGTCACTAGTGGCCAAGATGCGGGCTTCTGAGTCAGATGCATGCTCTGACTCTGAATCAAAACTTGATAAGGGGAATGACAAAGGAAAACATATTATTGATGTGGAGCCCAATGCCACTGTTGCCACTACAAAGATCCACAAGGAGGAACATCTCTTCCATTCCCAGATGTGGGTAAAGGGCTCCTCGGTACAGTTCATTGTCGACAATGGGAGCCAAAAGAACCTCATTTCGGCAAATGCCGTGAAGCGGTTGGGCTTGCCGACCAAAACTCACCCACATCCATACACCATCGGGTGGCTTCACCAAGGACAAGATCTCCGCGTCAGCCAGCAGTGCCGCCTTCCCTATAGCATCAAGCCCTTCACGGATGAGGTATTATGCGACGTTGTTCCTATTGATGTTTCTGATGTATTATTAGGACAACCATACTTGTGGAAGCGTCATGCGGTGTATGAGTCTTGGCCTTGTGCTGTTATTGTTACTTTGGGAAATAAGTTGTACAGGATACCAGAGGTACCACCTCCTACTACTATCTCTTTGATTACTGCAAAACAATGCAGTAAGCTCATTTCCCAAACCAGGAAATTCATTTTCCTGATGATCCGCCCCCAGGGCAAGAAGAAGACTATGGCCACGACCTCCAGACAAGGCTCCTCTGCACGACAACAACAAATGGATAAGGTTGTGGAGGACTACGGGGACATTTTCACCTCACCCACAGGGGTTCCTCTACACTGTAAGGTCAAGCACCCGATTGATCTGACCCCAGGTGCGCCGCTACCCAACGGACTGATCTATCGACGCTCTTTTCTGGAGAACGATAAAATCAAGAGGCGGATTCAGGAGCTGCTGCAGAAGGGTCACATCCGACCAAGTTCATCGCCCTGTGGGAGCCCAATAATTTATTATTGCGAAATCATAGTTCTAAATTATCTCTTATTCATTGAGCAATGTAATCTATTAATTGTAAGCAGATTCATTAAAAAAATTCAAATTGATTTTAGCATGAATGATGAAAATTTATATATTAATTGGTTTTTAAGAGTATTTGTATTATGTAGGAGCACTGGAAAGAAAAATCAGGACTTCATTTTCTGTTTTCCTTATTTTATTGGGCTGAACTAGAGAAAATTGAATATGAATAGTGAGTTAATTGTAAGATCAATGGGCCAAGTTCCATACATCAACATTGACCACAGTGGGGAAGTATAAAAGCATGGATATTCATGCAAGTATAGTTATTCATGTAAGATCAAAGTTAACTCTTAGCTTCACTAAAGAAATAGAAGGCAAAGATCTACCATCAATTGAAACTCACGTGAAAAAGTAGATGAAAAATGTACAATCATCCAATGGAGAGGTAATCTATAATTATCCAGTAAGACTCTTGGCTATGCCTTGAGACTAAACTAATTCTCAACATTTTTGAATAATCATCCATTGGAATTTAGTAGGAAAACCATAGTAAATCATTGTCCAATGGCCATGCAAAAATATATAAAAAATAATATTTGTTGGTTGTTTTTCAATAGGTGGACCATGATGGGACCATTGAGAAGGTGGGGGTGTTTTTTTAATCATGGAAGTGAGGTTTAGTAGATTTATAGTCAAGTTACCTTTCTTAGTCCGATTATGCAATTTTTATAAGACAGATTATGCAATATTAATAATAAACATAAATTTATTGCAATTTAGGGAAAGCTTGTTCATGTTTTTTTCTTTATATTGGAAGGTTACTTGATTTTTGAAGTAATTTTTAGTAGATCATAGCATATATTGAGGAAATATTAGTTTGACAAGAATCAGTTATTTCTCTTGAAACTTTAGGTATTAAAATTCCATGACACAGATATATCACACCCCAAAATCCAAAGAAAATGGAAGAGCGTTCAATTTTTTTAATCAAACTTTTATTGGTGAAGGGTTAATTTATTAGGAGAACATCATTAATGAAGTGCAAAATTTTAAATGTAACGTTTATTGACTAGAAAAATAATGACCAAAACGTCAAAAAAAATTGTGTGACGGGTAAAGAGAAATCCAAATTCCAACCCTGCCTGCCACTTGTTGGTGAGTGGAGGTTATTCACTTTTCATTTACAACTTACCAGGTTACTCATGTTACCAATATTTTCACATGGCTCATTTTTAGGTGACTAATTATTGTACTTCTTCTTTATAAAGAACAATTGGTAGATAATTGTATATATTATTTGAAATCTATAACAAATCCAGGCAACAAAATTACAACAAATAGAAAATTATGCAAAAAATTCACCAGGGCACTACTAATGTGTGGATACCCTATCATTTCTTAGATCCTCATAACTTACCAACACCTATTATATTGGTATACACATAATATGGCATTTACCTGAAGTATTTCATATGTATCTAGAAGTAAATAAGTTGTATGACAATTGTTATGGCATATATAAGATGTGTATTATAGTTTATATTTCAATTTTTCTTAAGTAGCATGCATGTGCGGTCCATATAGTGACTAAAATTACCAAATATATTTCAGTGAAGATGTGAATATGATCTCTCATTAGTTCCTAATTACTTAAAGCATCATTAATTAGCTTTCCAAATGAATAAAATATGTTAACAAATTAGTAAAAACTAGGAAAACAAATCATGCTTTAAAAAAATATGGCACAATGAGTCACACTCTGAGACTTATTTAATTACTCATCAAGTGTTGCTACAACATATATATGATCACCATTACCATAGAAATGGGACATGTGACCATCATTTTGGTTTTGCCAATGACATTCCACATCATGAGCATTGTTTAGGGTTGATTGTGTTGATTTTTTTTTAAACAAATCATTTATACATTTTATGGAAATTATAGACACAATTTATAATCACATTACAAGATCATGATGTATGGATATTCCTTATCATTTCTTAGATACTCACAACTTACCAACACCTAATATATTGATATACACATCATATAGAATTTACCCCTAGAATGCCACATGTATCCTAAAACAAATTAGTTGTATGGCAATTGTTATGGTGCATATATGGTGTGTATTACAGTTTATCTTATAATTATGTTGAAGTAGCATACAAAAATTTACATAGTGATATGAGAACCACTCTCTAGAGTATACATCGATTCTGTACACATGGCTTTTCAGTTGCTTTTTAAGATATATCATTGTTGATGCTCACATGATTATATAATGAACCATTAAGTTGAACTATGAAATTATTCCTCACAACACACACACACACATATTGATGAATTAATAATTTTTCTCATATAATTTTTTTAATCTATTTTGAAAAAAAAAAAAAAATTATATATAATTATTTCTAAGAAGAACAAGAGAGAGCTCCTTACCATATCTTCGTAAAACATATAATAGCGACATTTGGAGGAAATTGCGACGTTTGGAGGCAGTCGTCTAGCGATGCTTTGGGGCATAGTGTCGCAATTGCGACGTCTTCCTCCAAACGTCTCAATTGCGACACTTTTTCTAAGTGTCGGTATTGCGACACTTTTCTCTAAATGTCGGTATAGCAACGGTTTCCCAAGATCAATGGCCCAAAGTGAACCCGATAACTTACCTTTTCCCCACACCTTTACTTTTGATCGTGGCCATTCACTCATTGAATCCAGATCCGATGACACTAATACATTTTCGCGCTCATAAAGTAATCATTTGATGTTTTGGAAAATCTGCGCGAAATGGGTGGTTTTTCCAAACCACCCGCGCTTACATGTCGCCACCACGTTGTATCGCGTTCGAAAAGCTAGTTTCCGCTTACCACCATTTACCCTCGCGAATACCACTGGCGGTATTCCCTAAACCTCACCCGTTTAACCCAAGTTTAATGTCATTTAACTATGGTTATACCATCGTTTAATACATTAAAATTATATTTTTCATTCAAATTTTCACCTTTTCGCTTTAAACCTGTAAAAACATTGCACAACCGTTTTTCCTCAAAATCACACCGTTTGAACCGTGAGAAACTTTGCAGAGCCATTTTCAACCTACCAGTACCATTTTTCGACGCCCATTGCCTTGAATTTCCATTACAAAGTACTACATTGTCCTCTGCGAAGCCATTTTCAAAAAATTGAAGACTGAGCACCTCTGCAACGTCTTCAACCGAATTCCGCTGGTTCTCCAGGTACTTTTCTTCGAAGTTGCCCTCTGAGATTTCAAAATTCCTGTCGATTTCAAATAATTACCAAATTTACTGCAAAAAAGTGTCCATTTTTCAGGGGAAACTTTGTCAAAATTTCCCTGGAATCCCTAATTTCCCTTTCTCGCAGTTTTTTCCATACCCTGGTTCGTTTTGTTGTTGAAATCGATTTTAAATACACGTTCTGAGCTTTAAATTCCTTGCATTTCCTAAAAACCCTGCTCAAAAACCCCATTTTCAGTAGAAATTCGCCAAGAAACCCCTGTTTCTCGTAAAGGAACTTAGCAAACTGTTTAAGCTTGCTTCGTTCATTATTAAAACTGACCAAGAAGCAGGTAACCCCCAAGAATGGAGGCCCAAAATCTCAAAATAAGTCTTCTCCAAAGATTCCTCAGCCTATGTCCTTCAAAATCGACAAACCAACACCTGTACTCACGACTGATTCTATAGAAGTGGTCAGACCAGTCCAGCCTCCAGTCATTTCTCCAGAGAATAGCCCTTTAGTTTATCTGGACTATAGAATACTAGACCCTAATGTAGAATTTAACCTGCTTGATGTCTATAATTGGTGCTATGGCAAATCAGTGGAAAAGAGTGACAAAGATATTCCAATTTGGGAATCCAATCTGCCTAGATATATTGTCCCTCTCATTCATTCTGTTCCTGACTTTATCAGATTATGCCAAGCCTATTATATGCCAGAACAAAGATGTATTGTAAACAAAGAAAAAGATATCTTGTTTTACATCACTGAAGAGTCGATAAATTCCATGCTGCAAATGAATCATGACCCCAATTCTGCTTCCCTATCAATAGAATATTTAACCCAACTATATCTTGACTTGGATTTCAATACTAGATTCAAAATATACCAGACTTTTTGTCCAAATCAAGTTGATATTCCTAAGTTAAATCCTCCTTTAGACACCGTTGATTTCCCAGATGAAACTAGACAGATTGTCTCAATGCTCTCCTTCATACTAGGATACGCCAGTGATGAATTCACTGATGTGGCTATCCTAGGTTTTCTGTCAACTCTAAGCCCTGGTCAATCACCATCCATTCAATTCAATTTTGCTAGATTTATTTTTGAAAGTATGCATTATGAGTTATTCAGATTATCAGAAGAAGGAGTTTTCAGATACTCCTCTTATCTACTCCACCTCTTCCTATATTATCAAACAGATAAGTTTCCAATTGAATGTGAGAAAGTGGATGCAGAAAGAAAAGTTCTATCAGTAGTATTTTGGTCATCTATTCTAAGGAAATGGAACAGAAAGTATAGTTTTACATATTTCAATGACTCATTTATAGCCCCTGCTATGTATCTCTTGGAAAAAGAGGAGATCCCTAGGATCAATGATGAGACAAGAAGAATTCTGCAGTTATCAGAGAGCTACAAAACTGGAGATTGGTATTTATATAAAAATCATATAGAAATCAGAGTGTATGGCTCATCCCTGGCCCCATATAAGTTACCCATATTTGTTACTACAAGAATATTTGCTTTAGAATATCTGAGACAACTATTGAATGTAGATGAAGTCAACTTCATAGCTTTCAAGAAAAAGACCCAATTTAAGCTGAAAAATCAAATTGGGCCATTCATTTTGAATAATAGAGAAGTTTCCAATGACATAAATGTCAAACTTAAAGAGTATAAGTTTCCATGTAGTTTTACATGGAAGTATGACCCACAAGGTATTTTGAGTGCAGTAAGGGTAAAATGTAAGTTGCATGTTTACTTGCATGATCCTAAGCCCCATATTGAAAGATATGTAAATAAAATTGAATGGGAGCCAAACACCCTATCTGATGATGATTCACAGGCAGTACAGGTAATACAGGTAGACAGTGGCAAAGGCAAACAGATTGAACAGACAGTGCAGGTGGCTTCTACAAGCAAAGATACTTATAATGTACATAAAAGAGACAGAGAAGGAGATAGTTTCATAGCTGAGACTATTGAGGACATAAAATTCAGAACTCCTTATAGTAAAAGAAGCAAGTCAACAGAAGAAGAAAAGGATAAGGTTGTAAATATTGATATAGATGATGAAGCAACAAGAATAGTCACTCAAACATTAAAAGAGCTTCAAAATGTAAAAATTGGAACACAACAAAAAGATACAGTCATGAAGGAAAACCAGGCTACTATCGATTTGCCTCCTTCTTCTCAGGAAATTGACAATACAGAGTCAGAGATTCAGATCAGATTCAGACAGATTAAAGAGAAGAATGAAGAGCTCAAGAATCAAGCTCATTCTATATTTCTTAAGGAAAAGCCTGGAAACAAAGATAGGCTTCTTTCAGCATTTGATTATTCATCCAATAAATTGGTAATGTCATTCTTGAAGCCTACAGTGGCTGAGCCAAAATTAGTGGCAGATTATTCCAAAACAGATCTTGAACTAGATGCAGATGCCATTCATGAATTAGATCAAATTGAATTTCATAGGAGCAATACTGAAATTCTATATTCCAAAATTGTCAGTAAAACTATGAAATCAATTAGGCTTGAGAAAACAGTGCTCAACCTCCAAAATCAAATGAAGTTGGACAAAGCCTCACTATATGCTAATAATTTAAGAATAAAAGCACTAGAAGATATAGTGATTGAAGCAGGGGGTGACCCAGCCAACATTGAAGGGGCAAAAGTCTTAATTAAACAGAAAAATGAGGATATAGCTGCTCTTAGAAAACAGTTGAAGTTGCCTCAGAGTGAAAAATCTCAAGCAAAAGAAATTCTACAGCAAAAAACAGAGAATGATGATTTAAAGCAGCTTGTACATCAAATGACAGATCAGATAAAAACAATGGAAAGTCAAATAGAAGCTCTAATGAAAGAGAATGAAGAACTAAGAAAATCACAACCAATGGTGATTCCTACAGTGATCCCCACTGTAAACACTGCTATACCATCTACTTTGGCAGAACACTTGGAACCGAAAGGAGTACTGGCAACTGCAGTGCCAATTAATTCTCTAATCTCTGCCTCTTCAGGCTTCATCCTCACAGAGGAGCACACTACAAGACCAATATAAAGAGATTCTTAGTTTGAAAGGCACTATTAAAAATTTAGAAAATTCCAAAAATGATGCCTTGATTACTTCTAGAGGACATGAGCAAAGGGCTGATCGACTACAAGAACAGGTAAAGATTCTGCAAGCACAAGTAAATCTTACAGATCAAGTGGCCTATATAAAAATCATTTATGGACCAAAATTATTGAAGGCATTCATTCTCAATGGCCTTCAATTCGGATAATTTATGAACAGAGGGAGTTACTTCAAGTTGCTAGTGCAGAGATTGACAATACTAAGAGGGAAATTGACAATAAACCAGCCCAAGCAATCCAACTCATAGCTTTTTTAAACAGTAAAACCAGGGAAGAGTTGGAAGAATTGAAAATTGTTGATAGAACAGAAACCATTCTTCAAATCAAAAAGGTCATGAACAAAAGAAACATAACGAGTAATCTAGAGGACCGGTGTAAAGACATGAATTTATCCATCTCAAGATTTTTAGCCAAATACAAAACATTGGCAAAAGCAGGTTTGCCTGATATTCACGCATTGAATGACAAGTTAATTCCTCAGAAATATTATGATCTAAAAATCAGGAATCATGCAAAAGAGCAAGCCAGACAACAACTGCCTCAAGGATCACCAACAGGCAAAATACTTCTTCAGTATTTTGAAAATCTATTCTTTTTAGATAATGAGATCAGGCATATGTTCACTATCAAGCCTAACTTTTCCAAGTAATACAGAGGCAAATGAAAGTTACAGAAAATTGAAGACTATGAAGATCCCCTCTGCAGAAAAGTGGCAAGAATTCACAGATTTGCTGTGAATTTAATGGATAAAAAACAGGAAATTCACTTGCAAATTCATTTTTTACTGTTACCTCAAATGGTAAAAATACAGGGTTAAAGTGCACAACAACAATCAGTTCAAATTAGAATAATCAGTTCTATTTTTGCTTGTAAAAAGGTAACAGCTTGCAAACTGTTTTGCAGTTGTCCCTCTTTTTAAGTTTTCTTTCCTATTTTTTATTAAAACATTATCTCAATTCCCGAGATATTTTGTAAATATTTTTTTGTATAAATACTTCACAATTCGAAGTATTCAGTGTGAATAAAATTTCTCAAGACAACTATAGTCTTATTTGCTGGTTATATTGAAGTTGGTGAGTCAATTAGTGAAAGCAGCAGATTGGAAAGAGATCAGAGACATCATAGCTAAGGATTCTCGTGGTGACAAGATAAGTCTCGTTTCTTTCCTTGTTTTCAGTGTATTTCTTTAAAGTTTACATTCATTCATATTATGTTTTTCTAGTCTATAATGATCAACTAAGGAAAAATTAAACAGGATTAGTGATAATAAGCTCCATGTTTCGAAACTTGTTGGCATTTTAATGTTTTCTACTTTGTTCGTGATCTCTACTTGGCCATTGGCCTGTGGGTGATATGGAGTTGTAATCTTGTGCTGAATGTGGTATTTTTGCAATGTTTCAGCTAATTTATTACCTACAAATTGTGGTCCTCCATCTGTGATTATCTCCCTTGGGAGACCATAGCGCACAAAGATTTGGAAAAGAAACTGTACTACAAAGTCCTCTGTAGCTTTTGAAAGTGCCTCTGCTTCGACCCACTTACTGACATATTCGATTGCAACTAGGATGTATGTTTTTTGGTTTGATGGAGGACTAATAGGGCCAACAAAATCAAGTGCCCAGCGTTCAAATGGTTCAATCACTAGTTGAGGGTTCAAAGGCATTTCATCAGACTGCCCAGGGCGTCCTGCCCTTTTGCAGCTATCACAGGCCTGCACTAATTTTTTGGCATCCTTAAAGATGGTAGGCCAGTAATAGCCTGTTCGTAAAACCTTATGGGCAGTTCTACGGTTCCCAATTAGATCCCCTTCTTCAATCTTCTTATCTGTAGCTTAAGGATTCTTAAGTGCCCTTTTTCTCAAATTCCATCCACTCCATCAAATCAAGCCTATACATAGCCTTAGAAGGTCACCTATCTTGCCCTTAGCACATTTGCATCTCTGAGCCTTATTTCTTAGTTCTGCTTACCTAGAGAGTTGACTCCATTGCCCAATATTCTGGTAGATCCTTCTAGTTTACCTTGAAATCTCTTTATTCCCAACAATCTTTTAAAATCAAACCCAAATACACAATCATAGCTAGCCTAATATATGTTACTAAAACAAAGCTAAATCATACGGAGAGATCCCTCTCTGGAGTTCAAGAAGGCTAGATCTTGAATTCCCAAAGCGGTTCTTGGTTACCCCTGGTGTTCTTAACTACACAAATCCCTATCCCACAACCTGAGAATTACTAGGGTGATAATATATAGGCCTTGGGGGTATTATGATCCTTGGAGGAAACTCCCACAGCTAGAAGAGTTGACAGAGAAAATTGGATCGAGTACAAAGGTGTGACAGGTGGGTTTTACCCTGCACCAATTGTTATGGTGCATATATGATGTGTATTACAGTTTATCTTATAATTTTTTTGAAGTAGCATACAACAATTTACATAGTGATATGAGAACCACTCTCTAGAGTATACATAGATTTTGTACACATGACTTTTCAGTTGCTTTTTAAGATATATCATTGGTGATGATCACATGATTATATAATGAACCATTAAGTTGAACTATGAAATTATTCCTCCCAACACACACACACACACATATTGATGAATTAATAATTTTTCTCATATAGTTTTTTTAATCTATTTTGAAAAAAAAAAAATTATATATAATTATTTCTAAGAAGAACAAGAGAGAATTCCTTACCATATCTTCGTAAAACATATAATAGCAAGAAAATTAATCTATTGAAATTCCATTTCCAAACATATTCATGGAGTAAAATGAAGATTAAAAGGAGATATTCATGGATTTACCTATAACATCACCTCATAATTAAGAATGTAAATGTACAATATTGATGATACATAGGTTAAGAGAAAATTAATCTATTGAAATTTCATTTCCAAACATATTCATGGAGTAAAATGAGGATTAAAAAGAGATATTTATGAATTTACTTATAACATCACCTCATAAAAGTGTAAATGTACAATATTGATAAAATTTCTTTATATATGATAAATAATAAACCTTTATCTCACATGTATCATATAATCTTATAAACAAACAATTGCACCGGGGGTGCAATCCTCAAAACTTTTAAACTGTCTAATGTATATGTACCTATTTAAAGTATTCGAGGCCCACATTACAAATGCCCAAAGTGAAATATTTGCGCATATGTTATATATGAGCCAATGGTTTAAATAATATCGGGCAGTGAAACAAAACTTATAACAAAAGATTAATAAAACTATATCATCCGTCCGGACTTCAAAAAAAATAAACCCGATTTCAATCACAAATTCGCGTTCCAAAATAGCCTGCTGATGTCACCCTAATTTGTGATGCGAAAACTTCATAGAATACACCATATAAAAATTCGGGTCCGTTTTTTGGCTTTACGTACGGAGGAAAATTGTGACGCGAAAATCAAATTAATTCCGCCCTATAATGTTTTGGGTCCGGAATTCCACAATGCAGGCGGGCCAAAAAATAACGCGATCGAATCGCCTGCTTCCACGTGGATGGCTAATTTGGTCTGTGGTCTGTGGGACCACGTTCTTCTGAATTAAAATCTCCCGTGTTTACTATTAAATTGCTCTGTTTCCAAAACAATACAACGCTCTATTTTTAAGTGTGCAGGGACTGTGATTTCAAAACCAAAATTGACTGTTCATCAGTTTTAGAAAGCGGCTATTTGACAGAGCCATTCAAACAGATTTAGAAAGCGGCCAGAGGACAGGGTAGTTGAAATTAATATTTCAACATCCCTCATTCACTAAGAATACCCTCCTTGGTGCCTTCTTCGCGGGACTACGATGTGTTCATCAATAGTTATGAACCCGATGTCTGTTTCTTCGCCAGGCATCTTCACAACAGTATTTTTTCCAGAGGATTGCAAGTCTTTCTCAACAGCATAGAATTGTAGGCTGGACAATCCATACCTTCACAAATCAAAGACGCAATTAAAGGAGCCTCTCTCATTATTACTATTTTCTCTCCAAATTATGCGCAATCGCAAAGGTGCCTCCATTAACTACTCCTTGCGCTGCTCTGTAAGCCGACCATTTTTGCAAAGGCATATAACTGTCGTTTATTGCATATAAGTGTCGTTATACCGACGGCGGCCAGAGGTCGCTATTGCGACGGCTGCCTCCAAACATCGCAATTGCAACACTTATACATTTTGTCGCAAACAAAGCGTCGTTATTGCGACAGCTGCCTCCAAATGTCGCATTTGCGACACTTAGAAATTGTGTCACAATTGCGATGTTTGGAGGCAGCCGTCGCAATAGCAACGCTTTGGGGCATATTGTCGCAATTGTGACATCTTCCTCCAAACGTCGCAATTGCGACACTTTGTCTAAGTGTCGGTATTGCGACACTTTTCTCTAGACGTCGGTATAGCGATGGTTTCGGGCGGGATTGAAAAAATTTGGGGAAATTTCTGACATTTGGTCAAAAGTGTCGGAATTTCCGCCAAATGTACTAGTGTATGTTTGGAAGGTTGAACTGGTTCTTTTCTAGTTAACAACAATTAACACAACTTATTAACAATATTTAACACAACTTTTTATCTAGTTCCTGTTAAAAGTTAGGAGGCTAACTCCACTTGTTCTTTCAATTTCCAAACTAACTCACACTAGAAAATAAGGAACTTGAATTTCAATTTCAACACATCAATTAACTTCCTCATGAGCTCCCAATTTTTAGGGAAACTCCTAAATTTTAGGAACTCAATCATGCATAAAAAGTAACTCAACTTTGACTCCTTGAATTAAGGCACAAATTAAGGAATCACTTTTATTTCTAATTTCGACACTCCCTCTTAGCGAAAAAGGTGTTCCTGGAAGAGCCTCGTCCACCTGGATCTGGATTCAACTCTACTAAGTTCTCTACAGCTATAACTACTCCCTCTAAACTAAAATACTTCCCTACTTTATTCTGCAGAACCTCCTTTGAAGACATGTTCTTTCCCACCATGCTCTATGAGTCCACAATTTTAATCATAAGTGTCATGTACCCTATGTATCTTTGTGGTTGCTTCTTGATGTTGGGAGACTCAACTCTCTTTTGATATCCCTTAACCAAATCCTATGCCCACTTGGCTCAAACTATCCCCATACTAGAAGTCTTTGATTGAGTGGCTAGCTCCACTCACCCTGGGCTATGGTCCTCATCATCATCATCATCATCATGTTGGTCAGCCCAACTACCAAATATCTTAGACTGGAAATAAGATATTGGTTGAGGCTCCATCTTGAGAGATCTATACTACTCTCGCTCAAACATCACTTCTCTACTTTGTGCACTATCTTCCTTTCTACTTAAGTTTTCACCTGTCTCTACTTGCAACTTGTAAATATTATTCACCCTCACACATAATTTCTTCTTACATCCAAAATATAAGTGTTAGAGGTTGTATTCCTTTCCTCTATTGAATATGACATCTTATCCCATGTCCTCAAGGGTAGCAATGGAGACAAGATTTTTCCTCAATCCTGGAACATAAAGAACATATTTGAGATGAAGGGAACTACCTGAATCCCTCTGAAAGCTGACAATATAGAATCCTTTAGTTGTAAACTGACCATCATCTCCTACCTCAATTGAACCTGCATGTCCTTCTCTTTCAAGTGGTTGAAACTCTTCTTATTCCCATTCATGTGTAAGGAAGCTCCTAAATCAATATACCACATATTGTTATATGTTGAGCTTTCCATGCAAGCTATCAACGAGAAATCCTTCTCAAACTAGGCATAAAATTTATCTATCTCCACTGATACAACATCATGATCCTTCCTGGCCCCCTTCTTCTAACCAAGACACTTAGAAGCATAGTTTCCAAACTCATGGAAATGGAAGAACTTCATCTTTCTTAGATCATTCTTCTTTCCCTCCTGACTGGACTTGGCCTATACTTAGCCCTTCATGTCGTTGGCCTTGCTACTCTTGCCTACCAAGGCACAATTATCTTGATCCTCTGTTATAACTGATCTTCCTTCTATGGTTCCTATTTGTATCTCGTCTTGTATGCAGTCAGTCCAAAAAAATTTCCAAATTGGAAAGTTCTCTCTTGCACTAATAGCATCCTGGAACCCTTTCCACGAATTGTGAAATCCAAGTAATGCAATTAATTAATGGAGCAATTAAATACAAAAAATATTTTGGAAACACAAATAGAGAATCACATAAAATAAGAGAAACACAAATATACGTGGTTCACCCAATTTAGTCTACATCCACGCAGAAACATCTAGTCCTTCCTTTTATATTATTCAGAAAAATGAAGAGATACAACCTACAGAAAATCCATTGTAATTCCCTCTTATCTCTCACATTATCTCCCCTCTCTCTCTCTCTCTCTCTCTCTCTCTCTCTCTCTCTCTCTCTCTCTCTCTCTCTCTCTCTCTCTCTCTCTCACACACACACACACACTTAGAATAATAATACACAATTCTAATACAATTCCCTCATATAAACTGAGGGGGTACCTTCTATGATAAAAAAAAAACCTAAATTAACATGACTTCTACCATCATATCATCTGTCTACTGAACGTCCTATATTAACTACGTAATTACAATATTTTACAAGGAAATTTTCATCTATTTTTAGCTTCAGGGGTGCTCCCTCGAACCCCCTACAAGGTAGGGCTCATAAAATTCGTTGTATCCCCCCCTAGACCCCCCTGACAACAAATAAATAGACGACATTGTCGCCCTGTAAGGAACTAGAATCCAACACATTTGAAACAAAAAAACTTTGAGAAATTAGGAAGATAATCATGATCCACATCCAACAGCCCACCCCACCTATTCTATCTCTTACCTAAGTGAAAATTTTCAAATATGGGAGGATGGGCACATCCTTACACATCCAGATACTCCTCAAATTCTCCTTAAGAGAAATCTTCATGGTATCACTCATACTCTGATACAACATCAGAATGTTATCGTACATCTCATACAATATCTTCCTCTCATGGATATGTGAGGCACTATATGATCTTTGAACCCTTCTATAATGGTCCTCTTATCCTTGATATGATCTTATTATGTTGGCCCAATTTCTGGGGGTATTAAGGTGGTGCTATCGCCTGCTTGATGTACTCACGCACCCGATTATCTTGCAGCACTATCTTGATCCTCCCTTTCCAAGTTATGAAGTTCGATGCACCGTCTAGATAGGTGACCTTCTCTCAACCCTTGGCAAGCCATACCACTTCCCCTAAGAGCTCTCTAAAACCTACTCACTAACAACCTTGTAATCCTTCTCAAGAAGTTGTACTTAGGGATTAAATAATTTTTCCTCTCCTACAAGTCTTGTAGTCCTTCACAAGGACTGAAGTTAGGGCTTATTTTGGAAGCCCTCTAATAGTCTTCCAACATGTACATGAGTTTCCCACTTCTATAAAAATAAGACCTCTACCAACCTAGCATAAACATCATACTTGAAAGGAGGAATATCATACCAAAAGGATCAACTTCTTTCTCAATTATTTTGGACTTGTGCTTGAACAAGTGTCAAAAACATTTTGCCCTGGTGAGGGTTTTTGTAGCAGCTACTACAACCCTCCTCTCGGCCTTCTATTGCCTTCAACACCTAAGTAGAGCGTTCTTCTAACACCCTTTCCACCTCTATTGTGCATGGATTCTACTCAGCCCCTGTATCACCTTCTTTTGAGGCCTTGCGACCCTGCCAATTCTTTTTTATAGGAGCTTGGTATATCCCCAAGAGAAATAGATTTATTGTGGATTTTTCTGAAGTGAATACGCCCAATAATATTGAAAAAAAACCTTCTAGACTTCAACCTTGTCACATAACCACCACCTTCCCAATATTGGTTGCCCTAAAACACAAGAAGAATCAATATCTCTGCCTAATTTCACTTTAGACCAGCACCTAAGGGACTCGACTGCCAAAAACCTACCTTTCCTTTTGTGTTACACGTGATGATATTAAATATGTTCCAAGAGCTTTGATAATATGTATAAAATCCATGAAATTATGATATGGTGATAAGAACAATCTGAGAAACACTTTCTTTTCTTACAAACACATAATTTCTCTACTCAATTTTCATATGAATATGAACAAAACTAAAACACATAATTTCTTTACTCAATTTTCATATGAATTAGGAACAAAAATAAAACACAGTCACTTAATTCAAGACGCATTTTTTTTTACTAGGAAACCCAATTGGGAAAACCCTCTACTTGATGAAAATTTTATTGATATAAAAAATGAGCAATTGATCTCTTACAAATACAACTATTTCAATATGAAAACAACCTATTTTTCTTTCCTTAAACCAGGTTTGAAACCCTTGAAATATTTTTTATCTCTTCTACTCCCTACCAATATGTGCACAAGATTCTCTTGTACACTCTTCCTTTCACAAGCTCCACCCACAAACTTGTGCTTCCTATCGCTTGATCTCACCAACTCGTGCCTTTGTTCCTCCTTTTGAAGGTAATTCGAATGGTTAAAATTAATGAGTTCTATGTTTGGAAATATGTTTGGAAATTTGAACTGGTGTTTTTCTAGTTAGCAATAGTTAACACAACTTGTTAACTATTTCCTCCTAAAATTTAGGATGCTAACTCCACTTTTTCTTTCAGTTTCCAAACTAGCTCACACTAGAAAATCAAGAGCTTGACTTTCTATTTCAGCACATTAGTTAACTACCTCATGCACTTCTAAATTTTAGGGAAACTCCTAGATTTTAGGAAATAAACCATACACAAAAAGGAAATCGTCTTAGACTCCTTGAATTAAGACACAAATTAAGGAATCACTTTTCTCGCTAATTTCAACAATATCTTCTACCCTCTTGACAAATTTAGTTTTCCTTGAGCAATTTTCCCAGGGGAAGTAGGGATTTCCCCACCATATTTTATGGATTGAGCCATATTAACCATGTTGTACCTCTAAGGAAATGATTATCTATCCAATGAATCGTAATGATAGAATTACCTTAATTACAACATAAATTAGAATGGAAAATTCAACATCGGTGCTAAATAAAATGAATTATGCAAAGTGAATAGGGATTCTCATATCAATTCTTTCAGAATTAATAAGTGGTTAGTAATTTTCTTCAGTAGATCAAGTTGAGTGGTGACTAGGGTAATCCTTAAGAACAAACATATATGCTTGGCTTCAATTTCATCTTCTCATATATTATAAAGATATGTATTATAAATAGAATATATATTTATGGTCGATTGTTAATATGTGTGGATGATTATTATTATGTTTGGTTGATTTTTACATGCATAACTGATCTCTAAAATCTATTCCATGAGACTTAATATATATATCAAGAAATATTAAACTCATAAAACCATTTTTTAATTTTTTAATTTCACACCAACCATGAAAGATAAATGTGAAATCATTTCATTAAAATGATACACATATAAATACAATATTTATGAACATTGGAGTCATATTCCAAGGTCTCTTGAACTCTACACAATATTGCATATTCCTCACCATAACCCTAACAGTTTAGGTTTCTAACATTCCCCCCTTAATCTGATGGGGTTCTTATGAGTCCAAACAAAGAGAAAAGGAAAATTTCCAATGGTTGATTGTGTTTTCTGAATATAGTGGTTTTTGGATGAGCATAAATCCATTTTATAGAAAAATTTTACGTATTCTACTAAATTTTGGTTTAAGGCTTACGACCAACTATGGAACTTAGCTCTAAGGATACCAAATTCCTAGATTTATTTCAAATGTGGCTATAATTTGATTTCTTTTACTGAGTGGAAGTGCTCACAAATAAATGTTTGAAGATGAACACATAATGATGGTGCTTTGAATATGAATGGAAATTGTGGAACTTGGCTCCATGGCTCAACAATTCCTAGAATATTTCAAAATTTGGCAAGAAGTTGATGCCTTCTACTGATTAGAAGTGCTTAAAAATGGTGATTTGAAGATGATCTCAAAGTACAATATAGAATAATTTTTAAATATTATACTAAAAGTCCATTTTTATTATGACCACAAATCAATCACTCCCATGGGTCTAACTTAGATACAAGTATGACTTTGGCTCAAGTATCCAGTTCTCGTCATGGTTCAAGGTCATTTGTTCATGCTTGATTGATATAACTTTGAGACTAGGATTCTAACTATCAATAATTGATATTATCCTCCCCTATTATATGTAAGGTAAGAAGACCAAAATATTTCCACAATGATCTTCTATCAAAGCACTATGATCTTCTATCTGGCCAACCCAATGAGGGTGTCACCATTTACAACACAATTTAACTACTAAACTTACAAAAAAAACTATATGCAAGTTACCACATGATGCTTGGAATTAATTAATATTCTAGTTGTTTCTATTGTTTCCTACCAAGACAAATATCTTCGTATGGCCCCACAAGCCCATGGACATGCCAGAGAAAAGAAAAGAAAAGTAGTTGTAAAGGTCCATGGGAAATCACATGTTAGACCAACAATTTATCCATAGAATTAAAAACCATAGGATAAGGATATTATTAAAATCCATTCAATGAAGAAAATATGGAATTTGGGTGACTAACCAAATGGGATCTATTGTCCAAGCATTCCATAGTAGAATATTGATCATATATTTCAACCATAAATTACCTTCCATCATTTTCTCAATGTTTTCAAAGTAATGATAATTGACCTCATCATTCATTACCTAAAAACTTCCAAATATATCCAGTTTACCATTCATTACAATATTTATGAGGATATATCTACCATCTTTCCAAGTATGACATTTCCTCCCAAAAAAAAAAATCCATAGAGCATTCTTGAGTAGAAGATGGACCATTGCTATGAATTTTAGCACTTCACATTGATGAATTGTTCCCTTTGAAAACGAGCTCCTGTAGGATAGCACAATTGGATTCAACTATGGTTTCTATGTTTTCGAGATATTAATATTACATCCCATAGAATCATGAACAATTGGGTCCCTAACATTTCCATATATATAAAAATTAAACCACATATACAAAATATGTTGAAGAGGATTTCAAAATCCTATCAACATTTTCTACTTCTACTTTATCTCCATCTCCATGGAAATTTCTGGAACTCCAAATTTATGAGAGGAAAAAATTGTGATATATATACTACTAGCACTCACTTATGAATACATTATCTGTGGAACAACTAAAAACATTCATAGAAATTTTTGGATGTTGAAAATAACTAGAAGTTGGCATATGTATGCTCTCAAGTTATGTTAATTTTTTCAATGAAAACTCACTAAATCTATCCAAGTTGATGGATTTATGGGTCTAACAATTTAGTAATTTGTAGGTATGATTATGAAATAGTTCTCATCATGAACCTTGTTGCTCCCAAGAATGAACAAAATAAGAAGTTGGATATGTAGAAGAGGGGAAAAAAAATTATAGATTCAAGAGGTCACAAATGTGAAAATAGAAAAATAAAATATGGTAGATATATGATTGATGATTGTGATGGTTTCCCAATATATTCTTGGACTATAGATAATAAAATGGACATGAATTTAGCTAAGGGAATGCAAAAAAGGCTCATAATTGTAGAAATGTTTCTCAGTGACCTTCTTTGATAACACTATTAGACTGCACACTAGTGTGAAAGAGAAGTGTGAATTAATTTCATTGAAATGATAGACATATAAATACAATGTTTATGACCATTAGATTCATCTTCCAAGGCCTCTTAGACTCCCTATTATGGTTGTATTCCTCACCATAATATTAATGTATTAGGTGTATAAAATTAATGATAGAAGTGTGACATAGAAGAAACTTGTCCCATAAAATATGGACATGACTTTCCCCTCCATATATTCATTTATTAAACCTATAGTTAGGTGGTGGACATCCATTGAGGAGTGTTCAAGAAGAATCAAGCATGTATCTCAAGTGTTTCCTTTATATTTGATAGCATAGAACCAAAAGTATTACTATGGACATTAAGAAGATGCCCTTAGATATGAAGTAATATAAAATCACATAATATGATATAATGGTTGTTGTAACCTAAGAAAATACTGAAAACATGAGTTAGACAAAGAAGATAATGGAAAATATAATTGATCAATTTGAAAGAGTAGTAGTAAAATTCCCGATCAAATAAAGTTAAAACTAGAAGCAATGTGTATATACCTTAAGGTATTATGGAATTCACCTAGGAGAATATTTAACCTATTATTAATACAGATTTTAAGAAAGTAAATAAATTTTCTTATTTGATTCCTACTATTGGTGTCTTATACTTGACATATTAAGCACTTCCTATAGTTACCTTTTGTAGAAAGGGTAAAGGATGAACTTGCTAATTTCCTAATGGTGATAACTTATTGTAGTCCTTGTAACTATAACTCACTTGGAAGGATAGGATGAAAATAAAATAGTAATATATAGATGCTTAAAGTGTGTGAATGGAAGTTTCAAGAAATCAACAAGAAGCAATAACCCGTCCTAGAACATGATAGAATATTTTGGATTATGGAATAATCATGATTAAATAACTTAGCACTCTTGAGGTATCCCATGAATTAATAACCTTGTTAAAAATGTTGTGGAATCGTGGAAGTATTCCATAAAATGGCATGATAAGGATCACTATAAGGTGTAAATAAGGACAATGCTTATTTGGCAGAAAATATTGTCAATAAACCAATGAATTTAAATGATAATGATAATGTTAAAGGTCATTTTAAGGAACAATAATAAATATTTTAACATTAAATTGAAGTGGTAATAAACCCATGAGTGCTTTTAGGAAGGGAACGATGAAGAAACAATATAAATTGTGAAAAAATCGCAAGAAAAAAATGGGAAACATTTTAACATAAAGGCAGTACTCTCCTAACCAGTTAAATATCAGTGATATAGTAAGCAGGGTGCCCAATTTGAATCACAACAATATGGAATTATTACATTAGAGTAGTTAATTAAGTCTCAAATAACTCCCCATGGTGTATTCCTAATGGAATACATTGAACTATTAGAAGAACTATGATAATGTAACAAAACGAGGGCCAATTTATGTGACAATATCAAAAGGATGTCTCTCTCTCAAGTGACAAACTCTCTTAGGTATATTGATGAATGGATTGAGCAATATGAATTATGACTAAGGATTATTAGTAAGGGTTGTAATTATGACCTATATAATTTTGAAGTGTCAATATAGTAAGTTATGAACTAGAAAAATTATATTTGGGAAGGGATGATAAGTGATCAATTGGGAAATTTCTTAAATCTTTTAATGTTCAAAATATAACAATTATATCCTTCTTGGTTTTTAAACCTTCAAAGGAAAAAGAAATAGACTACAAAATAAGTTGATTCTTGGATATGGATGATAAAACACCTAGCAAAATCTAAGAAACTTGTATGCTAATGATCAATTCCATGTTTGGGTTAGATGAGCTAATTCTTCTAAATTTCCAGGTGATGTATAAATCACTCAGGATTAACCATTCCTTTATTCAAGTGGATTAAGCGTGATAGAAAAATAAAATAATGATGGCCTAGTATTTACGTGTTAATAGGTATAGTGTTTGTTGAATAAGTGAGCGTTGAGATATGCAAGGTGAAAAAATAACCTTGTGTGGAGACTAAAAGATATAAAAAACCTAGAATTTAAGGTGACAAAAGAATCTTGGGTAAAAATTGAAAGAGATGAAAAATCTAGAATTTAAATATAAAAAATTTAAGGCATGCTAGTAATGCAAGTAATAGCTTAGTATTGAAATTCATTGAATTTCACTAATATGGAAATGGATATGTGCAACTATATAGGATGCGGGCTTACTTGATTGTTAATAGTGTATTCAAATAAGGAAAAAATATGAAAAAAAATAACATACTAATAGGGTGACTATACCTACCATGTAAATTGTCAACCTTCTTATTGAAAGAAGAGGAAATGATAATAATAAAAAAAATCAATATCTTGATGAGAGAATGACACTCTTAGTATTCATGATCCAGCCAAATTGACAAAATTAACCAAAATAAGATCATAGATGGATGTTCAATCATATTTGTGCATTACATGTAATAATTGGTAATTAATGTTTATATACATTCACATAGGTTAGGTAATTTGATTTTTTTGATGAATCATGATAATAATGTTCATGGTGTTTTATTGCCCTGCATGTACTATATATTGAGATTATTATCATATTCATGACATTATGCTATCTTAAGAACCCTGTGGTTATTACATATGATGTTATATTAACATGTAGTTACAATTATTATGTTGATGTAAAGGTATATCTTTGATAATGATATGTTTAGGTTATAATCTTATGATAATATTTCATGATGTAATGGGATGTGGAAATTGCATGTAGCTTTTATGCTAATTTGTTTTATGATGCCATGTGTGAGCATGTGGTCCCTTACTTTTTAGGATGTTGTGATGAAAATGAGGTTTTGTTCTCATGATAACATGAAATAATTAGCATATATATTATTTGATATGATATCGTGATGTTATGTTTATAATTAATGTGTTGGGTGCATTTTGTGAGTTGGTTACTGAAAAAAAATTCATTAATAGGATGAGAGGGGCTAGTTTATTCGATGATCTCATGGGACCCCATATTTATGAAAAATAATATATAAAAAGTAACACCTTATGGGTTGGGGACAAACTCAATAAGCTAACCTATGCTAATGGTTCTTTTGCTTTGTGTAATACTCGATGGGAAATAGGACCATCTTAAGAAGGTTATACTACCTAATACTGGTGTTATGATGTTGAATTCTAGCAGAGGGTTTGAAGTAGTACTCACTAGTGGTGTTGTTGGAACTAGACTTCAATACCTAGGGTTGAGTGCTTGATAATAATTGTGGAGTAAATTTAGGTTAGCCTTTCGAGATGCTTGGGGTACTTGAGTAGTGTACCATAATAGAATCATACTTAGATTAATGAGATCTTAGGCTTTGAGGCCCTATTTAGATAGATAGGATTTAATTTTGGTACTAAAAGTTGTGAAGAGGGCTATAGAGTATTCACACTTTCCTAGAGTTGTGATGTGAAATTTCAATTCTTTTTGAGATCACTCTCGTGGTTGTTATACTAGTTACAACAAAGGGTGATGTGGAATATATGAGGAGAAAATAAAAACCTATAAGTGACAATATTAAAGTTAACTTCAAGACAAAGTTCCTTAAAGGGGCGAGTATGTAATGCCTTGAATTATTTAGTAAGCAATAAATACTATATTAAGAAAATAAACAGAAAACACTAAAATAATAAAACATAATCATTAAAGTAAAAGTTAATAATCCCTAAAGGGGTTGGATTCTATGACAAAATGTAAGGAGTTTTTCACCATTGGGAAAAGTCCAATTCTCTTCAGGGCCACTTACTCTGGAATCCATGGTGAAACCTTGAGGTAGTGGTTAAACATGATTTTCTTGAGATTCAACAAGATGATGACCCTAGTGAAAATTAAGCACCTTCACTAGGTGGAGCCCGCATGTTATTTTTAGGTGTATGTCTATTTTTAGAATGGTGAGCATATTCTAAAATTAGCAGGAGACTAATTCTAGATGGTTGAAAAAATTCTATCTTTAGATTAATTTCTATTTTTAGATCATGGATGAAGTCTATTTATAGATCACATATCTAAAAATAGAATGCATGTCGATTATTATTAGCGCTTAATGATAATCAGAAAATAAATAATAACTTATTCTCTTGAAGCACTTGATTTTAGTTAACTGATGTGGAAAACCAATTAGCTAAAGGAATTACGCATTCCAAGCTTGGTTTGTGGGACATGCACATTGGACTTCATTGTAATTGATTGTGGCAGAGTTGTAACAGAGTTGGAAGAGTGGTTATGTGAGTTGCTATTTAGTTTGACTCAGTTAATTGAGTTAAACTCAGTTATGCTAGTTGTAACTAAGATACGCTAGTGAGAGATGAGTGAATTAATTATTTAATTAATTCACAAGCATTTTCTTACTTGCAACTGAAGAAATACAACAATTAACTACTTGCATGTTAGATCCAATGGAGACCCAATGGATAGATAGGTGAAAGGGCGTGTTTGACTATTAGTTGTGACTATAGTGATGCATTAAATTCATCTACACGCACATTAGAGTTTCCAATGAGGATTGCACAGTCAATGCAAGGCAAGATCGAATTCATTCATGGATCTTCTTCAATAGGGATTGCGTAGTGGAGGCAGGGTTTCAGGAGGCAGTAAATTGGTGCATGTGTGAACCAATTTTTGTATGACAGTGTGAGATGATTGTATATTGTACTAAGAGCTCTATGAGCTGAGCTTTGTATGAGATTTTTTCATGGTTCCATGATATACATAATATATGATAGTTCGGGTTTTTAGCTTTAAGTTTTCCCGGTAAAACATCTTGTTATGTGCGATTGATTTTTCTTCATGTGTTTTCAATTGGCGATTTAATTTCTGCAAAGAATTGAGTAGAAGGATTTTGTATTTAACAGTGGATTTAATTGTTAGATCACGGGAGTCCAGAAATACATTATTGTGTTTATAAATTTCTACATGGTATCGGACCTGTGTTAATCACTGAAGATTTCAATATTGAAGCAGTGTTGAGTTTTGTTGGTGGAACAATTCGAATTTGCTACAAGAATTTCTTGGTGCGACAGTTGAGTAAACATTGAAATGGATTTCAATGGGTTGCAGTTGGAGTATGCACTCGAGGGCAGCTCAAAATACATAGCCTGGAAAGACAGGATGGAGGCAGTGCTTGAAGATAATGCCTTGAAGGAGTTCATCAATAGCGATGTTCCTAAGCCCATTTCGACAAATGTTGCATGACTTAACGCCTGGCAAAAGAAAATATCGAAGACGAGAAGGATTATGTTGGAAGGTGTGAAATACCATATTGTGTCAATCCTTCATGGTAAAGCCACTCCATTTGCAATGTGGAAGGCTTTAATAGATCTTTTCCAAAGTAGCGCTGAAGGATAAACTCAGAAAAATCGAAATTGAGAAGGGTGACAGTATTCCAAAGTATCTCACGAAGTTTGTCCAATGTAGGGATGAACTAGGGAGTGTGGGAATCACGATTGCTGATGATGATTTTGTGAACTTGGCTCTCTTGGGTCTTGCAAAGAATTGACATAGTTATCAAGACTCTGTCAATGGACGGGAAAAACTGCCAGATTGGGAACGACTATGGTCGGATCTAGTGCAGGAGGAGTTCAAGCAAAACACCATGGATGGCTCTTCATCAAAGCATGATTATGAAGAGGATTTTGCTTTGGCTGCCAAAGTGAGGAAAGGGAAGGAGAAGAATTCCAATTCAAAATCTTAGGCTAAAGGCAAGAAGTTGGATTTGTCCAAGGTGAAGTGTTTTCACTGTCACGAACATGGGCATCTCGCCACTAACTGCCCACAGAAAAAGAAGAACAAGAAGGTTGTTGGAGCTGCAACTGGTGAGGCCCTTGCCTCGCAAGTTGAACTTGATTTCTCCTTGATCGCATGCTTGGTTTCAAGCGCAATGGGATCGATGTGGTACCTTGAAAGTGGTGCTTCCTTCCACATGACGGGAGATAAGGATCTTTTCAGCGACTTGGAGGAGAAATATCTCCAAATGCATATAGAGATGGGTGACAATGGATGATATAGTGCGACTAGATTTGGTACCATTACCTTTGAGAGGGATTCAGGTAAACCATTTCTATTGAAAGATGTTATGCATGTTCTAGGTCTAAAGAATAACTTGGTCTTAGTCGCGATGTTGGAGGACAGAGGTTATGACGTTGTTTCAGCGATGGAAAAGCTTTCTTGCGACATAAAACAATGGGTCAAACCAAGAGGATAGGGATTCAAGTTAAGAATCTCTACAAGTTGGAGGAATATGGTTGCGCTGCAATGGTGGGAAAAGAAGAAGTGGTGAGCCGGGATGAGGGCAAATTATGGCACAAGCGATTGGTCTATCTTCACCATGGCGCTCTGAAGATTTTGCAGCAAATTTCTACTGGACTTCCCAAGGGTACACTTGCATAGATAGATCAGTGCAAGGGGTGTACTATGGGTAATATTATGAAGACCACCTTTTATGAAAAGAAGAACCGTGCTTTAAGGATCCTGGAGAGAGTTCACACAGACGTGTGTGGGCCATTCTCGGTTGCTTCAACAACAAAACATAGGTATTATGCTATTTTTGTTGATGACTATTCTCGTAGAAGCTAGATATTCTTCTTGCAGAAAAAGGATCAAACATTCTCAAAATTCTGTGAGTTTAAATCATTGGTGGAGAAAGAGTCGGGGAAGCAAGTGAAGGCTCTACGGAGCAATAATGGTGGTGAATATATCTTGAACGAATTCAAAGAATTTTGTAGCAAAGAAGGAATTTGAAGATAACTCATAGCGCCTCATAACCCACAGCAGAATGGGGCTGCGGAGAGGAAGAACAAAATGATCATGGGTGTTGCACGAGCTATGCTACATGATCAGGGCCTACCAATGCACTTGTGGGCGGAAGCATTCAACATTGTGGTTTATGTACAAAACCTTTGTTCTCTAGAATACTTGGCATGAGTACACCTGAAGAAGCTTTTACTAGTAAGAAACCGGATGTTTCTAACACTAAGATTATTGGCTCATCTGTTTATGTTCATGTGACTAAGAACGCCAAGAAGAAGCTGGAGCCGACTGTTGAATTTGGGATATTTTTGGGGTACACAGAAACACCCCATAATTAACATGTGTATTTACCAAATAGTTAAATGACTGTGGTGCGACAGGATATAAAATTCAATGAGGAGAAAGCCATGAAGTTGTCGCTTGAGAGGGAGCTACACTTCCATGTAGAGGAGGAACTTCTTGTTCTAAAATATGAGCCTCTAGATGTGGATCAGCCATAGGAGGAGGATCATGGAGTGGAGGAGTCCACTCATGCAAAGCCAAACATCAAAACTGGCAGAAGGCGTACACAAAAGCTGAGAGGCTGAAGCTTGATGCAGCACAGGATGTAGGAGCCCCTACTTCACAGCGCAAATAGAGACAAACTCCTGACCGATTCACTAGATACATGGCTTTCATGAGAAAATGTATTGTGACAGAGCCATCTTATTTTCAGGAAGCAGTGCAGGAGCCTACAAGGGTAGATGAAATGGTGGAGTATTATGAATCCATTGTCAGAAACAGTGCTTGGGAACTTGTTCCAAGGCCGATTGATAAATCAGTGGTAGGTTCAAGATGGATCTACAAGGTAAAGCAAGCTGCTAATGGAAATGTTGAGAATATAAGGAAACATTTGTGGCCCGGGGTTTCTCACAGATCGAGGGGATTTATTATGAAGAAACCTTTGCACAAGTCACATGGTATTCTTCCATAAGGACTATCCTTGCTCTCTCAACGCAGATGGGTTGGCACATTCATCATATGGATGTGAAGACTACATTCCTTAATGGGATCATTGAGGAAAAAGTGTACATTGAGCATCCTGAAGGATTTGAGATCTTCAGCAGTGAGTCACATGTGTGCATACTCAAAAGAACGTTGTATGGGCTAAAGCAAGCACCCCGGGCTTGGTACACTCAGATCAACAGCTATTTCACTGGACTTGGCTTCACCAAGAGTGAGGCGGATGCAAACATATACCAGATTGTGGTGGAGGGTAAGCTTTTAATCATTGTTCTTTATGTTGATGACTTAATACTGACTGGTGATGAGTAGCCGATAGACTCATGTAAGGAGGATCTTGCAAAGGATTTTGAGATGAAGGATATGGGCCTCCTTCACTACTTCCTTGGATTGGAAATATGGCAGCGAGAAGGTGAACTGTTTATGTCTCAAGGCAAGTATGCAAGGGAGATACTCAGTAAGTTTCATATGGAGGGATGCAAACCCATGGATACTCCTCTTCTAGGAAACTGGAGAAAAGAGGATGCTACATCGGCATAGGTAGTGGACGCTACTGTCTATCGACAGTTGGTGGGTTCGCTCATGTATTTATTTAATACAAGATCGGACATATGCTATGCGGTGAACCAACTTATTTAAGTGATGGTTAAGCCTACCAAGCTCTTTTGGAGGGCGGGAAAGCATGTCCTGAGATATCTCAGGGGCACATTTGAGTATGGCTTATGGTACAGACAGACGGGTGAGGTGAAGTTGCATGGCTTCACGGATGCAGATTGGGCAGGCAGCCCAATGGATAGAAAGAGCACAATAGGAGGGGTTTTTCAGTATCATATCTACATTTGTTTCTTGGTATATCAAGAAACAAAGATCTGTGGCACTCAGTTTAGCAGAAGTTGAATACATGGCAGCAATTCAAGCTGCATGTGAGGCTATCTGGATGAGGAAGATCTTGGTCGGTTTGTTCGATTCTCATTTAGATCCTACAGTGATTCATTGTGATAATCAGAGTTGCATTAAAATCTCGATTAATCATGTGTTTCATGATATATCTAAGCATATATATATATCCGGTATCATCATATCACAAATTGTGTGTAGCAGAAGATCATGTTGCTTCAGTACTTTCCTACGGAAGATCAGGATGCAGATATTCCACTACTACATTTGGCGGAAATTCCGACACTTGGTTCCAACGCTTTTGACCAAATGTCGGAAATTTCCCCAAATTTTTTCCATCCCGCCCGAACCCGTCGCTATACCGATGTTTATAGAAAAGTGTCGCAATATCGACACTTAGAAAAGTGTCACAATTGCGACGTTTGGAGGAAGACGTCGCAATTGCGACACTATGGCCCAAAGCGTCGCTATTGAGACGACTCCAGTCATCGCAAGTGTGACACAATGTCTAGGTGTCGCCATTGCGACGTTTAGGTACCCGTTGCAATAGCGACGCTTTTTCCGCCGTCGATATAACGACACTTATATGCGCGCCACATAAAAATACGAAACTTATATGCGCGCTACATAAAAATTTGAAACTTATATGCGCGCTACATAAAAATGATTTTATTGTTTCGTATGCGTCGCAATAGCTACATTAACGTCTGATATGACGCACGCATTCGCCCTCCGCCTTTGTATCAAAGATTCGCCCCTCAACTCTTGCAGAAACATTTGTTCTCAAGATTCAAGCACAAATTTCTGCAACAAAGATTCGCCCTCGCCTGCGTTCGCCTCTCAAACTTCAGAATAAAGATTCGCCCTCAGCTCTTGCAAAATGGTAAGTTCTTACTGCAGGCCCTTCCTCCTATAGTAGGGTTGAATCTATTTGGGTTTTTTTGGTCAATTCCATTAGATTGTGTTACGCTGTAGGGTTCTCTCTAGATGTCAAGAATCAAGATTCAATACCCTCTATTATCTCCATCACCCAATACAATATTTAAATTTTTCCCAAAGAACGCTTATTAATTTGGCAGCCATTATTTCTCCCTGCTTTAAAAATCCTACATTTAAATGAAAATAAGTATTGCATTTCAACTACAAAAATCTATTAGTGTTCAAATTTACATGTGTGCTACATTAACGTCCGATATCACGCATGCATTCGCTCCGTCGTTAGTGTACTCAAAGATTCGCCGCGCGCATTCGCCCTCGCCTCTCTGCACGCATTCGCCTCGCATTCGCCCCGAGTTTCGTGTAACAAAGATTCCTCAAAGATTCTCGCTCCCGAGTTTCGCAGAACAAAGATTCGCCTTGATTCGCCTCGCTCTTTCGTAACAGCATTCGCCTCACTTGGGTATCAAAGATTTTCCTCAAAGATTCACCTTACTGCTCGCCCTCGCCTTGGTGCACGAAAGATTCGCCCTCAGCTCTTGCAAAATGGTAAGTTCTTACTGCAGGCCCTTCCTCCTATAGTAGGGTTGACTCTATTTGGGTTTTTCTAGTCAATTCTATTGGATTGTGTTAGGCTGTATGGTTCTCTCTAGATGTCAAGAATCAAGATTCAATATCCTCTATTATCTTCATCACCCAATACAAGATTTAAATTTTTCCCAAAGAAACGCTTATTAATTTGGTAGCCATTATTTCTCCCTGCTTTAAAAACCCTACATTTAAATGAAAACAAGCATTGCATTTCAACTACAAAAATCTATTAGTGTTCAAATGTACATGTGTGCATTACTTGTGTAGGGTATTCCTTTTCCACTTTCACATTATCCAAGAATGTGTGTAGTATAGTTCATATTTTTTGTGATTTAGATTGTCTTGAAAAAGGAAAGGTAAATTATTTCCCATGGAAAAAGAAGGTTTTCCCTTTTTATAGGTTGTTTGGACTTACGTGGACTTACGTGGAAAAATTTATGGTATGCCTTTCATATTATGTAGTTTAAATTTGAATTAACAGATTATTCTACATGAAAATATAATTACCTATGTGATGTCCTTCATCACTAATTAAAATTATAGGGTTTCAATTTCCTAAACTCTAACTCATCTGATGCTAAATTCTAGGTTCTCATTGGTGGATCACTCTTCCATTGATTTCCTTTCCCTCTGGATCTTGTCATACTTTAAAAGTCATCAATGATACATATATTATTTCGGGTATCCCAAAAGGCTTTATAGTAGAACATATTGTGAAGTTTTTTTGACACTTGAGGATTCTTTTTAGAACTGCAACGTGGTCTATGCTATCGAGTTATATATCAAGCAACTTGTCCTTAATAACCACACTATGAGGTAGGTTCAACGAGTTTGAACTTGTTGGGACATAGCATATGAAGTTGTGTGATGAGTCCATATCACAGGTCTATTATGGTGAAAAAAGTGAAGACATGTAATGATAGTTATTATGTTAACATTACTAGAAACATTTTCGAAATTATCCATGCTATCAAGATGTCAAAATTCCGGGCATTAGGTGTCAATACTCGTAGCTAATAGATAATAATAATAATATAAAAAAATCACAACTTTATTCTTGAAATATGATTGTTACACATTGGTAACCTAGTTCATGAGTTACTATCACCCAAAGACTGCAAAACAAACTTAAAATATAAATTAAACCAACATGAGAATCCACCTAAGGGTTTCTCGACAAAATCATGCCATAACCTGGCATTTTGAAACCCAAATTTGAATCCATCATAAGTAATACAATGCAAACTCAGATGGATTTTCAATGCATGTTTGCATGCTACACTTATTCTCTGTCTAGATATCATTTTTTAAATGGAACCATTAGTCAAGCCCATGGTCCTTTTTATGTGAAAAATTTCAGCTCTATTTGAGCTCTTTTTTGCTCCACCACGTCCATAAACCAGTGTTACACGGGGTCTTTCCCTCCCACCTAGGGGTCTATATTCCTTGCCCCCTCGCACTCCGGGGTCTTTGGGACTTCTAGGGGATGTTTCCCTCATGCCCCCTCATGCCCCCGCACACCCCCTTTCACGCCCCCTCACACCCCCCTTCATGCCCCCTCACGTCCCCTCACCGCCCCTTTTATTTTATGGTTTCGTGTTAAAAGTTGATGTGCCACTTAGCATATTTGAGAATCCAAGTGATTCTGATTCAGATGGTGACATGGTTGATCTTGATATATTCGTGCAGAAGTTGGATGCAGAGACTAGTGGGGCATTAACTTGAACATTTATGCTCATTTATCATTATGATGATATCATTTGATATTCATATGTTATGTTTTATGTTTTATGTTTCAGACATAACTTATTTGCGTTTAAGTTTTATGTTTCAGACTTGAGTTGTAAACTTCAGTTTAAACTCTATTTTGAATCTTGATATGATATGTCATATGATATCTTAAACTTTATTTTCATTGTACATTGTTAGTAGTTACATTAATGATTATATAGTTACAAACTTACAAACTTACATGCATGATTGTATGATGTATGTTTTAACTTTTAAATTTGTTTCAATTATATGATTCATTATTCATCGATTTGTAATTTTATCATTTATGATTTATATTTCATGATGCAAGTGTATGATGACTGTATATACATTCCTTGAAAAAATATAGTTACATTTTAAATATTAAATTTTATAATTTTTATGACCCCGACGTCCCCCCACGTTTCCTGAAAATTGGTAGGGAGCTTTTGCATAGGCCGCTCCCGCGCTCCCTCGCCCCCTCGCTCCCACCTCCGGGGGACTTGGTGGAACATTTCCATAAACATATGCAAACATATATCATGATCTTGGAATTACATTACATACATATGTGCCAATGTTCCATAATCATGCCCCATCATCAATTTAAGAAATTTCCATTGAATATCAAATTATGGAGGGGGGGAACTTTTTGCTGCAACATTTGGCTCAAAATCAGGGACCATCTCCATATGAGGTGAATGAGAGCTATAGATATTTGAAGAAGTAGATTAGTGCCTTTTCCTCTGGCCATGGAGTCATATACAGTCATCCATCACAAAATTTTGTCTTTGTTCATTCTCACCTTGAAAGTTGCAAAAATTCATGCCCTAATTGAAACGACACTAAATTTGAAAGATATAATAAAAATGCAAGCTAGAAGTGCCCTATTAATACAAAGGAAAAACCTTCCTACCTACCCTAACTGAGATAAATTTTGATTGAATAGGAAACATGATATTTCCTATGGAGTTGATCCAACAACTTGTTAAATGTATGGGACTAAATCATGCATTTGATTTCCGGGGAAACATGCGCATGAAGAGAAAAAGTGCAGAATTAATGGAAAATCCATACATGCCACTTATAAAAACTACACCGAAAGGTCAAAAAATACTTAAGGCCTTAACTTAATTTGAATCCAAAAATGACAAAACAAGATTAGTGAAAACACGAGAGTGGTGTGGGTGAACAACATAAATAAAAAGTGAGGATACCTTTCCCCAAGATGCCTTTATCACCGTTGTATGAAAACATGTTTTCCTTTCACTTTATACATGCAAGTGAATGCATTATAGGTATGGTGTTTTCCCAGAATAGGAGAAGCCTACTTAAATATATCATTCGTGGATTGAATGTTTGGGTGCCTTAATGTGCAATGACATGTTTCCAGGACTGAATTCAATGCGAGGCATATTTGAAACTCTAACTCTGTCTTCCGGTGTCTTATTAGAAATTATTTCAGTTTTCATTTTGTGTTTTCAAGTTAGATATTGTTTTCAAGTTTTTACATTATAATTTTATTGCAATGTGGCAGACTGATCAGAGCAGTGCAGGAACAACCCCGAGACGGGATGATCGCGGAAAGAGGCCAGCGGAAGAACATGTAAAGTGCCAGCATTGCTATATCTTCAGGTATTTTAGTTATTTACATAATTGAAATAATATTAATTTTGTTCAAATATGTAGACACCTAGCGATGGTACGCCTGATGATTCCCTCTTTGAGGAAGAGCTTTCTTCATCCCTATCTCCAGTGTTCTTGTTGCAAAAAAAGGCACGAGATGCAAGGTCAGAATTTAATACTTTGATAGACACACCTCAAACACCTGAAACAGAAGAGAGGATACAACATCTTATGAGGCAGCTAGAAAGATATCAGGTAATAATAAAAAGTCAAAAGGATATTTTTTTTTGTTCTGCATGAGATGAATTGTGATAGTTTGATTTTTAATTTTTACATTGACTAAACTAACAAAAAATTCTTTTGTATGTAGCGTTTTCTGACACTTGCTGAACCCGATGTTGGTGGTAGTGGGACACAAGGGCAATAGATTTCCCAGCAACCCTCTCTTACACCTTCTACTCCTTTAGGTGCCAGCCAAGAAACACACCCTACACAAGCAGACACCTAGCCAACCGTTGAACGTGTTGGCATTGATGAGGCTGATATGGCCAGCTACATTATTGCGTTTCCTGGAGCTACACATGTCAGCTCCACGGGGACCATTAATGGCACGTTATTGGTGAACGATGAGGGTGTCCCTATAGAGCATGTACAACTCCCAGGTAAATTTTAATATTTTAACTATTTCATGTACTTTATCTAAAACATATTTATCATGATTTTTATTTTTAAATTAATGATAATATCTTCTTCTTTTTTGGTTTTATTATGTGTAGGAAACAATGAGTTCTACAGGATTCTGGAGAGCCATGCGTTGGTAATTTTTGGCCCAACCATATGTATAGGGTGGAATTCCCAGAATTCCAACCTGAAAAAAGAACTTCTAGATTATCTAGAAGCCCTTTTTGGGGTCGGCACATTTGACAGAAAAGCGGTGGCTCGGGTAGCCGGCAAATATTTGAAATATACCAGGGACACCTATAGGACGCAATTGCAATTTAACCCTAGATATGAGCATCCTCTCGCAGTTTCAGAGAGTGAGTGGAGAGCACTCATCCATGACGGAAAAGAGAAAAGGGCAAAGAAAGAAGGAAAAATGCCAACTGGACCCACAAGGTAAATTACAACTTTAATTCAATAGCTTTAATTTTCTTTATGTCTAAAATAAAAGTGTGCTACGTCATATCTGACTTCAATCTTTCGATGCTAGGTTGCCTGACACCTCAAAGGCAACCAAAGCTAGGATTGAGAAAAAGGGCCATCACAAGCTCGGCCAGGGTGGCTACTTGAAATTAGCTGCAAGAATTGTAATTAAGTAGCTAAACATCTTATAATTAATTGTATCGCCTTCCAAAGTTTTTGTAATCCTATCGGATATGATTAAAAATACACAATCATATATAATGTAGGGTGATGACTTCGGAACAATAACTACAGAGGAAGATAAAAATATCGCTTTCCGTTTTGGCTATCAAGCTGTAGTTGAACGTTGCAGAAGCTTGGGGCAGGTCCCAAGATCTACAATGCCTGATAAGGTAAAACATTGACCTTTCAATATTTTTGTTTTCGTCCATAAATTTAATGTCTAACAACTTTGTTTAAATCAGGGGAGAAACACTACCGACGAGGTAAATAACCCAGTTTTAGAGCCAGATGTAGATGATCCTCTCGTGCAACCTGATCATTGTAGTGGGGACCAGGCCGACAATGCTGCTATCAGTGAGGGCCGTGACGGTAATTAATTTCCACTTATATTTTTTTCTAATTATACCTTGATGGTTGTCCTTATAACGTTTTTTATTTAAATGACAGAGAATGTTTCCCTTGAGGATCTTACCACCAGAGAGGAAGACAGGGCAACAGTCCCAACGGCGACAACTGGTGCACCAGGTAAATAATCTCATTGCAATTTTTTTTATTAATATTACCGAACTAGTTCAATGATATTTAAAAACTGACAATTAAAATTTAATATTATATTTTTTTGTAGGCGATGCCCTGTCACTGGATGAGACCGGACATCGTGACTACGCAACTAGGTCAGCGGCGACAACTGGTGCACCAGGTAAATAATCTCATTGCAATTTTTTTTATTAATATTACCGAACTAGTTCAATGATATTTAAAAACTGACAATTAAAATTTAATATTATCTGTTTTTGTAGGCGATGCCCCGTCACTGGATGAGCCCAGACATCGTGAATACGTAACTAGGTCAGCAGTGCGGGTTGAAAGGCACGAAACAGGAGCAGAGCACGATGATATTGATGATGTAATTATGAGCTTTAAAAATAGGAAGAAGAAAAAGAAAATTTGACAACGTAAAATATTGTATTATTATAAGACAAATGTTACCATACTTGGAACGTTTTTTGCGTTATATAAAAAACTCATTTATCATACTATTTTTATGTCAAGCATTAATTGCAATGTTTCCCTGCGTACTTTTTGTTGAATTGTTTTTTTATTAGTTATTGAATATTTTTTTTTATGCTCATGAAAAAAAAATGAAATATAGATTGGGTATTGGGGAATTGAGAGTGATGTGAGGGGGGGGAGGGGCCATAAGAGCTTCCACCTTCACGTGGTTGGCCCTGTTTAGTAGAGAATAATTTATTGGAGCGATTTAATCTTGGAGCAAACCTCCCTTGATCCAGCGTAGCAACAAAAAAGTCACTGTTGACTTAGTTGCTACTCTTTCGGATCGTGGGAGGCTTGTTCCAAGTTCATGCGACTCCAATAAATTGTTCTTGAAACGAAGAGGAGCTTATTCAGGTATGTTTTGACATTTCAACATATGTTCTAACATTATCATAAGAATGCATCTTAGAGTAAAAAATACTACATCAATTACTTGTATTTATTGTATAGATAATGATGGATTTTAATTGACTTGGCAGTGCATGTACAAATCCTCTTGCATCATGAGCAATACAACTTGTCAACCAGGGTCATGTCCAGGATATTTTTGCTTGTGCGCTTGACCAGGTTCGTAATGTCACATTTTGTAAGTTCCTTTACGGTTCATAATTCAATATTAAGCTTGTGCACGATTATTATCTAGGTTTTTTGTATGTGTTTTTTCATCTATTTGATTGTAAGCAACTATGCATGTTTCCTGTTGTTCACTATGATTTCTCCCATTACCACTCCCAGGATGAATCCAACTTTATTGTTACATAGGTTACTTTATTTTTACTATGATTTCTCCATTTATGATTTCATAGGTTACATCATGTAAAGTTGTCAATCTCAGGTTGGTGATGAGCTTTAGTTCTCCAGATTTGGGGCTTTTCTGATATTTTCTCCCTCATGTCATTCCTACATCACCTCATTGTTTGAGCATGCCAATTTTCTACCACTTGTACCAATTGGCACATGTCAATCCCTGAGTGGTGCCACATTTCACCTATTTTCAGTGAGAGTTTAGGGTTTCTCTAACATAGCTTCAGAAATCCGATTCAGTGCCTGCTTGAATATTGTCACATAATACTTATGGTTTGGATTGATGAGCATGTTCTGAATGGTTGGTTGATTCATAAGAACCACCCATATAGTCATCTTGAGATATTTCAAAAGGTTTCTCGGGTTTCCTTTTTCACCGTTTCTAGTGGGTGGGATGGTGTGGGGTGATCCATCAATATTGGTGCTCTTGTAGTAGGGAATTTGTTTTTGGGGATATAAAGGAGCATTTGATGTAGATATCCCATTGGATGCATTCATAGATGGGCATGACAGGTCAAGAATTTAAATTAAAAATATGCAACCTCTAGCATGGCAACCTGAAGGCCGCGAGAGACACTGGTTAAAGATTGTTTTGTGCTGGCCTTAATATAGTCGTGATTTCTTTCTATTATATTAATGCAAATATATAGTCAGTCTGGTCTCATTAAAATGAGGATTTTGGTTGTATTTCTCTTTGGTTTTTTCTCTCTTAATGCTCCAGAAGTTGCCAAAAGTTGCGATAGTTGTTTAGTTTGCCTGTTACAACTTAAAAGTGGTTTTTAGCAATGGGAGTCATGTTTTTTAAGGTTCATACTAATATCAAGATCTTTTAATTCTATATTCAGCATAAGAGAAGATGGCCTCTGCTTTGGGCGGTATGACAACAATTGCCACATCTACCTCATTGGGTAACAATGGAAAGGGGAAGAAGTTGGGTGCAATGTTTGATAATTATGGCAGAAAATTGTCTCCTCTTTCAGTTTTTTCACCCATTTCCTTTAATCGCTCAAGCAGAAGAGGGACTCTGAGATTACGCGACAAAGAGAAGGTAGTTAATACAAGAGCTATGGAAAAGGAGTTGTACTTCAACAAGGATGGCTCAGTGACAAAAAAATTGCAGGTCAAAGAAAAAATTATGTTTAAAGGAAGGTCACCTGCACGTGAAACTTCACTGTGGTGGATCTTTCCTTGTCCACTTATATTCGATTTTAATGTGTTATTTTAATTTTCATGGAGGGTTGTTTTGGCATATGGTCTGGCATTCAATTGCACACTTACTGAAAGCATTGTCAATTTGTCTTGCAGGCGGTGTGAACAAACTTGCTGATCTTGTTGGAGTCACCCTTGGGGCGAAGGGAAAAATGTTGTCTTGGAGAGCAAGCATGGTTCTCTGAAAATAGTTAATGATGGTGTGACGGTAGCTAAGGAGGTAATTTGTAGATGTGTGCTCTGGTTTTCTTTTTAACGTTGTATTAGTTCCCCCTCTTAAATGTCTTAGATTTGGTAGGCATAATTTGAAAACTCAAAGGTGAAAGGAAACATATTTGTTACCCGGTGGTCTACTTGGCCTATGGACTAGCCACATTAGAGTAATGCATAAAGCTTTTCACAACAATAAAAGGAAAGGGTTATGGCTGAGTCAAATTTTATTGTTATTGACAGTGTAATGAAATGTATCTCAATGCTATGGTTTTGGCCTTTTTATTGTTTGAATTAGAGGACCCAGTTGAAAATATTGGGGCCGAGTTGGTAAGGCAAGCTGCGGCAAAGACAAATGATTTAGCTGGGGATGGAACCACAACATCTGTTGTTCTTGCACATGTTGGAATATTGAAAAATTCCAGAACAATGAATGGAGAATAAATCTCCCTTCCTCTAACACAGAGAAAATAAAATTTCTTTGACAGGAGACAGAGTTTCAATACTTTGAAAACAAACTTCTATTCCCTTCAATAACTCAAAAAAAAACTATTACACTTCTTCCTCACTGAGAGGGATTACAAAATTATGACTGCTACAAAACGCGGTGCATAAAACCAACTCACTGTCTGTTCAAAACAAACATACTCTGTCTCTAAAACACTCTGCTGTGTTTTTCCCTTTCGCACTGCTGTGCATACACACTTAAAAAGTTACACTCAATCTTTCACTTTTTACACACTGCTGTGTAATAAAAAAATTACGTACTATCTATAAAAAAAACTACCAAGCTTTTTCGACCTTTTTATTTTTATATGCCGTAACATATAAAACATATTATAATAAACCCTCTTTTTAAAAAAATAAAATTAAAACTAAATTCTATGGCCCACCTTTCATTTCGCATATGATATATATATATAACTAATGTTTAAAACATATGTATATATTAAACTATCAAAACATTAAAGAACCCTTTCCGTCGGACTTAAAAAGTCTGAATAGATTGAATTTCAAACCAAATTCGCGTTCCAAAATGGGATGCTGACGTCTGCCTGATTTTAACTCGAATTCTCAATCCAATGTGCCCTATAAAAAATTCGGGTCCGGTTTTCAGGTTTTTCAGATTCCCTTCAATTTCATGTGATCCAATATTAATGCTCCACGTGTCCTCCTTTTGAATTTACAAAACTGTCGGGTAAATTTCTGTTTGTTTAATTTTTGGTTGGTGAATTGCGTTAATGCTGGTTGTTGTGTTTAAATACAATCCTATACAGAAATATGGCTGCGGCCGTCTACAAAAAAAACTTGTAGGAATTTTAAATGCTGAATTAAATTTCTAGATGGCATGCAAGCAACCTCCAAAAAAAAATGTTGTTGTTGCATCCGTCCTTCTGCTGCAGTAATTGAAGTTAAAATTCAATAGCACAGGGTTTAATAAGTGAGGGTGTAAAGGTAACTTTTTGTCGATAGTACTGGATTAAGATCATCTATTAATTTTTGTAGGGTCTTATGGTGTTTGGTTTTTTAGTTTTGGGTTGGGCTTATTGAGTCTAAGATAGTTTTTGAGTGAAAAAATTGCTATCAGGTATTAAAAAATTTTGGTTCTTTTGTCGAAATTTATGAGCTTGTTAGGAAATACAAAACTGACAATGGTTGTATCTTAAATTTGTGGAAAATAATTTGAAATGAAACCTTTTTGTTTAGGTTGTTGCAGCAGGTGCAAACCCCGTTCAAATTACTAGGGGCATTGACAAGACAAGAAAGGCCCTTGTTTCGGAACTCAAAATTTTGTCAAAGGAGGTAAACGCTTGCCTTTTGAGTAGGTTGGTTTTCCTTTTTGCTGATGGTTTGGTGTATCTAATTGAATTAGTTGCCTAAGGTATTTTTTGTTGCAAACTCCTTTTCATTTTTCATACAGTATTGGCCTTGTGGAATACATTTGATTGTGTGGTCTTGTTAGATCTACAACATTTGTAGTTGTTTAGTCTTATGGCCGAGGTGCACTTTATTATGGAAATAGTTGATGCAATATTGTCATTTAATCCTTACTGCAGGGTAGCATGTTGAGAAGTTTCTTGTGAAACATTTGGTATTCAAAATGACACTTGATCCTATCCAGCATCATGCACTTGACTTCAAAATTCATATTCAAAGTGTGCCAGACAATTCTTGCAAAATTTCAAATATTTATGTTGTTTTAAACCATTATCTTTTTCATGTATTGGATGCTAAAAATGTGAAAAAGACTTTGGTATGAAACCAACTGGTGAATAATTTCTAGAAAAACAACCACTTCCAAGACATGATTTAGAAGTAGAACATATGTACTTATGAAGCATAGAAAGATATCCTTGATGCATTGTCAATGTTTGGCTAGGGTTATTTTTGGAGAAAATAACTCCTTATTTCTAGAATAGTGATCTTCAATACAAGTAAATGCCAGAGAAGAGAGATCATCATGTGACGCAACAAAACTGAAATTGGACCCCCAAGGAGAGCTGGTGTGTCTACAATCGCTCTGTCAGCATTTTCCCTTGGTGTACCCCGTTCTTTTCCTCCAGCCTGAGTCTTAATTGACTTCTTCTTTCTTCGAGTTTATTTATCAAATTCGTAGAATTTGATAAATAAATACTATCCACAATGGTTGGACTTTAATTTATATTCCCGACTTTATATTATCTCCAATCCTTATAACCAATGTTTAACTTTCAACACTTTGTATTTTTACTCCACGTTTCTTTTTAAATAAATAACTTGTAATGAACTTTCGGCTCTATATTTCACCACCCAGCCTTACAACAATCACGCTCCAGACTTATGCTAATTATCCGCTAATCGTTTAATTAAACAATTTCATTATACTCCGGCCCCACCTATATATATATCAATAACCAATCAAACACTCGTATCGTACCTGGCTATCCTCCGCACACCTTAGTTAACCTCCGGGCAAGTTCAACGTGCAACCACCGTCCGATGGCCCTTCTCCAAATCAATGACTCTTGGCAATTTCGCTCGGCTTTAAACGTCGGGCTTTAACGTGCGATGGCATAGGTTAAATGGTGTTTTTCCGGGGGTCACTTCGCCACGTGTCGCATTCCCTATGGAATCGCTCGTGAATAGGAAATACCGCCTACTCCGCAAAAGCAGTGCGATATGGGCAACCCGCTTTTGTGATTCCGCTCATGGTTTTGAGGCTTCTCAGATTCCCTTATCCTTTTGTTTGTTAACTCATGTCCAATCCTCGGAATTCGAGGTTCCGAAAGCACAACAATTTTGTCTCTTTATTAAGCGGGATTTTTATATTTGAGCAGGTTTTCAGAATAGGACTTCTACACACACTACTTCTTGGATATTTTTACATAAAAATGATTGTTCTAAATAATTATTTATATAACTTTTCCACATGTTTAGTGTGGTATTCCCATGATTTATTATAAATATGTGTATTATCAAAGAAAACCAACACAAATTTTATAAGATGGGATCAAACAAAATTGTTCTTAAGTCGAGCCCGCCGGACTTCAAACGGCGATAAACCATAATTCAAACCAAATTCGCATTCCAAAATAACCTGCTGGCGTCGGCCAATTTTGTGACGCGAATTTCTTATCAAATTCGCCCTAATATTTTACGGGTCCGGATTTCCACTGCGCGAGCGGCCCAAACAAAGATCCGCTCCAATCAATTTCTGCCACGTGTCCTCAATAAAAACTTGCCCTGCTCCCGGCTGCGGGTGCATTCGATGGCGTTTAAGGTGATGGGACATGGATATGGCAATTTCATATCAATCGCATTAACATTTAATGTTGTTCAATTAAGTTTTCACATCAAATCCGCATTAATTAATTTTTAACACTGTTCAAGATCGGACCTCCACTCCTCTTAGCGATTCCGCACGCTCCAATTTGATCCGGCCTTCGGCTCTCATTATTAATGATCAGAGATTAATTATGACGGGCGTCCTATGATTGCATTGCAGACGGGTCGACAAAATGGCGTTTAGCCATGGTTTTTCAGACAAGCCGGTTGCTGTATTACACTGCCTACTAACTGTGACGATAAGGAGAAGTGGCCAGCTGAACTGCTGCCTGGACCTTGCTGAATGTTTGCATTTCTCTCAGTTCTATCTCTGTCTGTCTTCCTCTGTTAATTGGAATTCTGCTTCTTCGTCTCCTCTTGTGCCCACTGCGCCTGAGATTGCACCCATGCCTCGCGTGCGTCATAGGATGCGTTGCCGCAGGGGGAGCACTAGAGGTCAACCCCTGCGCGCTCCCTCCAGCCCCTCAACAGAGTCGACTTCCGACCAGTCCAGTGATTATTACGCAGGTCGATATCCAAATACTAGGAGTGGGCGGGGTCGGGTTGTAGGATCTGGCCACCGTATGGATTCCCCTACTCCTCGCTTCCCCACCGCTAGTTCACCTTCTCCCATGACGCATTCTGCGCAATTTTCCTTTAATTTCTCTCTCAACCGCCCGCGAATCACGGCTTTAGTCACTGTGGTCTTCCGCGAGGAGGCCCAAACGGAGGAAGAATGCACCCGTCCGGCGGGTCTGAGCTCGGAAAAAGCCGGCCGGCATTCGGGCCTTCAGGAGGGGAGCCGTGGCATGCATGTGGAGGTAGCACCTAGCGATCCTGGACCTTCCGAAGGATGGTGCCGAATCGTGGAGGAACCACCGGAGGAGTAGTTTGGTTAATTTGTTTTTCTTGCTTAGCGGGCCCACTTAATTGGGCTGCTTTTAGATTATTTTACTGTGCTGGACCTTTGTAATATTTTTGAATTCTGTAAATTAAACGTTCAAGACTGGTTTCCCCGTATGAGGGCAGTCTTCTTAATTTTTTGATTTTTTGATGACAAATTTGCCATGAGTATGGCCGGGCAATGTTTTTGACTTCGGTGTAATTTTATTCGCAATGTTAATAGATTAACTTTACTTAGAATTCTCACATGATTAGCGTTTTTCTTGATCTGTTCAAGGATTTTGGGTACTTTAATTTGTATTTGGAACAATGGACGTCGGTACTCTATATGTTGCTTTACTATTCTACATACTGCTATTTCACTTTCTTATAGATGCCTTGGGCATATTTGGATGCTTTCTCAGATTGTCGATAATCTCCATGTGGACCGTTACTGGGTTTTATATCATGTCCCTGTATGTGACATGGGGTATTTTTTCTATCATTGTCTGGGGTGGGACTTCCACTTTTCTGGATGGATATTTGGGTTCCAATCTTCAGATGTGAAAATGTAATGACTTCATGGACTATTTTAATTCATATAATATATTCAAAACAACGTTTTTTCTCTTGTGAAAAAAAAATGATTAATGTTTATCACTCTGCCTTCAAAACTAGCGATGCTGGTCTATGTTGCTGGTTTATTGATATGGTCTGATGGTCTTTTTATATTTTGGACATATCACACTCCTCACATGATTAGCGTTTTTTTCTGTTCAAGGATTTTGGGTACTTTAATTTGTATTTGGAACAATGGACGTTGGTACGTACTCTATCTGTTGCTTTACTATTCTACATACTGCTATTTCACTTTCTTATAGATGCCTTGGGCATATTTGGATGCTTTCTCAGATTGTCGATAATCTCCATGTGGACCGTTACTGGGTTTTATATCAAGTCATTGTATGTGACATGGGGTATTTTTCTATCATTGTCTGGGGTGGGACTTCCACTTTTCTGGATGGATATTTGGGTTCCAATCTTAAGATGTGAAAATGTAATGACTTCATGGACTATTTTACTTCATACAATATATTCAAAACATCGTTTTTTCTCTTGTGAAAAAAAAATGATTAATGTTTATCACTCTGCCTTCAAAACTAGCGATGCTGGTCTATGTTGCTGGTTTATTGATATGGTCTGATGGTCTTTTTATATTTTGGACATATCACACTCCTCACATGATTAGCGTTTTCTCTGTTCAAGGATTTTGGGTACTTTAATTTGTATTTGGAACAATGGACGTCGGTACTCTATCTGTTGCTTTACTATTCTACATACTGCTATTTCACTTTCTTATAGATGCCTCGGGCATATTTGGATGCTTTCTCGGATTGTCGATAATCTCCATGTGGACCGTTACTGGGTTTTATATCAAGTCCCTGTATGTGACATGGGGTATTTTTCTATCACTGTCTGGGGTGGGACTTCCACTTTTCTGGATGTATATTTGGGTTCCAATCTTCGGATGTGAAAATGTAATGACTTCATGGACTGTTTTACTTCATATAATATATTCAAAACAACGTTTTTTCTCTTGTGAAAAAAAAAAAATGATTAATGTTTATCACTCTGCCTTCAAAACTAGCGATGCTGGTCTATGTTGCTGGTTTATTGATATGGTCTGATGGTCTTTTTATATTTTGGACATATCACACTCCTCACATGATTAGCGTTTTTCTCTATTGCAGGATTTTGGGTACTTTAATTTGTATTTGGAACAATGAACATCGGTACTCTATTTGTTGCTTTACTATTCTACATACTGCTATTTCACTTTCTTATAGATGCCTCGGGCATATTTGGATGTTTTCTCAGATTGTCGATAATCTCCATGTGGACCGTTACTGGGTTTTATATCAAGTCCCCGTATGTGACATGGGGTATTTTTCTATCACTGTCTGGGGTGGGACTTCCACTTTTCTGGATGGATATTTGGGTTCCAATCTTCAGATGTGAAAATGTAATAACTTAATGGACTGTTTTACTTCATATAATATATTCAAAACAACGTTTTTTCTCTTGTGAAAAAAAAATGATTAATGTTTATCACTCTGCCTTCAAAACTAGCTATGTTGGTCTATGTTGCTAGTTTATTGATATGGTCTGATGGTCTTTTTATATTTTGGACATATCACACTCCTCACATGATTAGCATTTTTCTCTGTTCAAGGATTTTGGGTACTTTAATTTGTATTTGGAACAATGGACGTCGGTACTCTATATGTTGTTTTACTATTCTACATAATGCTATTTCACTTTCTTATAGATGCCTCGGGCATATTTGGATGCTTTCTCAGATTGTCGATAATCTCCATGTGGACCGTTACTGGGTTTTATATCAAGTCGCTGTATGTGACATGGGGCATTTTTCTATCATTGTCTGGGGTGGGACTTCCACTTTTCTGGATGGATATTTGGGTTCCAATCTTCAGATGTGAAAATGTAATGACTTCATGGACTGTTTTACTTCATATAATATATTCAAAACAACGTTTTTTCTCTTGTGAAAAAAAAATGATTAATGTTTATCACTCTGCCTTCAAAACTAGCGATGTCGGTCTATGTTGCTGGTTTATTGATATGGTCTGATGGTCTTTTTATATTTTGGACATATCACACTCCTCACATGATTAGCGTTTTTCTCTGTTGCAGGATTTTGGGTACTTTAATTTGTATTTGGAACAATGGACGTCGGTACTCTATCTGTTGCTTCACTATTCTACATACTGCTATTTCACTTTCTTATAGATGCCTCGGGCATATTTGGATGCTTTCTCAGATTGTCGATAATCTCCATGTGGACCGTTACTGGGTTTTATATCATGTCCCCGTATGTGACATGGGGTATTTTTCTATCATTGTCTGGGGTGGGACTTCCACTTTTCTGGATGGATATTTGGGTTCCAATCTTCAGATGTGAAAATGTAATGACTTCATGGATTGTTTTACTTCATATAATATATTCAAAATAGTGTTTCTCGTCTTTTAAAGTTTTAAATTTTTTTTTTTAAATTGAACCCTCTGTCGGTCTACCGACGCCTTGTAGACGTCGGAACTGTGACAACCTAGAAACGTCGGAAGAGAGACAGTATAAAAACGTCGGACCACATTTTGTCAGAATTGCGACAGATTAAAAACGTCGGAAGAGCGACGTTCCAAACGTCGGAAGAGCGACGTTCAAAACGTCGGACCACATATCGTCGGCATTGCGACATCTTACAGACGTCGGAAGAGCGACGTCCAAAACATCAGACCATGTTGGGTCAGAATTGCGACCATTTACAAGCGTCGGAAGAGCGACGTTCCAAATGTCGAACCACATTTCATCGGAAGTGCGACAGTTTACAAACGTCGAAGGCGCGACGGTTTGTGAGACGTCGGAAGAGTGACGCTTGTTCGGAAGCGACGGAAGAAGTGTTGATAGTGCGACACTTTTTACATGCGTTGGAACTGTGACGGCATGACAAACCACGGTTTGTCCACCCTCGAACTGTCGCTTTTGCGACGACTATGTGTCGGAATAGCGACGAATTGGCCGTCGGAATTTCCGCCAAATTTTCTAGTGTTCTGACGAAGGAGCTCACCAGGAGAAAATTCAAATACCATAGAGATAGGATTGGTGTGAAGGATAATCCCTTTCTCATTGAAAGGGAGTGTTGAGATCCAACAAGATGATGATCCTAGTGAAAATTAAGCACCTTCACTAGGTGGGGCCCGCAGACTATTTTTAGGTGTATGTCTATTTTTAGAACGGTGGGCATATTCTAAAATTAGCAGGACACTAATTCTATATGGTTGAGAAAATTCTATCTTTAGATGAATTTCTATTTTTAGATCATGGGTGAAGTCTATTTATAAATCGCATATCTAAAAATAGAATTCATGTCGATTATTATTAGCCCTTAATGATAATCAGAGAATAAATAATAACTTATTCTCCTGAAGCACTTGATTTCGGTTAACTGATGTGGCAAACCAGTTAGCTGAAGGAATTACGCATTCCAAGGTTGTTTGGTGGGATATGCACAATGGAATTCGTTGTAACTGATTGTGGCAGAGTTGGAAGAGTAGTTATGTGAGTTGTAATTATTTATTTTAACTCAGTTAAGTGAGTTAAACTCAGTTGTGCTAGTTGTAACTAAAGATACACCAGTGAGAGATGAGTGAATTAATTATTTAATTAATTCACAAGCAGTGTCTTACTTGCAAATGAAGAAATACAATAGTTAACTACTTGCATGTCAGATCTAGTGGAGACCCGGTGGAGAGATAGGTGAAAGGGTGTGTTTGACTATCAGTTGTGACTATAGTGATGCATTCAATGTATCTACACACACATTTGAGTTGCCAATGAGGATTTCGCAGTCAAGGCAAGGCAAGAACGAATTCATTCAACGATCATCTTCAGCATGGATTGTGCAGTGGAGGCAGGCTGTCGGGCGGCAGTAAATTAGTGCATGTGTGAACCAGTTTTTGTATGACAGTGTGAGGCGATTGTATATTGTACTGAGAGCTGTATGAGCTTATATTTGTATGAGATTGTTTCATGATTCCATGATATACATAATATATGATAGTTGGGGTTTTTAGCTTTAATATTTCCCGGTAAAACATCTTGTTATGTGCGATTGATTTTTCTTCATGTGTTTGAAATTGGCAATTTAATTTCCGCAAAGAATTGAATAGAATGATTATGTATTTAACAGTGGATTTAATTGTTAGATTAGGGGAGTCTGGAAATAAATTATTGTGTTTATAAATTTCTACAGAGGCTTTACTTAGAGATATTGTTTTCATGGTATCATTACCTTCCACAAATAACTAGATCAAACCTCACCTCCATGTCCTACTTTTCAAAGCAATCAATTCTTGTCAATGAGATTAGATTTCAAGGGTTTCCTTTTATAAGGTGCCTAAGGTTTGAAATTCATGATAGTTGAGAGGAAACACTCAAAAAAATATATCCATTTGAAGGGTTAGTGTGGCCTAGGCTAGTTGTGATCCTCGGATGATTTTGATGACTTAGATGTCTTTGGGTCTCAATTTTTTAAACCACATGCTAGTCTCGAAATTCATATACATGCTAGCAAACAAAAAAAAAAGGTAAAAGATGATAATAAATAATAACATGAGAATAATAACTAGTAGGCTTACCCTCAAATGTGGTGACATGTGTGAGAAAAAGGGGGGAGGGGGGGTGGGGGGGTCGTATTCCACAGCCCCACCTGGAAATTGTGCACAGGGTAGTGTCAACACACCCCCAACCAGAGCTAATGGTGGTTATGTGGCCATTAAGAAATTCCTCAAGTTTCATATGAAGTGGTGAGAAAAAGGAATGAGTGTTTTGATTGAGAATTTCAAGCGTGTGATTCCCATGGAAATTCAACATAACTACATGAGGCTCGGCAAGGAGGTTACCAATGCAAGTCTCCAAGAGGGGAGAAGCTTGGTGGAAGGAAGTAATTGTGTTTGGAACTATAATTTTCAAATTCTCATTCTAAATAGTTGAATTGCAGAGGTATCAATAGGAAACTTATGCTTGGACAGTTGCAGTGGTTGTTTTTGTCTTATTCTCATCTCTTGTTGTAGTATTTTTCATTAATTCTATTGGATTCTCATTGTTTATTCTTTTGGGCCTTGAATTATATTAATAGAGGTGTTGTCTCCTTTTTTATATTGGTTATAGTAGTTCCCTTTTTCCTTGGTTAGGAAGTAGTTATTGTATGGACTCTATGGTGAGTTGTGTGTCAACCTGAGGATGGGTTTTGTGGGGATTTACAAAGGTGGGGGCCTTCTAGCTCCTCTTCATTTTTTTGCAATGTCGTCTTATTATGATTCTAGGATCCTTTCTTTGGGATACCTTTCTTGGTGCCTAAGCGACTTTCTTGTTTGGAATTTGGTTTGTTGGGACCTCGAAGGTGGGTGGATTTATATTTCACTTATGATGGTGCATGTGTGATTCAATTGGGTACATAGGGACTTCTTTATTTGCAGGTTGCTTGGTAGTGTGAGGTAAAATCCTATGCTCCTTTGTTCAACATTAGTTTTCTAGCACCTAAGTTGTTTCTCTATTTTAAAGGTGGTCATTTGGGGCCTCAGTGGTAGAAGTAGGCTTGATGGGTTAAAAAATTTAGCACTAGCAATAGATTCTTCCTCCTAAATTGGTATGTGGGGAAAGGTTCAGTTTTATTTTATCACAGGGCCTCTTTGATTACTCGATGTTCAAGGGAGCTCCTCAGTCAACAGGACGAAAGGTAGTGTGGGGTAATTTAGTGTTTGGAGGTGTGGTTTTAGTCTTTTTGTATTTGTGTTGTTGCATTGCCTTACTTTCTTATTGGTTCAAGTATTATTTACATTGGAGTCTTGAGCATCATAAAGTTTTGAGTATCATTTATCTTGGGTTCTCAGGTCTACATCTGGTCACTGGACATAAAGGATTATCTTTAGTTACTTGGGTTTTTGGTTCCTCATGTCGCATTAGCGAGCTTAGGTCTGAAGAGGGGCTGCTTATTATTGCAAGTAGGTATATTGCGGGAAAATTTTCATGTATCATCATATTGAATGTTTCGCTTCAAGTTATCGAGAGCTCACCCATGCTCATGTTCAAGATGAACTCACTAATATGGAAGGGGGATCCTCTTCTCATTGACCCTCCCTCTCAAACATAGAAGTAATAACTAAATGGGTTGAATTGGTCCCATATATTAGTCACACGAGAGGGAGGTACAATCATTATATGCATAAAATTTATATTTACTGAAAAATGAATTTTTTTATGGCTTGGACTATCTTAGATTACCATGAATCCCTTCTAGATATCGTCTAATACCTTGAGCACTTACACAAGCATCTTAGTACTCTTGACAGGAGGATAGAGAGGATTGAGCACCACCTTGGCATCCCCCTGGTAGCAAGAGAGACTTCAATAGACTTGACAACTCTTGTTTCAATTACAGGATCAAATTGTTCTGGTGTTTGATGGAATAGTTGTAGTTTATTTTGTAAAATTCCAATCAGGCCCGAATATTAGATATAGCCTTATTATTTTTGTATATTAAAGTTTAATTTTTGGCTCAATTTTTGTCTCCCCTGTGAGAGCCTAGCCCGAATTTTGAAAACTTCTATGTAATTCCCAAGTTTTTTAGATAATAGAATTTACCCCACAAAAAAAAAAAAATAGTACTATTTTTTTTGTAAGCAAGAGGGAAACTTTATATTGTAAAAATGATATTACATATAATACAATCATGAGATCATTGAGAGACCTAGGATTATAGTAAAACTAGGAGGGCCATGAGGCTTTATTTTATTTTATTTTATTTTTCATTTTTCTTACTTTATCTTATTTATTTTATTTTACTTTACTTTAACTTTTTGTTTGTCTAACTCGCGGGGATTTGAACATTGAATCTCTTTCTTTACACATGACTTTGTGACAAGGGGATCACCAATTGAGCTAGACCCCGTGGGAATTTTACTTTAATTTATTATTAATTTCTTTTGTCTTATTTTTATATCCTTGTTTTATTTTTGTTTTTACTATAATTTAATTTAATTTAATTTAATTTTGTTTGTTTTTATTTTTATTTTTGTTTTCATTATTATTTTTAGATTTATCCTTTCATTTTTTTGTTTTTGTTTTTGTTTTTGTTTTTGTTTTTTATTTTATTTTTATTAAATTTATTTTTATTTTTTATTATTTTGTTCATATTATTATTGTCTTTATTTTTTATTTTATTTGTTTTTGTTTAACACTATTATTTTTTAAAATCTTTTTGGCTTTTGTTTTTGTTTTTGTTTGATTGCTCTTTGTTTTTGTTTTATTTTATTTTTAAAGCAGATTCACATTTTTATCAACCCTCATTTTTCTTTTTCTGTTTTTGTCTCCTATTTATACTCTCGTTATTCCTCTCTTCTTCTCTCGACATACATGTCCCGATGATGAGTCCATTTTGTGACTCGAAATGTAGACCTTAAAAATGGCACCCGTGGATTCAATTCTGAAATATCATTCTTCATAACTCAAACACATAAGTCTCCAAACAACAAAGCTGGGAGGAGTTGAGTATGGACCATCTGCCCAACAAGGGGAAACCAAATGGTCCCTCATTGGGAACATGAGTCTGATAGAGCACCATATTCCATGCAAGAGTCAAGAATAGATTACAAAAGTGGCTTATGCCAGGATTCCAACAGGTGTTACTATCTAAACATGTTCCATGCGAAGAGCTAAAGAGAAACATAGCAAAAGAAACTAGGTAGAGAATATGTTCAAACCACATGAATTCCTTTGGACCTTGATGAGATTGTTTGCTCCTTGTGAATTCCATCTCGGTCGATTATTTATTGAGTCTTTTTGTCATCCATACGTTCCTCCACAATGAGACAAACATACAAATTTGTGTCTTATTGAGTAGGTTTTGTCACTACATTCTGGATAGCATGGCCTTGGTGTTGTATTTCATCCATTGAGAGAGGAGAGGAAGGAGGAAAATGGGAGGATTATTGGGTGTCAAAACCACCCAGGGAACTACAGGAAGTGGAGGATAGGGGAATTTGTGGAAATTTTATGTCAAAGCTTCTATAGAGATCACAAAGTGATTGGAAAATGTGACTAATATGAGTGCTCACTTTTTTCCATTTTTCTTTCCACTCCTTCTCTAGTTAGCTCTTATGTCCACGAGTGGAGATCCAACAAATTCCTTACCACCTAATGACCATCTCCCAGGTGTCTCCTGTCCTCAAAATCTAGGGAAGAAACTTTTTTTTCATATGTGGTCTGGTATGTCGGGGTCGAAGAGCTCTACGTGTTCATCGGTCCAAGGAATTCAGGAGGGATTCCCACGGCTTCATCCTCCACATCTTCCTCTTCCTTGCTCACAAATAATTTTAGTAGATATATTATTACAGAGCATTATGTAGTGGTCTTTGAGGGAAGTGTCGATGGGACGTGAGAGTAGAAGAGAAATATAACATCAAATTTGGGCATGAAATGAAGAAAGGGAGGGTTGTGAGGCTAGTTGATTATCTAGGACAAAAGGAGAAGTGTGTGAATTAACTTATGCATAAGAGTGGAGGAGTGTGATATCTCAAGGTTGATGCAATGGAGATGATTCAATCGATTCAAAATATCTATCATGGCTATGATCCAAAGAGAAATTAAGGTGCATGGACACAACTTGTATCTATCGAGCATATCAAGGGTTAATTTTGGCATGCCTTAACTAAGAGGACTCCATTGCCGATGTAGCTCTCAGATCCGGGAGAAAAAACTAGTAGTCTTTAAAGAATACACTAATTTATTGATAAAGGAAAAAGGTACAAATAAGGGAAATTACAAAAAATGAAATTAAACAAAAGCTAAGTCAAGAAAAGATTAAAAGTTTCATGATTAATTACTAGATAAAAAGTGGAACCTATGTATGGACCATCAAGAAGAGTTCAATTTAATGAAGGTACAGAAGGGAGTGTGACATCTTTTACTTTGAAAAATTGATGGAAAGTATTAAAAGATGGAATATATAGTTGATTGAGAGCTCAATGGGCTCTTAATAATGATCAATAATACATTCATTGGAAAGAGAGTTGTCCCCCACACTTGGTTGTTACATGTTAGATCAAAGATTTGAGACCAACAATTTTATTTTCACGACATTGTAAATAGGTTATTTTCTCAACTTTCAGGTAATATTCTCACCACTTGCTCCTTGTTGAGAGTTATGCAATAAAAATTAGTGTACATTTATTATTATTAGTTAGTGTTTTATAAATTTCCATGTTCAAATTATGTAATTGGATTTATTGAATTTTAATCCAATATAGGGCTGGAATGCAAAAAATTTGAGTGGACATGACATGTTGTGCATTCCTATATATTTTGATTCAATGAATCACATAAACCATACATGATTAAAAAAAAGTATACATGAGTGACAAATTATAAGAATTGCCTTACCAATGGAGTGGATCCATTTTCTTTTAGTCTACAAATTATACAGCTTGGCCCATTCTTCTAATAAATTATAATATCCTTCCTCAAATGGTTGTGTGGAAAGAATATTCTATGTTTCCTCTTCTTCTACTTGGAAAGAATTAAATTAGAGATATTGATATCCATTTGGAACCATTAATAATGGACATTTTCTCCTATGGGATGTAATTTAGATTTATTTATGACCTAATTGTGAAGGGAAATGTATAATGTATAGTGTTATGTGTTAGAGAATTTATGACCTTCAAGAGATCATAGTATGATTAAGTATAACCTTTCCTTTTGAACAGTTTAAAGAATTTTACATTATAGTAGTTTTAAAGTTAGAAAGAGAGAAAAAGATTTATGGGTTGGGAGATAACACATTAGAGAATGAAAAGAAAAGAAATATGGCTACCCGAAGGAGAAAATAACACAATTTTATATCACATATACATAATGGTCCAAAGAGCCTACAAACCATTTTTTGGCATGTAAATGATGATTAATGCAACTCCTATGAATCTTTTGTTGATGTATCTAAAGTGGAAGAAAATAACTTTGGTAAAATTTAAATGGAACTTCCTATGGAGAATATTCAAGTAATCTCCTATATTTCTTCTTTATTTAATACAAAGAGTAGATGATTATAACAATGATAGATTGACACAACTAGACACTACGAAGTTACTAGAGAAATATTTAAAAGAATAATATGAGGAAGGTTAATGTTGTTGAAAAGCATCATGGAATTTATTCAAATTTTTCTGGCTATTATTATCTTTCAACCTAAAGTAGATTATAAATTTTACCAAAAGAGATGTTTCTCCTTTTATGGCAAGGAAACAAAGAAAGTATAGTGATACCATTAGTCAATTGGAAAATTAGGTCTCAACTAAAGATACATGATGGATGGGTAGTAAAAAACATGATATTTTAATCTAGGGTGTTAATAACAAAAGGTTTAAGGCACTTGGAAATTCATTTTTCTTGAGGGATTATGATAAAGAGTCTTAGTGAGGAGATATATCTTTCATAAATCCAAGGTGTTAATAACAAAAGGTTTTAACGGACTTGGAAATTCATTTTTCTTAAGGAATTAAGATATAGAGTCTTAGTGACGAGATATATCTTTCTTAAATCCTTGGAGGATTGGATTAAAACAATAGATAAAAGGTTTATAGGATTGTCTAGTTCTTGGAAAATAATGGTAATATCTTTTGACATGATATTAAAACCTTTATGATGAAGGGTTGGAAATGGAATAAAATAAAGGCTAGGGCTAGATGAGTAGATTGGGAAATATTTTTGATTTGTAATAACTAATAATTTTAGGGTGAGACTATTTAAAAAAATATTTTTTCATGCAATGTGAAACATTATCTCTCCCAAACACCTTGTACATTGCTACATTAAGCTAGCTGGAGGGGTCCAATATTGGTTTATGCAATAAGGATTTGAAATGTTACATATATTAGTTAATAAAGGTAGGTGTACAAGTCAAATATGAATAATATTCCCTAAAATAGGGGAAAACCCTTATATGGAAAATATTTAGATGAACTAGGAAGAAACAGTAATTTCAAACTCAAGAACAAGTTGATCATAAGTGGTGGTGGAAATGGGATATAGAAGGTCCAAGAAAAAATAAAAATGAAAGTATTTTTGTGGTTAGAACTATGCAATAAATTCTTACCTGGGAAAATCTTGAGAAACATATTTGGGAGGGTCCAAACATGTTAAAAATACGCAATCACAGTCAAATTACACTTTTAATAGCTCACATAATGGAGATGATGATTGCATTGAATTCCTCTTTTCTAGAGGACCAAAATCGACCTAAAGATAACCTCATTTGGACTAGAAAAAGTTGGTTTTTGAATTTATGAACTCACACATGTACATTGGATTAGGTTGTCCCTACACACATGTGCATATTGGATCAAGTTGGACCTAAAGCAAAGTGGACCCATTAGAAGGCTATAAATAAAAGTGGCCTCTACCTAATTTAGACATAATTATGAGACACAATTCTAACTTGTTTTTGGCACGCAAAGGTCTGAGGCTCGTTCATGGAGTTTCAAGTTCGCTCTGAGGTGAAATTGCAGTTCTGAAGCTTGCATCTCTAATTTAGGGTTTTGGGCCCCAATCGCAAGCAAAAAACAAGAATATTTCAACCCTATTTGCTCCCACATAGGCTCATGAGTGCAACTGGAGCCTTCCAGTCACACAGATAACACATTGTGCATTCGACCAGGTGATTAGGGTTTCTACAGTCCAATTTCGACCTAGTCGCGTGCTTGCCAAGAATAAGGGAGTGACTGGGAAGCTATAGTCGCACAAATGTCTCCTCCTCTATGCGACTAGGGACCAAAAGACGAAGTTTCATTTTTTCTAAGATTCCGCTCAGTGATGGTAGGTTTTGGCAGTTGACTTTAGACATTGAAAGTTATGTACATACTTCAGAATCATATTTCTTAAGTATATATATTATTGGTTTCATTTCATGGATGTTGTAGTTATTTTGTTGGTTAGTTACATAGGTGAAGATATGGATCATTGTAATCTCTTTTTTTGAATTATTTGATGACAATCTAAGAAGAAGAATTTACAAGAGTTTTCCCCATAGTGGGTTTTTCCCTAGTCGCCAGCCAATCCTAGTGTTTATGTGTGTGCATGCTTTTCTGCTATTGTTACTTTACGTTTCATTGCATTGATGATGATGATATTTTTATTTCTGCATAGTTGAATATGTTGATGAATAATGATGTAAATCTGAATAATTTTATGATGTTATGGGGTGAACTTAATGTGCTAATTAAGAAATGCAATTATCAAAGCAAAGAACAATATATCCCTAAGAAAAATTAACATGGTATCAGAGTTTTGCTGAAGAAAAAATTCATGGAGATCACCCCCATGGAGACACCTTTGTTGGAATAAAGAGAGGATAGAGGAGACCCAAAATAATTCTAGGGTTTGAATGAAACCCTAGGAAATTCGTGTACTAGGGTTTGATGGTTAGGGTTTGATAGAAACCCTGTTTTATGAAAAAAACTTGAGATATCAATTCTAGAAACCCTAGCATTATCAATGTGAAGATACTAAAGAAATTGTGACAGATTTGATGAAGCCATAGATGGGATAGTCTCTAGTAGGTTTGGTTTTTGATCAATTCAATTGAAATAGTGAGGACATCAAGTGGACTATGGATAGTGATGGCTCTTGAAGGCTAGTTCAAGAGGGAGAAGGTCACCTCTCATTGAAGATAAGTATCTCTTGAGTTATGATGCTCTTTTATGTCTTTACTTTTGTTTAGACTTATAGATATGATTATTATTTTGATTATTATACTTCCTACATATATATTTGAGTATATCGATATTTATAACCTCTTTATGAACTATGATAAGTGGATCCTTCTTGAGGATCATTTGAAATGTGGGAAAGAAAAGTTAGAGTTGGAAAAGGTGGAGGCACCTGATGAAAATATGACTAAGTGCTACAAGTTTCCTATGTCAAATAAAAGGATGTACATGTATTTGCATACTACAAGGTATGCATGGTGTATTTTTTCAATGTTATGGCAAGGTAAGCCCTAAGGTATGATAAGAATGTCTCCTTCTCAAATGGCTCATGCATGCATATGAAAATGACTTGGATTCATGATTCTTATGATGAAATGGTGCACCTGGTATTGAACATTTTGATCACGATGAACTTCTTAAATTCTATGAGGCTACTTAATTTTGATGTTTGATACAGTGGTATAACTTGATGTTTGGCTAACATCTATTGTTTTTGGATATTCTGATCCTGTGAAGAAGGCTAGCACCTTGACTCTAGTAAATTATACTATTGACAATTGACATGTATAATACATGATGGATCTCATATAGAAGGTTACCTCGTTTATTTATATATACGATGGTATTGATAATGCTTGTGATGAGCATGATGTAAGTATGGAAAAAGGATTGACACTCTTGTTTTTTTGGTAAATTTTTATTGGATGACTTGACTTGATCCTATTGATCATAATAAGCATGGTAACCATGATGATAGAAGTATAACTATGAGATTTACATTCTATATCCTTCACTGACTGTGGTTATGTTTTGATGTGATTAGTAATTATGTCATATGGTAAAATTGGATGTCCCTACTTGATGGATTGAGTTACGAAGAAGTAATGTTGTGATCATGTTTCTTGAAGTATGCTCCTATTATATATTTGACACTAACCCTTGATTGAAGATTGATGCCATGATATAATTGTGAAGTAGATGATGTTAACATATATGAACATGATGAATATGTGGATATAGTCTAACTTTATGATCTGACAGATCTGTTGATGCATGATATCATTATTGACAAGTTGATGGCATGAATGAAGATGACTGAAGTGGATTCTCATTTAGAGGGAGAACCTCTCCATAAGATCCCTTTTCCTATTATCATTATATACTCTTTACTGATAAAGTATGATTTATGGGCATGAATAAGACAAACATTTAACATTGTTGATCTGCAAAAATTTTGATATAAGGACAGAGAATTTTCCCTTGCTCTAAGCCTTAGTCGCACGGAAGTAGGCTCACAAGTGCGACAATTGTAGCCTCTTATCTGCATGGAAGTGAGGTCAAGGGAGCGACTGAAGTCTCCCACCACTTGTAGAGAAGGTCTATGAGTGCGACTATGCCTTTTGGAAACAAAAATGAAGTTTTTTGCATGAGATCAGATGTTCACCTAAAGGATTCCAATTCTACAGATGTGGTGTAGATAATTTGTGATTTATATTATTATTTATGGTCTAACAGTATATTTTATTTGATGTCATGTATGAACAGGAGACAAATGTTATTACTACATGACGATAAATTTGATACCATATATGAGTATGATGAGAGCATCATTGATCAATGACATTGAGCCAACTCTTCCCCCATGTCTGAGCTCCCGGGATGTGGAATTGAGATAGATGAATCCTGGGGTTTGGGGGAACTCTAGAATATAGGGTATCACCGATATATGTTACCCATAGGTCTGGAGTAGTAGCTCACCGTATCTTAGTCTTTCCAGAGTATACTCTAATTGGCATCGTACCCACAAGAAAGGCTTGCTGGGATTGTCCCTCCCTGTCTGGCCAACGGGTTGAGGAGGCTTGGAGGTGTGTGATCCTTACCTCTTGGTAAGTTGGGTACCTCATCCAAGCTAGATTATGATGCAGGTGTTCTACCACATGACTCTTAGGGGTCATTATTGGGAAGATCAATAGGCAATAAGATGGTTTGACTAGTAGCTCCCCTATATCACCTATTACTCGCTATGGGGTTGTCTCCCCCATGATATTTTGATTTGAGTAGTAGCTCCTGAATGTGGTTTTAGGTTGAGATGTGCTCCTTGATGATATGATCTCTGATGATGATGCGGGTCGTAGATATGAATCCCCGCTGATATTCTGGGTAGTAGCTCATTGAACGATATTCCAGGTAGTAGCCTACTGGCAGATATTTTGGGTAGTAGACCATTGACAGAGATTCTGGGTGGTAGCCTAATGAATAGAGAGTGGTAGCTCAGGCTCCCCTCTGATGAAAAATTCTTATTCTAGATTCGAGAATGTTCAACATATGAGCTTATAAAATGAAGAGATAAGCATGAATGAGCAATAGATTATATGATATTATGATATACTTGAGATTGGATATGATTTGATGACAATATACATGTGACATGACGCAGGTGGAATTTTCACTAGTTGAGAGGAAATGTTAAAAATATGAAAATGCGGTCAAATTCCACTTTCGAAAGCTCACATAATGGAAATAATTATTTCATTGAATTCCTCTTTTCGAGACGACCAAAATCGACCTAAAGGTCACCTCATTTGGACTAGCATAAGTTGGCTTTTGAATTTATGAACCCACTTAGTACACTAGATTAGGCCAGACCTACACACATGGGCATATTGGATCAAGTCGACCCTAAAGAAAAGTGAACCCATTGGAAGGATATAAATACAAGTGACCTTTGCCTCATTTAGATACAATTATGAGGCACATTTCTATTTTTTTTTTAGCTCATACAAGTCTAAGGCTCATCCCTGAAGGTTCAGGTTCGCTCTGAGGTGAAATTGTAGGTTTGAAACTCGCATCTTTGATTTATGGTTTTGGGCCCCAGTCGTAGGCACAAAACAAGAATATTTCGACCCTAGTTGCTCCCACATAGAATCATGAGTGCGATTGAAGCCTTCTAGTCGCATGAATAACACTCTATGTAGAGACCAACCCTATAATTTACTAGATGAGCACTAGGCTTTAAAGTATTTTTTTTTTTACACAGTAACTAGGAAATGAAAACCATAATCATACAAGTTTGAAACTCAATAAAATTAAATCACTTATATCAAATTCCACAAATTTTAACTTCGTAACACATACACATATATAACTTGTTTATTATAGCCACAATGAAATCATCATAATTAAAAACAATATAACTAACACATGTACCGTTCGCCCTGAGACGAGAACCAAACTTGACTTGCCACCACTTGAGCTCATTTGTTGTCGTCTACCTCCAAGCCTGAATTTTTTCATGCTTAATCCGAATGTAATGACTCACCGGTTGACCTCCCAGCCTACTCCTTGGGTACTCTCCTTCCCTGCGGACCCCCGAGCTGCAATGGGGTTGTACAATGAAGGAAATGTGCTAGCTGATAGAGGTGGGCACTCCTTGGCTCAAGAGTCCCCTCTCTAAATTCCTCTACCTCACCAAACTCAACTATAGCTCGTAACCACTCACAAAAACATAGTCTCCTCCATCCAACAATAGGGTAAGCAAAAGTCCCCCTTTTTCCCTTCCATTTCCCTTTCTTTTATAGAATGCTTCATAGGTGACACTTGGAATTTTATGCATAAATAATTTTTTTTTTACTACCCAAAATTTGATTATTCACCCACCCATGTGTCACCCTCTCATCAAGACTCTCCAAAAATAATTTACTTAATTATTCATTTAAAAATAGTATTTCCCTCAACCCAACAAGGTTTCCTATTTCTTCTCCTAGTTGTCTCTTGCTTCCCCCCTTTTTACTCCTTAATTTGTGTTTATTACTGAAGTTAATTGATGATTCTAAGATTTGGTCCCCTAACTACCTCAATTTTCCCTTTTGATGAATATTCTTATGTTGGCTTTTGCCACATGGAAGTTCTCTAAATTTCTCAAATTCTAATTTATTAATCTTATTTTATTTCACCACCCTCTTCTCTTAATGAAGTTTTTAATAAATCTTTATACTTAACTCTATGTCCCTCTTTCCTCCTTTTGCCTAATTAATTCTTATGTATTTAATATTTTATTTTAACATGGAAAGGGTAGATTTATCATGGTAAAATATTTTATCTCTTCCTATTCCTCCCTTACCCTAAGTTTGATTCTTGATTTAATTCCTTTGGTTCTAACATCATATGTCACTTGATATGAATTAGTTGGATTTTCCTATATTTATTATATTTATTAGTTTCTTAAATGATATCGAGGGTGTCAAGTTGGTCATGCCCTTCAAGAACTTCCATTCAAAGTTCCAAGGGTGCCATGCCTAAGAATTTATTTCTGATACCAAGGGTGCCAAGTCGGTCGTGCCCTTCTAGAATTTCTCTTGAAATTCCAAGGGTGCCACACCGCTTGTGTTAGGTCCCTATATTACTAGTATAGTCCCTTATTATTATTAGTGTAACTCCCTTATTGTTATTATTGTACCCTTGTAACCCCCATATTGTTATTATTGTGCCCTTAAATTATTATTTTTAGGTCGGCTAGGATTACATTGTGGCCCCACTAGGATTACATTATGGCCCCATGGACTCCTATATATAGAAAGGAGGTTTTGTAAATTGTATCATCCAAGAATTGTTCATTTATGTATGTACCTGAGGTTTCCCCCTCGAAGTGGCTTATTTATAAGGCGTTGATATCTCTTTTCTTCTATTTTTGGAGCTGGTTACACAACATTTGGTATCAGAGCTTTGGATTCTAGGGTTTCGCTGCTCTAAATAGGTCATCGTGGAATTTTCGCTATAAATTGTTTTCTACTAAGGTTCAGAATCTGAAATTTTTAGAGTATGAAGCCGAAATCCTGAGGAAACTCATCAAAAAAATTTAGAACTTGGTTCACAATATTTTCGGAGATATGATCTGTGGAAGGTAGTGCTTTTTCAGGCTCCCGAATTTCATCTCAAAGACGTGATCATGGTAAAAGTTTCATAACTCTCTCTCTGAGCATCGGATTGGAGTGACGTAAAAATTGGTCGCAATTACACGGACTGTAGTTTCTTGGCTATCAATTTCAGGGCCAAAGGATGAAACAGTGACACGTGGCAAGCCGTACAATTCGCTCTACTGAACCAGTCCATAATTAGGTCATTGTGGGAGATTGGACATAACTTTATCTTGGAGAATCCAAATCAGGTCAGACCTGTGGCATTCAAAAAATAATTCAGAGGGCTACTTCAATGCTAAATTTCAGATATTGAAGAGCCGCAATCACAGAGATAATCCAATTTCAATATCGAGCTCCTCAAAAGCAAGAAAAAGGTGTGTATTTGTTTTCCGAATTGCATAAGTCTTGTTTGAAGAATCAATTTGAATTGATTCCAACGGCATATTGTAGAATATATATCAGTATCAGGTTCTAAAAAATGCCCCGTAAAAATAATTCAACACCCATTAAGCCTTCAGAAGGCTCTACTATGACTCATGAAGATGAAGAATTGCAACATGATCTATCAATATTACAGGAGCAAGTGCACCAAATTTCGCTTTCGCAAAGAGCAGCAAAAAATGAAATGGAAGTTTTGAAGAAAGGCGTGGAAGCAAATATGGATGGTGTGAAGAATAATATGGATGGTTTGAAGAAAGGCGTGGAATCTAAGATAGATGGCATGGAAGCTGGCATGGAATCTAAGATGGATGACATGGAAGCTAAGATCGATGAAAAAATGGAAAACATGAAGAATGATCTAAAAGCAGATATGGAAGGTTTGACAAAGTTGATACAAGAAATGTTTCCTAATGGTGAAAAGATAGTAGAGGAAACTCATGATGAGAACAAAATAAATGTTAATCGTGATTTCATAAACTCTAATGTTGGAGGGAAGAACCACCATATTCCAAAAATGTATATGAGGAAGTTTGATGGAAAGGATCCTGTAACATGGATACTACAGATGGAGCAATATTTTGATCTCCATAACGTGCAAAACACACAAAAGGTACGCATTGCAACTTTACATTTAGAACAAAATACATTTGTATGGTATCGATGGCTTTGCTCCCGTAAAAAAATTGTCACTGGGTCAATTTTTACGGAGGAAATGATAGCACATTATGAGGATACAAAGAGCAACACCTTCTTTAGCCAATTGATAAATCTCAAACAAAATGGTTTAGTGGGGGAGCACATTGAGGACTTCCAAAAATTGAATATAAGGGTAACTGATATTCTAGAGGAACACAGGATTGATCTCTTCATAGGTACTTTAAAGGATAACATCCAACATGAAGTTCGTGTTTTGGAACCCGATTCATTGGAGAAGGCATTCAGGTTGGCAAGAAAAATTGAATGTAAAATTATGGCGACAAGGAAGCCTACCACTCACTTCTATAAAGAGGGAAGTGTTGCTACTCCTAGATTTCAAAAACCTACAAGGTTGACACCACAACAATTGGAAGAAAAAAGAGCAAAAGGGCTTTGCTACAGTTGTGATAGAAAATACACTAAAGGTCATAAGTGTGCTGAGAAGAAATTATTTTACATAGATTGTGAAGAGGAAGAAAAAAATGAACAAGAAGAGGATATACACCAGGAACCAGCCCTAGAAGAGGAAGAAATGAATCCGACCATATCGTGTAATGCACTGGCAGGAATTACCACTCCTCAAACTCTCAAGATAGAATGACATATCAAGAAGAAAAAGGTAATAGTGTTGATTGATTCAGGTAGCACCCATAATTTTATTCATTGTAAGGTAGCCAAGGAATTAAATTGTTTCCTATACCCAACACCAGAATGTCAAGTGATGGTTGCAAATGGAGGAACTATAAAATTTTCTGGAAAATTTCATAATATCAAGCTAACCATGGGGGGATATGTATTGAATAGTCCAATGCTTTCCATCCCTATGGGAGGTGTTGATGTTGTACTAGGAGTACAATGGTTACAATCTTTGGGGACGATGGCTTTTAATTTTCAAGAACTTTTCTTGAAATTTTTTTCAGAAGGAAAGGAAGTCGAATTACGGGGTATTGCAGGGAAGCCGGGAAAGATAATAAGCTCTAATGTCATGACAAATCTTCTAAAGAAATAAAAACGAGGCGTAATTGCACAATTATGCTCACTAGAAGTTCCAACATCAAAATCATCTATTTCTGTAGATCTCCAACAAGTCTTGGACAATCATTCCAAGGTGTTTGAAACTCCCAAAGGACTCCCACCTATTCATGATCGTAATCATGCTGATCATTTGATTCCAAGAAGTGTTCCTCCAAACATCAGGCCTTATAGATATTCTTATGTCCAAAAGAGCGAAATTGAACGTATGATTGCAGAAATGTTAGAGGCGGGTATAATTCAACCTAGTCAAATTTCTTTCTCTGCTCCTGTAGTATTGGTACACAAGAAGGATGGATCATGGCGCATGTGTCCGGATTATAGGGAGCTCAATAAGCTCACCATTAAAGATAAATTTCCCATTCTTGTGATTAATGAATTATTGGATGAATTACATGGAGCAATTTATTTTACCAAGTTGGATCTTCGTTCAGGATATCATCAAATTAGAATGAAGACTGAAGATATTCCAAAAACAACATTTTGAACTCATGAGGGTCATTATGAATTTTTGGTCATGCCTTTTGGCCTTACCAATGCACCCTCTACATTTCAAGGGTTGATGAATTCCATTTTCAAACCCTTCCTTAGAAAATTTGTGCTAGTATTTTTTGATGATATACTAATCTACAACAGGTCTTGGAAGGATCATGTCGAACATGTTGACAGGGTGCTCAAACTATTGCAGGAGAAACAATTATATGCAAAAACATCCAAATGTTTCTTTGGAGTACAAGAGGTGGAATATCTGGGTCATATTATATCTCACGAGGGTGTTAAAGTAGACCCTAACAAAATTAAAGCTATTAAGGAATGGAAAGTCCCCAAGACAATAAAGCAGTTGCGAGGATTTCTCGGGTTAACAGGCTATTATCGCAAGTTTGTTAAGAATTATGGGAGAATAGCAGCAACTCTAACAACATTATTGAAGAAAGATGCATTTTCATGGACTCCTGAAGCAACTAAGGCCTTTGAACATCTTAAAGAGGCAATGTGCCTAGCACCAGTCTTAGCTACGCCAGACTTCACAAAAATATTTATTGTGGAATGTGATGCCTCAAGAAATGGAATTGGTGTTGATTTAATGCAGGAAGGAAGACTAGGGTTTGGAGCAGCGAAATCCTAGAATCCAAAGCTATGATACCAAATGTTGGGTAACCAGCTCCAAATATAGAAGAAAAGAGATATCAACGCCTTAGAAATAAGCCACTTCGAGGGGGCAACCTCCAATACATTACATAAATGAACAATTCTTGGATGATACAATTTACAAAACCTCCTTTCTATATATAGGAGTCCATGGGGCCATAATGTAATCCTAGTGGGCCACAATGTAATCCTAGCCGATCTAACAATAATAATTTAAGGGCACAATAATAACAAAATGGGGGTTACAAGGGTACAATAATAACAATAAGGGGGTTACACTAACAATAACAAGGGACTATACTAGTAATATAGGGACCTAAATGAGATTTCAATGGATTTTATCACAGGTTTACCTAAGTCCGAAGGAAAGAATGTCATCATGGTGGTAGTTGATAGACTTACCAAGTATGCACACTTTTGTGCATTATCTCATCCATTTAAAGCAAGTACAGTTGCTACTACATTTGTGGACAGAATTCAAAAGCTACATGGAAGTCCAAGGGTTATTGTGAGCGACAGAGATCCCATTTTTACGGGAAATTTTTGGACGGAGTTATTTTCTTGTTTGGGTACTCAATTAGCTCATAGCTCATCTTATCATCCTCAATATAATGGTCAAATAGAGATAGTAAATAAATGTTTGGAAGGATATCTTTGTTGTTTTGTATCTGATAAACAAACACAATGGGTCAAGTGGTTACCTCTCGCTGAATGGTGGTATAACACTTCCTTCCATACTGCAGCAAAAATGACCCCATTTATGGCAATTTATGGATATCATCCACCATCGATCACATCATCTTTAAGGGAAAATTCGAAGGTTCAAGCAGTGGAAGATCACATCGAGCATCAGCAAGAAGTTCTCCAACTCTTAAAGGATAACCTGAATTTGGCACAAAATCGAATGAAACAACAGGCAGATCAACATCGCAATGAGAGAAGTTTTGATGTAGGAGATTGGGTATTTTTACGGCTACAACCATACAAACAAATGTCCCTCAAGCAAGCTAAGAAGGATAATAAATTATCGCCAAAGTACTATGGTCCTTACAAGGTGTTTCAAAAGATTGGTACTATGGCATACAAATTGGAGCTTCCTGCTTCTTCGCGAGTGCATCCAATTTTCCATGTTTCATGCTTAAAGAAGGTTATAGGTGAAAATCTTCCAGTTCAAACAATATTTCCAGAACTTGATGAGGAAGGGAAAATCATATTAGAACCTAAAGCGGTCATGGAAACAAGAACTCAACAACTACAAAATCGATCAATTTCAGAGTATCTCATCAAGTGGAAGAACTTACCCACTGAAGATTCTACATGGGAGGATGAGAATTTTATACAGAAGCACCCAGAGCTACTCAAGCGTTGAGGACAACACTTTTTTGAAGGAGAGGGCATGTTAGGTCCCTATATTACTAGTATAGTCCCTTATTGTTGTTAGTGTAACCCCCTTATTGTTATTATTGTACCCCTGTAACCCCCATATTGTTATTATCGTGCCCTTAAATTATTATTGTTAGGTCGGCTAGGATTACATTGTGGCCCCACTAGGATTACATTATGACCCCATGGACTCCTATATATAGAAAGGAGGTTTTGTAAATTGTATCATCCAAGAATTGTTCATTTATGTAATGTATTGGAGGTTGCCCCTTTGAAGTGGCTTATTTCTAAGGCATTGATATCTCTTTTCTTCTATTTTTGGAGCGGGTTACACAACAACTTTCCCTTCAAGTATCCAGTGGTTACGAGGGGAAATTATATGTGCAACGCCAGAGACCCCTATCATCTCGTATGTTGCCTGTTATAATGAGACTAATGGCGCTAGGGATCAAGGAATCGGCCTTGATGCGCGCCCCCAAGAAAATCCTCGTGAGCGAACCAAATTTGGGACATGCCCTCACGACATCGTGATCTTCAAGGCAAAGGTATTTCAACCTTTCCAGCCTAAGTCACGGCGAGAGTGCTAACGGGTGAGATCAAGAACATTGTTCCGCCCCTCCCATGTTGTTCCATCCAATTGTACAACCCCATCACCCATATGTGAGTCATTCGGCCAAGAAACTAACATGTTCCTGCAACCACTGACATGTCATCAGAGTGTATATATATATATATATATATATATATATATCAAGTTCCAAAATAAACTTATAATTTCAAAGACAAAATATTAATTCCTATCAAACCAGATGTTGTCAGCTCATCATATGCGAGTGCCTCTGGTGGTTTCCTGTCATACTCAATAATCATCAGTAACAAGGTTTCTCATTGTTAGTCATTATCATAATAGCAACATCAACATGACCGTCATTCACATTGTTGTTCATTTTGAATCATAATTAATGTAAGTAGCTACCATAGGGGACACATCCATCATGGTTATCATAATCATAACATCAATGGGAACTTAACATATCCATCAAAGCCATCATCATCGTAACATCAATAGAAAACATACCTATCCATCATCATCGTAACATCAATAGAAAACATACCTATCCATCAAGTCTATCATCATCATGATATCCATAGAGAACATATATATCCATCAATGATGTCATCATCACAGTATCAATAAAGAACATACATAACCATAAAATCCAATAATAATAGATTCATGTGCTTGGATCCTCAACCTAAGGTCCTCAAAGAATAAAGTATGAAGGATCAATGTCCATCAACCAAAGTGGGGCACTACATTCACCTCCTCTTAATAATGGACTTTTCCCTGAAGTCCTTAGATTAGAAAAGGAATTTAAGACAGGGATGCATATCCTTAATATCCTCTATTAAAATATTGCTATCTTCATTGTGCCAAGTATCCTCAATTTTTAAATCAATCAATTTCTCCCTGATTTTTGTCCATTAAGGAATACCGAAATATTTGAGGGTCATACTAAAGATCTTCCATCTTCTTTATGGTTCCCTTTATGTAAGTAATATAAACGTAATATTTGCTTTTTAACTTTGATCACCTCCCTTATATAGTGTTTAAATGGGCTTGGGTGATTATGTGTCGCATGCTTTGACAATCAAGCCCCACAATTATATTTATCATTCTTGATGCCAATGCTTTTAGGGCACACAACATCATTCAACAATGTATAATATGTGTATGGATATGCCTAATACATTACATCAATATTAATTTTGTAACAAATGTGGACTACTTGGGAACCCTTAGTTCGTATAAACACCATTCCCAAGTAAGTTAACAAAATATCTACAACTTATATATGTTTATTTCTCATATATTAACACAATTGATTTCTTATGAAATTAAAATGATCATAGTTATATATGTTTAACATCTATCACCATGAAATATCCCACAAGAGAATGTACAATTAGTGAGTGACCATTAACTCAAAACACATGTGTAATGAACCTACGTCAAGGTGCATCAATTCTTCTTGTGAATTAATCTCAACTACATCACTTACCCCACTTAGGTTTAATTAATAAAATGGCTTTTAAGCTAGGAATCGTCACATAGTAGATATCCTTTAACATGATATCATTAATATTGTTAAAAAAATAAAACCATACAAGTATATGATAGGCTCCAAAAACTAGCACTCAATATCAACCTATATCAAATTAGTAATAATCCTTTTGAATTTCTTAGCTGTCACATATTTGAACCTAAGAGTATTGTAATTATCAATCCCAATGTGTCTAATCATCATTGTCTCAACAATCACCTAAGCTAAATGCCCTCATGTATCACATGCATGGCACGTCTCTACTGTGCAATTGTCGAATAATAAGCAATTACATGTTCCCTCTTCTTCTCCCATAAAGAAATCGACATAAAAATTTTATTCAATACATCTATTCCCTGACGTGTGTATATCTATATAGATATAGAGATATGTGTGTGTGTGTGTAATCTCTGAGTCATTATTGGATCCATCAACATGTCCCTAGGTGTTCCAAATCACTTGTGATGGCTAAGAATTTCAAAAACCACAATGTCATGAACCATATTCTTTTATAGTAAAGGGGGTATGATCACATGAGATTGACTAACTAGGTGAAGAACCACGCACATGAAAACATACTTATGGCCTTCCTTTGGCAAAGTATTTTGTAAAACTATATAAATACTAAAAACCTAATATAAGAAAAGCGATAGACTGTCATCCAGGATTTCTCAAGATGAAAGGATGAAACACGCTGGTTACTGTTCTCGTCATTATTTTGTCCTAGATATGAAATGACACTCTAACCCTCAAGAGTTCTTGTTTAATTTCAGGTGGATGATTCATCCTAGAAGGAGTCACCTCCAAGTAATCTTTAGGTTGACATATTTTCCTTCCATATTCTTAGGTCATGATACTCTATTTCCATGGGCTCTAGACTCAATAATTGTTCCAATATTATCTATTGCTATCAATCTATTGGTATTGGATTCCTACGTGAATGGCTATATTGTTGTATTGACTCTTATCAATTATATAAAGGATCTTGATTCTCTTTCAAAGAGTGAAAAGTTTTCTTGCCATAATTTAGGAAACCAACATCCTTACCAACGTAAACATCAATTTACACTCTAGTACTCATATCTCATAAGGAATTTACTACTTTAGTATTATTATTAAATAACACAACTTATTTATTAAGTATCACAATATGTATGATTTACTAACTTTTAAGGATACATTTAATATGCATGTACACTCCATTCTAACTTTCAAAGATGCATTAGCCATGATGCAAATATATTCAATTGATGTATGTGTTTCAATATATCACCCTGTCTAACCCTAGATTTATGTATAGAGTATTATAGGACTATCCACTTTAATTTAAGTGAACCTATAATTACTTTGAAATCCATTTTTATGTTTCATTTTCTTTAAAATTTTACAATATTTATTCTATAACAAGTGTTGCTCCTTGTCATTTAATTTAGAAATTAAGATATGGAAAAATTGCTTACAAATTATAACCTATATTGACCAATGCCAAATTAATAATGGTCAATAGTAAAATCCAATCTTACAGTTTTGATTTCATATAAAATAATAAATTGATATGTGAAGTGGATAGATCAATTAATTTTCTCACATACAAGTACTTGCATAAATTTTGGTGGGTTATCCACATTAGTAAGTCTACATAAATTTTGGTGGGTAATAAACACTAGTAAGTCTACAGCATTTCAGTTTTACTCCTCTCTGAGTATTGGGGAAAACATAAATAAAAGAATATGGATGGAATATATATATATATATATATATATATATATATATATATATATATTTGAGGAGTTACTTCCCTCCATTATTTATGTTTCAAACCTTGTTGGATTGAGGGAAATACTATTTTTAAATGAATAATTAAGTAAATTATTTTTGGAGAGTCTTGATGAGAGGGTGACACATGGGTGGGTGAATAATCAAATGTTGGGTAATAAAAAAATAAAAAAATTATCTATGCATGAAATTCCAAGTGTCATCTATGAAGCCTTCTATAAAAGAAAGGGAAATGGAAGGGAAAAAGGGGGGACTTTTGCTTACCCAATCTTATTTTATTTCACCACCATCTTCTCTTAATTAAGTTTTTAATAAATCTTTATACTTAACTCTATGTCCTTCTTTCCCCCTTTTTCCTAATTAAGTCTTACGCATTTAATATTTTGTTTTAACATGGAAAGGGTAGAGTTATCATGGTAAAATATTTTATCTCTTCCTATTCCTCCCTTACCCTAAGTTTTATTCTTGATTTAATTCCTTTGATTCTAACATCATATGTCACTTGATATGAATTAGTTGGATTTTCCTATATTGATTATATTTATTAGTTTCTTTAATGATATTGAGGGTGTCAAGTTGGTCATGCCCTTCAAGAACTTCCATTCGAAGTTCCAAGGGTGCCATGCCTAAGAATTTATTTCTGATACCAAGGGTGCCAAGTCGGTCGTGCCCTTCAAGAATTTCTCTTGAAATTCCAAGGGTGTCGCACCACTTGCCTTTCAAGTATCCAGTGGTTACGAGGGGAAATTATATGTGCAACACCAGAGACCCCTATCATCTCATATGTTTCCTGCTATAGTGAGACTAATGGTGTTGGGGATCAAGGAATCTGCCTTGATGCGCGCCCCCAAGAAAATCCTCGTGAGCAAACCAAATTTGGGACCTGCCCTCACGACATTTTGATCTTCAAGGCGAAGGTATTTCGAAATTTCCAACCTAAGTCACGGCGGGAGTGCTAGAGGGTGAGATCAGGAACACTTTTCCACCCCTCCCATGTTGTTCCATCCAATTGTACAACCCCATCACCCATATGTGAGTCATTCGGCCAAGCAACTAACATGTTCCTGCAACCACTAACATATCATCAGAGTGTATATGTATATATATATATATATATATCAAGTTCCAAACTGAACTTATAATTTCAAAGACAAAATATTAATTCCTATCAAACCAGATGTTGTCAACTCATCATATGCGAGTGCCTCTGGTGGTTTCCTGTCATACTTAATAATCATCAGTAACAAGGTTTCTCATTGTTAGTCATTATCATAATAGAAACATCAACATGACTGTCATTCACATCGTTGTTCATTTTGAATCATAATTAATGTAAGTAGCCACCATAGCGAACACATCCATCATGGTTATCATAATTATAACATTAATGGGAACTTAACATATCCATCAAGTCTATCATCATCATGATATCCATAGAGAGCATACATATCCATCAATGATGTCATCATCACAGTATCAATAAAGAACATACATAACCATCAAATCCACTAATAATAGAGTCATGTGTCTGGATCCTCAACCTGAGGTCCTCAAAGAATAAGGTATGAAGGATCAGTGTCCATCAACCAAATTGGGGCACTACACTCTATGCATGTGACTGGGAGATTAGGGTTTCTACAATCCATTTTTTACCCCAGTCGCACGCTTTTCAGGCTCAAGGGAGTGACTGGGAAGATATAGTTGTACGGATGACTCCTCCATGCGAATAGGGACAAAAATATGAAGTTTTAGAATTCCAAAGATTCCACTCAGTGACCGCAGGGTTCGGTATTTGACTTTAGATAGTGACAGTTCAGTATAGACTTCATAATCATATTTCTGAGTATATATATTGTTGGGTTCATTTCATGGATGTTGTAGTTGTTTTTCTAGTTAGTTTCATATATGAATATATGGATCATTTTACTATGTTTTGATTAATCAGTTGATGACAATCTAAGAATAATAATTTTCAAGTGTTTTCACCATAGTGAGTTTTTCCCTCATCTCTGACCAATCCCGGTGTCTATGTGTGCATGCTTTTCTTCTATTGTTCCTTTATGTTCTGTTGCATTGATGATGATGATATTGTTCTTTTTACATAGTTTCATATGTTGATGAATACTGATGTAAATCTGAATAATACTATGATGTTATGGGGTGAACTTAATGTGCTAATGAATAAATGCTATTATCAAAGCAAAGAAAAATATAGCCCTAAGAAAATTTAACAAAGCAAATTCTCTTGATGTCAATTGGAACCTCGAGAATTGATTATTTATATCTTTTTCCACTGCGCCTATATATAGGAAGTGTCAAGATATGAGCAAGGAATAGTAAATGGTAAAGTGCCTGGGGATGTCTTAGACTTGGAAAGTGCAATGTAATCATGGTGTTTATGGGATGGAAACTTTCTCTCCCTACCTTTCATAGTGATTTGGTTGATCTGGATGACTAGAGTGACTCATTGTTTGTAAGAAGGACAAGGTAAAAAACTGAAGACTTTTCTAGGTGAACATTCTCCTTTCCATGTGAATTTGACATAAAAAACTAATTCCAAGCAAACAAGTGAACATATTGATGGTGGATTCTAGTTTTTCTCATAGCCACTTTGAGGGTGTCATTAATGGAAACTTGCAAGTAGGTGGAGTGAGAGGTCTACTAGTTATATTTAAAAATTTATAGAGTGATATTCAAACACGAGATGTAAAAAGTAATGTACAGTCCGAAAGAAATAATTATAACTACCAAGTAAAGCTAGAATCCTAACTTGCCTCTTTGAAATCTTAGGTTTCTTAAATGATGGTGCATCTTGGTCTACCACATGAGGTTCACATATCCTCTCCTCATTCATCCTTGATGACAACAAGGGATTTTCCCTCATGAGTGCACATTGAGGATGTAATGCTCTAGGTTCCCATTCTTGCGTTATGAAAATTTCTTTGGATAATGCTACATTGGCACACCTTCTCGAAGAGGACATGCAAGGAACATGGGAAGCTATGGATTTTCAAGTTGGCTTCAATGTTGATGGCCCTCCTAGCATAAATATTATATATATATATATATATATATATATATTCTCTATTGTCATATGCATGATACGAATATTTTAGACTCAATTATGCTTTTTTCGTCAACGACCTGCGGCTACTCTCTAATATTTTTGTATTATCTTGTGTCGGGTTCGACATCAACTCTTTTCATTACAAAAGTCTACCTATTCTATTAAAATATACACATATGATACACAATTATACCAAAACAAACATGTATAATAACTTGTTAGGTTGTACTTGCACATAGTAATGTTTGAATATCTTTTACTTTTGAATAACGGAATATGAAAGGGGAGAAGATAAGTATGGGTGTATATGGTAATGTTTGGACGATTTTAATTAGAAATGGAGAAATAATTAAAATATGAAGAGGAGAAGATAAATATTAGTAGAGAGGGTGGAGATATTCATTGTTAAATTTTGGTAAAAATATAAATGTTAGATAAATTAATATTATTATTTCAAAATATTTGTAACATTATTGATCTTCTCAATAAATTAACTAATCAAAATTATGAAAATTGAGAAAAAAATATTTTTAATCATTTTAACAGAAAAATAAAAATAAAATTAAAAAAAAAATTATTTATCATTTTTCTTAAAGTCCAATCAATTGAAATTGATCCTAATTAACAATTAATATTCTTAACAATATTTATTATCGCCAATATACAAAGTCAAAATAAACAATCAAGTAAATACAATAACATTTCCATTAACTTGTATTTAAATATATTTGATTATAATATATTAATTTATATATATAGTTAGAAACATATACATAAAGATATTAATTTTTTATTTAATATATTTAAGAGAGTTTGTTGTATAGATAAATTTATTATGAGATATCCTGTTAAAACGTTGTATTTAAATTGATTTATTTATAAATATATTAATTAATATATTCAAAATTATATATTATAGTTTATAATTAAATTTTATTAAATGCAATATAATATTATACTGATAAAAATAAGACATATACATAAATATATTACATATCTATTTTTAAGCATATATGTTTAAAAGAATTTGTTATATAGGCAAAATTATATATTTATAATTAAATTTTATTAAATACAATATTTTCTAGAAATATAAATTAGGGATGTATACATAAATATATTAGTTTCATTTTTATTTTCTATAAATTAGGGATATATATATATAAATATATTAGTTTCATTTTTATTTTTTAAATATATATTTAAAAGAATTTGTTATATAGATAAGTTTATTAGTTTTCAATATTTTTATTAAAGGTTGATTATATTTTTATAATAATAATTTAATTTAAAGTTATAATTTAATGTGATGTTAAATTAATGTAAGAAACTATTTTATTTGTAAGAGGTGTTATTTAGCTATTATATGTTTTGGAATTTTTGGTTGAAATTTTATGAATTTTTGTTTGGTCAAAGCTTGTTTTTTGTTGTTGTTTAAAATGGGATTTTGACTACATATATAGGTTCAACATCTTGAAAAACTCCTTGGACACTTGAATTGTGGACAGCTCACAACTGAACTTGTGATTCCAATAAATCTGTATCTAATTATGAACAAATTAGACTAAAAATATACATTGAAAAACCTTCCAAAACATAAAACAAATAGAATTTATAAAAACACAAATTTTCTCATGTTTAACTTATAAAAATAAGTATACCATGTTATCCATATATCATGTCAAAGTTATCTATATTATTTTTTTTTTAATCTTATTAGTAATCCATATATAAAATGATATTAAATTATTTTATTACAGTCAAAATATATATATATGGTGTCTTCCATGGTTATATTTTTTAATGGCCCCTAACATGTTTTTCCTTTTCTTTGGATTTGTTGCTTGGGTGGACTTTTCTCTCGTCGTATTCCTTGTAATGGGATTGATGAATTTGGCCATTAGTGGTTTTCTTGGCTTTCGACTTCAAACTTCTAATTGTTGGAGCTTAAAGATAAAAATTATCATTAGCAATTATGCTACACTACGAAGTTGTGAAACCATTCTCTATTGTCGTATAGGTAAAGGAAGTTACAAAGTTGTGAAACCATTCTCTATTGTCGTATGGGTAAAGGAAGTTGTGGTTCCTTGTCTTTCTTCGTCCAATGACATCATAGTTTCTTAATAAACTCCTCACAGTACATTGAAAATACAAAACTATTATACATAATTGATACTTGCAAACTATCTTTCTAAACATCAAAAGATAGTCATTTAAATGTATTTTGTTTTGCATCCATGAGTGATATAATTAGGGAAGATAAGTTAGAGGTCCAAATTCATTTCACCACCCATCAACATTAGGCCTTTGTATTCATAACTCATCCCCTACTTATATAACTAAGTTGTAAAATGAAATGGTTACCATGAACCTTCATCTTATAATTGTGAATGAGTTTGTAGATGTGAGTGTTTTTTTCTATTTAATATTTTTTCAAACATGTAGTCTAAACAATTGATAATTTCATCTGCAAAATGTTGCCTTTTTTGGCAAATTTTTGGTTAAATTTAATTGATTTAAAAAAAAAAAGGTTATATTTGTCAAGTTGTGGAACTTGAGGTGCCCAAGGGGTTTTTGATGATACTAAATCAATTTCTAGTGTTAAAATCGTGACTGAAACACTACAAATTTAAAGTTTTGCAATCAAAATTTTCCATATTTCAGTGAAAAAATATATTTTGAGCAAAATTGTTGCCTCGATAGACAATGCCTTTTTCTAAACCTAGATTTTCGTACATACTTTTCTTGCATAAGGGATTTTTCAGAGCTTTGTTAGAGATTTTATTAAAAATAATAATTTGTTAATCAATTGAGTGGGCTTAATGGTTAAGAGCATGTGTTTCCTCCTAAGAGATCACAAGTTCAAAACCAGAGGGGGGTACAATGTGTATGTCTTCGTAGATTTAGTAGTCAAATTTGTGCCTGGAGGTGAGTCTCTTGTCCCACAAACAAAAGGGTCTCATACACCAATTTGGTGTCTGGCTTGGTCATAAATGTCTTTCGGATTAATCACATCATTAGAATTTGGTCGACGTTTCAAACCATCTAATGTGGTTCATCCTCGGGACAAGGTGGAAAAAGAAGATCGTGTGACCATGTTTTCATTGAGGACTCCAAATTTATTGCGAGGGTTGGTCACTTCCACTATAGGAAGCTTAGGGAAGTCATTGAGATTGAGAGGCATGCTAAGAATCTCAATTGAGATGATGGGTGGAAATTGAGTAAGAGTTGGACCCCATCTCTCTCTAATTGATTGTGCCCTTATGTGTTTATGATTTGTGTTGAATGTTGCAACAAGAAATAGTGAAAGTGGCATCCAGAAACATCATTCCTTGATCCTAGTGAAAAATAATCACCTAAACTAGGTGGGGCCCACATAGACTATTTTTAGGTGTATGTCTATTTTTAGAATGGTGAGCCTATTCTAAAATTAGCAGGAGGCTAATTCTAGATGGTTGAAGAAATTCTATCTTTAGATGAGTTTCTATTTTTAGAATATGGGTGAAGTCTTTTTATAAATCACAAATCTAAAAATAGAATGCATGTTGATTATTATTAGCCCTTAATAATAATTAGGCAATAAATAGTAACTTATTCTCTTGGAGCACTTTATTTTAGTGAGCAAATGTGGCACATCAGTGGGCTGAAGGAATTATGCAATTCCTAGAGTGGTTGGTGACTCATGCATGGAGGACTTCGTTATAACTGGCAGTGAGAAGTTGTAACAAATTTGGAAGAGTAGTTATGGGAGTTGTTATTTAGTTTAACTCTATTAAGTGAGTTAAATTCAGTTGTGCTAGTTGTAACTGAACATACACTAGTGAAAGATGAGTGAATTAATTATTTAATTAACTCACAAGTAGTGTCTTACTTGCAACTGAAAAAATAGAACAGTTAACTACTTGAATGTCAGATCCAATGGAGACCCAGTGGAGAGAGGTGAAAGGGTGAGATGGACTATCATTTGTGACTATAGTGATGCATTCAATGCATCTACACACACATTAGAGATGCTTATGAGGATTGTGCAGTCAAGGCAAGGAAAGATCGAATTCATTCAGGGATCTTCTTCAGCGGGGATTGTGCAATGGAGGCAGGCTGTCAAGAGGCAAGAAATTGGTGCATAGATAGGCAAATTTCTGCAAGACAGTGTGTGACGATTGTATATTGTACTGAGAGCTCTATGAGTTGAGCTTTGTATGAGATTGTTACATGTTCCATTGATATACATAATATATGATAGTTGGGGTTTTTAGCTTTAAGCTTTCCCAGTAAAACATCTTGTTATGTGCGATTGATTTTGCTTCATATGTGTTTTGCAATTGGCGATTTAATTTCCGTAAAGAATTAAGTGGAAGGATTCTGTATTTAACATATGATTAATTTGTTAGATCAGGAGAATCCGGAAATACATTATTGTGTTTATAAAATTTCTACAATTTGATCATCGTTTTTATTTTTCCTTTTTTCTACTCTTTAGTTTTTCTTTTTCTTATATTCTTAGTTACAATACATTTTATTATGATTTTTACATTCTCGATTTATAAATAAAATTTTGTTAAATTTTTTTATTAAAATTAAATAAAATGTATATTAAGAAAACTCTATTATAATAATAATTTATATTTACATATTATAATATTATATAACCCTCTTTTATTTTATTTTATTTATTATTAAATTATGTTTACTTTTATATTTTCTTATGGATTATAATTTTAAATTATGAAGAAAGGTTTAAAACTATTATTAAAATAAAATAAATTATGAAATAAACTAAGAAGCCCCTTTATTTAATTATTATAATTTTATAATGATTTTTAATTGATAAAAATAATATATTGCAATAACATTTTCTAAAAGAACCTACTAATTAAAGACTAGTTTTTAATGGCTAGTTTTGAATGCCTAGTTTTCAACTACTTTTTCCGAGCAATAATGCATCCTTGCTATTTATTCTTTAATATCAATCTTCTTTTTTCGCCTTATATTAAAATACACCATATTAAATGATTTAAAACGTCAACCAAATCTTAATAATATGATTAATTCGAAAAACATTTATCTAAATTATAAATCACAAATATTATATATATATATAATTTTTTTATATTTTAAATTAAATTTTCAATTTAAAAAATTAATTATTATATAAAAAACACCTTAAATATAGATTTTTTAAAATTAATCCATGACCAATCAACGGCTAAAAGAAGTCCCTATCAATCCTAGCCTACCGTTAGACTCTAGAACTTTCTTAGAGTTACTTTGAAATTAGGGACATGAATGTACATTGAAATCGATGTATCGTATGTACTTGATACTATTCGTCCTCAATCTTTCGAAACTATATTTTATTTATTTTATTGATTTATTTTATAAATAAAACAAGTATCCCTGGTATAATGGATATGTAAACCTCTGAAGATTCAGTGTGACCGCTAAAGGATTTACTTTGTAGGGTTTTCTTCTCAATTATGTGTACCTTTTCTTATCGAAATGTACTTTCATTATTGAATACAAAAGTGTAGTTTAAAAAATCTATATAATTTTGGTAATATTATAAAAAAGTTCACAGAAATTTTTGAAAATTTTGGTTATAATTGTCAAATTTCGGATTTTGGGTGCTTCAAGGGTTTTTGATGTTGCTGAATTCATTTTCATCATAAAAAAAAAAGTTTCAAACACTTTAATTATCTGATTTTTTGAATTCTTTTTACTAAATTCTAGCAAAAAATTGTCATCTAAAGTATTATGTGGCGTCTATAGACAACACCAATAAAAAATAAGATACACTCCAACTACCTAATTTTTTGAATTTTTTTAACTAAATTCCAACAAAACACTGTCATCTAAACTATTCTATAGTGTCCATAAACAATATCAATAAAAAATAAAATATACTATCAATTCATAGTAATAAAAAATACTATTATAATATAATATCTTCCATAAATAATAAAATAATTATAATGTACACCATTTAAATTATCAAATGTTTTAATAATAAAATTAGAAAAATGTTACAATAAAATATTTGTACTAACCCCATGATTCATTAAAGAGGTGAGGAGATAGAATATTTGTACCTTATAATTGATTAAAGAGAGGGGGGTACAAGGACATTTGCATGTGGGAGTGGAGTAGGTTGTTCGTTGGACAATGACAAATTTGTAAATCCAACTTTGTCTTTATATATTTTTATTAACTATAGAGTTTTGGAAGTAAATTGGTTGGTAGTAGCTTTTAGTCTTTCATGGTTATTTAAATTTAAATGATGCTATTCGTAGAAATTTGGGACCGAGTGCAATGAAGGTTTATTAATTATAGCAAAAGATCAAAAAGTAGTAATTTAGATTTGGTATCGGAAAGGGAATGAATAAACAAGAATAACTAAAGACTTTTATTATGGATGACCATTACCTTAAAAAGGGATATAGTTTTTTGTTATTATCTTTATAGTGAAGTATACTTGTAAAAAAGAATGTACTTATTACATTAGGTTGTAAGAACTCATTCCATTACCATTCATTTTAAGTCTAAGCTAAACATATAATTTAGTTAGATAAAAGTTTTAAAAGAAGGTTTATTTGGCCTTGAGAAGACATCATAGGATAAAACTCAATTTCAATTTACTAAACCATTATTATATATTTTTTATATGGTAAACAACAATGTATATGTAGTTAAATACATTAATATGTACATTAATGTATACATTGTTAAGTTTATTAATGTACATTAATATATTATTTATATTAAAATGTATTCATATATTAATACATGTAGAATAATGTATATTTCTTTTATATAAATGGACAATATTGTATATAGAATTTTATATAAATGTATAAAATTATATATATATAATATTATATATTGATATATATTTATAAATATGGATGATATATGTATTGATGTTTATCAACCACATTTATTAATATGATTATGTTAATTTAAAAAAAAAACTCAATATCAATTCACTAAATAGCTATTATATTTTTTATGTTGTAAATTATATTTCTTATATTTCTACTATATAGTTCTCCAAAGAAGCGGACCTCTTTTAGACTACACGAGATAACAATATTTACTTTTTGATGACATTCATATTATCATAACTAGCAATTGCACCATGTGTTGCAAAAGAAATGTCGTTTAAGGCAATAGCATATGAAAGAGTAGCCTAGAATAAATAAGTTGTTGCAGAGAAGGAGTCATCGAGAAGGAATGAAAGACAATTTTTTCTTACATGGAAGCAGGTCGTGGAGGTTTCAAAGATATTGATTATAAGAGCTATCAACTAGAAAATTTTGTTATAGATATTGAAATAGGAAATTGTGGGTGAAAACATATATGTAAACCAACATAATGAAATAAGTTGTTGTGGAGAAGGAGCCATCGTGAAGGAATGAAAGGCAAATTTTGCTTCCATGGAAGCAGGTCGTGGAGGTTTCAAAGATATTGATTATAAGAGTTAAATTTTGTTATAGATATTGAAATAGACACTTTTAGGTGAAAACATATATGTAAACCAACATAATCTGTTCACATATATAAAAAAAAATTGTTATAGATATTGAAATAGGAAATTGGGGTGAAAAACTTTTAGTGATTAATAATCCTGCGAAACAAGCATGAAATCAGCATGTAACTCAAATAAGATATTTTAAATACATTCAAGTACAATCTATCAAGCATAGATGTAAATAAAGAGAATTTTTATTAACAGAAATAGAGTTTACTCCAAGTTCATCTACATATCCGAGCGCCAATTGTATTTTTAAGATATATATTGGATGATAATAATTTTTTTTTTTGGAAAATAAGACTAAGTTGGAACTACATGGATTTGGTGAATTTCATAGAGATTTAACACATAAGGGCACATTAAGTGAAGGGGCGCTAGTGTTCCTTACCTCCAAATGTAGTATAGTGTGATGCATCAATATAAAAAGCCATGTACCTACTTAGAATTTTTAGTTCACAATTTTATTCGTTTATATATATATATATATATATATATATATATATATATATATATATATATATATATATATATATATATACACTGGTGAAACAATATATTATAAAATGTATTTATTTTAAATGAAAAAAAAAAAAATTGATGACCTACTATAAAACAGAAGAGCATCAAAGGAAAATAGCGAGCCTAAACGAACGTGAAGGTACAAAATAGAGAGCATGAAGGATATGTATAGGTACAAAACAGAGAGCTTGAAATAGATGTGGATGTACTTGGAAATGATGAGGAAATGAGATATGTAGAGGAACTTGTCAATGATAATATTGACCACACAAACGAAGTCACCATTTTAATATTTTAATTTTTTTTCGATGTACATGTCAAGTTCAAATTAAAAATTAAAAATTTATATATATATTTTATGAAGGGAAAACATATTACCTACAACAAGATCTTACCACATGTAGAAAAACATGGACATTAATCAGAAGTTTCAAGAAATTGTCTTTGATGATAATTTTCTAGATAATATTGAATCAACTGAAATTGAAGAAATGATGCCATTAATTCATGAATGAATAGTTCAAGATAAAGTAAATTAGGTGATCAAAAAAAAAATTCAAGGTATATCTATCACAGCACAAGCTTAACTCTTAAATATATTTTGAAAGCACAAATATCTAAGAAATATAGTTCAATTATTGGGCATTAGAAATTCCAAAGAGGTGAAGGTAAATGGGTTAGTATCCAGAAATATGACATCAACCCCTGGAAAAATTGCAAAATATCAATCTCAATATGTCATAAGTGCTAGTAGGGAATTATTGACAGGTGTTGTTGGAAAAAGAACTACATCATATGGGTTGATGTCAATGAAAACAATAATGTACAAAACATTAATAAAATTTTTATGGAGGCATTAAAAAATTAGGATTTAATAACATGAGAATGATGAACTTGCATGTTGGGCTAATATATGTAGGAAATATTATCAAGATAGACTTTCATATAATGTGAGCAACAATGTGAAAGAGTTTTGGTATTGGAATTTCCATGTGTCACCAAATGATAATAATATCATGAGACATTATATATCTAGAGGGGTGTATTGAGATCATTTCCCCTTTCAGTGACTGCTAATATTAAAGAACACTTCTTACTACATAATATGTATTACTTGTATATAGACTTATCAAAAAACAAAAAAAATCGTGTTGAATCTTATGATAGTGAGGACAATATAAGCAGTCCATTCATACAACTACAACATACTATCAATAGGCAAAAGGGTTTTCCTATGAAGCGATTTATTCATCTTCGTCATGCAAATCGAATCTCAACACTAAGGAGTCATCCTAAGATAACATATCATCATAGTAACTTTGATGTTCCAAAACCATCAATCACTTAATTATATTTCTCTAAATATCAGCAATTGGACAATAGTCACAATATGGTAACACTTGGGGGGAATGTGTATCCAAATGATATAAAAATATTTCATAAGCAATGCAACTGCTACATGAATTATTCACAATCCTTAATGATATACTCCAAGTTCTTCCACAATACTAATCAAGTGTCTAAAGAAGCCATCATCACTCAGTCACCATATAGGTAACACCTAGGGGAAATGTGTTAGAATTGTAGACACAATAGCTTATACAAAGGATATAAAAATCTAGTATAAGTAATGCAATTGCTACATGAACTACTCACCATATAGGTAACATCTCAGGGAAATGTGTTAGAACTGTATATACAATAGCTTATACAAAGGATATGAAAGTATGTTATAGGAAATGAAACTGCTACATGAACTACTCACAATCCTTAATGATATAATCAATGTTCTTCCACAATACTAATCAAGTGTCTAAAGAAGCCATCATCACTTCCAAAATCACATATTTAAACATACAAGTTGTAAAAAATGAATTTGTTTCATAAATTTTAATAGAATCACGTGCTCAGATCTAAGATATAGCTCTTAAAATCTGAAGCCTCTTCTTGATTGAAAACATAATAAACTTATAAGATATAGCTAAAGAGAAATAATTTAAAAACTTCTTGTCGCAATCGTTACATAATAATTTGATGCACAACTTGTTTAGCAATAAATATCAACTTGCAACACGTCCAAATAAAACAGCTGAAGTAAATACTATCAGTTGGTTTTCAATACATTTATGTAATTAAAATAGAGCTAGGAACTTTTGAAGACTACTTCATTGAAAATTAGAAGCGTCTTCATTCCTGGTTTTCCAAGCTAGCCGTGAATACCTCTTTGGATTACTTGGATTAGCATTGTATTTGTTTCACCATTATCTAGCAATATTGAGACAAAATGAGTAAGAAATTTATGAATGGAAACACCTACAGATGTGTCACAAACATCAGTTCATTTGCAATATCAATTTATTCTGTGAGTTGTTGTGATTTTTTTCTTGTGGCTAAAACTTAGTTTTGGTTGTCACATAGTTCTCATGATTCAAAACTTTGTTATCATCTCAGATCCTTATAGCATTAGATATATTTAGTGAGCTAATGTGATGTTTTATTGTCACAATCATTTAAAAATTAGTTATTATACCACAATATTGACTTTCTCATTATTTGTTTTGTTTATGAACCCTTTAAAAAGACCACAGTAATATTTGATTTTACACTGTGATCTCCCCAGCATGGGTGGGGATTTCAGAAATTGGAGAGTAAATTGAGCAATTATTGTTAGAAATTGTTGTATAAGACAGGAAATTTGGATGGTTTGTAGACAATATGTATTTCATAAAAGATATCTATTCTAAATTTTTTAGTGTCTCTTGCCACCATCCATCTAATATGATCTATTTCATATGAGAACTTCAATACCTATTTTGAACTTTTTAGTGTCTCTGGCCACCATGCATCTAATAGGATCCATTTCAGCTAAGAACTTCAATAAATCACTGTGTGAATGATAACTTGTGACATCCCTAGCCATTTTCTTTGATTGTGGATCAGGTTACAAACTAATAACTTGTGAAATCCCTATCCATTTTCTTTGATTGTGGATCAGGTTATAAACTAGAATACACTCTCTCTTCAGAAGACTCTACAATATATATTCGATGGAGGGGAATGTTATGATAAAACATGTACAAAAAACCCTTTAGGGTTGTCTCAACTTACTCTATTGTTAATCACATAGTTTCAATTTTGTAAAACTATAATCTACAGTAAGGAGTGAGTGGATTTTTTCTTTTGCAAGTTTTGTTTGGAATTGAAAAATTAAAAAAATTGTAAAAGCTAAAATTATGTAGTGAAAAACTTTGTTTAAAATTTCAGAATAAAAACTTGAGTAAGTTTGACATCATATAATGTGAAATTAGTTTATAGTTATAAAGTAAAAAGCATGTAAGTTTTTTAGCCACGATTAGGTAATTAAATATATGTATATAGTTTTTTTTTTAACAGAAGAAATTTGATATTCATTAACCAAAAAAAATCGAAATAGTATGTATGTAGTTACAAAATATTATAATTAAGTAATTAAAGGTAAATTTAGTGTTAATTAAGAAATAAGAATTATGAACATTCATCATTATTGTTGAAGATAAATCATGTCCTGTGAAAAAAATTTGGAAATTTAAAAAAATGTCACATATTTTAAAAAATTTCATTATTAATTTAATTTTTTATATATTAAGAAATACTACTCATGAATAATAAAACAGTTGTAACATAAATAATATATAACAAAAAAAAACATGTATTTTTTTAATAATAAAATAGTTGTAACAAAAATAATATAGAACAAGAAAAACTATGTATATTTGGATGCATGAAAATTTAGATACATTTTATTAAGTAAAATTTTAAAAAAATAATGGTTATAAACAATTAAAAATAATTTTATTAAATAGTTAGTTTAAATATATATTATTTATCAGAGGGATCAATTATCATTTCACTCTAAAAGAGGTTTGCATATCAAGACATTTGATCCCTCTTGGCTCTTGGTAGATTGAGAGTTAAGATTGATCTAGGCCATCTTAATTTCCCCCTTTAAATAAACTATATTCCACATGAATACCATGGGTTGTTTTTATAGTTTATTATTATTTTATTTTATTACCTAAATTGAAATTTTACTTATTAAAAAAAAAAAAACAAATACTATAAAAAAACATATATAAAACTATTTACATTTACATATTTAAATATAACAATTTTTTAATAACAATCTAATGGTCTAAAACATGTCAATCGTCTAACATTTGATCCATGGACACAATAGTAGCTAGGGGAGTTGTTTTCAAATAGGAATGCTTTACGGCATAAATATATTTTGACTTCAAAAAAAAAATTGCATTTAATTATACAATTTTGATAAAAATATAAATGTCTATTAATATTAAAATTATATGTATGTATAATATTTATTTTTATATATACCAAAATGATATGTATGTATATAATATTTATTTTTATATGTACCAATAATATAAGAAAAAGTAAAGTCTATAATTATAATTTTTTTTTTTTTTTTTTGGGGTGAGTAAGAGATTAAGTTGCAATTGAGGGTATTTTTTGCTTCATATAATCACGTTAAATACTATTTAAAAGTCCATAATCATTATTCTAGTTTTAATGATGGAAATACAAGATACTAGTTTTATTTTAAATGCTATTTAAAATGAATATCATTTATGTTTTGGAGTACGACTTAAAACTACTTTTGATTGAATAAGAATTTGTCATTTTTTAAATGTAAGTAAATAGGTGAAGAATTATATCACCAATAAATTATATTAAGGGACCAATTTTGTTTACACATAATGATGATGTTATACTTTAATTCTTAAGATTGTATCAACAAAAAAATAAATTAATAACTTTACATGTTATAATTTTTTCCAGTTTGAAAAAATACAATTTTTTCTTAACACATTAGTATAATTGTTCATAATTTTTTTATTTTTTTATTAAACAATATTTTAACCAGTCATTTTTATATGCAACTTATTAGGTTATCTAAAGAGTTATAATGATTTTATTTAAATGTCAAACTTTATATTTAAATTTAGTTAAGGAAATATATATAAATATATTTATCTATTGATATTATTATATTATTTTTCTTAGTATCAAGTTAAATTATAACTAAGGGTTAGTACATGTCTCATGTATGGAACTAAGGTTAGTATTTGCTCATGGGTCAATGTTATAAGTTACTTGTAAACACATAGCCCTTTTGTTGGAGCTTCATTGATGATTAGCATGTGATATTGACTTTCTTCAAATAATATCTTACCTAAATATTCCTTTTAGAGTAAAACCTAAAACTATTTCTAATTGGTTAAGAACTTTCCTTCTTTAGATATAAAGAAACAAGTTGACTCATGACCTAGATACATTTGTTGTTCCCCCCTTGGACCACCAACAAGTTATTTTAGGTGGCATGGTTTTCCTTGGATAACAATGATGTGTCAACCTACATTTGTGGACAGTAGCAAGATATATATATATAGACACTATAACATAACATGTTTTTGTAGACATTACTTTTTCATAAATTGACAAAATGAAATCAAATCAAGGAAAATTTTAAAGATGAAAATTTATCTAAAGTTTAGAAATATTGGCAAGTATTACTGGTCGTTAGTATGTAAATCATAAACTTTTTGGTGATTTTTGTAAAAATATTCAAAATTCTAATGGTTTTATATTGTCTCTATAATTTTTTGGCTATTTTTAAGGTAAACTAATCTCATACTATAACATTCAGGCAAAACATTTCTAGAAAAAATGAAAATTAGGGAATTTTTTTTTTTTAAAAGACATGGAAAATTAGCTCACCTGCAAATATTACCACATAAATTGTTCCCTTAACCAAATATATGTCTTAGGGAGACTCATCTAGAAGGGCCTAATGGGTTTAGTTGTTCTTCTTTGATGGTGGCGCCTTGCAGGTCCCAATGTCTCCATGTTTAATTTTTTTAGCAAAATCAATACCTTCATTTCAAACTTTAGCTCTCAAGGAGTTGTTTTGTCTTCCTACTCCTTGTACTACTTTATGATGCTAAGAAAGGGTTAATGAAGTTGGCTAATGGTGGATTTCTTGGAGCTTAGAGAGAACACATGAAACACTCATTGGAGGCTATTAACATGTTATTGACTCGTATCATTTTGGTAACTAGTGTAACTCCCTCAAATTCCATCCCTTTTTATTCAACTTAAGTAATTCATTAGGTTAGGGAGTGAGGTTACTAGTATAGTGAGAAAACTCTTCATAAGTCCTTACCAAGCCTTGGAAATATTTTTGGGGTATATAGTAAGGGGATATGAATAATTTGATAGACTCTCAATTAACTTATGAAGTTGTTGACGAGGAGAGAGATGTGAAGTTGATCTCCTAACATAGGAGGGAGAGAAATGATAGATTTTCATTGTAATAGATAGCTCCACCTTCCTCAAAATGGAGAGCCTTAGCAATTCCTTCTCTTTCTTCTTTAAGTGCCATCATGATCCTTTAGCAAGTTCCTCCATATTGGAGATTAAAAATACAAATTTGTTGCACCCAATTGATCCCTTCAATGTTTCTTGTTAAACAACAAGAGATAGTTGTTTCAATGCTTCATGTTTTACATGCAACAATAATATAATAAGGGAGTGAATTAAGGTTGCAAATCCATTTCACAACAATCACATATCCAGTTCCCTAAATGACTTACAAAGGTTATGGAGTATCTGTGATACCTTTTTGTCACATACCCCTACTAAATTCATCCTAACCACACTTGCAAAAAATTGACGGAAAAAACTAAACTCAGGTTCCCTCAAAACTAAACTCAGGGATTTAACGCACAATTTTCAGACTAGATTTAACATAAAAAGTGAAGTGCACTCTCCTCCACAAATAGGAATCAATCTTAGTGTTCATCCTTTCCATTCATTGACCAAGTTCATAGAAATTCACAAATGAAAATGTAGGTCTGCACATTACAAGGGAGTCGTTCTCCTATCTTTGCAGTCCCTCAGCCCTCCCTTCTTCAATTCTCTTTGTGCCACACACAAATATGGAAAATCCTAGTCTTGAGAGCCATATAGTGCAAGGGAAAAAATCACTACAACATATTCAATTTTTGTTACACAAGATATCACTAATTTTCATTCCAATTTAAATTTTTGAGTGAGAGAGAGATGTATGAGAGAGCAATAGAAGAGAGAAAAATTGGAAGCTTAAGAACGAAGAAGATGAACTCGTGGATTTCTCCTCCCTCTTATTCTTATAATGACACCTTGACCCTTTATCTTTTGAACCTTTTAGCTTCTTGGGAATACTAACCATCACATTAAAGAGAAACATTCACCCAAGGTATATTTTTCCTCTTTAGTCAATTTTTTCCCCCTCCACAAGGATATCTATCCCCTTTCTTTAGCTTTAGCATTTTTATTAATAAAAACAAACATTACATCATATAATAGAGTTTGACATCATAGCATCAATGTTAGCACCCCAACATTATATGTTCTTAATTACATTACAAAATTTGGGGTAATGAAATGCCTGTCACAATAACTCTTTAACATGATGTTTTTCATTGTTTTTGGTTGTGGAGCTTCATTATCTTCCTTATTCATAAGCCTTATTTCAGCCATATTTAAATCCCAATTCCTGATGGGGGGTGTGGGGGTCCATGCCCCCCAATTATTGTTGCTAAGGGGGTCCAAGAAGGGAAACAACAATATTTCAGAGCCTCCCCTGGCGCGAATTTGGAGGAAAGGAAAATTTTAAGGAGGGGAATTTATTTCAAAGTGTAGAAACCTTGGTATATTTTACTAGTTCTTAATATGCAAACTGCAAAACATTTGGAAATATTTTTATAAAAACATTCAAATTTATAAGTATTTTATATAGTTTCTATAAAATTTAGATGCCTTTTAAGGTATAATAATTTTATCTTTTGGAATTTGGGTGAATCATTTTTATGAAAATGGAAATTAGCGAATCATTTTTTGGGAAAAGGCATGGAAAATTTTCCCATGGGAAAATTTGAGCCCTAAAATTATCCCTATTCGAAGGCGGAAACACTAAAGAGATTTTTTTTTTCTTAATTATTGCAATTTTATAGTCAATTTGGATAGTTCATCATCAGATACCAGATTTGACGATAGAATTTAAGTTAGGGTTTTTTGCATTTAGAAGAATTAGGGGAAATTTGAGGTAAAAAATGGGCCTCAAAACAAAAAAATGTACCAACAAAATTAACTTTGAAAGAACCAATAGGATTCAAGAAGATGATGTCATCCTTGGGGGAGAATATTTTGGAGGGAAAAGAAGAAAACTACTTTTTTTAATTGTATTTTCAGCTTATCTCCTTATAGGTTTACTCAAATGTCAAGTGTAGACACTCGTTGGATGTTCAATTGAATTCCACATCTAATGAGTACGCACTCTACACACTTCTAATTCAATCCACATTGAAAAAACTTAAAATACATGAAAAAATTATGTTGAACACACTTTTTTTGTGTATTTTCATTTTTTTCGATGTGGATCTACTTAGAAGTATGGAGAATTGGTACTCATTGCAAGTGCCTACACTTGACATTTGAGTAAACCTATAAGGAGATAAATAAAAAAATTACTTTCCATTATTTTTCTTTAAAATTTCATAACTCTTATTTTATTATTTTCCTTAGGAGACCCATTTTATACCTCAAAATTCCCCTAATGGAAACCCTTTTTTATGAGGGAATTGTATTGCAGTAATGTATTCTTGAGAAAGAATTATAACTAAGAGAGGAGATTGCAAGAAAGTGAAGAAAAGGTGGCAACAAATGTGCTACAGGTTGCATCCCTTCATTTCGTTGGACAAAATAAAAGGAAGGATTGGTTTTTTCTTTGTAAACATAGTCCAAATTGGGTGAACCACATAGATTGGTGTCTCCCTTGTATTGTGTCATTATGTGTTTTATTTTCACATTCATTTTGATTTCACTACTCCAATACCTTATTCCTAGGAATTTCCATCTCATTACCCACTTGTGCAACTAAGTTGGGAATGAGATTTCATTAATTGAAGGATAAGAATCCCATTTACCCCCATTTTGTGATTGTGGATGGAATGGCAAAGGTGATTTCATGGATATTCTCATTCCAACTCCTTTATAAGTCTATTTTCCACTCATCCTCTTTATTCATAGTGAGGATATTAGAGATTTTTGTTTTGAAGATTTTATGAGTTATAACATGATTTTCTAGATGGTTTGTCACATTCTTGGCAACTCGTCTAACACACTAAAAATTGTAGTGATAATTTTTTTTCTTTAACTCATGGTTGGTTTAAATCCTCTTTTTCCCCACAATAATGAATAGGGGTTTGTGTCAAATATGTTGTGGTTGAATAACATATATGAAAATGTTAGAAAATGTGGGGTAGGTCAAAAGGTCATACTCTCTACTCTTCCAATACTACCAACTTAGAACCTTTAAAAACTTAAGTATTATTGATCAGGAGATCATGTCCAAGTTGAAAAAATCTCAAAAATGAAAGTGCTCAGAAGTGGTTGCAATTTGAACGACCGGAAAGCTTTCGTCGCTGCAATTCTAGTGTTGCGAATGGTTCTCAAAACCGAGGTCGTATGCATAATTTATTGAGGTTTGAAAACGCCTAGTAAACTCCAAAAAAGGACCTTTGACTCAGTTTGACTTATGAAATTTTATAAAAAAATATATAAGTTAAAATTTGAATTTTCATATGTTTTTATTGGCCAATCATTGGTGCCACGTGGCCTGCCTAAAGGCTGCCACGTGGCCCCGGGCCGAAGGTGGATGGCATGTCAAAATTATTGTGAGTCTATGGGATTCGAACCCGAGACTTGAGCTCACATGCAAAGAGGCCTGACCATCCCACCTATGCCAAATTTCTTAACTGAATATGTTTTTAGTTTGTATTTATGGTGTAAATGTTGAATAGGAAAAAAAAGGGTTAAGGGCTAGCCCCGACGGCATATGTCCAAGCCCATAGAACCAGGCCTTAAGGCCTTAACTCCGGCAGTTAAAACCTTATCCGTGGCCTTCACGGGTCATGTGACCACGACATCCATACATGGGTTTGTTTGACGGTCTTCACGTGGTTAGAGCGGGGGCAATCACATGCCCATCCACCCAACATTTAATATAACTGCAGTTTCGTCCGATGGTTTGGGTTAGCGAACCCTCCTTATTTGGCGGACTTACCATTTTTTCGACTTTAACTGGCAGTCCTCCACTAGTGGAGTTTTTGGGGGACATTGGACAAAATTCATGGGGAGTCCATAACTTCCTCATTATTAAACCAAATTGAGCGCAAAAATAGTCAATTTTGGGTCTTTTCGACATTCTAAGCATTTTGGCACAGGTTTATGGTCAAACAGAGGTCATCTTCAGCAGTTTTAGCTTTGAGGAAGATTAAGGAGCCATCAAGGCCATCATGGAGAAGGCAGTGTATTGGGCTTTCTTTATCTATTTTATGTAAATGAATAGTCATCTATGGCTATTTCATACCTTATGAAGCTGATTTTATAGATATTTTTGCCTATTGAGGCTTATTTTCACTTGTACTTATATTTTGAGCAAATTAATACATGAGGAACATGCCATTGGGAGCTGGACCAGCAGATGTATCCCAGGAGGGGTGAACTAATTCAACAATTTGCTGAGTAATGTGCTTTGTGAAGTTTATCTTTTTGTTATTTACTGTTGTACATTGATAAACAGTTAAAATACTTAATCAATCCTCACACAGAAATATGTTTAACAAAGCTATAACTATTTGTTTAACCTGCAAATTAAGGAGAACCTTATGCACACATTATTATTACTGTTTGGATACTTAGCACAACATAACTAATACAATCCATTCAGATCAAGTTGGTATCAAAGCTAGAGTTCTACACTCTATATTGTTCTTGTGCAAATTTTGTTTAACTGTTTGCAAAGTTCTTTATGCTTACTAGGCTGAAGCTTAAGAGAGGAGAAGGTAAATTGGCAAGGACTCATAGTAATCCTCAGCCAAGGAGGACAAGAGTTCCATTATCTCCACCTTCAATTTCACCTCCAAGAGAAGCATAAGAAGCCATAAGCATGTCTTCAAGGGAACAAGAAATCCATGAAGAAGTTGATCCTAAGGAGGAAGAAAGGGTGTTTAGAAAAGAATTGCTTGATTTGACAGAAATGGTGAGAGTCCTTTATCAAGAAAGGAATGAAAGACTAGAAGGAGAAGGATCCAAACTTCACAAGGAATGAGAGGGATCGTCGGGAGGCCATAATGATGAAGATCAATCCAAGAAGGGTAATGGAGGAAATGGAGACAGTGGAAAGTCACCATCATCACCCTCGTCTCCATCTTCATCAACTTCTACATCATCTTCAGTACATCATTCTCACAAAGTCAAGAACACGGGTAAAAGTCATTTTCTTAAACTTGATGTTAAGTTTGAATTTCCTATGTTTAATGGTGAAGTCAATGCAAAAAAACTTGACAATTGGATAAGGCAGTTGGAGGTTTACTTGAGGATACAGAACCTTCATGATGACGACACCAAAATTCAGCTAGCTTCCTTGAGAATGGAAGGTGCAGCTCTTGTTTGGTGGGAAGCCAAGACAAGGGAGGAGATCAAAAAATATGGTAAGCTTATCTTATCATGGCCTAATTTCATTTATTAAATAAAAAAATAGTTTTATCCATTAGCTCACATGCAGAATGCCATAATGGATTGGAAAAATTTCAAACAGTTGAAAGGACAAAATGTTCAAGTTTATACCCAAGAATTTAGAAGAAGAGCTCTTTTACTACGAATTGATTTGCATAGCCAAGAAACTTTACTCAAGTATATAGGAGGCTTGCATAGCTACCTTAAACATACTATCCTTATGTTAAATCCTACTAGTCTAGATGAGGCTTGTGTCCAAGCCACACATTTAGAGGCTAAAGGGAAATATACTTTTGATGAGGGTGGAAACAAGCCTTTTAAGGGGAAAAACAAAGATAAAACCTCAAAAGGAAAAGGCAAAAAGAATGCATCTGTCAAAAAGGAGGGCGATAAAGTGGTATGTAAACACTGTTCAAGAGAAGGCCATGAAGAGAAAAACTATTGGAAACTTCATCCTGAAAAAATAACTCAATTTAACAAAAACAAAGGGAAGAAGAAAACTGCAGCTACTACAACTACACAACAAGACTTAGGTGATGATTCGGGTGATGAAACCAAAATTACAGCCATGGGTTTGAAGAATATGAAGGGAAAAGAAACTGAAACCAAGCCAAGTACTAGTACTTCAAACTGTCATGTACAAGCTCCAAATGAAGAAGAAAGAATTGAATTGTTTCATGTGAGGGTTATTTCAAAACATACAAAAATTGACACATTGTTTGACAGTGGGTCACAAGCGAACCTTATCTCAGAATACTTAGTCAAATAGCTAAAACTTGAGACCATTCCACATCTAAGACCATATCCACTTGGTTGGATTTGCAAGGATGCAAACTTACAGGTTTCAAAGAAGTGCATATTGCGCTTTGCAATTACTGCACATTTCATTGACATAGTTGAACTGGATGTTGTTCCACTTGATATATCAGGAATTTTTTTGGGAAGTCCTTATTTGTATGATAGGAAAGCTATCTTCCATCGCCATGAGAACAAGTATCATTTATTCAAGGATGGCAAGGAGTTTATTGTGAGAGCACATCACAAAAAACTAGACTCTTCTTTAGTGAATGCTGGCCAGATGAAAAGGCTTGTCAATGCAAGTCAAAATTTGACTTTGATTTTGATTAAACAAATGGAATTTGTACATAATCCTTTTCATGTATATGCTGATATAAATAATGAGTTGTTTCAATCTGAAAGAAGGTTGTATTTGAAATAAGATTTGCAGAAATTGTCTTTGGTGTCGATTGATGTAGAAAACAAAGTGTCAGTGTAAGGAGGTGCAAAGATCCAAGAGAGGGTAAAGCATCCAAGTAGAGAAGGCGCAAAGTTCAGCAATGATCATTGTTGGTTTCAAAATGACAAGGATTTCAGATTTGTTGGGAATTTTTGGTCCAATTTATGGAAGATGATGGACACTAAGTTGAAAAAGAGTATTGCTTTCCATCCGCAAATAGATGGCCAAAGAGAGGTAGTGAATAGAAAATTGTACATCTTTTGAGAGGTTATTGCAGCAAGCTTCCCAAGCTTTTGGATGAGAACTCGCATTACATTCAGCATGCTTACAACTGGGCCAAGCAGTCTTCTACAAATACTTCACCTTTTGAAGCTTGTTTTGAGTATTTGTTGAAGTCACCTTTAGATTTCATTCTTGAGAAGGATGTTGCCATTGATGGGCATAGTGACATTGACAAATCTCGCATGTTCATTGAAAGAATTAAGCTCATAAATTATAAGGTTCAAGAACAACTTGAAAAGAGTCAAGGCAAGTACAAGGAGAGGCATGACAAACATAGAGTTGATCATAAGTTTCAAGAAGGAGATGAGGTATGGCTGCATATTAGTAAAGAAAGAATGCAAGGAGAAGGTAAAAAGTTGAAGCCTATTCCTTATGTTTCATTCAAAATTATTAAACAAGTTGGAAATAATGCTTTTCAACTAGATTTGCCTTCATATATGCAAATGTATTCCGTTGTGAATGTGGAAAATTTATGTTTGTATGAGCCTTCTTTGATTGTTGATCAAGGGAATGACATTCAGCTGCCATCAATAGAATATTTCTCGCCAGAATATTTGGACGAGCTTAAGGAGGATACTATCCTTGACAGGAGGACACACACTTCTAAGAGGGGAAGTGTCGATTATCTTTGGATTGGTCTTAAAGGCAACAACCAAGTAAGGAAAAATGGATGGAGGTGGAAAAGGTAAGGGGGATGTACCCTCATCTTTTGAACAGTTAATTGAAGGCTTTTGTGGTAAAAAATATTCCCAGTGGGGAGGTGTGATCAGGAGATCATGTCCAAGTTGAAAAATGTTCAAAAATGAAAGTGCTCAAAAGTGGTTGCAATCTGAACGACCAAAAATCTCTCGTCGCTATGATTCTGGCACTGTGAACGGTTCTCAAAACCAAGGTCATATGCAGAAATTATTGAGGTTTGAAAACGCCTAGTAAACTCCAAAAAAGGACCTTTGACTCAGTTTGTCTTATGAAATTTTATAAAAAATATATATATTTTAAAATTTGATTTTTCATATGTTTTTATTGGCCAATCATTGGGTGCCACGTGGCCTTCCCGGAGGCTGGCACGTGGCCCTAGGCTGGAGGTGGATGGCATCGCAAAATTATTGTGAGTCTATGGGATTCGAACCCGAGACTCAAGATTGCGTGCAAAGAGGTCCGACCATCCCGCTTATGCAAAAGTTCTTAACTGAATATGTTTTCAGTTTGTATTTATGGTGTAAATGTTGAACAGGCGGAAAAAGGGTTAAGGGGCTAGCCCCGACGGCATATGTCTAGGCCCATAGAACCAGGCCTTAAGGCCTTAACTCCGACGGTTAAAACCTTATCCGCGGCCTTCACGAGTCATGTGACCACGACATCCATAAGCGGTTTCTTCAACGGTCTTCACGGCGGTTAGAGTGGGGGCGGTCACATGCCCATCCGCCCAACATTTAATATAACTGCAGTTTCGTCCGATGGTTTGGGTTACCAAACCCTCCTTATTCGGTGGACTTACCAATTTGTCGACTTTAACTGGCAGTCCCCCACATTTAGTGGAGTTTTTGGGGGACATTGGGCAAAATTCATGGGGAGGCCATAACTTCCTCATTATTGAACCAAATTGAGTGCAAAAATAGTTAATTTTGGGTCTTTTCAACATTCTGAGCAGTTTGGCACGGGTTTTATGTCGAACAGAGGTCATCTTTAGTAGTTTTAGCTTCGAGGAAGATTAAGGAGCCATTAGGGCCATCATGGAGAAGGCAATGTATTGGGCTTTCTTTATCTGCTTTATGTAAATGAATAGTCATATCTAGCCATTTCATACCTTATGAAGCTGATTAAGCAGATATTCTTGCCTATTGAGGCTTATTTTCGCTTGTACTTACATTTTGAGCAAATTAATACATGGGGGACATGCCATTGGGAGTTGGACCAATAGATGTAGCCCAGGAGGGGTGAACTGCTTCAACAATTTGCTGAGTAATGTGCTTTATGAAGTTTATTTCTCTATTCTTTACTGTTGTACATTGATAAACAGTTAAAATACTTAATCAATCCTCACACATAAATATGTTTAACAAATCCAGAACTATTTTTTTAACCTACAAATTAAGGAGAACCTTATGCACACATTATTATTATTGTTTGGATACTTAGCACAACATAACTAATACAATCTATTCAGATCAATTATTTAAAAACACTTAGGAAAGAAGCCACATGAACATTGTCAAACAATTTGTCTAAACAAAAGTAGAAAATAATAATGCATTTAATAAAACCAAGAAATATCAATCATGCCCAAAATGTGTATTCTCATCATGACCTAGTTGGGTTAATGTGTCTTCATAATCCATAGTTGCCACATGAGATGTTTTTGTGTGAGTAAGAGTAAGAATATCTTCATGATTTTAGTGGATAATAACATGCTCCAGTATATTTCCAAGGGGGTTAGAGGACATTGAGTTAAAATAGGTGTCCATGTGACTTTGTTGAGGAGATGCAACAATGTCTAAGGCGAAGTTGAGAAATTCTATAATGTGCTTCAATATAGATTGCATGGATGTAATGTCATATGAAATTTAACTTTGTCTACCCTACAATGCTACTAATGTTTCCTTATACTACTCTTTGATTCATAGACATTAGGTATGTTCTCTCTTGTATCAATTTGCATTGGTACTCCTTCCAATGATTCCATTGGAGTGCCAAATATGTTATATTCCACTTATAGTCCTTAAAACACCCCCGAGTCATATTTTTTAGCCCCTTTCCCAAGTCCTTCAAATTGAAAAAGATGCAAGATCTATTCCTACAATGATAGCCAACCATGGGGATGTTTATTCGGTGACGAGGTAATCCTAAAATGGAAATGCATAGAGTGGATTGTAGAGGAAAATTATTCTCCTTTTAATGATAGTATGGATCCTCGAATTCAATAATTAATCCCATAAATTTCCATTTTTTCCCACACATAAGAGCCAATAAGGACATTATATTATTCATTATGTTAGTTGTGCAATGAATGAATGAAGTAGGACAATGGCAAGTTGGTATCCTTCACTCTTGAATGCATGCAATATCAAGCATGGTGTTTAGCATTCCTTTGTGTTTTAATTCCATTGAGGAGAAAGCATGGAGGTATGATTTCTCCCTAAACCCCCACCCCCAACCTTTTTCCATGCCAAACCAACACCTATTCTTTCTTTTTATATCTACTTGCAAATTTTTCATCCATGTTTAGGTTCTGGAGGATATTGAAACATTCAATGGAGGCATAATCTTTTCCCATCTCTAGTACTCATTGAAAAAGTTGGGAAAACGTCAAACTCAAGTGAGTTTCCCATGTTGCAATGCCCTTATTAAGATCATCGAGACCCTAGTAAATTTGGACTTTTCAAATTCCTAGCCATGCTAAGATGGAGAAGCATGTAAACGTAGCTAGAGATTCCACCTCATTATTTGTGGTGATGCCTATATCCCATGTATATTTCTAATTATTTATTACTTCTAAGATGACAAATAAAAACCATTTCAATTGATATATTCACTTTTATTAAACATATCCTAAATTAAATTTTGGATTTTCACAATTATAAAATTGAAAATCAATTTTAATTTTTTTCATAATTCCTCAACCAAAACTTTTATTTCAACTTAATCATGAGTTCATTTTAAAAAAAAACTTTAAACTATAATTAAAATATTATCTTAATAGATTAAAGGAGATTTCCAACCAACCTAGCAATCCCAAATTACCTATATATATGTCCCATCAAAATTATATTTAACTACTCAGGATAACAACAACTCCTCTTCATCCTAAAATTTATAAGTATAAGTTAAATTCTAGTTAAAACACACGGTTCGTGATGATTTTTTAAAGTTTATTTTTCTTAAAATTTATTGGAAATTTAAAACCACAATATAACATTTTAAAAGTTTTAATCTGTTTTAAACTTCCTTCGGGTATCTGATATTACAAATCAAACACTATATAGTTCGAATATGTAATTTTATCAATCACCAAATTCCAACTGAACTTAAAAAAATTTAGGCAAGTTTTAAATTGAGCCTTTTTTCCCTTCATTATCACAAATAGCTGTGCATTGCCATGAAAGCACAATATGAGTTGCTTTTATAAATTAATTACTCAAAAGTAGAATGGACAAATAAACTTTTAAGAGATTCAATAGGACCACGAGAGGTCTTAGTTTAGATGGTTCTTCGCACAACTATGACTGAAAAATACTTCCAATATGAAATACATAACAAATATTTTCATTCTAAGTATGCGTTCTATTAACAATAATAGAAAACGAAGGAAAATTCATCATTAATTTGAACTATAGGAAAAAAATGATGCGAGATAGTTTGTAATTTACAATAATGTAGACATTCAGATTGTCAATACGTCATTAATTTGAACTAATAGGGAAAAACTGATGGTAGATAGTTTGTAATGTGCAATAATGTGAACATTCAGACTGTCGGTAAGGTTAATAATAGAAACAGAGAATGCTACAACTCATAATTGATGATTTATAGACGTAGCATTTACTAAAAAAAATTGGAGATAGTATGTATATGTGAGCTATAAGATGTTAGTGTAGGGTAGCTAGAATGAGAAATGCTAGTCAATTTGTCGGTGTGCCAATTTTCAAATGCAAAGTTTTTTATTCGAGGGAAAGTATAGATGGTGGGTCCTTGTGAGCAGGCAACGTTATGCTCCGCCCCACATGGGTATACATGGACTTGACACTACCTAGGGACCATAACTTGTCTTCGCCCCCGGGGACACTAAAGCCACCTCCGTCACGCGTTCCCTGTATGTGCATCACCATGGCGCCGATATTAGAGGGAATCTTAGTGAGAAAGTCTGTATATATGATTCGTACGTCCATTCAAGGATAGTGACACACAGACAGATAGTGCACCCCCACTAGTTATAATGACGAAATGCTCACTTTTAGCCCATAAAGGCACCATCATTGTGTCCTCCAACATTGGCGAAGGCGCACTAATTTTAGCGTGAATTATTGGTCCTCCCCTGGTTCTTGAGCGTGGGCCTGACTTTGCTCATTCAACGTGTTAGGTATTAGGTGTATGTCCTCTCCTTTTCATCACGTAATATTTTGTTATTAATGAAGAAAAAAGGAGTTTAATTTATAATCAAGAATTGGTTCTGCTTACCAACTTAGCAGTCTTGGATTGAATTCGTTTAAAGTCAACAGGAGGCACACAGGACCTGGCCCTGTCGTTGTGCACAGATCGAAGGTTTGACGTGGCAATGGTAACCGGAGGGCATCTATGCATAACGTGGCCACAGTGATGGGATAGAACTTCGCAGGCCAGTCTGGAGTCCGGACGATCAAGACTTACGGAACTTCTTATTGTTCGTATGATCAGGAGAAGACAAGTAAGCGGCACGGCATGTCGGAGCAAGAGGGAAAGGACAGTATTTTAGCACGGTCTATGGTAAGGTGATGAAGCTTTCGCACGGAGAGCATTCTGGTTAGGCTTTTTAAATGATTTGTCTGTGATGACACAGGAAATAACGAGCATTGAAGTGTTCAGTTGAAATATCGGACGTTTAGACTTTAAATGTTTGATCTTTGTGCGATTAGGTTATTTGAATGGTGCAAATGAGATTTTTTCGACAGTTTTGAGAGCAGAGACGGTTAAAGATGCGAGAGAATGCCGATTTAAAGGATTTCCGCGGCGAAAATTGGCGAACCGGAAGACATAAAAGGCAGGGATCGATGGAGCTGCAAAGATGAAGGACTTAGAGTTGAACATTGAATATTTTCCATGTTTTGAATACGAAACGGTGAAAATATAGAGAAATGACGCTGTATAGACCTTAGCAGGTAAGAGCCCTTTTCCTACCGACAGAAATCATGAAATATCAGAAAACAGTAAGATGGAGTCTATGAGAAGAGGCCAAATTTCTACGGCCTTGACTTTTCCCATGATTAAAGGATGAAAGATTGAATCGCAGTAGGAAATTCGTATTAAAAGGGAAATTATTGCCGAAACTGCAGAGTAAAATGTTGCTGTTTAAAGTAAATGTCGCAACTATGAACCTCCGGTAGGAATAAGGGCTGATAATCGTTTTCTTGTATGATATTTAAGATTATCTTTTGGTTACAAAGAACCAGGGGTCGAGCTATTGATTTCGAAGGTCGCAAAGAATACGAAAGGCGAAGTAGATGAAGATTAGGCGGAGATTCCATAAATTGGCTTCAGAAGGACCGTGTCGGCAACAGTAGCAAGTTGGGTGAGTGGCAGGCTCGCCAGTTTAGCAGCGTCAGATCGTTATGGTTAATTACTTTTCAGATATTTTAATGTTTCATCTCTGTCATTAGTGACTATTTTGGATTTTATTTTTGCCGGAATGATTTTTCCTTTGCCTATAAGGTCTATTTTGAAACTCCTAAGATTCTGTGACTGTTGTAATGCTTTAAATTGTGTGCGTGCCAATTAACCAACCGCAAAACCGAGCTGGTTTGTGTTTTCTTTGATTTGAGTTTTGATTGAATCAGCGTACGTAATTGAACAGGACTTTCGTTGGGGAAGGTCCACCGTCAATGTTGCTATCACGTCTTATTTGATCCCCTTCAATCTCCAAGATTTTTCTGTTTATAACTGGTAAGTACCGAAGACTTGTTAAGGCTTCTCTACACTCGTTATATACGTTTAGAATCTTCGTATGGAGATAAGATGATGATTAGCCTAAAAGCTTTCTGTACACAATAGCCAGGATCAGGGTTTTTGACTTTAAAGTGAAAACCTGCATAAACCTACGATTTATTCTAAGAATTCAGCTCAAGGTTTTGACTCACAGTACGATTTGTATATTTTTATAGCTTCTGCTGGATTATATCCTACGGCTGACGACTTTTGGAGGGTCCTTCGAAGGAAAACAACATCCCAACCATGCTGCAGTTCCGACGCCTCTCTATTTTATAGGGTTGTATCTGCCAGATCTTTCGTTGCGTATCTTGTTAAATATGTGAAGACAGACGCAACTAAATAACATATTGCAGTTGAAAGCGCATTCCGTGGCTTTGTTTTGCCTGCGAAGGCGCCTAGAAAAGCCTTGCAAATTTTCCGGATTTCTCAGCTCTGATTTTCTTCATTCTGCCTTTTGGTTGGAACAAGGCCACAAATTCTCGCTTCACGGTGACGATTGCTTAAATAACGCACCGGTTCTTCTCCTCGCAAGGTATAAATTTGTTGCTGCGTTTGATGTTTCTCTCAAGCTTATTTTCATTGATTCATAGATTTGAAGGCCATGAGCTTTACAGCGGCTAAAATTTCATCTCATTGACGAATTTAAAGTTTGATCTGGATCAGTATTCCGTTAATCTGGAAGCAGATTGTTTTGTTATTTTCTTGAAATGCAGGCCTTGGAATATTATTTTGATCTTCACGCATGGCAAGTCATTGATTTCCACAGCTCCGATCCACAGTACTCCGGTAAGACTTATTATCTCGACTGCAAACATGAAGAGCACAATCGTTGATTTCGAAGGAAGCGAGAGCCATCTTTCCGAAGATTCTGCAATCAGCAATCAAATATCCGCCTCAAATGTTTCAATGCCTTTGGAATCCTATGTAAATTCATCGGAAAAATCTACAGGGCTTTTCAAATTGGAAGGGAAATCAGATATCTCCTTAAGTTTAAGCTTAGCCTCTCACTTTGATGACGATAAGAACAGTAATCTTTTCGATCATATCGGTTTAAAGCCTGCCAAGAACAATGAATTCAGTGCATCAATACTGAGCGAAAGAATTAATTTAAACTCAAACCCGCTTCCAGAAATACCAGGAGCAGCAGCGGACCAGTCACCCCGTGTATTCTCCTGCAATTTCTGCTTGAGAAAATTCTACAGCTCTCAGGCGCTAGGGGGCCATCAAAACGCACACAAAAGGGAACGAACAATGGCCAAAAGAGCCCAAAGAATCGACGCTTTTGCTCAGAGATATTCTACCAGCATGGCATGCCTTCCTCTCCATGGTCTTCCAGAAACAACGCCATTCACAGTGCCAACACATTTTAGCAACACGCTAGGCGTAAAGGAACATTCCTTGATTCACAAACCAGTCCGCGAATCCGATTACAATGCGGCTCGGGTGAACCATGGATGGTCTGGGGCTCTCATTGAACAGCACTCGAACCTGGCGAAATGCGTACAGGTGGCCAGATTTAACAGTGATTTCGCCAGCTTTGGCAATGGGGGCAGAGCTGCGGCATTTTTATCGGAGGAAGCCGATTTAGGTTGGCCTGGAAGTTTCAGAGCCATGAATTACGGTGGTGAAGGGGCTGAATTTTCAATTCAAAGCGGAACAGGGCGAAACCAGGAGAGGATTTGTACTGATTCTCTATTTCATAGATGTGACGATGACGGTCCCCAGGTTCAGGTTCAGGTTCAGGTCCAATCTGAGGATGTTTGCAAGCTGGATTTATCTCTTCGCCTTTAATGTTTTTGCTTGTGACCTTCTTCCAGTTTGTATCATACAATATTAAATGCTATATAATCTTTGCTTTGCATTTTGGCCTGAACATTTTCCAGGGTAACTGTTCAAAATTCTTTAATTCTTTCGATGGTTTCTGGTTTTGCCAGCACTTCTACTTTGTTTGGCTTGTGTTTATATTGTTAAGTCTGAAATTTAGTTTGGAACGTATTTTAGCAGCCGTTCACAGCGAGGCTCTCCAAATAGTAGAATATCCAGGTTTCGTTATCGGTCAGTGACGCTGGTGTGCGTAAGAGGACCGTATTGACAGGTGCTGTGGTGGCCAAGCCTACGTGTCGAAATGCAGAGAAGAGCCAAGTGTGACTTCCAGTTTCAAGTACCAGGCATTGGCTTTTCTATCATAGCTGGTAAGCTAGCTGTAACCAATCAGGCAAGACGTACGCGGCTGAAACACTGAACAACCATTGTCCTTGCTAGGGACCCAGGGCTCTGACTGCCCCACGTCAGGTCAGTCCTCAAACATGTACTTATCAAAATTTTAAAAAAGTCCTAATCAAAAGCTTCTGTGTGAAATTGTCCAAAACTTGGATTTTAAAAATACTTTTTTTGGGTTTTTTGGTGCTAATGTTGGGAGCCATAGTCGTGCCTGTGCTTTGTAGATTTTGCGAAAAAAGTGGGTGTACGATCACACTAAATACTATTCAAACAGATTGTACTTTCAGATATAGAACTTAATGGCAATTTAGATGCTTATAGATGGTCCACCCCTCATCCTGACTACCTGCAGGGTCGATGGCATACATGATAAGTCATAGTGGTGCATCTACTTTATGTTATCGTTTAAATTGATTGCAATCTCCATCCTTACTTTATTTAAATTTGATTGCAATCTCGAACTTTTTATTTTTATATGTGAAGTATCTTTTATTTCAAATGCACTCCATGACACTTCGGATAGAAGACTTCCTAACTAAGTTGTTCTTAGTTTATGACTTTGACTTGAAATATACTTGTATGACTACTCGTATGAATCTTAGGTGTCAGGGGCACACATTAAGAAAACACATGTTTACCAAGCAAGCAAATTTACTTGTATGAAGCTTAGGTGTTGGGGGCACATATTAAGAAAAAATTTATAGCATCTTCGATTCAATTAAAATATACTCGAATCTTAGGTTTGGGGCCACATATTAAGAAAAAAAATTATAGCTCTTCATCTTCTATGGTGTTAATTTTTTTCTTCTTATTTTAGGTTAGGAAGAAAAATAAAGGGAAATTAATTTGGTGTACTAATTATTTATTAAATTAACAATATGTTTTATAAAATGAAATGTAAATTAATATTTGATTTCAGTGTACTATAAATTGAGATATATATGTAGTATAAATTGAGCTATATATATATATTATAATTCCTTTTAGACTTCTTCTCCTTAAGATCGAATTGTTGTTCTTGCTTGAACAAATGTCTTGTGTGTCTTTCAAATTTGATCGGACGCCTCTTATAGATAGGCTTCCCAAGGGTTCAAATTGCATTCATGAGGCCGACTTGACCTTGGAGGGTCTTATAACACAATTTTGAATCAAATAATTTTTTCTTTACAATATGTAACATGCCCAAGTGAGTCTTCCATACATGACAATGAATCTGATGACTTGTTGACTCAAAGACAAGCCCTAGAAGCACTCAATAGGTGCTTGACCTATAAATCAAATAACCTTGAGCATGAAACACATGCCTTAAGAATGAGAATAATATGTTTATTTTTCTCTTTACATCAAATACATAAAATCATGACTACATATGTCATTATGAAGACCGAACATAGTTACATATTTCAACACTCCCTCTTAACTAGGGAGGTGTTCATTATCCATACAAGGTACTTGAACATTTTCAAATGAAGAATTCTCATAAGAAGAGTCAGATTGGTAAGCCATCTCATAAGCTACTTCCTTAGCTTATGTTAGAGCATCTCATAATACCAACCAACATTTTCACATAGTAAGGCCTTGACTAAAAACTCTATCTCTCCGCAAGACCAGAGCACAATGTTGGCAAGACCAATGAGTAATAGACACCATCACCATTGTCTCTCAAGGCACATACCCCACCCAAGTGTTCACAGGGTATGTCCTTTTAGGATAATTCCTATCTTGGAATAACATATCCCCAATGAATTTCCTTTTCGACTATTGTTGCCTATTGGATGCCCTACCACATCCTCAAAGTGTATCAGAATCAATCTCAAATGCTTACCTAATCCTCCATTCTTTCTTCACAACATGAAGACAAGAATGATGTATTTATCTCTCCCTCTCAACTAGGGATGATATACTCATTCCTATAAAGGAATATACTCAAGCTCCCTCTTAACCAGGGACTTGTCCAGGCTCCATCTCAACTACGAACTTGATTCCAACAATAACTCTCTGCTCTTTGGTGGAGATCATGGTATTATCAACTACTTGTAGGGCTCCTCCTTTCGATGTCATGAACTTCAACTTATTCATTATGGAGCCTTCAACTAATAGATTTTTCTTCGTAGGGCATCAACCATCCATCGCTTTCCTTCAACGAACCATAGGGTTGAACCAATAGTCATGTCATCCTTCTTTTTCATTGGAAAGTGATCTTCTAGTTCACATCTAGCTTTCCTTCATACAACTACCTCTTCCAAGTCATGTTTATTTTAGGATTTTCCATCCATTCTCATGAGTACTAGTTGTAGGTGACATCTACAACTTTCTTTTGGTAGCCCTGTATTCACCCAACCAGATGTTGTTCAAAAAATAAAATTAACATCAAATCAAAATTACCTTTTATGATGGCCTTTCATCATGGCGCCTGCTTCTTGCACCATCAACATCCCGCACATTTATAAACACATATCCAAGACATTCAATGTCAAGGGTCTCCTTCCTTTATGGACTTGATCAGGGTCTTCATACCTTCTCTATGGAGATGTCCTAGCCAATTCTTGTAGTCATTGGATGTTGATCACTTATCTTATCTTATGTGACTATAGTTGCATCTTTCACGAACTCTTCTTCCTTTCTTCACATGTTTCTCCCCGAGAAATTCTATACATAGTTCATCTTGTCAACATGTGAACTAGTTCAAGACATATGCCTTAATGCATATTTCTAAAGGAAGAAATCCTTCTTCTTCGATCATGCTCATGAGATAGAGCATTCACCCATGCTATCTGAAACTATATGATGACATGACTTAATATATCAAATATATACATACCTCTTTTCTCATTTTGGTCATCTAGACTTTCCTTTAACAACTTCATGTCCTTGCTTGAAAGAACTTCAACCAATTTGACATGTTGCACTCCTTCGTCATCATACCTTACCTTTGGATTCCACACAAGGTGGATCGTAGACTATCAACGAGAAATTTTATTTTCCAAGTAGAGGTGAACCTTATAATGAAGATTCCATTGGAGGATCTTGATTATCCTCGTCTGGCGAATTCTCCTTCCTAATGATGAAGGTGTATGATGATTTCTTCATCTTCTATCATGTCAGATGAATTTTTTTCAACCATACATACTACTACTATGTGTATCCTTGTATGCTTCTAACGGAGATGCCATGAATTATTTTCTTTCTATGATGACAACTACAACCATGTAGACTTTCTACTTTAGCTATACTTACATGCCTTTATAATCCCTATGTCAGCTCTAATGCATAATATCATTCTTGCGATGCTTCTTATCATGATAATTAATCTTTTACAAAACCGAAAAGAACCAAGTGAAGGAGATTATATCAATCATAGTAGAGATCTTTCACTTCCTTCTTCTTTGATTTCTTCTTCTCGGGTTCTTCCACTTCTTCGGTGACATGGGCTTCCTTCGTTTCTTTCCTTTTCTTTTTGTCCTTCTTGAGTTTAAGACAATCTCTCTTGAAATTCCCATATTCCTGACATCCATAGCATTGGATCTTTGACATATCGATCTTCTTATTTTTTTGAGGACCAAACTTCCCAAACTTTCCTTTTCTACTAGCCATGGTAGTAAATTCTTTAAATTGTTGATTTGATCCCACATCACATTTTTCCTTCAACCTTGTTTCTTCAATATTACATAATGACCAGATCTCACTGAATGTGGTGGATTCCTTCTTTCCATAGATGTTTGATACAAATTTGCACCATTTATTAATTGTGCATTGAGTACCACGGTGGTCATTTCTTTGTCAAACATTAGTTCCCCTCACTCTTGCAGCTGGTCTCTTGTTTGTGACACCCTCATAAGATATGAAGCTATCCCTTCTTCCTTTGATACCTTCATCTCTTATAGTTCGGTTCTCAAAGATATAAATTATCTTGTAGTGCTTATGGAGAACAATTCTACCAACTTATCATAGATTTCTTTTGAGTTCTCCAACTTTGCTAGATAAGGGATGAAGGAATCCTTGATTAATTCTATACGGGTTATTTGAGCCCTTATTTCTCCTTTCATATATTTTTATAGAGCTTGAGCTTCTTCTTGACGACTGAACCCTTAAAATGTACAATAGCATCATTCTCTATGTGGATCAAATCTTTCCTCTTCTTCCATGAAAGAAAATTTGATGACCGAACCAATTCGTTGCTCTCCTTTCCAAATGAAGTGATTTTTATAGTAGAGTTAGACATAGATATAAGGATACTTACTTGTTAAGTGAAGATACTCCTTTGATGGTGATATCTTCAACTTGATTCCTTCTTGATTTTGATGATGATAGATTTTGTTTGCTTCGAATCCTTGAATGTGACATTACTTCTTCTAGAGATGTCTTTCTTCAAATATGATTGAGATGTGATCCTTGATTCAAATAGAGGGATATCACCTTGATTCCTTGATGATGATGGAAACGCCTCTTCTTGATTCCTTGGAATGGAGACTTCAATATGATTCAATGTGTAGTCCTTATTTCTTTGAGTGGAGGTAGGGTTCTTGAGGTCTTCTTCTCCTTGTGATGATGATTGAAAAATGTGTGATCTTCCCAGGAATGCTTCAAGTGTAGAATCCTTCTTTGAATGAGCTAGGGTTTTTGAGGTCTTCTTTGATACTCCTTAGTTCCTTTATTCAAGGTTATGAGTGAGTTAGTCCTTATTGATGATTTATTTGTGCTCAAACCTTATGTATAATTCTTTAATAATGATCTTCAAGTTGCCTTTTCTTCTTATCATAGTCACCTTAGCTCTAATACCATGTTGAGAAATCTAGGGGCAGCTAAATTAGGTGATTTATCTTCTTTCGTAACTGCTTTTGGTGTGTTTTTACTTAACTTCATTATAATTAATGTTATTTACCATCAAATAGATACCAAAAAATAAAGAAAAATGAGACAAGAGGACACAAGATATAGGCTATTATCCAGGGCTAAAACCTCCCGTTTTGAGAGGAAAACCCACAAGAACTCTTCTCTTCTTATAGAACTTCAAATGATGAATTCCAAGACCTATGACCCTTGACCAAGACCACTCCAAGACAAAGTCAACCTTCCTTCTTGATGATCATATCTTCCAACATCAAACTTTGATCTTCCAACAAATTCAATCCCCAACAACAATTTCTATAGCTTCGACCTCATAGCTTCCACAACTTCGACCTTCACAACTTCGACCTTGATGTCGTTTCCCAGCTTCAACTTTGATGCAACTTCATAGCTTCAACCTTAATGCAGTTTCACAACTTTGACCTTGATGCAACTTCATAGCTTCGACCTTGATGCAGTTTCATAACTTTGATCTTGATGCAACTTCACAGCTTTAGTTTCACAACTTCGTTACACTTTTAGAAAGAGATAAAAACCCAAAAAATTGAATTCCAACTTTCTCCTTGAAATTTTCTTGCCTTTTTGAAGTATTCTCCTTAAGATCGAACTAATTATCTTGCTTGTATGAATGTATTAAGTGTCCTTCAAATGAGGTCGAATGCCTACTATATATAGGCTTTCCAAGGGTTCGAATTACATTCACGAGGCTAAATTGATGTCTTGTAGGCCGAATTGATCTTGGAGGGTATTATGACACATTTTTTATTGAAATAAAATTTTCTTTACAATATGTAACATGCCCAAGAGGGTATTCCATACATGACAATGACTCTTATGACTTGTTGACTCAAATACAAGCCCTAGAATCACTCAATGGGTGCTTCAACTATAAATAAAATATCCTTAAGCATGAAATCCATGCCTCAAGAATGACGATAATACTTTTATTTGTCTCTTTAAATCAAATACATAAAATCATGATTACATATGTCATTATGAAGATTGAACTTAGTTACATATTTCAACACTCCGTCTTAATCCACACAATGTACTTTGACATTCTCAAGCTGAAGAATTCTAATAAGAAGAGTCAAATTGGTAAGCCATCTCATAAGCTACTTCCTTAGCTTATGTTAGAGCATCTCATCAAACCAACCAAAATTGTCACATAACAAGGCTTGTGACTAACAACTCTATCTATCCACTAGAACAAAGCACAATGTTGGCGAAACCAATGCCTGATAGACACCATCAACATTGTCTCTCAAGGCACATACCCCAACCGGGTGTTAATAGGGTATGTCCTTTTAGGACAATTCCTATCTTGGTATAACACATCCTCAAGGAATTTCCTCTTCGACTACTCTTTCCTATTGGATGCCCTACCACATCCTCTAAGAGTATCATAACCAATCTCAGATGCTTGCCCAATCCTCCATTCTTTCTTCACAACACGAAGACAAGAATTTTGTGTCTATTTCTCCCTCTCAACTAGGGAGGATCAAATCTGTCTTCTTCCATGCAAGGAAATTTTATGACCTAACCAATTTGTTTCTCTCCTTACAAAATGAATTCATTTTGATAGTAGATTTAGACATAGATATAAGGATACTTACTTGTTAAGTGAACATGCTCCTTCTTGATTTTGACAATGATAGATGTTGGTTACTTCAAATCCTTGAATATGACAATACTTCTTCTTCTAAGATTTCTTTCTTTGAATATGCTTGAGATATGATCCTTGATTCAAAGAGAGGGAGATTGCCTCGATTCCTTGATGATGATGACAATGCCTCTTATTTATTCCTTGGAATGGAGACTTCAATATGCTTTAATGTGTATTCATTATTTCTCTGAGTGGTGGTAGGGTTCTTGAGGTCTTCTTCTCCTTGTGATGATGATTGCAAAATGTGTGAGCTTCCTAGGAATGCTTCAAGCGTAAAATCCTTCTTTGAATGAGCCAAGGTTTTTGAGGTCTGATTTGATACTCCTCATTTCCTTTCTTCAAGATGAGAAGTGAGTTAGTACTTATTGATGATTTCTTTGTGCCCGATCCTTACGTATCCTTCTTTAATAACAATCTTCAAGCTGCCTTTACTTGTCATAGCCACCTTAGCCTTGATACCATGTTGAGAAATCCAGGGGCAACTAAATTAGGTGATTTCTTTTCTTTGATAACTGCTTGTGGCGTGTTTTTACTATTTTCTTCTTCTTTCAATTGATTATAATTAGTGTTATCTACCATAAAAAACTACCAAACAATAAAGAACAATGAGACAAGATGACACAAAATATAAGCTATCAGCCAGGGCCAAAACCTCTCCTTTTGAGAGGAAAACCCACAAGAACTCTTCTCTTCTTATAAAACTTCAAATAACAAATTCCAAGACCTATGACCCTTGACCAAGAACCCTCAAATACCAATTCAACCTTCCTTCTTGATGTTCACAACTTTCAGCATCAAACTTCGATCTTCCAACAAATTCTTTAGTGACTTCAATCCCCAGCAACAATTTCTGCAACTTCCACAACTTTAACCTTCACAGCTTCCACAAATTCAACCTTCACAACTTTGATCTTTATGCAACTTCCTAGCTTTAGCCTTGATGTAACTTCACAACTTTGACCTTGATGCAGCTTCAAAACTTCAACATTGATGTGGGTTCAGTGCTTCGATCTTGGTGCAAATTCATAGCTTCAGTTTCACAACTTCGTTACTCTTTTAGAGAGAGAAAAACACCCAAAAACTTCAATTCTAGATTCCTCCTTGAGATTTTCTTTCCTTTTAGACTTATTCTCCTTAAGATCGAACTGCGTCTCATGCTTGAACGAAGGTCTTGTGTGCCCTTCAAATGAGGTCGAATTCCTCTTATATATATACTTCCCAAGGGTTCAAATTGCATTTATGAGGACGACTTGATCTCTTGTAGGCCGACTCGATATTTGAGGGTATTATGACATAATTTTGACTCAAATAAAGTTTTCTTTACAATATTTAACATGCCCAAGAGGGTATTCCATACATGACAATGACACTTATGACTTGGTGATTCAAAGACAAGCCCTAGAAGCACTCAATGGGTGCTTGACTTATAAATCAAATAACCTTGAGCATGAAACCCATGCCTCAAGAATGACAATAATAATTTTATTTTTCTCTTTACATCAAAGATATAAAATCATCATTACATATGTCACTATGAATACCAAACCTAGTTACATATTTCACCACCCCTTGGTGTAGAAAGGGCTAATTTTGGTTCAATTAGGCATGCTTATCTAGTGGGGAGAGATAAAGTGGGATAGTGGGCTGCCATTAGTTTGTGATGCTCATAATCATCATTCAACATCAAGGAATGGAAGCAAGGAGTGTGAATGGTCATGGCATGATAGGATTCTAAGTTGCAGGGTTTTAGAGGAACTTTGAGTTTTTTTGTAAGGAGGGTTGAAGAATCAAGGGTGGGATTATTTTGAGTTTCTTCTATGTGTTAGCTAAACACATTCATTTTAGGTTGATTATAGTGGAGGGTATCCTAGAGAGTCTCTTGAATGTTTATTATAGGGTTGCACAAATGGGATATAATGAGTAGGTAGCGTTGAGGTTGTTGATTTTCAATATTGTGGCATCTACATGGTTAATCAATGGATGAAACAAAAGTTATGGGTTTTCCTCAATTATCATGTTTTGGGAAGTTAGTTGTTTTAGTCACTTCAGAAGCTGATTGGTTTGGATTAGGACAACAGAATTATGGATGAAGTGGAAAAGTGTTGTTATCATGTTTCTCTAATCTACATGGGGAATTGAATAGGATGGGAGGGTTATAGAATGATTTTCTCTTATTGGGGTCAAGAGAGGGAATATAGGGAGTTTAGAACAATGGTTTGATGAGGTTGGCATATGTTAAATTGATATATGGAAGAGGTATGGTTGGGATTCAACCCTATTTTAAGCTACACTATAGTACACTATTATTATTTGGATAAATTATTGTCCCTTGTTGGATTCCATGGTGGACATGGAGAAAATTTGAGTAAAAATTAATTAATTTTTCTTTACTACACAATTAACACAACAAAGGTGCCTAAACTTCTATACTTTCTTCAATATTATTTATTTTCTTCTTAGAGAAAGTCTATTCACCATTCCTTAATAATTCATCATACTTGATGTGCTATTCCCATGGAAGGAGCATTGTTGTTTACATCATTTTATATGCACCCAATTATCTTGAAGATCCATGTAACTTAAATCTCCAGTTATGAGAGTACTGATTTTTTTCTTGAAATTGGGTGGTGCTATTTCATCCCATAATTGAGCTGACATGCAAATTTTATAACCCAATAATTGCGTCCTCAATCTTGATTTCACAAGTGTCCATTTAAAATAAAAGCCAACCTAGATCCATCTTAACTATAGATCTATCTAGCACGAAGAGGGATCAAATCTCTAAGGTGTAAACCTCTTTTTTGAGTGCAAAATTTGAGGAAAGGTTTGGACCTTGAGAGATTTGATCCCTCTTGATAGATTCAGAATTAAGAGGGATCTATATTGGTTTAATTGCTAATAATAAATAATTAAATTATTTATTTTATTTTATTTTTATTTTTATTTTTATGCAATTTCAACTAGTCAAAACGTTTTAATCAATAATGGGGTAGTCTAAGTTATAGACGAAATGGAATTTTCACTACACTGTTTCTCATTAATTTTAACAAAAAAAATGAGTTTCAATTGTTTAATATGTAGAATTATAGTGTGTTGTATCCATTTATGCATTCAAAAATGTATTTTAAACAACAAAACATCACATTCTAGCTTGAAATTGTGTCATCATGTGAAAAAGGCTATTTCATCTATCCATTTATGCATTCAAAAATGTATTTTAAACAACAAAAAATCACATTCTACCTTGAAATTCCGAGATTAAGGTGAAAAAGGTTATTTCATCTATAAGTTAGACTAGATCTTTAATAATTATAATTATTAATTTTTTTCTTTACAACATTGTTATATAGTGGTGCAAAAATTATTCTCTAAATAACCAAAGCAAAATCAACTATAATAAAAAACAAAAATGAATACACATGTTTAGATGAAGGAGATGTGGTAAAAATATCTCAACTCTAAATAAAATATTTCTATATCCATGTGAAATAACTTAATTTTATGTTAACTTGACAGAGAGATATAGTAACTAAAAGTAAAAAAAACTTTATATTTTCACTTTTGACTATAAGCAAGATGTATAACTCTTATATTTTTTTAATATTTAAATAAAACATTAAAATAAACTATTTAAATATCTATGATAATTCATTTATTTCAAGCTTTATTTCACATATTTTCGTATAAAAAGAAGGTTAAAAAATACATGTAATCTAATTAATAGACAAAAGTACTTTTTTTTTTTTCCTGGTCAATTTGGTCCAAAATCTAGTAAATTCTTTTAAGAATCATACGTTTAAGTTGTTTAATTTCAAAGTTCCAGTGGCTCACTATTTTTTTAGGGTGTTGAATACATTCATGCATTCAAAAGTGCATTTTAAACAACAAAAATTCACAATCTTGCTTGAAATTGTATTGTCAAATTTCCACCAAGAAAGTCATTTCATTTCAATGTGAATCAAAGATAATATATTTCAATGTCAACTATGTGTGTGTGTGTGTGTGGAGGGGGAGTGATTATGTATATATTATATAAAAAAATTAAAAAAAAATATTATGGTTAAAAGATTTCGGGCTGTCTCACTATTCTACATTTTGGTTCCTTTTAAATTCTAAATCTTCCGGGAAATCACATGAGAAATATTGGAACCGACGTGTTTCGAACTACCAACTGTAGTTCATCATCAGGATAATGAAGATTGGCTGATCAGACTATCCATTTATATACCAGGAAGAGAGAAGCAACGGTCAAAAATCCAAAGACAATTAAAAATATGTTAAAAACGTTCAAAAATAAAATAAAAACGTTCAAAAATAAAATAAAATAAATAAAAGTATAAAATAAATAAAAAAAATACAAATCCCTCAACCTTAAAAGCTACAAATTAACCCAGAAAAATTAAATAAGGACCAAGTCAAAAAATAAAAATATAAAACCACAAATAAAAACTAAAAAGCAACTACCCCTAAGAAACAAAAGTGATAATAAAACAAGAATTAAATTCAAAAAAGTCAAAAAGTCAAAAGTTAATAACAATAATAAAAATAAAATAATATATATATAAAATAAAATAAAATAACTAAAAAATAAAATATATGAAATAAAATAAAATAAATAACTAAATAAAATATAAAATATACTAAAACTAAAATAAAATATAAATACAAAATAAAAATAAATAAAAATAACTATAATAGTAATAATAATAATAGAATAAAAGGAAACATAATCATAAATATACAAAAAGATAAGTACTTAATTATATGGAAAAATAAATAAATAAATAAAAATAAATAAAATAAATAAAAATAAATAAATAAATCAATAAAAGAAAAATAAATAAATAAATAAAAATAAAATAAAAATAAAAATAAAAATAAAAATAAAAATAAATAAATTAAAAAAGAAAAAGAAAAAGAAAAAGAGGAGAAATAAGGAGACAAATTAGAAGAACGACCACTATAGGGAGTGAAGAGAAGGGATCCAACAACTGCTGACCTTCCATCCGTCATCCCTATTCAATGTGCAGGATCTCTTCTCAATCTCAATGGCCTCCCTAAATTTACGATGATGGAAATTTTAGTTCCTTTTAAGGTATATTTTTCTATCAATTTTATATGAAATCTAGCAACTTCTAAAAAATTTGTATATATATATATATATATATATATATTAACCACATATATATCAGGTGGCAAGGAGGACCAAAGCTCTTGAGTTGCAAATATTTCTTCAATTTTTGCACTCTAAAAGAAGTTTACACCTCAAAAGATTTGATCCCTCTTAGACCTTGTTAGATGAGTGTTTAAGATGGGTGGTTGATATTACAACCCAATATAAAGGAGATGTTTGTGAAAATATTTATCACTCTTACTCTCATCCATAAATAAAATACTTAGATGTACATATTAATTAACATAATTTTATATGAACTTTAAACTGAGATAAAATAATTAAACGAAAAAAAAACCCACTTCATGTAACTGAAGTAACTGATTTTTTTTTTTAAATTTTCATTCACCTCTTCTCTTTGGGCATTGAATATATATATATATATATATATATATATATATATATATATATATATAACAAACCTAGTGAAAATTTCAGTTGAATGGTGGGAAAAACATCCTAACAATGGTCACTTAAGTTGTTATGGCTAAAGGAAATTGACAAAGGCAAAGGAAATGACATTTGGAGAGGAAAAAGTATTTTTGGCACATTTATTTATGAAAAACAATGGAAATTAGGAGAAAAGGGAGATGAAAGGTCAAATTTTGCATGTGAGGAGGAAAATGAAGGAAAAAATGGAAAATGAAGAAAATAGAGTTCTCCTCTATAAAAGGCTTCAGAGGTTCAATTGGCAAGTTTTTTCTCACATTTTTGGAGCTCTCTCATTATTCTCTCTCTCTCTCTCTCTCCCTCTCACTCTTGGACACTTATAGTTTTCTTGGAGAATTTTGGCTTTGGATCAAGAAAGGCAAGAAAGCAAGAAAAAGAAGGAAGCAAGAAAGGAGGAGCAGGAATTAAGCATCTACAAAATGATTCTTGGAAGGTATCAATTTGCATGTGATTTTTTGTTGTCTTAGCATGGGTTTTTCCAGGTGTGACAGTGTTTCCAGCCTAGCCTTGCCATTTTCCGGATAGCCATAGTGTTGTGGAGTTATCATGTTTTGGTTTAGCTGGATTTCTGGATGGATTCGAAGCTGAGTCAGATGGATCTTCGAATTGATATAGCACATGGCCTAGTGGTCCCTGAACCGAACTGTGGATCACGATAAAGCCACTGCCTAATAAACCCTGATCCATAATGTTATAGGTAAATTTTGGCATCATTCCCAATGACCTGGTTAACTGGGCATCATCTCCAAGACAAATGACTAAGGGTCTATCATTCCCTATCATTTCAATTTGCTACATGCCTTAAGGCAAGAACAAGACAAATCAAGCATGAATTTCATCAAGCAAAGGTTTCCAAGGTTTGAAGCTTATTATATACCATACGGGAGCTCACCAACGCTTCCTCTAAGGGGACTAAGTGCATTGCATATGCAGGTAGCCCCATGCAAGGTTGTTCTGCAAAGCACTTCCTGACATCTATGGGTGCGTTGGTCACATTGGGAGCGAAATTTTCATTGTTTTGGAATCTCCACTTGGCCAGTGCCTTCTAGAAGAGTTCACATGTGTCAAGCTTCGAATCCAAGTGTCCATTTGACATCTACATGAATGGGAACATGTCTTGCCTATTATTGGAAAGTCATTGATTACAAAACAACCTTTAGTTCATCTATAAATTGAGCACAGATTTGAGTGTTTGAGAAGGAAGAATTTGAGTAGAGAAATGCTGGAGGATTTTCAATTGAGAGCTAAATTTGTGTAACAGCTGCTGGAGAGATTTATACTGTGATGGGGTTGAGGATCGTTGCTGGAAGGGTCACTTCAAATTAATCATTTGGTTGTAACCTCTCCTTCTATCATCAATAAAGAATACAACTTACTTTTCCCTATATGCATCTGTATTGGCTTTGATTTTCCATATTGCATGATCTTAGTTGATGTATATTGTTTATGCTTTACTGATTTAGCTAACTAACTTGAATAAACATCTATATTATTTCTATCTTCTATTTTTTTAGTGTTCTTTCTTGCAGGAAGCATTTTTCCCACAAACCGCTTGAATTTGAAGCTACAACGGAAGCGATAGAAGGAACCATTTAGAAGCGCTTGGATTAAAAATAAGCCCCTAATCCTTTCTGTGTGTCTACTTTGAGTTAGGAAAGGTAGTCGTATAGTCTTTAATCTGTTGTTCTAGATTGTCATCTGTCTAGGGAAGCGTGTTTTATCCGTAATTCATAATTCTGGCCCAACAAATTGGCGACTCCACTGGGGATCGAATCCAGAATCTCTGGGTTACCAGCAACAGATTCCTTATGCTGGGGCTTAAAGGCCTGTTGCTCAAGCAATTCCATCTTACCCTGGCTATGCTCAACCTGACCTTAATAGACAGTTGCCTTTTGTTGCAACTTTAGAGTTACTAGATTTAAATCGGTTAACTAATGATCTAATTAATTATGCTCCTTGGTGGTCGGTGATACCTCACAAATTACCCTCGGATATTCCTATATTCAATGGAAACCCTGGAGAAGATCCGTCGACTCATGTTATGACTTATCATTTATGGTGTTCGTCAAACTCTCTGAATGATGATTCTGTTCAACTACATCTTTTCCAAAATACGCTAATAGGTCCGGCTGCAAAATGGTACATTGAATTACCTACAGCTTCTTTTGACAATTTCACAGCCCTAACTATTGTCTTTTTGACTCATTTCTAGTTACACATCAGATATGAAACTAGAACGAAACTCTTGACCAATTTCAAACAGACTAATGCTACTCACATTTCTGATCATATTCATGAGTGGCGTCGTTGTCAACGAATGGTTAAGACATTTGTTCTGGATCAGCTCCTTGCTGAATGGTTCATTAAGTTCCTGTTACCATCTATAACTGAGGATGTGGCTAAGGGTGGCATCGTCACGGAAGAGCAAGTTATCGCTCGTGCCCAATTTTTAGACTTGATTTACACTTATTCTGGCACGCTTTATGAAAAAATCCTTAATGCGCCGAGATTTAATTTCAATGTTCCTCCTCAATTAAAGGACTCTCATGCCAGAGACAGCTTGATAGAAACTACAAACGCACACCACACTATTGCATCTGATCCTGCTCCTACTTCTGAAATTAATGCCGTGTCATTTGACAAAGGCAAAGGTGACAAGCAACCAGGAAGTAAGAAAAAGGGGGAATCAAAGAAAAACCAAACTTCTAACCCGTAGGAAAGATCATCTGATCAACCGTTTGGACCTTGGAAACCTCGTTATCCATGCATAATCTGTAATGAGGAACACTTTGTTAGGGATTGTCCTCACCACGCTGAAGTCTCAAAAATCATCAAGACTTCCAATGCGTCAGCTATGTTGACAGACCCATTTCCAAAACCGGACACAAATATGGTTGCTACGGATCCAACTCCTAGTTCCCAAGTGCTAATGTTAGATATCACAAAACCTTCAACAAATATTTTGGTGTCGACGCGAAATAAAGATTATGGTAGTCCGGCCACTGATCAACCTACTACCTCGACAATGAATCCATCTACAGAATCAATACCACTTACTGTTATTCTTGAATTTACAATCAAGCCACCAAAGGGAGTAATTCATAAATCGACATATAATCCTCGAGCAAGAGCTGCACAAAATTATAATATAGTTGAAGATTTGGCTCAATCCCCTTCAGCTATGTTTTCTCTTGAGGTATTACAAAATTTTCCCTCCCAAAAATAGGATTTATTGTCAGCTATTGGTGGAATTGATCCGACTGATTCTAATCTTGTCGTCTCTAATCATACGGGCTATGTGCCGCAACTACCAGTAGAATTGGCATTCTCCATACAAGTAAATTTTCTCAATCACCTTGTTCATCACACTATTATTGATGAGGGAGCATCTACATGCATTATGTCTCTAAATTGTTGGAAGTCACTTGGCTAGCCGCGCTTATCACAATCATCAACGACATTGAAAGCATTTGATGGACGTACATATAAACCTTGTGGTATTATTAATAACCTGCATGTTGAACTAGGGTGCAAAACAATGAATATTGATGTTGAGGTTGTTGACGGACCCCTTGGCTATAATATTTTACTTGGAAGGCCATGGGTATATGCGATGACTGCTATTGTTTCTACATATTTTAGAATGATTGCCTTTCCACATAAAGGTACAATTATAGTCATTAATCAACTATCCTTCTTTGCCTCTGCTTCGCAGGTAATTGGAAGCGTTCCGTTCATTCACATACCCTAATTAGAACTTCAAAACATTGGTGTAGGACTCTTAAAGGATTCCACTTTAATGGGAACCTTTTCATTACCGCCGCCACCAACGTCGGCAGAAATTGCAAGCATAGAGACCTACTACATGATCTCTTCCACTCTATCTGGCTTAAGGAAGAGTACGGGTGATTCTAATATTTCTACGTTGGATGAGTTTCTGCCACCCAGCCCTATTGAGCTGGCATAGCAATCAATCTATCTGGCTTGTGAGGCAAATCCAAAATTAGCGTTGCCGAGTGTTTGGGTTGATCATTCATTAGATTTTGGTACCCCATCTGATCCATTTTCCTCAACGTTCTTGATAGATGACAATATTTTGGAAGCTATGATGTCAGAAGAAGAACCATGGGAAGATTATCATCATCGTTCCCATCTTCTTGATTATGAAGAAAATAATCTAAGTGAACTATATCACCCATCCATCAAAACTTTATTTTTGAATTCTTTTCCCATTAATGCAATCGATTTCGAGCGAAATCTGTCAAATATTGAAGAAACGATTTCTATCGATATTTCGACCAAACCTCGTTTTGTAGAGAATATTCATGTCGGTGTATCTTGTTCTCCATCAGAACTCGAATCATATCATTCTCTTTTTCATGAATTTCGTGACTTATTTTCTTGGTCTTACGAGGAAATTCCAGGCATAGATACTAGTATAGTTGAACACATTATTAATCTGTAACCTAATGTCAAACCGATGCGTCAACAGCTTCGTCCTGTAAATCTGAAGAAAGCCGCTGCCATCAAAGCAGAAGTTGAAAAACTTTTGCGTGCTGGTTTCATTTACCCTGTTTCGCTAACTGAGTGGGTTTCCAATATCGTTCCTGTCATGAAAAAATAAGGGACCATTAGAGTGTGTGTCGATTATTGGGATGTTAATCATGCTTGTCCAAAAGATAACTATCCTACTCCCTTTATCGACCAGATTATTGACGATTGTGCTGGATGTGAAATCTTTTCGTTCATGGATGCATTTTATGGCTACAATCAAATCAATATCCGCCTAAATGATCAACATAAGACAACATTCATATGTCCCTGGGGCACATTCGCTTATCGGAAACTTTCGTTTGGTTTAAAAAACGCTGGGGAAAATTTTCAGAGAGAAATGGATTATGCTTTCAATGACATCAAGCACATTGTTCAACCCTATCTAGATGATTTACTAGCGCATTCAAGAAATCAGACTGATCACCCAATGCATTTGAGAGCCATTTTCTTATGCTGCCGACACTACAAAATACGCCTCAATCCACATAAATGTGTGTTTTGTGTTGGTTATGGTCGTTTTCTTGGATTCGTAGTTTCAAAAGAAGGGATTCGAATCGACCCTTTGAAGGTTCAGGCCATTCTTGATTTGTCTGCGCCGTCAAACTTACTTCAGATATAGAAACTTCAAGGAAAGGCTAACTTCCTAAGAAGGTTCATTCCAAATTATGTCGAAATGGCTAAAGGATTTACTCGACTATTGAAAAGGGGGTTCCCTTCCATTAGGACCAAGTTGCGCAAGCTTCTTTTGATGCTATCAAGGACACTCTTGTCTGAGCGTCATTAATGTATCCTCCTAATTATCAAAACGATTTTTTCCTATATATTGCCGCGGCTGAAATGACCATTGCTATGGTATTGGTCCAAGTAGAAGATGGAATTGAACATCCGATCTATTATTTGAGTCATAATCTCAATGATATAGAAGTTAAATACTCATACGTAGAAAATCTTGCCTTGGAAGCTGTTCAAGCTATCCAAAGATTTCACCATTATATCCTGCTCCAAAAAACAACAATAGTTTCGGATTGCAACTCCATAACTTACATCTTATCACATCAATTGCTAGGGCGCAAATATTCAAAATGGATTATCATTTTGCATGAATTTGATTTGGAATTTATCAAATCCAAATCAAAGAAGTCTTTAGTTTTGGCTGAGCTTCTCTGTGACCTTCTCTCTGATAGTACTGAAACTACGTCGGAACCATCAATTCCAGACGAGTCTCTGTTTCTGATTGGATCATCTGATCCTTGGTATGGGGATTTCATTATTTATCTCCAAACCCAAACTTTTCGACCTAATACCTCTCGCTCTGAACAACGATGTATTCGATACCAAGCCAAAGATTATATGATCGTCGGCGATACACTTTATCGTCGTGGTGTCGATACCTTTTTAAGGAGGTGCCTCACTCATGAGGAGGCCGAAAAAGTGTTAAATGATTGTCATGTTGGGGCTTGTGGTGGACATTTATCTGGATATGCTACGCGCAGAAGATACTCCGCACTTGTTACTTTTGGCCTACTATTTTTCGAGACTACATCCTCACGGTCAGAAGTTGTCATGCATGCCCAATTTTTTATCTTAAAATCCGCAAACCGCCAGCGCCAATGAATCCTATTGTCTCTACTAGACCATTTACGAAACGGGGTATTGAATTCATGACCTATAACCCTCATTCGTCTAGGGGGCATGGTTATATTATTGTCGCAGTCGACTATTTTACCAAATGGGCTGAAGCGATGCCTACATCAACAACATAGGACAAACAACTGCATTTTTTTTCTTTAATCATGTTATTGCATGGTTTGGGGTCCCACAGGCTATAGTTACAAATCATGGGAAGCATTTTCGCAATCACATGATGTCTGAATTCACTGCCAAGTTAGGATTGTCACATGATAATTCTACTCCTTGTTATCCACAATCAAATGGACAAGTTGAGGCTATTAAAAAAATTCTTAAATGAATGCTTCAACGAATGATAGGAGTTCGTAAAAGAAACTGCCATTTGATCCTATACTCCGCCTTGTGGGCATATCGAACCTCGGTGAGAAACAAAATCGGATTTACTCCCTTTCAATTGGTGTATGGTCTGAAAGCTATCTTACCAATCCAATGCGAAATATCATCGTTAAAACTCGCAATAGACTTGTTACCTGACACCTCAGAAGAAGAAGCGCGTCTCCTTAACCTCATCCATCTTGATGAAACGTGTCGTGAAGCCCAATTGGCCAACGAAGCGCATAAGAGATGTATAAAGGCGCAATACGACAAAAATGTCCAGCCTCACATTTTCTCAGATCAAGAATCTGATGTAATAGGTACAGGGAAATTTAAGCCGTTATGGCATGGCCACTATATTGTCAAAATAGTTCTTGCTAAGTGTGCCTATGAGTTAGTTGATTACGATGGAATTCCATTATTATATTGTAAATATATGCTGTTGATTTGCATTCATTATCTTAATTTGTTTTTAGAGTTTTTTTGATCTTAGTACTTTGCTTTACATTTCATCGCAAATGTCTGAATCTTCGGAACCATTTGTTGGATATGCTGATGGTGCTAGTCGCAGTACGCAGAATCTATCCTCTGCAGCGTGGGCCATTTTCGCTCCGAATGGCGAGTTAGTGAGTTTTCAAGGGATTTGTATTGGTATATCAACGAACAATATCGCTTAGTATAGCGCGTTGATCGAACTTCTCTCTGATGCCATTTCATTTGGTATTAACCGCATAATCATAAGGTTAGACACACAACTTGTGGTATTACAACTTACTAGTGTTTATACTGTTAGAAATCCAACACTTCTTAGATTGTTCCTAAGAGTTAGACTTTTGGAAAGACATTTTGATTTTATTCAATATCAACACATTTCTAGAAATTTGAACACATTGACTGATTCATTAGCTAATCAAGTTTTAGACATACATTTGCAACATATGTAAAGAAAACATTCATATCATTGAATAGGATTGCGCATTAAACATAGGAAAAACTCTAAAATCATATAGATAGATAGTTATAGGTTTTTAAAAAATTTGTGCCCAAGAGACATTGGTCATTTGACCTCAAAATGTATGCAAAATATCATAAGTAAACTAGTGGTGCTCGTGGTAACATGCTATAGATCTAGCTATCCTATGAAGTAACCGCATCCAACGGTTAGGAACCCCAATAGTGTGTCGCTGCAGTCGCATAGGTAGCTCTTCGATCCGGAAATCCGGAATCCCTAAGGTCAAGTCTCCTATTTGCTACTAAAGCTCAGTTAGAGTCTAAGCCTGATCAAGATCATGAAGGACTTCTCTCCCGACAACCCTCTCTGCTGGCACAACTGCTTTGCGCTCCGGTTCCACTACTAGTTGAACATGACCAACATATGCATTACATAAAACATTTAGTTTAGTCTTGGAAAGAAATCAAAACACAAAAACATTGTATAAACCTCAGGAAAATAAAAAATCATGGTCAAAACATTCTTACCTATTGCAACCCACTGAGTGCCTTCTGGTAGTGCTAAATCTGGATCTCCTGGAAAATCGATGCCTGCGTATGCATACTCATCGATGACGATGATCTGTCGCCGGAACCAGGCAAAGAATGCAGTAGAGAACACAACAGTCGATTGGCCAGCATGCCAACCCATGAGTTCTACCCATCTCTGCATCCGAGGATATCTAGGACTAGTTATATCCAGTGTCACATGCTATGGCTACATTAGTGGAATCCATTCCAAGGCGAAGGATATAAGGATAGAACCATAACTTAAATTCTTCTTCCTTCCTCCCTTTGCTTTGTTCAGTTGTTCCTTTATCCGAGATAGAACAACTTCAGACCAGTTGAAGACTGTTGGCTCCATACACTCTAGCGCATACTGCATATATGATCTGTTCGCTACATGTAGTGTAACGGTGCCGGCAAGTTTAGTGATTGTGAAAAGGATAGTTCTCAAAGGAAAATATCTGACATCCTGGATGTTTATTTTTCCATCTTTTATTGGTTCTACCCCTGGATAGCAATACTGCAGAATATAACCTCACTATATCTCCTCCAATGGTAGACCCTGTGAGAGAAATGGGCAAACCTCTCCTCGACAAACCTGTGAGAAAATACACATCCTCAACTGTTATAGGAATCACTTGGTTCTTAATATGAAATGCCTCTATCACCGGATCCCATGCTCGAACTAAGAACTCCAAGAGTTATATTTGTTGCCTTATCCCGGACAATTTGAAATACTTAAGCAGTCCACAATCTCTTAGGGCTCTTACAGTACCCGGATCATTCAAGGCAATCATATCATGTTCTTCATGTTGTCTTTCCTCCATGTAATCATCATTATAATCTGATGGAAACCTGAAACACAACCATAAGATCCATTAGATTCCATTTATTGCAAAAAACTAGGTCAATTTTGGGCATAATAAGAAAATCAAAAACTCAAACTGCGCCCAACGCACTCCCTGATAAGAGACAGTGCATTGCACATGCAAGTACACTTCACTGTACCTGCTATGCAACGTAGGTTTCGACATTCAGGGGTGTGTTGCCCTCATTTTTGGCAGAATTTACCCTAGGGGCCTTAAAACCCTAAAAATTTATAGAAATTGGAAATGAAATGAATACCAAAGGGAAGAGGAGGTTCATGGCACTAACCTGGATCAAACGACGACGAAATCTGTCCACATAAATGATCGCAATCAACAGCTGAAGTTCAGGGGAAAAATCAGGTTCAGAGCTCCAAAATACAAATGGTAACTATGGAATGGTAAAAATGAATAGTGAAACTACTTTTAAATAGTCATTTAATTATTTGCAAGTTAAATTTATTGCTATGAATATAGTTTTATTATGTTTTTATCATGAGATAGGTATTTTTAATCCATTTTATATTGTTCTCAACAAGAAATACAACTGATGAACAGATTAGTCGTGAAAATTTATTTCAAAGAATGACTTGACCATAAAGCATACTATTTCTCCTTATTTTTCGAGCTTTGTTAAAAATGAAAAAGAATTTTAAGCGCACTTTTATCTCTTTTTAGAGCTTCGATAACAGCGAAAAAGGAACCCCTGGAGTCTTCTTTCAGCTCTTTTCAGACTCTGATAATGTGAAAATATTGCCAAGCACTTGTCTTTTCGAGCTCATAAAAGTAAATGAATTGATATCTACTTAGTGTAAGTTTAACCCTTTTCCGGACTGAGATAGATTATTTACGAAAAATGAATACCTTGGTTAAACATGACCAAAGAGGTTTTCTCAGATATTATTTTACACTTTTTTGGATCTGAGTGACAAATTTACGGAAAAGTACTTATGGAGTTTTCTTTCATCCTCTTTTTCAAACTCTCTAAATATGAAAAAGGATCGGGCTATCACTGTCGTTAAGCTTGTTAAAACATAAAATAGCGGCAGGCTTGTCGATCATGGCAAGAATCGAGTTTCATTCATCCCTAGACTCATTAAATTGTTAAATAACGATACTTTATTTGCCTAAAGGGTTGAATTATAGATCAAGTAAATGTTATCCTCCTCAAGCTTGTTAAAAAATAAAAAGGTATTGGTCAACAAATGACCAAGGAAAATTTGGGAAAAGTGAGCAAAATTTATTTATGGTAGCGATTCGCTCTTGAACATGACACTTCCTTCACTCCATGTCTATGACTGTTTGGGTTGGGTAATAATCTTGACGGTTCATTCACACCTATGGTTCATCATACCTTCACTTCGGTTTTGGGTCAATGCTGCCAACTCATCACAGTGTCGCCGATATGTTCAAGAGAAGTCATCCAATGAATAAACTCATCCTTCTGCAACACTCGTAAACCTTTATTCTCATGACCGTCATCCCTGAAAATTTCTATATCAAGTCATACCCTTGTCTCTGAAATCAGTAACTCCTGTTTCACAATAAGGTGACTTCCTGTCGACAACAAATCAATATCCTGGAAGTTCACTTAGAAACATCAAATTCTAGTACCATGAGGCTTGTTACAGCATCGACAAGATCCTCGCTTCCAGAATTTTTACTGAAAGATTTTATTTGGCATTCGACATCAAATCATCTATTCACGCCTTATAAAATGTACTACAGTACCTTGAGGGCCCTTTTCATTAATGGTGGTTCTCTCGCGTTTGTTAACATCTCACATCATTGGCTGGTAATCAAACGATGTCTTTCCATGTTCGATGACAAATCATATATTCACATGGCTAGACTTGTACCCGAATGATTGAGTGAACGAGATAAGAAGACCCCATATGTAGTTTCAGCCATCTGGGCTGCGATTTTAGGATTGTTGTACACATCATCTGTACGATGACCTTACATATATATTGTCATCCGAACATGGGCCTATATCTGTAGGCATGTCTGCATTGGGCAACATTCCAGTGTCAACGACTTTCTGAATTATGTACATGTTATTAGATTGTTTATGTGCTGAACATGGGAATGCCTACCCTCAGTAATTATGATCAAACAGAATATATCATGATGTAATGTATTGTAAGATTGATGCAGGTGACCACTCCGCTTCATCTCCAGCCCATCACAGTGTAAAACATCTCAATCAAATGTTTTTATTATTTTGACCTCATGCTTTAGGGGGAAATTGTTATAGGTCAATTTGGGCATCATTCCCAATGGCCTGGTTAACTGGGCATCATCTCTGGGACCAATGACTAAGGGTCTATCATTCCCTATCATTTCAAGTTGCTACATGCCCTAAGGCAAGAAAAAGACAAATCAAACATGACTTTCATCAAGCAAAGGTTTCCAAGGTTCGAAGCTTATTATATAGCATATGGGAGCTCACCAACGCCGCCTCTAAGGGGACTAAGTGTGTTGCATATGCAGGTAGCCCCATGAAAGGCTGCTCTGCAAAGCACTTCCTGACATCTATGGGTGCGTTGGTCACATTGGGAGCGAAATTCTCATTGTTTCGGAATCTCCACTTGGCCAGTGCCTTCTAAAAGAGTTCACATGTGTCAAGCTTCGAATCCAAGTGTCCATTTGACATCTACATGACTGGGAACATGTCTTGCCTATTATTGGAAAGTCATTGATTGCAAAACAACCTTCAGTTCATCTATAAATTGAGCACAGATTTGAGTGTTTGAGAAGGAAGAATTTGAGTAGAGAAATGCTGGAGGATTTTCAATTAAGAGCTAGATTTTTGTAATAGCTACTGGAGAGATTTATATTGTGATGGGGCTGAGGATCATTGCTGGAAGGTTCACCTCAAATCAGTCATTTGGTTGTAACCTCTCCTTCTATCATGAAGAAATAATACTACTTACTTTTCCCTATATGCATCTGTATTGGCTTTGATTTTCCATATTGCATGATCTTAGTTGATGTATATTGTTTATGCTTTACTGATTTAGCTAACTAACTTGAATAAACATATGTATTATTGCTATCTTCTGTTGTTTTAGTGTTCTTTCTTGCAGAAATAATTTTACTCACAAACCACTGAAATTTGAAGCTACAACGAAAGTGACAAAAGGAACCATTTAGAAGCGCTTGGATTATAAGTAAGCCTCTAATCCTTTCTGTGTGTCTGCTCTGAGTTAGGAAAGGTAGTCGTATAGTATTTAATCTGTTGTTCTAGATTGTCATCTGTCTAGGGAAGCATTTTTTATCCGTAATTCACAATTCTGGCCCAACACATACTATGGGTTGCGGTAAAGTGAGGATTGTGTAGCCTCGATAGGCCTAGGAATACTCGACCGGTGAATGGCGGGATATACGATAAAGCCTAGAGGTGGTTTTCTCTCCATTTAGGCCTATGAATCTCAGGTTTGGGATTGCGGTAAATCCTGGAAACTACATCTCGGTTTAGGGCCCAGTGACCCCTGATTCAAACTGTGGGTTGCTGTAAAGCCCGAGAGACCAGGAGACATGAAAATTCCTCATGGTTTAGGCAGAGAGAATTTGGTGACATCCATGCTTGTTTTGGCCTAATGATCGGGTGTAGATCAGGGTAAAGCCTGGTTTATAATTGATGAGGGTGAGGTGGTTTAGCTTCGGTATGCCCTAGTTGGTTTTTCGGTTTGAGTCCCCAATTCATGCCTGGAATATGTCACAGGGGTGATTGGCTGAAGAGAGCTTTGGCTCAGCCAATCCATGGTTGGGTGGAATGTGGAAGTCTCATCTCTGGTTGGTTTTTACATCCAGTAATGAAGAGCTCATTCATCTGGTATTCAATATGCAATTTGTATTGGCTTATGTATGGATTTATTTGTTGTTATATCCATTGTATTTATGTTGTTAATATGTTGGTTATGAACATGTATTTGATCAGTGATGATGTATGGCTATATCTATGTTTTTTCTTGGAAATGAATACTCAATGTATCTATGGTCAAATAGATTGTATTGTAGCTTATGATGTAGGGGAGAAAAAATTCTTAGTTATTCTCGGATTTGTAAGAGACTGCCATGTTTAAATATGTTGTTTATACCTGTAGATGCAATTTTTGTGACATATTTAAATAAATTCCTGTCATGGTTGGGTGGTGTCGGAGGGGTTCCTGATGATGTGATTGCTTCCATGTATTTGTTTTAAGGTTATTTATCTTCTCTTGAAGTTACAGGGAGTTTTGGGTAGAGACCTAGACTCAGGGGCAGAAAATGTGGTACAAATCTCGGAGATGTAGGCACATAATTGACCATTTGGGTCCTTGGCCACTACCTTTCCAAATATATCTCGTGTATAATGGTCTATAGCTGCTCCCTTTCCCTCATATTCCCGCGTCTAAGGCTCAATAGGTTAAAAATCTAACCCCCCTTCAAGTTTTATGGGTCTGGGAGGTTGATTTAGCTCCTGGAGGTGTTGTTGCTGCCGTGTAAGGTGTGTTTGTCATGTTTCCGTCGGTTCCACTTTCTTAAGGTCATCTAGGAGGTTGAATATCATATTAGTAGCCTCTCGTCACATGTTTACCCCAGTTGGATGGTTACTTGGTCATATGTGGGAAGAGGGTGTTACATAGTGGTATCAAAGCATGGTTCAACTCTCAGACTGGATGGTGGTGTGTTGATCATGAATTTATGTTGAGTTCATATGTTTTTAGTATTCTTGTGGTATATATGTGCTAGTTTCATCGATTTTGTGTGCTCCATGGTGGCAGTGGTGTCATCATTGAAGTGTTGATGGTGTTTTTTTCAACATGTTGGCATGAGTGTATGACTAGTTATGTGTTGTTCATGCTTGTGTATTGTTCATGCATGCTTGTATACATATTATTACATATTGTACATGCACTGATTACTTATGCTAGGGTTACATATTTTTCATGCTTCAATGTTATCTGTGTATGCTTTCTTATGTGATGCTAGATGTGGGACATGCATTGGTCATTCATGATTGGTTATACATGTCAAGTGGGTGCATATGGTCAAGTTTTCATTGGTATGGTCAAAGGTTGTTGTGCATAAGGTCATTATATGCAATTATGTCACCATGATGATATTGATATGTTATGTTTCTAATGTGTTGGCTAAGATAGAGTAGGAGATGCAAACCATAAAAATGAAGTTGCAGCATTGGAGCTCTAGGAAAGAGCATGTTGTCATATAGGTTTGGATGCTGGGAATGTAGGTAGGTAGGTTAAGTATTGTTATATGCGTTATCGTTATGAGTATTCGTTTCATTATATTGATGTTAGGGTTACATACATTATAGATTCTATTTAATTAGTGTGTTTATATGTACATGTGTTAGATAATAATGAATGACAACAACCTATGGTGGTAATCATTGCTATTGTTATTTTATGTTAGTTATGTTATATGTTGTTGATGAGTATGATATAGGTTAACTTGTTGTTTTTGTATGATCGTTAGCTTGATGATTAGGTTACATGTTGTTGATGAGCATGATATATAGCTTGTTGTTGTTATATGCTAGTAACTTGATGATTAGGGTTATTTCATTAAGATCTTGATGTTATATGTATCATACTGTTTTGGATTGGATTATGCATATGGTTAGGGTTATTATGTTCATATATTTGTGATATTATATCATACTAATATAAGTTGATTGTGCATATGTTGTTGTTAGGGTTAGTGACAATTGTTTTTGAGCTTATGATGTGAACATGTTAGCTAGATACTGATATGGATATCATGACCTTATTTATGATTGGATTGATATGTTGTGAAGTTATATTATGCTAATCTAGATTGATTGTGCAGACAAGATAACCTCCCCTAAAATACAAAAAGGTATGAGATTGCTTATGTCATCTACTTTGTACTTGAATGTTTGATTATGTTGTCTATTTGGTGTGTTGTAGCTCCTAGAGACAACCTTGAGTTGAAAAAGACCAGTGCCTAGGAAATCTTAAAAATCAGAGGTTGAATGTGAACAATTGTATAAAATGCCTCTGACAAAATATGGAATAAGAGAAAAATGGTTTTCGCGGTTCATGGATGGAGAAGACCTTGGAGTCGATTCATGTGAATTCCTTATACTATGAGAGGGCTCAAGAGGATGTGAGACTGATGGATTTTAAATGGGTCAAGTATAAAACAATTAAAAAAAATATTAAAACGTGCAGAGGTGTTGAGAGAGAACGGAGAAGGAACCCATGAGGGACATGCTTAAGATATTTAAGAATCTGTCCCCTATGAACTCAGAGAAAATGAATATGAATGAGATATGGGAAACAACAGAGGTTTGTGGAGCATGAATTAAGGGAGTGAAACAAGCTTAACACATGAGCGTCAACACCTAAGCATTATACATACACGAATTCATGAATAAAATTGCAGACCACCGGCAACTACATTACACGAACCATCAAAGTAGAATAGCATGAAAGATGATTACCCATAAAGAGGAGATCACTGATAACAAAAGAAAACAAATACATACTACTCATTGCTCCATTTGGAATCCAAATATCAACTCTGTATTCATATTAAGTTTAAATAGCTCTCCAAAATATGTGTCTCAGAGCACAGGGAGCACAATCACACAAAACTACAGCTAAATTCTTCAAAATTCTAGAACCTTTCTTTCATCTTAGAACTCCCTACATATAGAGTTCGCCCTGAGGGTTTATGATCGAATATTCTGTCATGATCGACCCACACAGGTGAAACCAAAATATCCTAACAAACTATCAGAGCGTGCTTCAAGAAATTTCTCCTGCAACAGAAAAATAAAAATAGAATTGGGTAAAATCAAGATTTTACCAGCCAAACATCATTATCTAATAGTAAAAATAAGCGAAACAGTTAGCCACAGAGGCCAAATTACAGAATCTTCAAAGGGGTGGTGAGAAGTGGCGGACGGTTTAGACTTCATCATGTAATTCCACTTGTTGTTCAGCATCCTCCACTCTCTGACCCTCATGATCTCCACTCTTCGTTGCAGAATGGTCAGTTGCACTGTGTACACTAAATTCTTTAGTATGGAGCTCTTGGAGGGACTTCATAAACTGTGACCACATGCTCCACCAATGAAAGACTCGTGCTGTGTTTCAAAACTAGGATCTGGAGTTCGGAGGGGCTCTCAAGTGGTAAGAAGTATCGGGGGGGGGGTGCGAAATGATGAGAGGAAGGCACGTGGAGGAGTTGGTGGTAATGAAAACCACTTGTTTCAAACCCTCCCCCCTACGATAAAGTTTGAATGCTACGAGAGGGCCGAAACTAGATAATGGTAGTTGGATGCGTTGGGGTGGAGCGGAGTTGAAGGCAGAATGGCGGAAGTGGGAATGGGTTTAATAGAAGTTATTTACATTCAAATGGGCAAAAGATAGGCCATAGGGGGCTATTGATGACGTGGAAAAGTGGTGGGACCCACGCTCGTAGATCACATGTCACAAGATTTAGCTAGGAGCAGCGGGTGGTAAATGTTAAAAGCTGCGGGGAGTGATGTGCGATGGCAGGGAAGGTGACGTGGAGGGAAGGCGGGACCCGACCGCTGCCCGCATATCACAACTCTTAAACAACGAAGGTAAAATTTAAAGGATGCGAAGTGCGCAGTGCGGGGAGAAGGTAAGTGACATGGAAGGGTAAAGTGGGGTCAATTGCATTGCAAATTGCGGATCTTAGCGTTTTTTTATAAGTAGCAGGAGTTAAAATCTAAAACTTTCGAAGTGCGAGGAGAGGGACCCACCCGCATTGCACATCGTAGAATTTAGCATTTTGGGAATACAGTAAACTCTTAAAATTGTGAAGTGAGGTTTGCGCTGAATGGAGGATGATGTGGCAAGGAGGATGGAGCCCACTGCAATTAGCTGATTTATAAGGCGACGAATGGTTATGCGGTAAGTGTATGAGGCTTCATATTATACGAAAAGTATTACAAGCGGCCAGAAGTGGGGGGCGGAGCTACCATGGTGGGGCCAACCGCATCACAACTCAAACAAAATACTTTGCGGGCGCTTAAGCAGTAATTTATAAAATGTACGATATGCGACATGCGACGTGCTAGATGCTGCAAAGTGCGAAAAGGCGAAAGGTAAGGAAAATGTGGAATACAAGGGTTTGCATGCGAATTTGGGTGATGTATCAAGGTTGGATGGATCCCACCAAGTCGCATCGACGACAATATAAGTTTTTGTAAGTCTTAGGACGTAAAGATTAAACTTGCAGGGAGTGGTTTTTCTAATGAAGAAATGAAACGCGGGACTTTAGAAAAGAGAAATTGAAGAGTAAGAGAGGGTAAATGATGGTAAAGAGGATAAATGAGATGAAGTATGGCAGAAATAAAGTTTTCTCACCATTAAGCCTTATCAGCTACATTTTCCCCTTTCTACTAAACTGAGATGCAGATTGATTCCTTTAAAGCTCTTTAACAGTCAGGAGTTGCCTTCCTTTCTCCTTCTCCCCTTTGTGTGCGGTCACAGGCCAACATTGGCTCCATCTGGGGAAAACGTGTTGTTCTTTAGTGCATTGAGAACCTGCAGACCTGAATGGTTGTGATTTTATTAGGTACATGGAGTCGCAAATGCATACTGATTAGACAAATTTTTATACCAACGGTCAAGTGGACACAAAATGGAAGATGAAATGGGAGATGATATGGAAAATGAAATGGAAAATGCAAAGAGTGGATGAAACAAAATGGGAATAGTGAAATATGATATGGAAGATGAAATGGAAAATGCAAAGAGTGGATGAAACAAAATGGGAACAATGGAATATGATATGGAAGATGAAATGGGAGAAATGCAAACAAAATGGAGTGCAGTGAAATGATATATACAGTGAGCTCGATTAGCCCTCATCAATGATGAAAGTAAAACTTGAGAAACTACCCATTTATAGGCACCTCAAGTATGTCTCCTTCCAAGTTCTCCAACACGAAAGTATTGTTTCCTTTGTCCTCTGCCACCCTGAATGGACCGAACCAGAGGGGGTCGAACTTCCCATGTTTCCCTTTGTCTTCTCACCTGATATCCCATCGCAACACCAAATCCCCAACTTGGATTCCTCTATTTTTAGCTCGTTGGTAAAATAAGCCTTTCATTTTTTCTTGCTACTCTGCTAGTCTGAGGCTTACCTGTTCCTGGGTTTCATTCAACTCCACCAACTAATTCATTCTTCGGATAAGGTCATTTGGCTTCTCCTCGCTTTCTTGTAAGAATCAAGCCACAGGTAATGCAAGTTGAATTGGGAAGACTGCGGCTTTGCCATACACCAGCTCATAAGGGCACTTTATTGTGGATATTTTAATGGTGATGCGATTTTCCCAGAATGCGAACTTGAGCTGAGAATCCCAGTTCTTTTGATTTTCATTGATGGTATTCTTCAAAATCATCACCAGTGTCTTTTTAGATGATTCATCCAGCCCGTTGCCCTGTGGGTAGTATGTAGTGGAGTGTCCCAGCAAGATGTTGTAACGTTGACAAAAATTTACAAATTTAGCTGAATTGGAAGCCTGGGAATTATCTATAATAAGTTTAGCTGGGCAACCAAAACTAGAAATTATGTTCTCCTCTAGGAACTTGATCATCACCGAATCAAAATTTCTTGTGGGCACGACTTCTACCCACTTGGTGAAGTAATCTTTAGCAGTGAGGATCCATCGATGTTGATTGCTAGAGGCCAGGCGAATCTCTCCTATGAAATCAATTCCCCATTGCTTAAAAGGTTCTTCAACATGTATTGGGATCATTGACGGGAGAGGTGCATACCTTTGCTTTTCAGAGAATTTCTGACACTTCTCACAGGCTCGGACACAGGCATGTACATCACCAAATAGTTTAGGCCAGAAGAAACATGTCCTCAGGATCTCTTGTGTAGTGGATCACCAGCTATAATTTCCGCCACATATCCCTTTGTGGAATTCAGCCATTGCTTGGTCAACTTACTACTCTATTAAACACAGTAATAGGATCCCCGCCGAGTCTTTCTAGTAAATTCACCCATTTTCCACGATATAATTTTGAGACTTCAGCCTTAAGGTGCGGTACTTGGCCTTATCATAGTCAGGAGGACATCTCAGTGTTAAAATATATTCCACTACATCTTTATACCATGGAGAGAGAAGGTATTTCACGTGTTTTTTTTTAGTGGAAGCTTCTATGCCTTGATGTGCACCTGTGTCCTCCTGTGCCTCTCCCCCTGTCATAGACAGATTTATCCCTAGAGCTTGACAGTTGGATTCAGACAAGATTTTGGCTAGCCCTTGGCCTTTAAGGAGCTTGGTAGGCTTTATCTCAAGTTCATACTTCTGAATCTTGGCTATCCACTTGCCCCTTCTTCCTTCACTGTCACCTTGTACTAAGATATCCTTCATCGCTGTTGTGGGAACATAGGCAGTTATAGCAGACTGTAACACATACACCCGAAATGACTTTAGAGCTTTGACCAGGGCATAAGCTTGCTTCTCCAAGATATTATATTTCAACTCGACATCTCACAAGACTTGGCTGAAGAATGCAATGGGCTTCTCATGCCCTTCGGCATTTTTCTATAAGATTACTGCAGCTATAGTGTGAGGAGAGGCGAAAGAGAAAATCATGAACGACTTCCCATAATCTGGATTGACCAGCACTAGAGTTTTTGCAAAGGCCTGTTTGATCTTGTTGAAGGATTCCCTGGATTCAAGGGTCCATCTTACTTCACTGTTCTTCTTCAGCATCCCAATGATGTTTCAGACAATCTTGGCATAGTTGGGAATGAACCTTCTGAGGAATTTAATTCTTCCCATGAACACCTGTACCTCCTTTTTGTTTATTGGTAGGGGAATGCCATCTATCACCTCTACCCACTTCGGGTCGATCTTCACTCCCTCCTTAGTTACTATGTGCCTCAACAACTTTCCTTCCTCCAAGGAAAACATGGATTTTTGAGGATTCAGAGACAGGCCATACCTGCGGAATTTTTCAAAGGTTCGTCGGAGGTGCTCTATGTGTTCAACGTCACTCTTTGAAAAGACGGTGATGTCGTTGAGGTAAATCACCACAAACTTGTCTTACACTCCTATGAAAGTAATGTCCATTATCAAGCCAAAGGGCATTTGGGTGTACATGAAGGTACCCCAAGGCATGGTGAATGTCGTCTTCTTCTGGTCTTCAGGGAGCACTGCCACTTGATTATATCATGAGAAGCCATCCATCATATACATGCGGGAGGATCCCACCACCTTTTGCAGGATGTGGTCCATCTTTGGGAGGGGATAGTTATCCTTGAGTGAGGCTCTGTTCAGATTGCGAAAATCCACGCAGAGTCTGATTTCACCATTCTTCTTTCTTACCAACACCAGTTTCGCCACCCATTCAGATTATCTTAAAGGGACAATGATATTGGCTTGCAACAAATTCTTTATTTCCTTATCGATCGCTGGGAGGAGAAAAGGGTTGATCTGTCTCAGCTTCTACTTATGAGGCTTTGCGTCTTCCTTAGAGGTATCTTGTGATGTATAATGTCTATGTCAAAATTCTTTATATCCTGGTATGACCAGGCGAAGACGTATTTATATGATTGGAACAGACTAAGATATTGACCTTGGTATTCTTCAGGAATGCCTTTTGATAGCTTCACCATCTTCAGATCTTCTTCTGTCCCAAAATTCACATCCCTGACAGGTCGTCGAGGGTCATTTTGTTGGGGTTTACTGGAATGTCATTTTTGTCAAATAATCTCTCTAATGGCACAAGCCCCGTGGGGAAGACATTCCATTTTAATTGCAGAACATAGTGTCCAGCCAATGTCTCTTCCCACCTGGTTTTTGATTCTTCACTGTCATCCTGAGAGACTGAATCAATCACCATATTTGAAAATTCTCCTACTGTTTCCATAAAATGTTTGACCTGCTCTTCATATTTGAAGACTTGCCAATGCTTTATGTTGTCCAGAATGGAAGGGCGGTATCGCACTTCAACCTCATATCTAAGCAAAGGATTGTGCGGGGGGTGGAAATTACTAGTAGCCACAGCTAGGGAGTCTGCCATTTTGTTTCCATCCCTTGGCATGAACTGAATATTAAATACAGAAAATAAGTTCTCAACTAAATCCCATACCTCGTTCCTATAGGCTTTGAGCCACGGATGTTTAGTTTGGCATTGGCTCCTGACTTGTCTCACTACAAGCTTTGAATCTCCAAACACCTTGAGGTTTTGTATGTTCATATTTCGTGCTATCTGCAACCCCAACAACAGGGATTCATATTCAGCCACATTATTTGTGGCTTCGAATTCTAGCTTAAAGGAGAGGGGGACCAAGCATCCTTTTGGTGATATCAAGAGTACCCCGACCCCATTCCCTTCTCGTGAATTAGCTCCATCAAACTGCAAGGTCCATATCCTATTTTCCTCTCTGCTCATAGGATTCTTTTGTATTATAGGACAAAACTTTGTTTCTTGTAGGAAATCTTCATCCTCCTCAAGCATAAGACAAGATAATTCGCCATCCTTACCATATACCGGAGAATTTGTGGAACCATTGGCTTTGGTGACCATCTTCACAAATCTGGATTCACGGTATAACCTTCTTTCCTCCCCACCAAATACTGGAATAGTGGCATAAGTGAGGTCTAGTTTTATGGACCCTCCAATATTGGATCCCCAAGATCTAGACAACAACATTCGAAACCGAGCAGGGATATCAACTACAATGATTTCCATCACCACACTTTTGGCCAGAATCTAGGCCAAGTTTACTACCAGATATTTTATCATGCCCAGGAATTTTACCCTCTTGGAATCGAAAAAAAACAGATCTTTATAAGGTTTGGTAATCTGCAACCCCAACTGCTCCATGACAGACAATGGCAATAGATTATGTGAAGCTCCAGAATCTAGCATGCAGTTGTGAAGTAACAGGTCATGTATAACCAGAGACACTTAGAATTGGGGAGTGGTTGAGTCAAACTCTTATACATGATGTCCAAATAATCCCATGGGTATTTCCTCTTGGAGATTGAGGCTATCAGGGAGAGGGCCTACGCTATGGGGAAGCATGAATTGAGACACTTGGGCTTTGTATGAAGGCTGATTTAGGAGCTCGATCAGGGGAACCAGGGTATTGACCTTCTCTAGCTCTTTCTGGAGGTTAAAGGTCATGGGAGCTTTTTATGCAATGATTTATTTGGACTTCTCTTTAGGTTGATCAGGTAGGTTCAGGCTACAGAAGATGACTTCCTATTTGTGGGAGGATCATAACCTTGCTTTGTGGAAGTGGACGCAGTGCCTTTATGATGTGCAAACTCTTCTAAAGGCTTTTTCCCCTTACTGGCAGAACTAGAAGGGGTCTATTCTCTTGGTATTGATTCTTCATTTTTTTCTTGCACTCAGGTTCTCTTTCTAAAGGAGTTGAGGTCATACATCTTATGGAGCTGAGCTTGCATGAAGTCCACAAACTGCCTGCAGTAATTATCAATATCCCGATCCTATGGGGGGACTTCCTTCTCTTCTAGTTATTCTTGCAGGGTGAGTTCACCTTCTTCATCTTCTGAATAAGCGAGGAATTGATCTTCTTGGTTGTCAGTGGCTTCCTCGGCTTGTCCCTCCATTTCCCCTTCTAAGTATAGAGAAGGTTGGATGTGATATTGCTGCTCCTTCCTTTCTCGCTGTAAAAATTGTAGAGGGGGTTTCCGGTATTTGGGATTAAACCTATGTTTTGGAAGTATTTGGTTAGGACGAGGAGAGGGATTCTTAGCCTCCATTTCAAGCTTCACTAGCTTTTTTGAGAGGTTCTTGATCAGCTTATTCATTTCTTCACTTCTGTACTCCTGTGACTCCCTCTCCTAATTAGAAGTAGAAGCCTCCTCCCTACTCTTTCTTTTGGCTTCATGCTTTTTCTTCCCTTTAAATTTTCCAGTAAAGGAAAAGTTTGCTTCCACCTCCAATGCATCAGTCTGGATCTAATCCAGAGATGTGGAATTTCTTTCTCTTAGGGTGAACCCAATCTCAGGTTCAAAATCTCCTGCGAAAACCACCTTAGCAGCTTCTTGGGGAGGCTTTATCTCGGGAGGGAGATTATTGTAGAGCTTATTGAACCCCTTTATGAATTCTGTCACGTCCTCATTGTGTCTCTTTTTAAGAGAATTGAACTCTGTGAGGACATATCCATGGTCCCTCTTATCTCCCCATTTTAGTATGAAGAAATTTTCCATTTATTCCCAAGTGGTGACTGCATTATTAGCAAGAGATGTGAACCACTTTCCGGCCTCTCCATCCAAGGATTGGATGAAAAGCCTCAACACCACATCTAGGTGCTCCACATTCACATTCTTGATAAAGACACAGAAGTCTTCAATATGTTTTTTCATAGAAGTATTATCCTCGCCGGTAAACTGATGAAAAAGCTTTAGATAATCTTGAGGCATGTCATGCAATACTTGAGGCAAAGCCAATGGAGCATATTTGTTGAGGAGGAAGCTAGGTATAGCCATGAGGGGAAGTGGTGGTAAGTTTTGAGGATGATTTGGTTGTGGTATAACAGGTGTATGCTGAGTAGAGTTTTGGGTATTTATCTGTAATGAGATCTGAAGTGAAGTAACTTATTTGACTTCTTTAGCCTCTGGAGTAGGATGCAAAGGAGGCAAAGCAATATCAACGAATTCGGTTTCATCTTTTATGTCTGGACTGGCTAAAGAAGAGGTTTCTAGAGGGTACTCAAGTACACGAGCTGTGGAGCCAGGACCATATATATCATTTTTCTAGGAAGAGGAATGCGAATCTTCTAGAGAAAATGAGGGTAGGTCAGCTTGGACGGGCTGCTTCTCCATCCAGATTATCCTGAATATAATATTTTCAATATCAGATACAGAAGGGGTTCTTTGCTGAGAAGTATCTGATGAGGTATGAGGTTTGGTGCAAGCTAGGATTACGCTTGATTTGAACTTTAATAATAGTGGAGTCTCCAAGGTGAGGGCTATGAAACTCTCAACCCTTCGTGCTCACCTGATTGAAGGGTGAAGATAACATCATATCCCAGAGAAGGGTTTTCTAATTCATTCCCCAGAAACGATGCCAAAAAGATGTTGTAGCTCCTAGAGACATCCTTGAGTTGCAAAAGACTAGTGCTTAGGACATCTTAAAAATCAAAGGTTGAATGTGAACAATTGTATAAAATGCCTCTAAATGCATGAATAAAATTCCAGACCAATGACAACTACATTACACGAACCATCAAAGTAGAATAGCATGAAAGATGATTACACATAAAGAGGATATTACTGATAACAAAATAAAACAAATACATACTACTCATTGATCCATCTGGAATCCAAATATCAGCTCTGTATTCATATTAATTTTAAAAAATCTCCCAAATATGTGTCTCAGAGCACAGGGAGCACAATCATACAAAACTACAACAAAATTCTTCAAAATTCCAGAAACTTTCTTTCATATTAGAACTCCCTACATATAGAGTTCTCCCTAAGATTTTATGATCGAATATTCTGTCATGATCAAACCACATAGGTGAAACCAAAATATCCTAACAAACTATCAGAGCGTGCTTCAAGCAATAACTCCTACAACAGAAAAATCAAAACAGAATTGGGTAAAATCAGGATTTTATCAGTCAAACATCACTATATAACAGTAAAAATAAGCAAAACAATTAGCCATAGAGGCCAAATTCCAGAATATTCAAAGGGGTGGTGAGAAGTGGCAGACGGTTTATACTTCATCATGTAATTCCACTTGTTGTTCAACATCCTCCACTCTCTGACTCTCATGATCTCCACTTGCCATTGCGGAACGGTCAACTGCGTTGTGTACACTGAATTCTTTAGATGGAGCTCTTGGAGGGACTGCATAAACTGTGACCACGTGCTCCACCAATGAAAAACTCGTGTTGTATTTCAAAACTGGGATCCAGATTTCAGATGGGGTCTCAAGTGGTAAGTTTTATTGGAGAGGGGGGTTGGGAAATGATGAGAGAAGGCACGTGGAGGAGTAGGTGGTAATGAAAACCACCTTTTTCGGACCTCCCCCCTATGATAAAGTTTGAATGCTGCGAGGGGGTCGAAACTAGATAAGGGTCGTTAGATACGTTGGGGTGGAGCGGAGCTGAAGGCAGAATGGTGGAAGCAGGAGTGGGTTTAACAAAAGTTATTTACATTGAAATGGGTGAAAGATAGGCCACGGGGGGCTATTGATGAAGTGGAAAAGTGGTGGGACCAGTGCCCGCAGATTGCATGTCGCAAGATTTCGCTGGGAGCAGCGGGTGATAAATGGTAAAATCTGCAGGGAACGATGTGTGATGGCGGGGAAGGTGACGTGGAGGGAAGGTGGGACCCGACCACTGCCCACAGATCGCAACTCTTAAACAATGGAGAAAAAAATTTAAAGGATGTGAAGTGCGAAGCGCGAGGAGGAGGTAAGCGATGTGGCAGGGTAAAGTGGGGCCGACTACATCGCAAATCGCAAATCTTAGCGTTATGTTATAAGGAGCAGGAGTTAAAATATAAAATTTTGAAGTGTGAGGAGAGGGACCTGCCCACATCGCACATCGCATAATTTAGCATTTAGGGAATACGGTAAACTCTTAAAACTGCGAAATGTGGTTTGCGTTGAATGGAGGATGATGTGTCAAGGAGGATGGAGCCCACTGCATTGGATGAGTTATAAGGCGATGAATGGTTATGTGGTGAGTGTATGAGGCTTCATATTATACGAAAAGTATTACAAGCAGCTAGAAGTGGGGGCCAGAGCTACCATGGTGGGGCCAACCACATCACAACTTAAACAAAATACTTTCCGGGCGCTTAAGCAGTAAGTTATAAAATGTGCGATATGCGACATGCGATGCGCTATATGTTGCAAAGTGCGAAAAGGTGAAAGGTAAGGAAAATGTGGAATAAAAGGGTTTGCATGCGAATTTGGGTGATGTATCAAGGTTGGATGGACCCCACCAAGTCGCATCGGCGACAAGATAAGTTTCGGTAAGTCTTAGGACGTAAAGATTAAAAATTGCGGGGAGCGATGTTGCCAATGAAGAAATGCAACGCGAGACTTTAGAAAAGGGAAAGTGAAGAGTAAAAGAGGGTAAATTAAGGTAAAGAGGATAAATGAGATGAAGGATGGTGGAAATGAAGTTTTCTCACCATTAAGCCTTATCAGCTACATTTTCCCCTTTCTATTGAACTGAGATGCAGATTGATTCCTTTGAAGCTCTTTGACATTAAGGACTTGCCTTCCTTTCTCCTTCTCCCCTTTGTGTGTGGTCACAGGCCAACATGGTGTTTGAAGGATTAGGTGTTTATTACGTAATCTAGTTGATTTATCTAACATGGCATGTTTATAGTTTGTTTGAATGTTTGATTAATCACATGATATGTGAATATGTCTGTAATATTGCATGAAGGAATGATCTAATTTTAAGATGGTTTTGCTAACACATATGTGCTGAGACAGCTGGTATATACTTGAGTAAAAGTAGGTGATAGTTGTAGCATTATGTATTACGACCAATGAATGGGAGTTTATTGTTGATTATGACATGGTTGTTAGTTTTGGTAAAATTTGATTTCGAATCGATAGATATGTTGTCTCGATGTTGATACATATGGCTGACATGTGTACGTTCTTGGCAGAACAAATTAAGGTAACTAACTTGTTGTTATGTTTATTTATGCATTGAAAATTATGTGTTTATGACAGTATGATGCAGGGGATTGCATGGAAAAGGAGACTGCCATGAAATATTGAAGAAGGCTCAGGATGAGATTTCTTTTGGAAGTGTTGGGAAACATGGGGATTGAGTCATGGTGTTTGTGGCTAGTCTTGTGCTTTCAATATTTTTTATTTTTTTGCGCTTGATTTGCAGTCTTGATTGGGTTTTAGTGCATGATCATGCCACTTTGTTGCGGTGTTGTATTGATTTTCGTTTTTCATGGGTTTCTTATTGTTGTTTATTGTTTTTGCCTTTTTTTTGGAAGTCTTGGGAATTGGTTTCAGAAAGAGGAAAGTTGATGGAGATCAGGGAGAGATGAATGAAACCCCAGCAGGTAATGTAAGACATAGGCGAATCTTGGTGCATGAGTAAGCGCAACAGAAGGTAATACTATGAAAATTGATTGGAATGGTTGGGTCCATTGTGGTAAATGGATGGTGGTAGTACAGAAATGAGAAAGGTAACCATAAAGGTAAAGAAAGTGGATATGGTGTGTTATATGCCTTGGCTATTTTTGGAACTGTTGTTCTCAACGTTGTGCATGTTGTGCACAAATAAATGAAGTTCTCTTAACCTAGACCTTATGATATCTAGAAATTGTGTTGTGATCATGATTATGTTGGTGTTTATATATGTATACATGTATGTATATATGTCATGTATGATGGGGTTGCCATGGATCATGATTCTTTAATGTTAATGTTTATATGTATATATGTGTGTGTATGTGTCGTTGTCTGACAAGATCATGATTATTTTATGCTAATGATTATATGTATGTATGTATGTATGTATGTGCCTATGTCACTGTATGATAGGATTTTCAAGGATCATTCTTGTGGAGGAATGATTGCTTATGCAATTGAATGGCATGAAGAGATTCCTGGCTATGAGGAATCAAGTGGCAGAATACCATTGGAAAATTTATGAGGTCAATATCATGTAGATATGATTTAATGTTATATGTGTGCACTACGCCTATGTTTATGTTATGGAAAGGTAATGATGAGGGGTACGTCAACGAAGTGAAAGTAGTGTGATCTGTGGCATGTTAGGATAAGCATGGATAGTGGAAAGACACTAAAAGCAAGGTTGCTTGTGGGGTCTGTGTGTGGTTTATGGATGTGCATTACTGCTGTTGGGTATATGTTGCGCATGTTGTATATTCGGTAATCATACCTATAGTGATGTGTACATGCAACATATGTAGTGTTATCACTCAGTAATTTCTCAAGGTTAAAGAAAGAACTTACCGAGGTAACCACAAACCTACTTTTAAGCTTTAGGATCTACCCTTCCTAATGCTTGGAGAGGGATCTCTCTATAATATTTAACTTTGTTTTAATATCTGATTTTAGGCTAGTTATATAGGGAAAATTGGTTTTGGGGTTTTGATTTGGTTTGCTGGGAAAATCACTTAATGAGATGGATAGGTGAGGATCTAAAATCCATTGGGCAGATGGAGTCAATGTGTCAAGTAGAAAGATTAGGATGAAGGTCTAAAGTCAATTTTTCACAGGGAAAGATAGCAGAGTTACTAAAGATCTTCAAAAGGCTGATTGGTGAAGTGGCTTTAATCGGGATAAAGGGAAATGAAGGATTCTTTAATCCGGATAAGGAGAGAAGAGGGAGGGGTCAATCGAAATTAAGGATCAATTAAGGGTTCCCTAGTCTGGATCAGCGAAAAACATTAAAATGAAAACCAGTCAATAACATAGTGCTTTTAACAAATTCTGATATAACAAATCCTGATTTCACATTAAATTTTACAACACAGTTATGAATGAATGAATAACATAATAAAATTGATAGAAGACATAAGAGATTACTTCACTTCAGTGGCCCAACACATGAATCCAGTAATATGATGATTTATTCCTTGAAATCCTGTCTTCTGACTTGAGCTTGATATAAAAAAACCCTTAGGTTCAGAATGCTACAACTGTATAAATATTCAGCAATTATCCACACTCAATACTTCAAATGATGAAGTATTTATACAAATTCTAAACTAGAATATCTTGAAAAAATATCAAGATTGGTTTACAAATATCTCAAATTGTATTACATAAATATAGCTTAAAACTAATCAATCTATTTAGCACTATGTTTATGGATTGATGGTGAAAAAAGAATATAAATTCGAATTTGATATCAACTCTTAGTTGATGATGAGGCTTCCAAGTCACTAACTGTCTCCTTCCTTTGTGCATTTTGCTCCAGAAATTCTGCAAAATTAGGGTCCAGTGATACCTTTGTATATCTCAATCCGAGATAGATATGTAAGAAGTGAAAGAATTTATTTTAGATAAATATGTTATTGAGATAAACCTCTCTCATTTTCCTAAAATTCCACTCTAGTTGTTCACAATAGGCTCTGCAAAAATATGTGTAAAACAGAACTTTGCAAAGTCCGAAAAATAGGCTGTGAAGATGTGCATGTATCTCTCCTTCTATAATACATGTGTAAAAGTTGATATAGATTGTTGTAGATTGGCCTCTTAAGAACATAAACCTCCTCTATTTTTGAAAAATTCATCTTGGATTGGTCACAATAGTTTCTGCAAAATTATGACTTAAACAAGAAATTTCTGGAAAATGTCCCTTCCTGCTTTGTTTTCATCTTTTAACCTTTTTGTTCTTGTAATTGTTTTTTCCTTTAATTTGGATAAAATTCATTGTTTCTGGTAAAATTGTTTTCATCTTAGTTAACCATTACTTCCTCTATATTTACTTTTACTATTTTACCTTGACTGCTCTGTTACTCTGTTTTAACCTTTACTGTGAGTTCTTCCTTTTACCCTGAATGTTATGAATGCCCTGTTTTAATCTTTACATTAAAATGCTCTTTTATCTTTCACAGGATGACTGTCATTTAACTCTAATGCCTAGAATCTTTAAGGAAAATACTTTGAATTCATTTTCCTGTGAGTTCTTTAGGAGTAAACAGTTTTAACTAGTATCAACTATTTTTCCAAATTCTCCTTCTGCTAATAACCTGCAAAAATCAAACAATTCGTTAATGAAACAAAGGTCTACAAGAAGGGATAATGGCTTTGATGATGGGAAAATAATTTGAAAAATGGTTTTGAACTACAGTGGGGTTCCATTTTGTTGGTAATGGCTCTCAATTTTGTAGAAAGAACTGTTAAAATACAGGGTTTTTTGGAACACTGTATAACCTTTTGCATAGGTTTTACTGCATAGTGTAATGGTGGCATGAGGGTTTTAATACAGTGAATATTAGAAAGATTTCCTTCAGAGGAGGCCACAGTGGGAAGGGGAGTAAGTGGAGGCGAGAAGGTAATTTAAATGGAGGGTGGTTTTACCGCATGGGAGAAGAGCGGTTTTGGTGGCTTATCGCACTGCTTTTTGAGCGTCGGGTGGTTTTTCGCAAATGAACGTGATAAAACCTAGTGCTGAAACATAGAGGGGAGAGAAAGGCGAAAAACAATTTTTTTCGCAAGGGTTGTGGTGAGTTAACTTTCGTGCAATGAAATTTGCGAAAGGTAATATCTGTCGTTAGATCTGGAGGATAGAGATCGACGAAGCGGGTTGTGTGATAGAGGTGCTGGGTCAAAAGGCGTGGGGCCCGGGATAACTTAATGTGGTGGGGGGTTGAAAATGTATTAAATCTAAGGTTTAATACATAGTTGGGTTATGATTTGAGGAGGGTTAATGCATTATTAACAAATGAGCTTTGGGTATATGTGATTTTATAGCTGGCGGGGATAGTAAGACCAATATTTATCACATGTGAGGAATAGAACTTTAGTTTATAATTAAAAATATGTGTTGGAAAGTAAAATAAAAAGTGGAATTAATATAATACGGGCTAAGAGGTATCTAGTGGAGCTAATACATTAGGTTAGTGTTAATATGGAATGAATGTGCGGGAATATAAAATACACTAGGCATAGTGTAAAATATGATTTTTAGGCAGGATTTCTTCATTATGATGCCCAACATAATCATTTAACACTTTTAGGATAAGATGATTTTTGTGGGTTTTTTGGGTATTTTTGTATGAAAGGGGAATTAGTCAAGGGGATTTTACTTTTCCTAGGTAAAATGTATTTTAAACTTAGGAAAAGGGGATTTTGTAAAGGAAAATGAATGATGTAAGGAAGAAAAGGGATTTTTATGAAGGAGAAGGGTTTTTTGGAGGGGAATTTTAATACCTTAGTGCCAATCAATCATTAAGTCGTGGGTCCGGTCCCAAAAAAATTCAAAGAAATGCTCTGAGCCTTTATGACTGAAGGATTTAGTACCCGAACACATTGTGGGGAGGAAAATTAGTAATATACCAAATGATGTTTATTGATGCCTTATGTAACTGCTTTCTACCTACCCATCATTTATTCTACCATTTTCTCCTTGTTTGCATGGGTGCATTTGAGCTTGCAAACCTAAATCCATTTTTCTTTTAAAGCAGGAAACTATCTATTTCTAACCTTATTTCATCCGAGAGCTCAGATTAAACTGTTGAGCTCCTCATTTGTTCTCTAACTATTTACTGATTTGTCAAGTTTAAACTGTTTGAAAAAATCTTTACTCTCTATCTATAAACATGAAATTTAAAGCATGACAGATCAAGTTTAAGCTATTTGACCCTCATGGATTGTGGCAATTAGGACAAGATGCACACAATCTTATTTGCAAAAGTAAACTAAAGTAGTGGCATTTAAACTTGCAACAATTTCATGATCTATTTTTTATGGGGTTCATATTTAATATTCTTTTGATCTTTGTTTCTTTTTTTCCTTTGATTGTTGTTTTAGGACATACCCTCTTTTCATTTTTTAATTTGGGAATACATTTGCAGAAAGCAAAGGTATGTACAAAATTTCAAGATTTTAATAGAGTCAGTTCAAAATTATGAATCCTATATTTATAAGACCCTAACATGTAGTATTGTGTATATATGATGTTGTATGTCTATTGTATTTATGGTGTTGTGTACAAATAATGCTATGTACATATGGCGCTTTGTGCACGATTTTACATGTGGTGTTGTGTGCATGTGATGTTGTGTGCAGGTGGTGTCATGTATACGTCATGCATGTGGTGTTGTGTACATGTGGTGTAATATACATGTCATGTATGTGGTGTTGTGTACCTATGATATTGTGTGCACATTGTATAGGTGGTACAATGTACATTTGGCATTGTGTACACGTTTTGCACAACATTGATGAAGGATAAGTATTAATATTTTGTTTCAGTTTTATTATGCATGTGATATGTGATTTTGACTTATGATGGTTACATGTGATTTAAAGTTATGATTTATGGTGATTTCATGAGATTCATGATTTTAACTTATGATGGTTTTGTTTTGAGATAACTAGAGGTGATATGTTTACACATGATGATTGGTCAAACAACTAGTTTGACTTGTTGTGACAGGGAGTGAACAAGATTGCAAGTTTACCTTATTAGCAAGCTACTAATGAGGTATGATTTGAATTTATTTCAATTTTTTTTGAATCTAATGGAAATTATGTGCTTGGTACAGGAAGCACGAAAATGCTTGTTTGGGTGATTGGAATTGACTACAAGAATTAGCAGCGTCGTAAAAAGGGATTCGAACATGCAACAATATGTTGGTAAATTATTTCAGGAGTAGGACCATTGCGGGACACTGGTACCCAATAGTTTCCATTGATTTGCATGAGCATGGTATGACCAATATGATGATTTTGAAGCAGGTATATGCCTTGGTTTTTACATCGTTTGATGCGAGGAAACCTTGCCAAGGGATGGACTTCTCGGGATGGGGGTGCCAACAGAACTTGGAAGGTGTGTGATTGCACTGAAGGGGGTGACCGGATTTCCCAAGGGACTGTGTAGCAGAGAATGGAAGGCTAGGGATGGATGTGTTTTGGTCATTAGAATTTCCTGATGGAATGAGATGCACATTGGGAATGTGCCTTGGAACAATGAGTCGGAAATTATTCACTGAGATGACAAGTGGTGTAGGATTGTAGCGTTGGACATTGGATGAAAATTTGACTTAGCAATGGATTCTAGACTTCCTAGGAAGGAAGTGAATCCTGCTACTATTTTGAGGGTGGCGGTGGGAGCCTCTAGATTACCTTGCTACGAATGCATGCATCATATCCATTTATTTTTTGGTTGAGAAAATGTGTATATGTGTATACTATTGTAAATACTGTAATGAGTTGTGTTGTAAAGCTCCAGTACGTGGTTTTATTTTCACGATGGTTTTTTCTTTTGAGCAGGTTATTCATTGTAAATACTGCAATGAGTTAAGCTATAAAAATCCATGGGTAGTATGTTTTATTTTCAATGGTTTTCATGAGGTATATGTGTGGTTGAACGTCGAAGATGACGTCCCCCAAGGGGGAGGGTTCTGTAATAACCCTGGTGAAAATTTTGTGTAATAAAGTTAAAAATAATAACCATGGTTGATGGGACACATATTCCAAGCTAAATGGTGGGTTAAACATCCTAGTAGGTGTTCATTTCGATTATTATGGCTAAAGGAAATTGGCAAAGGCAAAGGAAAATGCATTTGGAGAGGCAAAAGTATTTTTGGCACATCTATTTATGAAAAATATTGGAAATTAGGAGAAAAGGGAGAGGAAAGGTCACAGATTACATGTGAGGAGGAAAATGAAGGAAAATAATTGAAAATGAATAAAATAGAGACCTCTTCTATAAAATGGCTTCTACGGATCAGTTGGCAAGATTTTTCTCACATTTTTGGAGCTCTCTAATTATTCTCTCTGTTTCTCTCTCTCACTCTTGGACACTTAGAGTTTTTTTGGAGCATTTTTCTTTGGAGCAAGAAATGCAAGAAAGCAGGAAAAAAGAGGAATCGAGCAAGGAGGAGTAGGAATCAAGAAGCTACAACAAGATTCTTGGTAGGTATCAATTTGCATGTGTATTTTACTTAGTAGATTTTTCATGCATGGTATTTCATGTGGTTTATTGTTGTCCTGACATGGGTTTTTCCAGGCGTGACAATGTTTCCAACATAGCCTTGCCATTTTTGGATAGCCATGGTGTTGTGTAGTTCTCATTTTTTTTGTTTAGTTGGATTGTCAGAAGGATTCGAAGTTGATTGGGGTAGATCTATGAATTGATATAGGACATGGCATAGTGGTCCCTAAACTGGATTGTGGATCATGGTAAATCCACTGATCTAGTAACTCCTGAGCCATATTGTGGTTTATGGTAAATCCAAGATTATGTTGCCTTGATAGGCCTAGGAATCCTCGAATGATGAATGGAGGGATATACGGTAAAGCATAGAGGTGGTTTTCTCTCCATTCAAGCCTAGGAATCCCGGGTTTGGGATTGTGGTAAAGCATGGAGAGTATGTGTCGGTTTAGGGCCTAGTGACTCCTTATTTAGACTATGGGTTGTGGTAAATCATAGAGACTAGGAGATCGGAAAATTCCTCATGGTTTAGGCAGAGATAATATGGTGATATCCATGCTTGTGTTGGCCTAGTGATCGAGTGTAGATCATAGTAAAGCCTAGTTTATGATTAATGACGATGAGGTGTTTTAGCTTCAAGATTCCCTGGTTGGTTTTTCGGTTTGAGTCCCACATTCATGCTTGGAAAATGGCACAAGGGTGATTGGTTGAAGAGAGATTTGGCTCAGCCAATGTATGGTCAAGTGGAACGTGGAATTCCCATCTACTGTGTTAGGTCCTTATATTACTAGTATAGTCCCTTATTGTTGTTAGTGTAACCCCCTTATTGTTATTGTTGTACCCCTGTAACCCCCATAGTGTTATTATTGTGCCCTTACATTATTATTGTTAGGTCGGCTAGGATTACATTGTGGCCCCATGGACTCCTATATATAGAGTGAAGGTTTTGTCATTTGTATCATCCAAGAATTGTTCATTTATGTAACGTATTAGAGGTTGCCCCCTCGAAGTGGCTATTTCTAAGGTGTTGATCTCTCTTTGAGATGAAATTCGGGAGCCTGAAACAATCCTAACTTCCACCGATCATATCTCCAAAAATATTGTGAACCAAGATCTGAAATTTTTACAGGAGGTTCCTTAGGATTTCAGCTTCGCTCTATGAAAACTTCAGCTTCTGAGTCCTCGTAGAAAAAAAGTTATAGCAAAAATTCTGCGATGACCTGTTTAGGTGAAATTCAGGAGCCTGCAAAAAGCCTTAACTTCCACAGATCATATCTTCGAAAATATCGCGAACCAAGCTCTGAAATTTTGTGAAGATGTTCCTCGGGAGTTCAGATTCACATTCTAAAAAATTCAGATTCTGAACCTTCATATAAAAATTTTTATAGCACAAATTCCACGATGACCTGTTTGGAGCAGCGAAACCCTAGAATCCAAATATTTGATTCCAAATGCTATGAAATCAGCTCCAAAAATAGAAGAAAACAGAGATCAATGCCTTAGAAATAGCCACTTTGAGGGGGAAACCTCTAGCTACAACCATACAAACAAATGTTCCTCAAGCAAGCTAAGAAGGATGATAAATTATTGCTAAAGTACTATGGTCCTTAGAAGGTGTTGCAAAAGATTGGTACTATGGCATACAAATTGGAGCTTCCTGATTCTTCGCGAGTGCATCCAATTTTCCATGTTTCATGCTTAAAAAAGGTTATAGGGGACAAACTTCCAGTTCAAACAATATTGATAGAACTTGATGAGGAAGGAAAAACCATATTGGAACCTGAAGCAGTCACAGAAACAAAAACTCGACAGCTACGAAATTGATCAATTTTAGAGTATCTCATCAAAGGAATAACTTACCCACTGAAGATTCTACATGGGAGGATGAAAATTTTATATAGAAGCACCCATAGCTACTCAAGCGTTGAGAACAACACTTTTTTGAAGGAGAGGAGCATGTTAGGTCCTTACATTACTAGTATAGTCCCTTATTGTTGTTAGTGTAACCCACTTATTACTATTGTTGTACCCTTGTAACCCCAATATTGTTATTATTGTGCCCTTACATTATTATTGTTAGGTTGGATAGGATTATATTGTGGCCCCATGGACTCCTACATATAGAGTGGAGGTTTTGTCTTTTGTATCATCCAAGAATTGTTCATTTATGTAACATATTGGAGGTTGCCCCCTCAAAATGGCTATTTCTAAGGCGTTGATCTCTATTTTATTCTATTTGTGGAGCTGGTTTCATAACATCCAGTTGGTTTTGACATTCAATAATGAAGAGCTCATTCCTCTCGTATTCAGTATGTAATTGTATTGGTTTATGCATGGATTTATTTGATGTTATATCTATTATATTTATGATGTTAATATGTTGGTTATAAGCATGTATTTGATTAGTAATGATGTATGGATTTATCTATGCTTTTTTTTTTCTCGAAATGAATACACAATGTATCTATGGTCCAATACATTGTAATGTAACCTATGATGTAGGGGAGAAATGATTCTTAGCTATTCTCAAATTTGTAAGAGACCCCCATGTTTAAATCTTTTGTTTATACCTGTAGATGCAATGTTTGTGACATGTTTGACGAAATTCCTGTCATGGTTGGGTGGGGTTGGATGAGTTCGTAATGATGTGATTTCTACCATGTATTTTTTTTAATGTTATTTATCCTCTCTTGAAGTTACAAGAAGTTTTGGGCAGTGTCCTGGACTCAAGGGATGAAAATGTGGCACAAATCCTGGAGCTGCAAGCAAAGAATTGACTATTTGGGGCCCTGGCTGCTACCTTTCAAAGGCTATCCCGCAGCTAAGGGTCTATATCCACTCCCTTGCCCTCATATGCCCGCGGCTAAGGCTTAAGAGGATCAAAATCCAACCCCCCTTCAATTTTCAGGGGTCTGGGTAGGTGTTTAACCTCCTGGAGGTGTTGTTGATGTTGTGTAAGGTGTGTTTGTCCTATTTCCATCGGTTCCACTTCCTTAAGGTCATATAGGAGGTTGAATCTCATATTAGTAGCCTCTCGTCTCATGTTTACCCTAATTGGTCAGTTACTTGGGTAGATGTGGGAAGAGGGTGTTACAATATATATATATATATATATATATATATATACCCACACTATTCATGATGTAATAAAATTTACATTGATATTTAGGCTAGTGAGTCAAAATAATATTATGGGGCCTACGTATCCATGTAGTGATAATAAATAGATTGTGGGGCCAGTGTGCCCAGATGGATATGCATGTAAAGGTTATGAGACCTTAGAGCTTATATTTGTAATTATATTATAATTAAATATCACTAATAATAAAATAAGGCTGGTTGTGGAGCCCACTCCACGAAAATAGTATGGGGGGCGTAACTTTGGAGATAAAAGACAACAATTGGGATTCTTGAAGTGAAAAGTGCACTATGGGGCCCTTGTGGATCCAATGAGTGTAACTTTGCCAATCAGGACCATGAGTTTAATAATGGAGTGTAGGTTCTTGTTATGGGATTCATTAATTCATTCATCTAGTTATGTTTGGATGAGGAGGAAAACTTGGTTTGGGTTGCTAATCAGTCAGCGAGTCCTGGGAGGAATATGAGACTAACTGAGGTGCGATTATTCAATTAATCATAAAGTTGGGATGCATTATATCTATAATGTGAAACCCTATGCTGGCTCCGGGAGCTTGGTGATTCAAGGGTTTATTGACCCTGTTCATGGCTTGTGGCCTTGGGATTTTGATTGGGAAATTGATTCAAAGATAGTTAGGGAGTCTAGATTTGGAATTTGGCATTGATAGGGGGCTTTATCTCAGTTCGACTATTTGGAAATTGGACATTACGAAACAAAAAGGCTCATGGAGTTGCAGGTGGAGACTGTCTTGGCCAACGGTAAGTCTTTTTGGAAGGTAGGCATCATAGAGGGTTTTCAGGTTACGCTACTTGGGTGTCAGTTAGGGGGACATGAGCTTGCAACTAGAGATGAAATTTTTTGGGGTTAGTATCATAGCTTGGGTATTTTTATTTGTTGTACAATTGTTTCCTAAAGTTTATGTCCCATCTTGGGGGTGACCGGTGGTTGAGATTATGAGCCACATGATCTATGGATGGGAGGAACATGGAGAGCCCACAGCTAGTCATCTCTTCTTTTAATACAAATAAGTACTTTTTTCTATGATATCTTTTATGTGTGTTTTTTTTAATGTAAATTTATGGATTTTAGTTATAAATCCCAATTCAGGTATTTTTTGTGGTTTTTGAGTATCATGTGTTGTACTTGCTTATACAAAGTGTATACAAACCCGAGCTAGGGTTGGATGTTTTTGAGTTAAAGTTTTGTTGTGCATTGATGTGAATCTATTATGCTTAATGTTGTTGAATTGAATTCATTATATATGTGTTAGACATGATAAATTGATCCCATCGTGGATATTTAATTACAATTATTATGATGTGAAATACTTGTATATGGTATACAATGTTGCATTTTATAGTAATTATAATTTCCAAGCACATGTTAAATTATGGAAAAATTAATGCATACACTTTCGCAGATTAATTTAATTATTATTATGCAATATTGTTGAGTGGTGTTGCTGAGCTGGGAGTCAGGGACATTACAAAGTGGTATCAAACCTTACGCCACCCTAATACCCATGAAATTTGTGATGTAATGAAATATACATTGATATTTAGGCTTGTGAGCTAGATGTATTTGACTAATATGTTAGTCAACCAAAATGATATTGTGGGACTTGCGTATCCATGTAGAAATAATAAATAGATTGTGGGTGTTAGTGTCAGTCTATACAACCTGTCACTAGTGATCAAATGGGTTCTTATCATGTCTTCTTAGGTCTTAAAAGTCAAATTTTGTCATTTCATTAGGTCTTCAAGTAAAAAATTGGTCACTGGGTAGTGTGTCTAGGGCTATTTCCACTCCTTTCAAAATTTTTACATGTTGGTCCTTGTCATCACTCAGTTGAGTGTATCACCATTGAAAGGTCATCATCATCACTTCAGTCATCATCATCATGATTTCATTCAGTTCAGTGTCACCATTAGGTCATTAGGGTTTAAGTCACAAAATCTGTCATTCCATGCATAAAATCCAGCAATGGAGGAGTGGTAATAGGTAAATTTTTTCAATAAAGTTTAGTTTCAAATGTAATTCATGTTTCAATATGTAATAATTTCATCATGTTTCTAAAGCAGCAAAGAAAATGTCAAAGTTAGAAGTTTACAAAGCAAAGTGAAAAAGACATGTAGTGGGCCATCCCACTACCATGAAGAAAAGTGACTTCTACATGCTATAAAAAGGCCAATTCAACTCATATTTTCATTCACCTCATTCAATAAGAGCTCTCATTCATCTCCAAGTGCAAAATTTGGTGCTAAAAGCATCCACGTTGTGCTTTCTGCCCTCCACGCTATGCTTTCCTCCAAACGTTGTGTTTTCTCTCTTGGATCCATTAAACCAAGTTCTGGAGGCTTCTAAAGGATTTCACAGTGTTTAGCATCACTAGACAAGTAAGTTACACCTAATTCAACCCCTCCTTGCAACTCAATTTCATAATTATAGTGTGAAAAAGCTCCATTGACCTCCATGTTGCGTTTTTGTGGCTCCTATTTTTCAAGTTTTGCAAGACAAATATACTCTCCCACGGATTTTTTACCCTCCCTCACACCCAAAATCATCTCCCATAGCTTTCACACTCCCTCATTCCCAATTCATAGTCCCAAACCCTAAACCCTAGCTTAATTCTGCAATTTTGGGCATTTTTCCTAGCTAGAACTCTGTAAAACTTTCCTAGCCCACTTCCCTCACTCATTTCACTTAATTTCACTTCCTAAAGTTACCTGATACCCCTTCTCATCTCCCTAAATTTTCCCACTCTCAAATCCCTTCCCTAACCTAGTCATCCTATCTCTTTTCTCCCTTCCCCTGTTTTTCCCTATTAGGGTTTTCCCCCTTGCAATTAACCAAATGGAGGAGAAGAAATATTATAACAAAGGAGGCCAGATGATAAGACATGAGCCCTTAACCACTCTTGAAATGATGGCTACATCAGTGCCCAAGCACTATTTTCACGCAGTAGGGTGTCTTCCTTTTTGTGAATTAGTTGAGAGATTCAAATACAATGCCACATTGCCCAAATTGTTTGCCACTCAACTCAAAAGGGACAACGTGACAAATACAGGGGTTAATTTCAATATATCAACTGATATAGTAGTTGAGGCCACAAGGATACCTAATCAGGGTGAAAAATGATTTAAGAACCAAGATCTAGCCCTTCAAAATTATCATCCCTATCTCATAAGACATCATCAACAACACTTGAAGAATAATTTTCCTGTTGGGAACCTCCTTGAGAAGTACACACCACTCATAAAGATCATCATGAAGTACTTCACCTCTGAGGGAAGTTTTTCTAGATTATATGGGTATCATGTCAGACTTCTCATGCATTTCACAGGGGTAAAGCCACTCAATTTCCCCTATTACCTCTACAGAAGTTTGGCAAATATGGGAGAAAAGGTGTAGCATATGAAGAGTTTTCTTGAAAGCGACCTCTTCCACCATGCTCTGATCAAAATCATTTTTTTACACTAGCTTGAGAATAATAGCATCACTTGGGAAACTTTCATGCAGGAAAATGTCTTTTTGTCTTCTAGTAGCCAGCCTACTGGCCCTAGTTCTCCATCAACACCTTCTAGACATGTGGAGCTTGGATCACCTAGAATTGTTTCAGTGAGGAGGAATTGAGATCACAAAAACATACCAAAGAGGTAGAAGGATTGTGTTTTCTCCTCATATTGAGGAAGGGGCCAAGTCCACATGAGTAGAGCAAGGATTACCATCACAGCATGAGATGCCTATGGATGATGAGGAGCATGACTTTGACTTAGAAGACTTGGAGGCTAGTCGAGAGCATGAAAACCTAGAGAGGATCATGAAGGAAAAATATGATTAGATCAAAGAAATCCAAGACAACTTGGCAAGGGCTAATTTCATCATTTCCTTCCTAGAACAAGAAAATAATCAGTTGAAGGAAAAACAATTGTCTTTAGAGAAAAGTCAGTTTGAGGCTAGTATGCATGATGTGAAAGGAAAAGTAGTGGTTGACACTAAAGAGTCAGAGAAGTGTGAAGAGCAGGTGATAAGGAAAATACCAAGGACCATGGGTCTCAAAAGAGCATTGCAGAAGGAAAGAGAGAAAAATCCACCAAATGAGGAGTTGACCTTTGAAGAAAGAATAGCCATGGAAATCAATGAAAACATGGAGTTTTGGCTTGAGAAAGTCAATATTCAATTAGATAAGCTCCTTGAAAAGGCCAACAAGGAAAACAAGATGCAAAAACACATGGCTGACCACTACTATGCAAGAAATCAGATTTGTAATGTCAAAGTCAAACAATTACAAGCCAAACTGAAGGAAAACTTAAAAATTCAAAAGGAGAAGGAAAACTTGGAGATTCTTGATGATGCTTCCCTAGTGGCATAACATACCTTATGAGGCATCTTTGGACCAATTTTGAGGAGTTTTGGAGCAAATTTTGTTTTTTGATAAATTTTGGTCAAAATTGGAAATTCATAAAACCAGTCATACACGCAAAAGTGTATTGTGGGCCACGCTATGCTTTTCTTGGGGGGTTCCACTAGAGGAAAAATCAACATATTTGGATTCATCTTGATGAATACATCAATCTGATTCAGCGGTTGGGCCATGTCAGCCATTTATGTGGGGTTAAAATGCCCCAAAAAATGCTAAAAATCACATTTCTGCCATGTTTTTGAAGCCTTCACTACGCTTTCTGAGTAATTTTGGAAGATTGAATATTTGGAGGGATAGAAGCCACCTTTTTGAGTTCTTGATGAGCCTATCATGTATAAAAAATCTAGGGATTTCCAATGGTACCTTCAGATCCTGATTTGGACACCTGGAAGGCCTCCAAAAGTCAATTCTCCTAAGCTCGCTACGCTTTCTCTAAGCTCGCTGTGCTTTCTCTAGAAGGCAAATTTTACAGTCTATTTGACCTAGTTTGACTTTTTGACCTATGTAATTGATGAATGATGATGTCATGAGGTGTAACTGAGCGGATAAATAGGGAAATAGGTTAGATACATGCTTGTAAATGTAATATTTGGTCAAATGTATCTATTTTCCTATCATGAGGTGAATTGGTTGACCTCGACTAGGCATTAGGGTTTTGTTGAGCTTATCATGTAATCAACTCCACAATTGATGGATTTGACCCTTGAGAGAGGGGAGATGTTGTTTTGGTCTATATCTATCATTTTTAGAGTCATTAACTAGTTGGACATCAGTGGATTGTAATCTTGTAGCTTGTACTTTCACTTTCATATTCAAAAATCAAAGGATGCAGTTGCAGCTATTATCTGGGAATTCATGTGTTGTGAGTTTATGATCATGTTTCTTCTCTGTTATAGTATTTTTTGAATGATATATAACTCCTCTTTCATATCTTGTATCTTTAGTGGATTTCCTTATAGTTCATAGGCATAATTCTATTGATTTAGCTCCTTTTATATGGAAATGTCATCTTGTGTTTTATGCTTCCAGTTTGATGAATTCATGAATGAACATGCTCATTAAATTCCTCTACCTTTTCAGACTCACCACCATACCTACAAACCCTAAATCCATCATAAACCCATTTCTACCTTGCTCCTTTATATCTTTGTAGTTATAAACCCTTTGATACCTAGACCTAGCTACTCGATTTCATCCCTGATCCAACATCAAACGCTAAATTTATCAAAGCCTACCTGAGCCTATCAAATCTAGCCTAATATATTTCATGTCACAGTAAATCCTTGACTGTGATCTCATTGAGAGAGCCCTCTCAGCCTGGTAGGGCTAGCTATTAGGTCAAAGTGGTTTGTGGTTACCTTTTTCAGTCTCCTTTTCATCCTTGGGAGAACTGGTGAAGTGCTAACAGTGGGGTTAATATTCCTAGATGGATATGCCTGTAAAGGTTATGAGGGCTTAGAGCCTAGATTTGTAATTATATTGTAATTAAATATCATTAATTATAAAATAAGGTTGGTTGTGAAGCCCACTCCATGGAAAGAGTATGGGGGGCACAACTCCAGTGAAAAAAGGCAAGATATCAGTTTCTTGTGGTGAAAAGTACACCCTGGGGCCCATGTGGATCTAGTGAGTGCCACTTGGCTAGTGAGGGCCATGCATTTAAAAAGGGAGTGTAGGTTTTTGTTATGGGATTCACTAATTCATTCAATCAATTATGGTTGGATGAGGTGGAAAACTTAGTATGGTTTTTTGATTAGTCAGTGAGTCTTGTGGTGGATTCTGATACTTGTTGAGATGTGCTTATTCAATTAACCATACCATTGGATGCATCCTGTTTATAAAGGGAACCCCTATTCTGGCTCTAGGATTTTGGTGCTCTAAGCATTTGTTGGCTTGTTTATGGATTGGTGGACATAGAGTTTTGAATAGGAAATTGGTTTAGAGATAGTTAGAGAGTCTTGGTTTCGATTCTAGCACTGAATTAGGGGTTTTATCTTGACTCTACTATTCAACATTTGGACATCAAGAAAAAGCAAGGCTCCTAGAGTTGCAAGCGGAGATTGTCCTAGCCAATTGTAAGTCGCCCAAGAATGTAGACACCAATGAGGTTTTTCGAGATGCACTACTTGGGTTCCTATCAAGGGGACATGAGCCTATGGCTAGAGACAGATGTTGCTAAAGTTGGTGTCATGGCCTGGGTATTTGTGTTTGTTGTATAACTATTTCTTGGAGTTGGCTCCCCACCTTGGGGGTGACTGGTGGCTGAGATTATGAGCCACATGGTCAATGGTTGGGAGGAACGTGGAGAGCTTGCAACTAGTCGTCTCTTCTTTTAATATAGAAAATTAATTTATTATATGATATATTTTATGTGTATTTTTTAATGTAAATTTATGGATTCAAGTTATAAACCTTGAATCAGGTGTCTGTCGTTCTTGAATATCATGTGTTGTCCTTGTAAAAAGTGTATACAAACCCTAGCAAGGGTTCAATTCTTTTGAGTTAAAGTTCCATAGTGAATTTACGTGAATTTGTTATGCTTAATGATGTTGAATTGAATGAACTATATATGTGATGGATATGATTAATTTACCCCACCATGGATATTTAATTACCCTATAGATTAATTTAATTATTACTATGCGGTACCACCGAGTGGCATTGCCTTGCTAGGAGCTAGGGACTTTACAAAGTGGTATATATATATTAACCATAGATCTAAAGTTTCACTCTAAAAAAAAGTTTTCACATCAAGAAATTTTATCCCTCTGCTTGCTAGACCTGTGGTTAAGATGGATCTATACTGGTGAGAGAAAAATTAGTAGAATTTGTATCGGTCATTTATTGGGATTCCATTGCTGCCAATATTTTCATCTCATGTATTCATTCAAATAGTAACCTCATAGTAGCTCTGTTGAAAGGATTAATTTGGATAATTTTCTAGATATATGGATATGGATATCAATATCCACATATTATCTACCCATTTCATGCAACACTTCATACATTATCAAAAACTTCAATAACTTCATATAGGCTCCTAAGCACCTTTAACCATAACAACATAGTTATGTTTTCTTTGAAACCATATGACCATTTCAAAAAAATATCACATTATTTGTAAAGCATAAGGAAACGTATTAATAACTATTTAATCATCATGTTTTTGTTAAATTCTTTCAATCTCTCATCCCTAAAATGTTTATTGAGTAGGAAAGGTGTGCATAAAAAACATGGGTAGGTTTTTCACACTAGGGTCACAACGTGGGCCTACTTGCTTGGGCATTTTATTTTATGATGCACCAAAGTATAGTGGCATCAATAGTAATACTATCCTAAGTGGGTATTCATAATTTGCTAAGTCATATGATATAGATGCCAATTCATATTGTTTTTTCCCTAACTAATCATCTCTAACCTTTAAAAAACATGTACAAAAGAGAAGAAATTTTTGAAGAAGGTAGATATATTGGTCTCATCATTTCCTATTTGTAAAATAGGTGATACCACAAGACTATGGACATTGCTTTTAATTGCTACAACTAATACCACATATCTAGGCTCTAATTCATCTAGCTCAAAATATGATGTCTCTTTGAGGAAATAGAGGTGATGAAGGCTAGGTTTGGCAAGGATATCTAAATCAGCTAAGGTAACTTGGAGTCCTATGTTTTAAAATATGAGGACTTGGTGATGTGGTTTGGAGTGAATCACATTGTAAGGACCCAAGTGTTGTGATATAATTCTCTAACAACTTATCGAAAAAAAAAATCATGTGCATAGACTTCTAGTAGTTCTAGTGTATATAAGACACCATTTCATTCCATTGAAATGTAATGTACAATGTTGAATATGTGAACCAACATGAAACTCATGAAATTATTGTGTTCCCTTAAGATATGATTTTCTTGATGGGTTGTTTTAATCCCAAAACATACATCAATAATAGGGAAACACTTTCTTTTGTAGAAGGAGGATGATGAGTGGGAGCACTAGTGTTTATAATCTTGTAGTGGAGAAGGGTACAACCAAAATTGCAAGAAATTAAGTGTTGTATGAGTGAGAGAACAAGAAAATAAATCATTACCATGAAGGGAAGTGAACAAGGTGAGGATAAATGAAGGATCTATGCAACTCTATAATGAGTTGAATATTTTCATAACATTATACTACATATTTCCATTTCTAAGTGGCATTTCCCCCAAATTTTCTACTTTTAATCTCCATATTCTTACATTGTAAAAGCATATTTCCTCAATTATTAATGGTCATTATGGTAGAATTAATGTAACATATTAGTGCATGGCAGTGAACCCTAATTTAGTAGCCTGTGTTTCAACTATTTGACTCTACACATATGTGATTATCATGGCACATACTATCATAAGCCTGTTAGGATATTTGTATTGGTCCAATAGCTTACTTGGACCTAATTCTACATTATAAATTGCATGAGTGATGAAATGAGGAAGAATTCTCAAAAGGATGAAGCATTGTGCTATTTTATATGTCTAACATGGACCTACATATGTTTTTTTATATCTGTATAACTATGACCATTATGACCGACCTATCATTTTCATGTTATTGACATGAGGTAATGGCGATACTGAAGGTCAAATATTGTTTAACTTGTTCATTCTGATTGGAATACAATGCATTCATTCATGTTATACATGTTTTGCATAAGGAATTAAAAAATACTTATTAGGAGTTTTGTGTCAAGGAGGATTCAATTGGAAATGGTTTTTATGGATGATGGATTAGTTATTATGGCTCTCTTCATATGTATTCAAGCATGGACCATGGACATGGAAATATAATAACACATTGGATGGGTGGAAAGAGACCTAATATGAAACTTCATGCAAATTGTTGGGATAAATTGGGAAATATAGAGTGGGAGATGGATTGATGAGGGAATCACAAGGTACAATGTGGGTAACTTGTGAGATAATAATGTCAATCATGTTTAACTTAGGTGGTTGGTAGAAATGTTGTTATAATCCCCACCTAGGTTCAATTCCTACATGTAACATGCTTATCTCATAATGATTATTTCTTGTAATGGCTTCAAGAATTTTTATTCGATAATCCCTCGAGGAAAAGAACATGTATATTCCTCATAGGGAATATAAAGATATTTCTCATGGAAAAAAAATTTGTGAGGTCATGAAAAAGAGCCTATTTGTAATCAAGGCATGGTGGGAATGAGGTCATTATTTTCCACACATTTTGGGATAGTGTCATTAATAACTTCATTCCTCCTATTTTGTAAGAAAATTTAGTGCACTATTTGTAAAAAATATATCGCTACTACATTTGGCGGAAATTCCGACTCTTTTGACCAAATGTTAGAAATTTCCCCAAATTTTTTCAACTTTTTCAAATCCCGCCTGAAACCGTCGCTATACCGATGTTTAGAGGAAAGTGTCGCAATACCGACACTTAGAGGCAAGTGTCAGTCTTGCGATGTTTGCAAAATAGCGTCATTGTTGTGACAGATTTCTGAAGTATGTCGTTATTGCGATGTTACAGAGACAATGTGTCGCTATTGCGACGTCTAGAGGAAACTGTCGCTATTGCGACGTTTAGAAGAATACATCGCTCTTGTGACGGATTTCTGAAGTATGTCGTTATTGCGACGTTACAGAGACAATGTGTCGCTATTGCGACGTTTGGAGGAAACTGTCGTTATTGCAACGTTTAGAAGAATGCATCGCTATTGCGACGTTTGGTGGCAAAGTGTCCCTTTTGCGATGGTTGGTGGCGATGTGTTGCTCTTGCGACGGTTAGGCGATGTGTTGCTCTTCCGACGGTTGGTGGAAAAGTGTCACTCTTGTGACAGTTGGTTATGATTCGAACTTATTGATTCAAACTTTTGATTCGAATATGCTTGGTACCAGACTATTTCAGCCAAGCCTCAGGATACAATTTAGTAATTAGAACCCAGAGGCGCGTAGCGGGACGAGGAACGAAGTAATTCATTAGGAGGTGCGACAACAATCATCTATTTGGCTAAATCAATTCATTGCTACTAAAGCCTGCAAGAGAGCAAGCCATTCCTCCCAGCTATCCAGCATTGCAAGAAAGCTAGTTCAGTACAAAGCAAATATGAAGAAGGAAACCATTGAGTTATGATTCGAACTTTTGATCTTGAATTGTCCCATAATTGAAATGTGGACTGGATATAAATTTGTGTTGGCGCTGGCATTTAAATTAATGCTGCGGAGGTTCCATGTAATGTTTGTTGATATACAGTGGTGAGTTCATGCGAGTGTAAATTAAAAGAGAAACCTTGGATACGAGATCTATTTGGGCTTTAATAGAAGGGCAGTTATAGGGGTAAATGAGTTATGTTATGGTTTGAACCATATATGTAAGCTCCGCATCGAGAATTGAAATTCTGGGTTGGTTGGTGTTATAACTAGTAAAAAGAGAAAGGGCTTCTGAAGGGAGTATTGAAATAGTCAGCTTTATGTTAAACTGGAATTAGAATATTCATTCAATTTATTATAAAATGGGCTATCGTAAGGGAGTAAAATAAAATATAAAATTGATTCATACACTTTTATTCATTCAATATTAAATATAATTCAATTTATTCATTCAATATTAAATATAAAATTGATATACACTTTTTTATTGCAAGTAAAAAGCCCACAATTTTATTAAAAATATAAACAATTTGTAAAAAGCCCACTTTTATTTTCTTTTTTCTTATATATTGAGCTCCCATTGAGTTCAACACATCTTGGGTTTTCTACACCATTGAAAGAGATAATTGCTAAATATAATTATTATTTTCTTTATAGGATAATTTGCATCAATGGAAGAAAACATTAGAGGTGGAAAAAAAATTCAAAAGGGTGGAAGGGGTGATGATAGAGTTTATTGCCCTTACAAAAAATGTTATATGAGAAATAATGTTAGAATTTTAGTAGCAACAACAACAATGCATTGTAGGAAATATGGGCACATTGATGGTGGATCGAATGACTATTGTCCGGTGGTAATTAATTATCTATATTCATTATCTATCTTCATTTTGATTATATCGTAAAATTTTATTTTAATATTTTTTATATGCGCACTAATGTTTAATGATTAATGTTTGTAATTTTCAGCACAGTTGCCCCCCAACTTTTTGCAGATGATCAACCAGTTTCCACAGCTAAATAGTAGTAGATTAGATGATGTTGCACCAGTACAAGAGAATATTGCAGCAAATATTAGTATTGGAAATGATGTTGTACAAGGTGAAGAACATGAAGCGAATGATGAAGGTAATTTTAATGATCCCATGGAGGTAGATCATGATGACAGTAATGAGACAATTCACATTAATGATGGGAAAAATCAAATGCTCCAAGACTTGTATGGTGAGTCAGATGATGATGGTGGAGATAGCAGTGATGGTATTTATGATGTACCTCTGATTGAAAGGTCAAGTGAACGAATTTTTGAACACTCAAATGCAACTCTTCTCTCTGCTACATTGTTGCTGGTGAACTTAAAGGTTATGAATAATTTGTCGAGCAGATGTATGACACAACTCCTAAGGTATGCAATATGTATATATGATCACATATATGTAAATGTTGATTATTTTCCCTTTTTTTAGTTGTAATAAATGTGTAAAATAATAATTCAATACATATATATATATATATATATATATATATATATATATATATATATATATATATATATATGATTAATAATCTTTACATTAACTAGTTTTTGTTTATGCTGTAGATTGTTGGGTGAATATTTGTTACCATCGCCAAATACTTTACCTCGAACATATCAAGATCTATGTGCTATTATGAAACACTTTGGAATGGAATATAACACTATAGATGCATTTCCTAAAGATCATATTATATATTACGGAGAACATGCGTTGAAAACATAATGTCCGAAATGTGGTACCAGTAGATATCGAACAGATCAACTAACCAAAAAGATGTCTCAAAAGGTTCTTCGTCATATTCCCATAATTCCACATTTGCAGCGAATGTTCAGGTGTAATAGCATAGCACAGTTTATGGATTACCATTCAAAGAATAGAAGTGGAGATGGTGTTCTTCAAATGCCTGCAGATGGTTCTGCATTTAGAGAAATCGAGGAAAAATATGTAGATTTTAAAAATGAACCTCGTAATGTCAGGCTTTCATTGGCCGCTGATGGTGTTAATCCATTCAGAGAGCTTAGATCTACTTACGCAGTGTGGCCTATTTTCGTTATCGACAATAACATTCCTCCTTGGATGTCAATACAGAGGGAGCACATAATTTTGACTATGATTATTCCAGGTATTTGATACATTACTTTTTTGAATGTAACATTTTCATTTCTCTCGTTGTTTGCATAAATATATATTTTATTTATTTACTTACTTATATATACATATATCATGGTAGTAATTATTATGTACCATAATTTTGAACAATTAGGTAAGTACCAAGTCAAAGATATGAATGTATATATTGAGCCTCTTATCGATGAGCTAATACAGTTATGGCATGACATCACTATGTATGAAATCACTAAACCAATCAAGCAGAAGAGATTTCAATGTCGTGGAATGCTTGTATGGAGAATTCATGATGCCCCGGGACTAACACATGTTTGTGGTATGTAATATTTCGTTGCACTTTAATATAATACATAATTATCTAAATTAGATATACCATATTGCATGTTTTAAAAATGATCTCATAGTATAATTGTTATTGATCCATCTATTGCAGGTCTTCAAACAAAGGGTAGATTTGCATGTCCAGTTTGTGGCCCTAAGATGAAGTATCATCATTCGCCAAACTTAAGAAAGATGGTGTTTGATGAGTTTAGGCACTTCCTCTCTAGGAACCATAAGTATTGTACTACTGAAAAACATCTTTTCAATGATAAAGAAGAAACTAGATTAAAACCACGAAGAATGACACCTCAGTTGTGGATGTTGGAATATAACAGAATTAATAATCGTCAAGCAGCTGGTACGTAATTTGTGTATATATATATTATTTGTTTATGTAATTTTTGGAATTTTTGTTTTAACTAATGAATTTATTTTATTGTATTTTATAATTAATATTGTTCTGATTTATTTTATTCTTTGATATCAAGGTCATCGTCGCGGTGAAGGTACTAATATTGTACTTCCACCTGGAATGAAATGTTATCCTTCTCAATTTGCGAGGTTTCCCTACTATGAGGACCTAAAAATAGATCATTTGTTTGATACAATGCATGTTGAGAAGAATATGACAGAAACGTTATGGCGAACCATAGATGGTGCACATGATAGAGATAAAATTGACAAAATTTGTGCTGACATTGAGAAATCGAATCATGCAATGAAAAGTGTGATTGACAGATCAAATAACAATGGAGGTCGAAATTATAATAATATTCCATGGTTTTTAACAGAACAACAAAGCAATGATGTAAAAGAGGTCGTTAGAAGAATTAAATTTCCAACAGGTTTTTCTTCAAACATAAATAATATCTTAACGAAGAAAGGTGACTTCAATGGGGTGAAAACACATGATTGGCATACCTTTGTTAAGGTAATTTTTTTGGTATACGTTTTTGTATGTTATTGCTTGAATACATATTTTAAATTTTCCTTATTTCTGTTTAATTTGGAAACCAATAATGATTCATTTTTTATTGTTATAGTAGGTTCTACCTGTATCTCTCCCAAACAACTTCGACAACAATGTCAAACAAGTTATATATGGTCATAGTAAATACATGAGGTAAGTATTTTTGATTTATACGAAAAATCTAATTGCTACAATTTCTTTTCGTACTTAATGAAATGATGTATTAATTTAATTGTAATGAAATATATATTATGTTTCATTGAAATAACCTTGCGTAATGATTTGCAGATGGTTGTCATTGAAAGAAATCCATCAAGATGAAATAAAGTATTGGAAGAGAGAAATTCCTCGGCTAATGTGTGAAATGCAAAAGTATCTACCTCCAAAATTTTTCAATGCACAAGAACACTACTTGATACACCAAGTTGAGGAGATTGAAATGTGTGGACCAGTACACATAAGGTCAATGTGGATGGTCGAGAGGCACCTGAAATCCTTGAAGGCTTTGGTTAGACAAAGAGCACAACCTGAGGGTTCTATGGTGGAGGGATATGTGGTATATCAATCCATGGTGTATATTAGTCATTATCTTCCTATATTAGCTGTGCCAGCTATGAAGGTGGTGGATTGCATTTGGGATGTGAACTCCATCAAAAATTTGAAGTGGAGCACCTGTTGGGAAAAAGTAGAATGAAGAAAGTGAGAGGTAAAAGATTTATTATGTATAATACATATAATGTTTCATTTTTTACATCATGTATATGATCATTATATTCATTTAGGTCTTATTATTTCATAGTTTATTAATTAATATAATTTACCATGGTTATAAGTAATATTTATTAATATTGGTGAATTATTGTTTTTTTATTCAAGTGCTCAAGATTATGAGGCACTAATTTTATACATTGCAAACAATCTTGAGTGGATGAGTGAATGGATTGAAACATGTAAAGCACGTAACGACGGTAGGTTATCATGGCAACTACTATCTGAATTGATTAGATAAGCATATCGTAGTGGAGATGGAAACGTTACGAACAGAGAAATCGATTTAGCATATGGTTTGAAAGATAGAAAGGTAAGCAATTAATTCACCTATTTTATTCATTACTTATTTTATACTATATTTATAATGTGACAAAAAGTTTTATTTTTCAGATAATTTTCATGCTGTGTAAATTATATGATTAATTATTAATTGAGAATGCATCTTTTTCATGTTTTCCATATTGCCGTTGAAACACCACAAGGCTATATGGTGCAATGGTCGTAAATTTCGCGTTAAACAGTTGGATGATAACAGGAAAAATTCTGATAGTGGGATTACTACATTATTCCAGGTCACTAATGTTTCCTCCAGGAGTGACAGACATCCTCGAGAATCTGAAAATAGATATTATGGTTTCTTAGATGATATAGTTGAGTGTGACTTTAATTCCTTCAAAATAGTTTTGTTCGACGTCAAATGGTATAGGCTACGAATGAATGTGCGTGATGATGATAGAACACTTATTCAACATGAAAATGGATTTCCAATGGTTAAAACATCACAGTTTGAAGCAGGAAAAGATCACTATGTTTTTCCAAGCCAATGCGAACAAGTCTTTTACTCAGAGGTTCCAGGTGAGAACGAATGGTCATTTGCTATTAGATATGATCCAAGAGGAAGGCTAGTAGAGTATACTATAGAGGAAGAAGATGATATTGATCAAGAAGAAGATGATGCAGTGGCAGATGAGCAGGAAGATGAATTGACAGACGAAGAAGATATATTAGAAGATGAACCAGGCATAGGAGATGAGGCAACAATTATTGATGATGATGTCGATGAGGATATTATTGAAAATGACATAATTGATGATGATGATGACATGGTCGATCATTTCAACACCATTTTTGAATCAGATGTTGGTATAGATGTTGATCAGTTGGATGAAGATCAAGAAGATACAAAATAAGAATAATGATACAGATGTTACGTTCAAGTATGAGCTGGTATGTTATAACTTTATATTTTAATATGTAGGAATTATTGTCTTTAAATAATTTACTAATTATGTGGGTTTGTTGCATGTTGTTTATTATTTAAAACCAATAAATAATGGCCTTACTATTGTACAAGATAAATTAAAATTATATGCCATTTGTAAATCAAACCTAAGTTGGCATTTGAAAGGTTTTAATACCTATTTATATGGTGGAGCATTACCGCCATAAACTATGGTTTCAATAGGAATTTCAAACGAATTACAAAGGTTTCGGATTAATCATGGCGGGCCTTTCAAAATTTTACATTAATCAATATAGCTACCCTACATGTAATCAGTACTACAACTCCTTGCCTTTTCTAATCGACTCAAACCCTACTGGATATACGGCTTTGTAGATCAGTACTACAGCTCCTTGCCTTTTCTTTTTACCTATTTCTTCAAAACACTCTTAGAAATAATAAAATAAGGAACAATTGTTCTAATTCTTTCATTTTGTCATCATTTCTAGCAGTGTATAAGCTACATAGAATTAGAAGCATAACATAATTATGTCTTTTACTCTTCAAAACATAATATAAGACAAGAATAATGACTTGAATGTGTAGTAAAGAAGGGGTTAACATCTCAACCTAGAGGGATCAATTGTAAATCATATCGATAAAACACATATGGTCAAAAACACAAGAGGAATTGTATGAAAATACTTATCCTTATATACTAATATCGAAGGAATGTACCATATATCTAGTGGATATCACACCAAACCAATCCATTTCATTACCCACGCGCCCTTTTTACAAAATCACACCAAACCATTCCATTTCATTACCCACACGCCCTTTTTTCAAAAATTCTTACAGAATCGATTTCATTATCTCTGCAACGGCACTGAGAGTTCGATTCTCACATAATTGATTTCATTATCTCTGCAACGGTGCTGAGAGTTTGACTATTTGTTCAACCGGTCAGCTGTTCATTGGTTCGAGGGTTTAGCAGGTTTGGGGGTTTAGCAAGGGACCCGTTGGTTTGACCACCAAAATGGTAAGCATACACCAATCCTTTAGCTCTAATGTCCCGAATGTTATAAAAATTTGTAATTTCTTGTTAATATGGATGGAGGGTTTCAATACCTGGGCTTTATATTGAAACCGAATGGTTACAAAATCTGTGATTGGGGTTGGCTTAGTTATAAAATTGAGAAGGGGCTCAAACACTAGATAAAAAAGTGGATATCTCTTGGCGGTAGACTTGTTTTGATAAAATCCATCCTTCATAGCATTCCCATCTACTCGATGTGCATCTTCAAGTTACTCAAGGGTGTTTTCAACAGATTACAAGCCATTATTTATCAATTTTTTCGGGTTGGCACAAGTATATAAAGGAAAATCCATTTGGTTAGCATGTATTTGATTAATCCTCCTACTGCCCTTGGTGGTTGGGGGAATAAAGACACCGTGAATTTTAATATGGCTCTCCTCTTAAAAACTTTCTGGCGAGCAGTATCCGTCAAAAGACTTTGGAAACAAGTAATTTGTGTTAAAAATATGCAAAATAGGGAATTTATTATGTGGTTGTGTAATGCTGCTTTGGATTCCTCACATGTCTCGTATTGTTGGAATATCGTTCTATCGACAAAACATTGGTTTTATGGTAATCTAAGGAGGGCAGTTGGTTTTGGCTCCACTCCTGCAATAGGCCTTGGCTCACTCTCATGCATGATTGGATCACATATCCTATCATATTATCTCATTATATGCCTAAAAAGAATGGGTTTATATGTGACTAGCCAACTATTTTAACTTTGATAATTAGAAATACCCAGAAAACAAACTGACATTAAACCTATATTTACCACTAACCATATACGAAATATAAATGTGCTAGAGATTTGATTTGTGCAACCTAGTTTATATGAAAGAAACTAAACTATTTCATTCACTTATGGTGATTCTCATTTTAGATCTTAACGTCGAATGACATTAAACCAAGGTGTAAAGGAAATATATAGAAAAACACAGAGCGTAAAGACAACTAAACTAGATTGCATGTAGATAAAACACACCATAAGAAAATCACACTAGATATGGGATTAAAAAACCACATGATACTATTCTAATGGAGGCATGTCAAGCTTGGTTTGTTGGGCCTTGACCAGCCATCTTGCACCCTCTTAAAGCGATATTAGATTATAGAACACAATAGATCATCACATAAAAAATGACAATAATAGAGAAGAACCCAACATTTAGCTTATGTATTAATGAAGTTCAGTATGTCAATACATGATGAGCTTAGTGTTCATACCCAACTGAGAAAAAGTGATACCAAACTTCAAACTAACAATTCAACCATACCATAACATCACTAACCTATCTCTAAGCTTTAACTCATGTTATAAAATTTGATTACATTACAAATCTCACCAAAATGAAGCCAATCACATATAAACAAAAACATGAAACAATGTCCCTCCAGTGATCAATCTGGTACAACCATTATCTAACTAAAAATATTTGGTCCATTGTGTGAAGGTTTCTTTGGAAAAAATTTACTTCCTCCTCAGGCTACTATGTTGACTGTAGGGGTGGGGTAGGTGCACACATTCCTTCAATCTCATTTCATAGATATATTCACAAATATTCAATCATCCAGTTGGCCATGATCCCCTTTATATATCTCCAATAACCAATAGTCTTGTGCCTTGACTGTGGTGCACAAACTCTGTCACTGTTGCAAGAATCCCGTAACATGTGCATCAATCCCATGACTAGTTAAGGAACATCAAAATGAGTACAAGAGCTACACCTACTTAGGTAAGTGACTTGTAAAAGTTTTAAACTATAAAAATATAATAAATGAGGCATTTTTATCCAAATTAAATATGTACCTACCACATTTCGAACAATAAGCAACTTGTATTCAAATCCTCCAGATTACATCAAAAGAGCATGGAAATACAAGGCATATCCTTAAAAATTGGTAAAATAGGGGAGTGGTGAGGGTATTAAATAAAAAAAATGAGACATTTTATAAGATTTACATCCCCCAAACCCGACTTCATTGTGTGTCCTCACACAAAAAGGGGTGTGCCAAATGAGTCCATAAAAAACCAAAATTTTGAAGCCCTAACTCCATCACTTTTTCATTAGGATGTTGATTTCTGATCTTGTGCCTTGAATATTCTTCAATTGCCTCTTGTCCCTCCTATGTTTAGTTTTCATATATGCTACATGCATCCTCTAACATTTGACTTTTTATTTTAAATATTATGTCTCCTTTACCAAGTCTTAATTTCTAGCCCTCAACAAAGAATTCTAAGACTTCAGGTGGCGGTCCAGAATCACAATTCATTCCACTTTCTCTTCAAAGATTGAATTCTATTCTCATATTTAATTTTTCTCATCAAATACTTAAGTGGAACCTACTCTTCCTTTTTTCAGAGACTTCATACATATAATTGTCACCATAGTCATCCAAATCAGCTGATACAACTCCTAAAATGGAGTTATTTTCTTTCTCAAGTATAAGTTCCCTACCAAAAAGTAGTCAGCCCAGTAGTCAGTCTTTAATATAGGGTCATATACAGAGTTTTCTTCATATAAGGTCTTGGTTTTTCCTCCTTCCCAATCTGCATGTGTTTTATGTTGTGGCTCTAATGTATCAAAATTTATATAGAGGTTGACATCCACTAGGTGTTCCAAGAGGATTCTTTACTACATCAAGCTCAAACCTCTCTCTCATTTATTTCTTGAAGCTCAAATGTTGTGTGAACCTTAGGCATCATTGCACACTAAAGAAGCCCCTAGCAAAGGTAATTAATAAATACCAAATAATTATCTCTACATGGAGTTACAATACAGGAGAACAAAAAATGTATTAAGATAGGTCTAATGGGAAAATAATGTTGAACAAGAAGAGAGGCAGTTCTTAGCGAGAATAATGGAGTTATTAGAACCACCAAAGATTTGATATCATGTAATATAAAGGTGTAACTCCAAACTTGGATCATATTCCATTAACATGAATCCATATTTAATATGGTAATATGACTCTTGATTTCATCTTTCAAGAGGTTAATTATGAAGCTGATTTGTTTCGATAATTAATATACCTTTTGAGATTTTAAAATTTCACTACAAATAACCCAGTTTAGTCTCATTGTCAACTCGTCTCTTGTTTGGGTGCCTTAATGTTCAATGACATGTTTCTAGGATTGAATTCAATGCAAGGCATATTTGAAACTCTAACTCTATCTTTCGGTGTCTTATTAGAAATTATTTCAGTTTTTATTTTGTGTTTTCAAGTTAGATATTGTTTTCAAGTTTTTACATTTATAATTTTATTGCAATGTGGAAGATTGATCAGGGCAGTATAGGAACAACCCCGAGACGGGATGATCGCGGAAAGAGGTCAGCGGAAGATAATGTAAAGTGCCAGCATTGCTCTATCTTCATGTATTTTAGTTATTTACATAATTGAAATAATATTAATTTTGTTCAAATATGCAGACACCTGGCCATGGTATGCCTGTTGATTCCCTCTATGAGGAAGAGATTTCTTCATCCCTATCTCCATTACTCTTGTTGCGAAAAAATGGGCGAAAAGCAAGGTCGAAATTTGATACTTTGATAGACGTGCCTCAAACACCTGAAACAGAAGAGAGGATAAAACAACTTATGACCTAGCTAGAAACATATCAGGTAATAATAAAAAATCAAAAGGATATATATATATTTTTTCTCAATGAGATGAATTGTGATAGTTTGATTTTTAATTTTTACATTGACTAAACTAACAAAAAGTTCTTTTGTATGTAGCGTTATTTGACACTTGCTGAACCCGGTGTTAGTGGTAGTGGGACACAAGGGCAAGAGATTGCCCAAAAACCATCTTGTACACCTTCTACTCCTTTAGGTGCCAGCCAAGAAACACACCCTGCCCAAGCAGACACCCAGCAAACCGCTCAACATGTTGGCAGTGATGAGGCTGATATGGCCAACTTCATTATTGCATTTCCTGGAGCTACACGTGTCAACTCCATAGGGACCATTAATGGCACGTTGTTGGTGAATGATGAAGGTGTCCCTATAAATCACGTACAACTTCCAGGTAAGTTTTAAGCTATTTCATGTACTCTATCTAAAACATATTTTATCATGATTTTTATTTTTAAATTAATGATAATAATATTTTTTTTTTTCTGTGTAGGAAACAATGAATTCTACAGGTTTGTGGAGAGCCATGCATTGGTAATTTTTGGCCCAACCATATGCACAAGGTGGAATTCCCAGAATTCCAACCTGAAAAAAGAACTTCTAGATTATCTAGAATCCCTTTTTGGGGTGGGCACATTTGACAGAACAACGGTGGCTCGAGTAGCTGGAAAATATTTGAAATATACCAGGGACACCTATAGGACGCAATTGCAATTCAACCCTAGATATGAGCGTCCTCTCACAGTTCCAGAGAGTGAGTGGAGAGCATTCATCCATGATGAAAAAGAGAAAAGGGCAAAGAAAGAAGGAAAAATGCCAACTGGACCCGCAAGGTAAATTACAACTTTAATTCAATAGCTTTAATTTTCTCTATGTCTAAAATAAAAGTGTGCTACGTCATATCTGACTTCAATATTTTTATGATAGGTTGTCTGACACCTCGAAGGCAACCAAATCTAGGATTGAAAAAAGGGGTCATCACAAGCTAGGCCAGGGCGACTACTTGAAATTAGCTGCAAGAATTGTAAGTAGCTAAACATCTTATAATTAATTGTATCGCCTTCCAACGTTTTTGTAATCCTATCAAATAACATTAAAAATACACAATCATATGTAATGTAGGGTGATGACTTCGGAACAGAAACTACAGAGGAAGATAAAAATATCTCTTTCCATTTCGGCTATCAAGCTGTAGTTGAACGTCGCAGAAGCTTGGCGCAGGTCCCAAGATCCAGAATGCCTGATAAGGTAAAACATTAACCTTTCAATATGTTTGTTTTCGTCCATAAATTTAATGTCTAACAAATTTGTTTAAATCAGGGGAGCAACACTGCCGACGAGGCAAATAACCCAATTGTAGAGCCAGATGTAGATGTTCCTCACGTGCAACCTGATCATTGTAGTGGGGACCAGGCCAACAATGCTACTATCAGTGAGGGCCGTGACGGTAATTAATTTCCACTTATAATTTTTTCTAATTATACCTTGATGGTTGTTCTTATAATGTTTTTTGTTTAAATGACAGAGAATGTTTCCCTTGAGGATCTTACCACCAGAGAGGAAGACAGGGCAACAGTCCCAACGACGACAACTGGTGCACTAGGTAAATAAGCTCATTGTAATTTTTTTTATTAATATTACCGAACTAGTTCAATGATATTTAAAAACTGACAATTAAAATTTAATATTATCTGTTTTTGTAAGCGATGCCCAGTCACTAGATGAGACCAGACATCGTGACTACGCAACTAGGTCAGCAGTGTGGGTCGAAAGGCACGAAACAGGAGCAGAGCACGATGATATTGATGATGTAATTAGGAGCTTTAGAAATAGGAAGAAGAAAAAAAAATGATAATGTAAAATATTGAATTTTTATAAGACAAACGTTACCATACTTGGAACGTTTTTTGCGTTATATAAAAAACTCATTTATCATACTATTTTTATGTCAAGCACTAATTTCAATGTTTCCTTGTGTACTTTTTGTTGAATTGTTTTTTTATTGGTTATTGAATTTTTTTTTTATGCTCATGAAAGTAAAAAATGAAATATAGATTGGGTATTGGGGAATTGAGAGTGATGTGAGGGAGGGGGAGGGGCCATAAGAGCTTCCACCTTCACGTGGTTGGCCATGTTTAGTAGAGAATAATTTATTGGAGTGATTTAATCTTGGAGCAAAACTCCCTCGATCCAACGTAGCAACAAAAAAGTCACTGTTGACTTAGTAGCTACTTTTTCAGATCGTGGGAGGCTTGTTCCTAGTTCATGCGACTCCAATAAATTGTTCTTGAAACGAAGAGGAGCTTATTCAGGTATGTTTTGACATTTTCAACATATGTTCTAACATTATCATAAGAATGCATCTTAGAGTAAAAAATACTACATCAATTACTTGTATTTATTGTATAGATAATGATGGATTTTGATTGACTTGGTAGTGCAGGTACAAATCCTCTTGCATCATGATCAATACAACTTGTCAACCAGGGTCATGTCCAGGATATTTTTTCTTGTGCACTTGACTAGGTTCGTAATGTCACATTTTGTAAGTTCGTTTACAGTTCATAATTCAATATTAAGCTTGTTCATGATTATTATCTAGGTTTTTTGTATGTGTTTTTTCATCTATTTGATTGTAAGAAACTCTGCATGTTTCCTGTTGTTCACTATGATTTCTAAATTTACCACTCCCAGGATGAATCCGACTTTATTGTTACATAGGTTACTTTATTGTTACTATGATTTCTCCATTTACGATTTCATAGGCTACATCATGTAAAGTTGTCAATCTCAGGTTGGTGGTGAGCTTTAGTTCTCTAGATTTGGGGCTTTTCTGATATTTTCTCCCTCATTTCATTCCCGCATCACCTCGTTGTTTGAGCATGCCAATTGTCTACCATTTGTACCAATTGGCACATGTCAATCTCTGAGTGGTGCCACATTTCACCTATTTTCGGCACACTTGACCACTTGAAAAACTCAAATCCACACACCATGTGTATTTATCATGGAACGCCACATGTCCTAGATATTTTAGATGCTAACATAATGCTTCTAATGTGTTATGTAAACCAATCACAGTGGTCCATGTGGCCTTGTGCCATGTCACCAGTCTGGAAGAGAGATTTGAGCCTTTTCTTTTCATGATTTGTCTATTATAATTTTTTTCTTCAGGACGGGATTACCCTTTTGCAATAGATGGGGATTTTCCCTTTTCCCTGGAGTCATCTCCTAGGACACCCTTCAAACCATCATCCAAGAGGAAATCTGCAACTCTTGGTTGTTTCCATCTTGCCCTTAAATTATGCGCTTCTAGAAGACCAGTTAGGACACTCTTCTAGCCCTTATCCCATTGCTTCATCATTGTATCAACTTCTCCCATAGGTTGCTTCTATTTTTTTCCCACTTAAAGGAAGAAAACACTACCCTAGGGTGAGGTTGCTCCTCAACTATCCCTACCGCACTTATGGACCAACCAGCAATATGAACGTTTCCCTTACTTATGGAGATACCCCCTATGCTACTGCACATTCAATTCTAGGAGCTACTTGCTAAGGAACACTCCTACACTATGCCTAACGACCCTCCAAACAATCCCTCTAACTATTGTTGTATCAACCTCCCTTTTTGGTCTTTTAGACAAAGATGACCCTCACACCATCAAGCACATAATGCTATCACAAGACTCAAACCCAATCCTACATATATTCTCCATAAAATTCTCTTCCAATTCCTTAAAATGTGATTTGTATTTTTTGAAGAACTCGGTCGTGGTTAGGGCACCTATCCCTGCTCAAATCCACCCTTCCTCCCACCTGTAAGCCTTCTTCTTTATGTGTTCTTGTTGGAGACAGTTGTGGCCTTATTGTGGCTTGTAAGTACCTCTAATGGCCTTGCTACAGGACAGTAGCGCATTTATATTTGTAAATGAAAATGAGTAGACATAACATGGACCTACTTTTCCCCAAGGAATAAGGTTTAGTCTTGGACTTCTCCTCCTAGCCATGATAGTCCATGGTGAGTAGAATGGAATGGTTAGAGATGCTTTTCTGTTGCGCAACAATTCGAGACCTTGCCTAGTCTTGAAATTTCAATGACATTGGGGCTATGGCAGCCTCCTACTCTGCCTCTTGGGCCTTGGTACTGATGCATACAGTAAAATTGATCATATAAACTAACCAAGCCCTCTACAACCATATTTACAATCTCTTTTGTTCTTGGGAAAAATATACCTCTGGCAAAAACTAAATTATTTATAAGGCTGATTTATGGTCCTGGAAACATTGTATTCATTTTAGTCCCAAAGTTTCAATCTTAACTGAGTTTGAGAAACCAGATAATATAATTAATCATGCAGTCTATAATCACACAGAAATTTGATACTTTTAATGTCTCAGCTACACTATATAATACAACTATCTAAAACATTAAAAATCAGATCGTGTTCTAAAATGCTAAAAATCGGATCCTCTAGATCTTGCTGGCATCTTGTGTAGGATCACCATTCAGTTCTGCTTTAGGGACAACTCCATTGGCATGCTGCACTTCTTGGTGACTCATGTCTTTGAGTTTAGCGCAGGTATGATTACTTCAATATGGCCTCTACAATGTAGCTTGTCCCACAGTGTACCCTTCAAGACTCTATGTTCCGCTTCAGGACCCTCCTCTTACAGCGAGAATGCTAGGGCTTCGTCCTGAGGTGTGCTAGATTTATGCGAGGGTCATCCATTTGAATCTTCCAAACTCTCTGACGTTCACTCATGCAATCTGACACAACTTCATATTTTCTTTCCTGCATATGTGTTCGAGTTTAGAATTATAGATTAGCACATGGTTAATTGCTACAGAGTGTTGATTGTGGTACTGTACAGTTACAGTAGCAATGGATTTTTGTTTTGAAAGGAAATCCTTGTGTAATCCCCTCTCCTTCCTCGACACATCTGGATAGAGGGCCGCTATTCTGAGTCAGTTAATTTGATTTGAACCCATGATCAATGCGCTGTTGTTTGCCATAAAATTGCATTGTCCTGACAGGTCTATGTGAGATGGCCTGTCAACGTGCCTTTATTTCTCATCTTGTAGGTCCAAGCCAGGCATTGAGTCCAGTTTTTCTTCCTTTATTTCTCATCTATTCGTTTTTACTACTGTTTATATGTACCAAAAGTGCCATTTCCAATGAAGGTAGGTGTTACTGATAATTTTAGGTGCAATTTATTTAAATTTCTCAAGTTTTTGCCCTGAAATTTGAACTCTTGAGCATGCATTTCATCCTTGCCTCAGCTCTGTCTGGCAGAGTAGACTAAAAATGTAATGGTAGACATGTTTGTTCAAGTGAAGCCTGGCCATATAGAACTACCACCTTTATGGACTCTACAAGAGGATTGCCTTTTTTTGGTTGCAATTAAAGTTGCATTTTGTTCATCAGGCAATACAAACTCTTATCAAATTGCAAGGTGTAATTCCAATCTAACTAAGATGGGGCGGACAACATGCCATGAACATCCAATTCAAAAGTGCTTGTTAGGGTTTAAGTAGCTTACAGTTCTTGTTCCTGACATTAGTTTTTGAAATATCAATTTGCTAAACTATTTTAACCCAATTTTCTCTTGATTTTATGGAAATTGGGTGTTTGGATCTAGAAAATTTAATCTCTATTATTTTGGCTTCTCTTAGTATGAATACAATTTTAATATGTAAAACCCATTACAGTAAGTAATCAAGTGTTCATTGGAGAAGCAATACCCAGTTTCAATACTCATGCTCTCCTCCTTAGTATGGTAGTTCACTCAAGTCCTCCGCCTCCTGCATACATCCTGACCTCTGAATCAATTAATTGCGAGACTATCATGCTGGGATACACCATGTTCAAACTCTTTGCTAGAAGAGCAGACAAATTCATCTCCATATGGGCAGAGAGGAAGAAATTGCAGGTTTAAGGTTTATTCATTGAAAATGGAATCACCGCACTTTTGACTATTTTTCAATCCTCCCAAATGCTATTGAGGAAGCAAAAGTAAGTATATTGTTGATCCATGGACACTTGTTAAGCCTTTCAGATAGTTGGAAGAAACCTACTATTTGATAGGCTGAAGGTGTTCCTCTCCTATGCTTGGTGATCTCTATAATTATGACCCTATATGAGATTCAAATGATCATCTCTGGGGTCTATTATATACATTAACATAGTAGTCAAGCAAGGGTGTCAACTGCCTCAAATTCTTTGGACTTCATATTTATGGATGAGAGTTTCTCATTTCAAAATCCATGGGTGGTAAAGGTGGAGGCCCTCTATGGGATCTCCATTTCACTATTTTTTGACAACATTGTCCTTCTATTTCACGAATCCAAAAACAAAAGTACATTTTGAGCTCATTCTGGGATGAACATGGTATTCAAGTCCACCTTGCAAACACAAAAGCATGTAAGTAATCTCTCCTTCTTTTCAAGGATAGCAGGTAGAAATGGTGACATCCTAGTCTTTCCTTTGAATGCTATTATTTGGTTCATCTTTTAACTTGTTTTCGACATTTGTATCAATGTTGAACAGAGGATTGCAACATTAACAACCTTGGAGAGACAATGTTTCCAACTTCAGTTTTAGGATATTTAGGCTAAGTTCTGGTTTCTTGAAGTCTTTTCATAATACTTTGTTACACATGACTTTCATTTTCTTCTTGCAGAATTTCTAGAAATGAATGGATATCTTGTGGACTGTTGTAAACAAATTTAGTTCTATTACCATGCTCAAAATAATTTAATGTTTGTCATTGTTGGAGGACAGAGATATACCATAAGAGCTCGGTTCTATTTTGTAGCCTTTTATTAAGACTTGAATCAGTTAAACCCTCAGACCTACTGCAAACCTATATTGAGGCTTGGTTCTATTGAAGCCGCCATACTTTGGACCTCTTCATTGCAGTCTCAGGCCAGGGATATAGCTACAGGATTTTGACATATTTTATGCGGTGAACATCTATTAAAATCTCAGATTATCTCCTATTTACTGATGCTTGGACAAAACTTTCGAATTAGCTAAGTCACCTATTTACTTAAAACTAGCACATTTGGCGGATTTTTTTTTTAAATATTTTAAACCAAGATTGAATGTTATGTACTACATATAGAAATCTGGAGGGGAATGGAGCGTTCGGGTTGTACAATGTATTACTTCAGTCTTATGATTTATCAGTGTTCTGTTGGAAACTAAGTTGATTGTTGTTAGAGTTCTGCTGCGCTATTCTGTTGTAAATTAAGTTGACCGCTGGTAGAGTGTTGCTGCATCGTACCTTTGAGGGTATCTCTATTTTCGGAGCATACAGGAGAATGCTACTGTTAATTATAGAGGCCTCTGTTGAAGGCATTTTTATGTTGAAGAAATTTTTTTGAATTCTTCATGTATCTTCAAATAATAGGGTTTTACTTGAGCGAGGGCTACTTCTGTGTTATTGAAAAGGTGTCTCTAAAATTTGCATCATTATGTACCTTTTGACATTCATTTTAGCACAATGAATCTAGCCACAAAGAATCATATAAAGAGAGAGATATGTCATAGAACTCAACTCCCACATAGGCATAATTCCACAAAGATTTCAAAACTTGTATGTTAGAGTGTCACAAAAATTCAGTATACTATAATGCCATAAAAGATTCAGATGCCACCAAAGAAGTCATAGGTTTAGATCTATCGTGAATGCTTCTTGTGTTTTTCTATTGTAAACAATTCTCCCAATCTTTTGAGATTAGATGCTTCAACAATTTTATTGTCATATGATCTTTGATACTTCAGATCACATGTCACATATATACGGTACTCTTCCAAATTCTGTTCTGCTTCATTTTCTACCTTCATTTGCCTATAAAATATTTATCCTTTTGTAAAGATGATTATCATAAACTTGACCTTCAACCTTAAGCAATATCGAGTTATAATGGATGGTTAAGAGGTTTCAAACTTCATTGGATATTCTTTCATCTTCTTCCATAAATCACAAAGAATATTGTATCGAATGTCATGTATAGTCACATGTAACTGTTTGGTGTCATCATAAGTGCTTGTTTCTGTAACTTGGTCAAGAGATTAGCTTCAAAGAGATGTAGGATTTATTCTTTCAGTCTTGGTCCTAGATTCCTTTAGGATTCAACCTACAGAACTTTTGGAAAGATGCTTCAGACCATAGTCTCAAATTAGGATATAGACTTTTGGATTGCAGACATAGAGCATAGAGGATAACTTACTTGTAAAAGGAAAGAAAATCTATCAAGAGTATTGATTTGGCTTCCAATAACGTCTTTCAATGATGGCTACTACAGAGAAGATGATCTTCAAGTCTATTTGTTACAATAGCTAGCATTCATACATTAAGAATTACTTACACAGGTGTTACACAGCAATTTGTCACCGTCCCTACAATCCCCATCCCGCACATTGGAGGGCTCATTCCGTGACCTGTGGGCAGAGTTAAGGCTTGAAAATAATTTCATTGCATCCCTCTGAAGATGAGCTTCAATTGCCCTAAAGACATCTCCCTGCAAAAAACCCTAAAAATAGCTCTTTTTCCATTGGCGCGGTTCCATAGTTCAACCCTCGCGCCAAGAGGGAAATCCTCCAAAGAGGGTGCGCCAATTGGCGCTCTGTCATAGATCCATACCCGCGCCAACCATATTAAGAGGTGTTTTTTAAAAATAAAAGGCGGAAGTTTCATCCCAACAAATTACTGGGCTGATTTCTATCTTGAGTTGGGAGGTTTGGCTACGGATTTCCATGGAGAGGAAGTGGTTTGCCACCTCTCATGGAAGCTTCCTTGATGATAGGGCCAATCCCATAATTATAGGAATCCCAACTCCCCTTCCTCCTTCTATAAAATCTTGCCCATTTCCATTGCAAGCTAGTTCCAAAGAGTGGCAGAATTTCTAAGTTCCCAAGAGCTTTCATGCTGCAAAAGCCTTCTTGATTTCCTAAGGCCAAATCCAAGCAAGGAGACTATTGCCAAGTATCTAGAGAGAGAGGCTTGTCCCATCCCTGACAGGCTTTATCGAGACATGCTGTGCTGACGACCTGCTAAAGGAGAGTGCTGCGTCGAAGCTATGGTTGTATTCTTCTTTTTACTCTTTAATGATAAGCGACTATTGGTTATGGTTCCACTCTTGTTCTTAATCATGTTCATGAGTTATATCCTCTTAGATTGATATATAGTTGTATGCACTGGATTTTATGCTTGCGTTTGTGTTGTTTCTTGCATGTGCAGGTGTCCGATCACGGAGATCGTGAGGGCTGTGATCTGCTAGGGCAAAGGAACGGGAGCACCACCTCTTCTACAAACAACAACGTTGGATTCCAGGTAATCCTTCCTCGCAAGTCGGTTTATTTACAATTAGGAACCTGCACTGTAGCGTGTTTGATTATTGCTAGACCCAATCTGGGCTAGTAGGGATCGCCTCTGTCCGCAGAGGGGATTTACCTCCTCAAAAATTTGGCGACTCCACTGGGGATTCAACTTGTTGTTTGATTTGTAAACTATAGACGGAGTCTAAAGCACAGCCAGATAGCCTTCGAAACGCTTTTGCTCAGCATTAGCGGAGTAGATCAACGCTGCTTCAGTCGATCTCTGGTTTGGTTTACGGACTGAACAACTAGGAGTTTTGTCTTCTCTTTCCGGTTAACTTCTTGGTCTTGCTTGCTTGGTCAACTCTTTGGACTGGATTTTCTTGTTTGTTTGGCTTTGTTTTAGCCTTGTTCTCACTTGTCTGTGTCTAAGATTGCTTGTTTTTATTTTTTCCATAGTAAACTTGGCTGGCGCGCTTTTTAGCGTAACAGTCACGCCCATTGGCGCAGGTTTCCTGTGTATCAACCGCGCCATTGCCTTTCTGGCACTAATTTCAAGCTCACAGTCGCGCCAATCCTGTGAGCTATTAGGGTTTGCTGTGTTTCAAGATTTCTGAGGCTGACTTGTGATTTTGATCTTGTTTTTTCGACTGTTTGAGTGCATTGGAGCCTGGTTTGACTCGTTGGAGCCTCCTTCCTTTGGTTGTTTGCCTATTTCTTTCGATTTTGCATACGAGCCCTAGGGAATCTAGGTGCCTTTGTGAGTCGAGCCTCCCTTGGGAGTTTTTTGGTTTCCGTTCGTTCAGTCGGCTGTGGGATTGCTTCCTTGCATTCGTTTGACAGTTGTCTATCATATTATTGCGTTTTTTGAGTGACTGATTTCGTTTTCATTCGAATTTCTCTTTGCTTCATTTTGGGCATAGATCACACGGCTCATTGGTGTCTTTGGGACTTTTCTTGGTTTTGAGAGACTTTTTGACGATTTGAGATCTGATTGTTTGTGCCATTGAGTGAAATTTGTTCGTTTTGCTCTCCTAATATCATTTCTCGAATTGATTCTTATTTGTTTTCGGTTTGTTTAGTGCATCTAGCTATCAAACATTGAAAATTAAAAAAATCTCTTTTGCTTATTGATTGATTAGTGCAAATTGGAATCTTTTCCATTTTACTAGTATTTAGTGAATTTGAAAGAAAAGTTTTTAGTTTCATTAGTTGCATTAGAGATATCATTGATTGTCTTCTGATCATTTTGTTTGTGTAAAAACTCTCAACTCTTCTGTAGCTAGTTTTCATCGAACAAAATGGTGTACTGTGGCATGTAGTTTTGCATTTAAGAGATTTTTGAAACAACACATTCGTTAGGGCCTGAAAACTTAAACGTAATTGAAGATCAACTTTAAAATCTACTCAATTTACACTAAGGCAGCATTGAAACATTAACGAAACATTTAGAGGTCTAGGTTAGAGACGTGTTTCGGCGTTGTTAAACCTAGTAGCTGTCGTTCGCCTCTTGGCTTTAGACAGCACTAGTACGGACTTGTGCTCCCCGTACCGTCGAGTATATAAAGGGGGACCCCACTAGGTTTCTATCCTTTATCCATAGGAAGCTGAGTCTGCCGCCCTATACCCGTGATACACCGGAGCACAGTTCATTTTCTTGTGTCAAGCTCCTTAAAAAATGAAACAAGCTGGTCGGAGCACAGTTCGTTTTCTTGTGTCAAGCTCCTTAAAAAATGAAACAAGCTGGTCGGAGCATGGTTCTTTTCCTGTGTCAAGCTGCTTAAAAAATGAAACAAGGTTGTTGGAGCAGAGTTCCTTGTCTTGTGTCAAGCTCCTTAAAAAATGAAACAAGTTTGTCAGGAGCAGAGTTCCTTGTCTTGTGCCAAGCTCCTTAAACCATGAAACAAGGTGTCACGAGGATAGTTCTTTTAATGTGTCAACCTTGTTAAAACAATGAAACACGTTCCCGTTCAATTCGAGTCTTTGATAAGATCTCGTAAAATCCCAGTCGAGTCTTTTGATCTCGTAAATTGAACCTTCACTCCATCTTCCTTCCATATGTACTGAAGCTTGGGGGGCATGTACCTCGAATTGAGTCACCATGCTGGGGGCATGCTTACTTTTTCAAGCATAGTTTGTTTCCATTTCAAGCTTGTGTAAAAATGAAACCGGTTTCAAGCATAGTTTATCTTTGATTTCAAGCTTGTGTAAAAATGAAACCATTCCCATTTTACCTTCGTGATTGCCATTTATCCAAATTTGCTTTTGCCAGATTTGCCTTGGTTTTCTCACTCCATCGTCACTATCTTCTTGGCCGATCATATGCCTTCACTTGGTTATTTTACCCATTCCCGAGGAACCGCTCCAATGAGTGGTCTTGTTAGCTAGCCTCTTAACCTTTACTTGTTCTGAGCAGTTCCACCATTACTGGAACCATTTGCTACCCTTTATACCACTCATTCCTCCAGGTGGAGTCATCTTTCAGCTCTTTTCTGAATCTCTAAACATGAAAAGATTGTCGAGGCCCTTATCATTTCGATCTCGTTAAGGTGGACACGAAACGACATCTACCCAATATACGTTTACCCCTTTTTCAGGCTGGGATAGATTATTTACGAAAAAGGAATACCCTAGCCTATCGCGACTAGGAGGTTTTCTCGGATATTGTTTTCTACCTTTTCGGATCTGAGAAACTATTTACAAAAAGGGACCTTTGGAGTTTAATTTTCTACTGTCTTTTCAAACTCTCTAAATATGAAAAAACGCCGAGTTCTTCCTTTGTCAGACTCGTTAAACCCTGATGACATTGGATTCAGTAGAAATGACGCTATCCGAGTTTCTCCTTCCTAGGGCTCGTTAAATGTACTAGGATGGGTTCGTCCGAAGGATGAACTTATATGACAAGCATATGGTATCCTCTTCAAGCTTGTGTAAAAATAAAGAGGTACTCACCGAAATGGTGGGGAAAAATGGAACCAAATCATTGTCGTGTCGGCAGTATGTCGCTCTTGAACATGGCACTTGTCTGCATTCGTGTCGGGTTTGGGACATCTCATCTCGTTTTTCACTTGCCTCCGTGGGTTTGGATAATCCCTTTTGACCTCTCATCTGCTCTTTGCCTCGTCACCGTGACCTTTGATCTTTTGATGTCAAATACTGCCAAATCCACTGTCGTGCCATCAATATGTTCAGGAGAAGTTGACCTCTGCAAACTCCAACCTTCCTCTGATTCTCATACGATTCACAAAAAAACATCACGTTCCTCTGTCTCATGTCGATGATGTGGGAAACATTATGGCCCACCTTCGATCAAGGTCACTTCCTGTCGACTTCAGCTCATTATCCAGGAAGCTGATCTAGAGACTCCCTTCTGGTACCTTAGAGCCTGCATGCCTCAATGGCAGGTTCTTCGCATTCGACGTGAAGTTTTCATCATTGGCCTCCGATCGAGTGATTCTGCGGGTGTTCGACGTCAAATCACTGTTCACATGCCGTAGATTGTACCTGTAGTACCTTGAGGACCATTGGCATTAATGGTGGTACCTCTCGCGTCTGTTAACAGCTTTCATCATTGGCTAGTAATCAGACGATGTTCTTGCATGTTCGACTTCAGCTCACATATTTGCATGCTTGAACTTGTACTTTGTTCGGGTCGAGATGGAGCACAAGACCCTGGATTCTGCCTGTTATAATCCAGGCTGCGATTTTGTGGATTATTATGATTAGTTACATGACTCACTGATTGGATGGCTGCGACCATGCCTGAGTCTATTTACCGATCTTCATTGGATGGCTGCGTCCATGCCTTGGATCTAGATTATTGTATACTCTGTTACGGATGGCTGCGACCATACCATGCATATATATCATGTATCTGAGACATCAGTTGTACTTCGCTCCGCAGGTTTTCCGATGGTGGTGTTTTCGGTCGGCATGTTCTCATAAAGCATTTCACCCCTCTCTCTCTCTTTCGGGCCTCATGCTTTAGGGGGCATCTGTTACACAACAATTTGTCACCATCCCTACAATCCCCATCCCGCACATTGGAGGGCTCATTTCGTGACCTGTGGGCAGAGTCAAGGCTTGAAAATACTTTCATTGCATCCCTCTGAAGATGAGCTTCAATTGCCCTAAAGACATCTCCCTGCAAAAAACCCTAAAAATAGCTCTTTTTCCATTGGTGCGGTTCCATAGTTCAGCCCTCGTGCCAAGAGGGAAATCCTCCAAAGAGGGCACACCAATTGGCGCTCTGTCATAGAGCCGTACCCGCGCCAACCATATTAAGAGGTGTTTTAAAAAAATAAATGGCGGAAGTTTCATCCCAACAAATTACTGGGTTGATTTCTATCTTGAGTTGGGAGGTTTGGCTACGGATTTCCATGGAGAGGAAGTGGTTTGCCACCTCTCATGGAAGCTTCCTTGATGATAGGGCCAATCCCATAATTATAGGGATCCCAACTCCCCTTCCTCCTTCTATAAAAGCTTGCCCATTTCCATTGCAGGCTAGTTCCAAAGAGTGGCAGAATTTCTAAGTTCTCAAGAGCTTTCATGCTGCAAAAGCCTTCTTGATTTCCTAAGGCCAAATCCAAGCAAGGAGACTATTTCCAAGTATCTAGAGAGAGAGGCTTGTCCCATCCCTGACAGGCTTTATCGAGACATGCTGTGCTGACGACCCGCTAAAGGAGAGTGCTGCGTCGAAGCTATGGTTGTATTCTTCTTTTGACTCTTTAATGATAAGCGACTATCGGTTATGGTTCCACTCTTGTTCTTAATCATGTTCATGAGTTATATCCTCTTCGACTGATATATAGTTGTATGCACTGGATTTTATGCTTGCGTTTGTGTTGTTTCTTGCATGTGCAGGTGTCCGATCACGGAGATCGTGAGGGCTGTGATCTGCCAGGGCAAAGGAACGAGAGCACCACCTCTTCTACAAACAACAGCATTGGATTCCAGGTAAGCCTTCCTCGCAAGTCGGTTTATTTACAATTAGGAACCTGCACTGTAGCGTGTTTGATTGTTGCTAGACCCGATCTGGGCTAGTAGGGATCGCCTCTGTCCGCAGAGGAGATTTACCTCCTCAACAACAGGTAAGAATTACTTACTTAGCTAGAATTACTTACACAGGTAAGAATGAAATCTAGGAAGGGATATAACTGCAGGGAAAAAGCAAGAGGTTCCTTAGCTTCTCATATTCAAACCAACCATAAAGATGTTCGTCCGAGGACTTAAGAATTAGGTCAATAAAGGAACCTTATTTGGCACAAAACCGACACAGAATCTCAAAAATATTCTCTAGCTCCCCAAATAAATCATGGTATTGTGGATAAACTATAACCCTATCCTTTTCCCTTGCTTTGTCTTATAGTTCCTAGATCCTTCTTGAAGCTTATCAATGAGTCTTTTACCCTGTTCTTGACCTGCAGCTTCTGAAAATTCAAAAAATTCTTTGGAATTCGGATCCATGTCCCCTGTTTTGGTCTTCATTTCTTTGACATCCTTGTATATTCACAGATATTCATAGATCATTGCTTCCATTATTGATCAAATTCACAGATATAATCACTGGAGCAGTGAAACAAAACTATTCATTGCTTACCATATCTATGTAATTTTCCTGCAGGCATTGTTCTGATGGTGACCCTTTTCGGGTCGAAGTCTTTACAAAGCTAAATGCACTTGAAATGGAAATAGAAAATGTAGTTTGTAATGCCACAATGTGTCATGGTTATGTGGTAACATTTTCTATGGAAGCTTTATGTACTATGCGAGAGTTGTGTTATTCTATTGATGCACCAGAAAATATGTATAATATTATTTTGATCAAAGTGGGTGCACCTCAGTGTTTCTATTTTCATGTGTACTGTGTTTATAGCAAACTGAATTTTTCTGCTCCATTTCATTTCACGCGTTTCCAGAAAAAATCAAATAGGTTCTTGAAAATGGTTGCATGATTGGTGTAAACCCCTCAGTTGACATTTTGTTCTTATTTTTCATTCTGGAAAAATTAAATAGTTTTCATTTATAAAGGGAGTATGTCCATAAGTACAGGTGTGAAGGTGCCAAATACAATTTGCATGTTGGGAAATGTCTCACCTAAAGAAACAATGATGACAAAAATACCCTTACCATTCAAATCACATGTATTTTTTGGAAAAATTGATGGAGATTGGGAATGCGGATCTTTCCATTGAGTTATCTGATATTCATTCATGTTAATTGTTCAAATTCCCATATTTTTTTGTTGATTGGATGTTCTATGTAATTAATCATTATGGTCTCTTCTATGTGGAAAGAAATCGATATAGAAGCCCATTCTTTATTACTGATGGAGTCAAATCCCCTCTCTAAATTCAGAAATATGTTGGTTCATATGTATTTAACAAGGTAGCCAAATCATGATTTCCCGAGGGATTTACTTTGCTCATGGATGCAATTCGAATTCCATACCTTCAGCGCATGTACTCTTTTTTTAAAAGGGTGAGTGCACTTGAGCTGCTTCAGCTGGCTCTCAGTGCATACATTAAAGCTAATGGGAAAGGCATTGTATTGGATGAAATGAAAGACAAGGACATGGTTTCATCACTTCTAGACTTGAAAGCACGACTTGATACAAAATGGGAAGAAAGTTTTTTGAAGAATGAGGCCTTTTCTAATACTATCAAGGATGCCTTTGAGAATCTGATAAATCTAAGGCAGATTAGTTACTATATGTTTATGCTCATTTTCTTTTTGTTTATGCAGATTTAATTATACAGGTTAGTTACTATATGTTTATGCTCATTTTCTTTCTGTTTATACAGATTGTTCATTGAATTTGTGCTCTTGATTATCAAATTAAGTGAGATAGAAAGTTTGAAAGGATTAATGACAAAACAACTAAAGGTAAGTAATGAAAGAATGTTTTTAGGAAGACAATTGCATTCATAATATTAGATATATTGTTTTTACATTTATCTGAATTATGGCCTTTGTCTGCAGAACCGACCAACAGAACTTATTGAGAAATTTCTTGATGAGAAACTTCGATCTGGTAAAAAAGGTACTTCAGAGGAGGAGTTGGAGAATACACTGGATAGAGTTCTCGTTTTGTTCAGGTTTATTCAAGTAAGGGACCAACTGATATTCATTTATAAAAGTCTTATATAATAATTAACCCCAAAAAATGAGATGTTCTAATAGCTTAACATTGCCTCATGTATGCACTATGGTAGAATTTAAAAGTGGTATGAGACCCAAATGTACATCTTCAACCATTATGATGCCGGGTAAAAACCCACAGTCTCCGCTTTCTGTGTATGAAAAATTACACCTCCTATTCATTTCCCAATTAACCTCAAGACCTGGGAAATTTCACGATACTTTAGTTGCTGGACTGGAAATTTACATAGATAGGGCAGAAGCTTTAATATCTCCTCTCCTATGGTTATGGAACCGTATACAACAACCAACTTCAACTCTAAGGTTTTTAAACCAAATGACCTCACAACCACACTATCTCATTCTCAAATGTCAAAAATAAGTAATTGACACCAATTGAATTCAACCTCAAACACCATATCGGTTATAACACATTCATGCTTATGCATAACACCAAGGGTTAAATTTAATTAAATCACATGACATGTGATTTCGGTCCCACAACCCATCAAACCATCATAACGCACTTTAATAAAATCCCACCTTTAATTTCGGGCCCACAGAAGTTTCCACGTACCTTCACACTTCTGTGGAACTTCATCAATAGTTTTATGCATATCCACCTTTCTTAAATCTTGACTGGGACTTAATACAAAAACCCGACGAACATACGCTCATATGATAATTCACCAATATAACCTTTGAACTTGGGTTAAGAACTAACCACCAACATATTACAACATTCGGCCCATATAAAATATAACTATATTTGGGCCCCAGTACTAACATACCTTTCGCATCTACGGTTGTAGTCCTATCGTGCTCCCACCAACGAATCCAACGGCATTCACGTGATAACCTCGCTCGCCCTTTAACTTCTCAGCGTCGCACGATGAAATAGGTCCTAGCCTTTAACTTTCCCTCTACATCCAACGGCGGACGCATTCCCCTATTCCTTCATTCATATATTTACAGCCCCTTTAGTGCCCTCGTCATTCCCCTTGAGTGGAGACATAGCTCCCCATTCTTTTGTCTTTCTCTTCTGCAACCTTTGATGTATTTTTTCTTAATTATCATTCATTGTACAATTCTATATATTATATCGATTGGCTTTTGGCCATTCAAATACAATGTACATATACACAATACTGATCTGGGAATCAAATCTAGGGTATTGCATTCCAGGCTGGTCAATTGCTTGAAGTTGCTGTGACTAATTAAGAGCTCTGCAGGACAATCACTTACATGCACCCTTGTCCCACAAATCATTCAATGTATGAAAACCTTGATATGCCATCCATATTCCTGAAAAGGAATTATCCCAAACTGCCTTCTTTCCATTGATAAAGTCCAAATTGATTATGCAACCAAATCCCATCCACGGCAAGAAGCCACATAGTCCAAATGCATTTGTTTGGTTACTAACTGTTACCAAGCTTGCGATTTTATCTTGAGAGCGCATGAACCTGAGATCTTAAATGGTTTTACTAGACTAGTTATGTCAGTGAGACCAAATGGTTTAGGATCGCTATTAACCTATATAGAATTTGGAGGCGGTGCAGAAAAATATCTTTCAGGATGCATTAAAGGTGGAGGTGCATTAGACAATTTTTTCATTTGCCTTGGTGTTTTTATTTTTAGTTTTTTCTCTAGTGCCATCCATTGTTTAAGTCCTAAGTTGTTCACATTTTTCTTGCGTCACAATTCTTTGTCTATGTTAGATACTATCATTCTTTGTTGATATTAGTTATTTCTACTAATGTACTAATGTTTATACCCTAAATTTTTGCATGTGTTATTGCCTCGTCATTCATTTCCCATGCTTTACAGTTCCTTTAATTGTAGTAGTCTCAACTAGTCAATATTTCACTAAGTTGAGGAGATGTAATTAATGTCAAGAATGTTGAGTGTTTCTTCAGATGTTCATTGTTTACCATGAAATGTAGCTTGCACTGCTACTGCTAGTTGCAGATGAAATGAAATGTGGATAACAACTTCTACTGCTACTTAGGAATGAAATGAAATGAAAAGGGGATAAAAGTTAGGGAATATCAAATAAACATTGGTTTGTTTTGAATCAGATTATAGGGATTATGCAAAGATTGCTTGTGATGGGTTAACTAGAATTTTATTACTATTAAGATCCGGGACTTGGTTAGGTCCTGTAAGGCACTTTTGTAATGATCTTTCCTGGCGAGTTGGTATAAGCGATTGATATTTTCCCAGGCTTAGCTGCAGTTATTGATTGCAATGTTTCCAGATTCATCAGCATAGAGTAAGTTCTGGAAAATGGTAAATGACATGAGAATAACTCAAGAGCCAGCCCATTGTCAAATCATCAGCATAATTGGGTTCCATTGTATTGTATAACTTTTGCACAATACTCGGCAGGGGCTCTTAATTTGGCCAAGCATAATTTATCTTAATTAGCTCTACGATTATTCTTACATAGAACATCCTATCAATAACATTTAATGTTTTTCTAATGAACAGTGGAAATTCAAGTTTTATTTCCATTTGAAATACATATGGGAGACATGGTGATATTGATGCATGATTTAAAACTTTCTTCACTCGTTTTGCATTTGACAGGATTTGGCAACTGTGGTTCCAGGTCTTGAGCCAGAGGGAATTGATCTTCTCTCGATAAGGACAGACAATATATTTCCTTCTTTGGAATATGATCAAAGGATGCCAGGTTACAATTATTCTTAATGCTGACAACTTTGCTGTTTGTTTCTTTGTTTTTCTGCCACCATGTTCCCTCCCAGAAAATGTTGTCCCTGGAGCCCAGTAGACGGATCATTGCTCGTAGTGCTTTGGAGCGCGAGTATTTCAAAGATATAGGTTTTGTACCCTGACCTGTATATTAGCTATGGGGATAAGAAGATTATTGGACTGTTGTAGCATATCTTGCATCTTCTCACCAGTGGGTTGCTCTTTGGAGACTGGTAAACTAGATGGAAACCTGTATAAGTAACACGATTAAGTATACCATTTTTTTTTTTGTATTTTGTATTTTGCCACATTTGTTAAGGATTTGCACCTTTGGTGTAGATGGATTGTGGTGGTTCTAGTGATTCAAGACTATTGAACAAAAATTTATTGGGAAAGCAAGTTGTTTACGATTGTCAAATATGACTGATCATTTGAAATTCTTTGCCATCTGTTGTTACTGACGGGGTATTTTATAATGTTGTGCAATCTGGTTTTCTATGCTTTATAGCGCGAGTATTTACTTGTTATGGTGATGTGTAGAGGATATGATATTCAAGAGTTTTTTATGCTGGTTTTGATGAAAGCATCTCAATATTGATGAAACCCTTGCTTTGAATCATGCAAGGTTCTAATGGTGATGAAACCCTTGCTTTGAATCATGTAATGTTCCGATGGTGAAAGAGAATGTTTATTTTGGATTCCAACCACGAAACTTTTCTTAAAAGTCCAGCCCATAGAAAAAGGTGAAATGCTGTTTATAAATGTCTGTTGCTGTGCAAGAAGTCTTGTTAAAACATGCAATATGATATATCCCTATGATTTCGTTTTTGAAGCACGTTTTTTGATTGGGAGGCATAGTTGTTTTCTAGTTATTTTTAAAAATTTAAACTTGCTTGTTCTTGACGATTGTACAAAGGATTTTAGTGACATTGTATTCGCTAATTGTTTATGGATAGTTGGTGAATGGTTCATTTTGTACCTACAATCTTATTGTAGGTACGAGGACCTTGGTCCCTAGGAATTAAGGGCCCCACTATTTTCGAGAGATATTCCTTGTTGCATGAATGCTAGGGTGCCTTGTTGAGAAAAAGTAAGGGTATCTTCTATGATATTGATGTCTTTTCTTCAATGGATTTGACACACCATATGTATGCATTGATGATGAAGTAACTCTGATTATCTTGATCTACAAGGATAGCTCATTGTTGGTGTTGTTTGCTCATGGGTATCACTACATTATTGAGCTCTTTGGATTGATGATGGGGATGATCCTGGCTAATTGCTTCATGTGATCTTGTTCTTCTTCAGAAGAGGTTGGCTAAGTAGTTGATCATTGTTTTTCCAACACGGATGGTGCATTTTCTTGTTTGTGTAAGCAATTCTCCATGAATTTAGGTTCTCACATTGTTTCATTGGTGATTGGCATGTCTTCTTGCTAAACTTTTTTTGGTTATGAGCAAGTTGTGGGTAGTTTCAAGACCCTCTTAGTTGCTTCTTTGAGTTTAGGTGCATGTTCCCTAGACTCCTTCCTGTTCTGGTCACGTACTACAACTAGTCAGGCACAAACACCTCTTGGGCAGTGTATCGAGAACTGGTGGTCACGTACTATGGAGCATGTATAACTGTCACGATCAACCATCTGCGGGCATATGGGTTCCCTGAAGAGTTTCTCCTTTGAGTTTAGGTGCATGTTCCCTGAAGTGATTGGATTTCACTAACGGATTATATGGGCTAGAGCTTGTTTGATTATTTAATCTTTTCCTCTTTCATTAAAATTGCCTTTGTTGATAGATCCCTCACAGTCAATGATAGTTTGTGATTGAATGGCAGCGAAAGGTTGAATTGAGAAACTGTCTTCTCTGTTGAATAAGATTTAAGCCTTATTGCCTAACTGTGTATGTGCTATTGACATTATTCGAAGAATTACTCTTCTGAATTGTGAACTCTGTGTATAATTGGAAGAAGAACAATTGTTGTGTTAAATCTCCAGTGGCCCTCTCTGTCTGTGGTTGAACGCAAGTCTATGTGATTAATGTGAATGGGTAAACTTGGTATATAACCCCTGTAAGAGGCCGAGAGTGAGTTGTAGTGGTTCTCAGTCCAAGTGAGGATATTAAACCTTTGTATAAGGTGTTGAGTTCTGTGTGTTCGAACAAACTTCATAGGAGTGAAACCCTGTTATGCTTTGGTTGCCCAAAGAGATTTGAAACGCTGTCGAAGGCGGCAAGCCCTGCCCGTTGAAGAGTTTAACGTGTTTTATTGTTTTGAATGATATCATTGAGCCTTGACCCCAGATTTAATGGGGCGGAGGTTATACAAAGAAATGTGCTAACCATAGTAGAAGTCCGGTCGAGTACTATTCAAAACCCGGGAGTGGTTTTGCGAAACCAAAACAACCCTCATCACGCAGCTTTTGGCCAGAGGCGAAACCATTAAAAAAAAACGCGATCCTATTACATGATGCCACATCGCTGGGGTAATACCGCCCTCATCGCGTTTTTTTGAAGTGTTAAAGTTAGGCGAGCAAAAAAACACGATACTGTTGTGCGTCGTCCGCTCTGGAGGCCAAGAGATCTGACGAATATTGCGCGTTCAATTGCACAGAGGTTAACTTAAGGTATGAACCATTGACTCATGTTGAAAACCGCTCGTTTACGAGTTTCGATGTGTGGGGCTCGTAAATAAAATACGTTATAAAAAAGCCATGTTAATGTTATAACCTATGGTTGAATGTTATAAGCGCTGGTGCATATGTTAAAGTCTTTGAACCATTAGTTTAATGATACGTGATAAGGTTGGAATACGAAGCGGTTGTTATGTTATGATTCAAACCTTAGAGAGAGGGGGTTAAGTAGTGAGTTAGCTAATATAGTTGATAAAAAAAAAATAAAGGAAGGGGTTCACCTATGATATAAGTGCGTGGTTAAGCTGTGAGCCTCGGGATATTTGCCTTTTTATACAGTATATAAGGGGAGGATTTCTATTATAATTTGAGCGCTTTATAAAAAGGGCCAACCTTATAACATAAGATATATATATGGTTTATGCACGCTGGAATAATAATTTTCATTTTTTTTTAAAATTTAACCTGCCATCGGTATACCAATGCTTTATAAGCATCGATCTTGGGACGTTTCATTTTTTTTTAAAAATTAATTGCTCGTTGGTATTGCGACACTTCCTCCTGGCGTCGGTCTTGTGACGCTTTTGCAAAGCATCGATATTGCGACACTTTAGAAAAGCATCGGTCTTGCGACACTCTTGAAAAGTGTCGGTCGTGCGACATTTTAATATGCGTCGGAAGAGCAACATTCAAAACGTCGGACCCCATAGCGTCGGTCTTGCGACACTTTCTCAAGGTGTCGGAATTGCGACATAATGGCTAACCACGTTTTGTTCGGCCTCGAACTGTCGCTCTTGCGACACTTTAATAAGCATCGGCAGAGCGACGGTATGGAAAACGTTGGACCCCATATCGTTGGAATTGTGACAGTTTGACGACGTTGGAAGAGCAACGGTATGGAAAACATCGGAAGAGCGACGACTGTTTGGAAACGTCAGAAAATGTCTCGGTATTGCGACACTTTGGAAAAACGTCGGAATTGCGACGTAATGGCTAACCATGTTTTTTCCAGCCTCGAACTGTCGCTCTTGCGACGACTATGTGTCGGAATAGCAACAAACTAGCCATCGGAAATTGGGCCAAATTTTCTAGTGTATTATATAGGCCCAAGAAAAGGTACTATAATGATATGTTTGATGACATACTTATCCTTGCTTTCTAATGACCTCCTTAATTATTGTGTATCTATATGATCATCTTATATAACACTATCAATGAGGCATTGTGATAGACATGGGTCATTGGTATATTTAGACTTTAACTTGATAATCCTAATGTGGTTAGAGTCAAATTTCAAGTTAGTGGATGCACAAGATTTCCATCGACATTTTCTTAAGAGTTTACTATAGAAATGTTAAAATTCTAAGGGCCTTGATTTTAACTTTATCACATACATCTCCATATTGACATTGTGTCTTTTACATTCTATCCGAGGTTGACATAAAATACCCCAATATCCCTATCCTTCTATATCCTAAACATAAACATGTTTTTTAATAAAATATCCTAAATGGTGATATTTTATAAGATACTAGCTTGTAATACCTTTGGTTTGTAATCATCCATGATACACAAACAATATATAATAGTCAATGTGAGATAACCAATTTTGTCCCAAAATTCTTGTTATAAAATTTTCATTAGTGTATTGATCTACCATGTTGCACAAAACTTATACTATATTACGTAGAAATTCTTTGTAGATTCAAACTGCTAATTGTAATTTACTAAAACAATAGACTTGAATCTACTCTACTCATCAGTAGAAACAATTTAAACGATCACAAAATCACGAAGCATACAAGAGAAAGAATTAAATCAGCACATTACACAACGATTTCGTGGGGGAAGCCACAGCTAAAAAACCTTCTATCTGTATATTGCATTAGTAAGAAAATATGAGAATATTACAATGCTTTCCTCAAGACCGAGAAACCTTTTTACTATCTCTATCTGTCTCACTACTTCCTAGACAAGCCTTGGCCAATACTTAACCAATTATCTACATGCCCAAGTCCCTATTTCCTTCAATTTTTTCCTTGGGAATTAGCCCCTATTAATTAGGGAAATTCCTCATCCATAAATACACAATACATCATAGCCCTTCCTATAACTGCATGCACCACCCGCACAATTTGGATGATTATACGACTGATATTACACTGCCATTGAACTCCAATATCAAATGGGTAACTCATAGATCTTGCATGAATGAGTTATTTATGGCCGATTCATCAGTTAACTGGTTGATCACATAGTATACACCCCACTACTTGACCTCCCACTAGTTCCTCCAACAGTTGGAACTAGTTTAACTGACTTTAACTTAGTTAAAAAGAATTAATTAATTACAACTCAAAATAAACTCAACTAGGGCTGCTAAAAAGTAGGAGCCACTCTACATGACTCAAGTTAGACCCTCAACTCAAATTAACTAAACCAATTAATTCAAAATAACTTAGTTAACTTGTACAAGTTTTCATGTGATGTGGAATTACAATTTTATTCTAATTTCATTCAAGAAAAAATTAAATTAGAATCTTTCTTGGTGTCATTTTCAACACTCCCTCTCAACAGGAAATGGATTATCACATACCCCAATCCTACCTCTATGGAACTCAAATTTACCTCTTCGCAATTCCTTAGTCAATATATCTGCATCCTGTTCCTTTGTAGGAATGTACTCTAGCAACATGATCCTCCTCTACACACAATCTCTAAGATGGTGATAATGGATGTTGATATTCTTGGACCTATAATGAAAAACTAGATTCACCAAGATTTTGATACAAATTCAGTTGTCACAGTAAATCACTGTAGGTTACATCTACTGACCAAATAACCCAACAAGGATCTTCCTCATCCATATAGCCTCACAAGCTGTTTGACTAGCAACCATGTACTATGCTTCTGCGGAACTGAGTGAAATTGATCTCTGCTTCACGTTGTACCAAGAAACTGTTGCTGACCCAATACTGAATATTCCTTCTGATGTGCTCTTCATGTCTCATGGAATCCCTTCCCAATCTGCATCAACTTCACTCCCTTTGTTTGTTTTCACCAAAGACCAAACTGAGTGGTGCCTATGAGGTATCTCAACACATGTTTGGCCACCTTCCAATAGAGTTTGGTTGGCTTAACCATTCCTTGACTAAGTTTGTTAACTACATAACACATGTTCAGTCATGTGTTCACCAAGTACATAAGTGAACCCACAAGCTGCCTGTAAATGGTAGTCTCTACCACTTCACATGAAGTAGCATATTCCTTCCTCCAATTCCATGCTAGAAGAGTCTCCCTGGGTTTTCATATCTACATGTGAAAATTCTTTAGTATCTCGTTGGCATACTTGCCCTGAGAGACGAACAACTCCCAATCTCCTTGAAAATTTTCCAAACCAAGGGAATAATACATGAGCCCCATGTATTACATCTTGAATTCTATTGCCAAATACTCCTTGAAATATTTTATCATATTCTCATCACCTGTTAGAATTAAATCATTGACATATAATACTATAATCAATAATTTACCTTCAACCACAATATGGTAAAGGTTTGCATCTGCTTCACTTTTGGTGAAGCCCAACCCGGTGAAATAGAAGATGATCCTAGTGTACCAAGCATGGGGTGCTTGTTTCAATCCATAGAGTGCTTGTTTGAGTTTGCACACATGTGACTCTTTTTCGAAGGTATCAAATCCTTCCAACTGCTCTATGGACACCTCTTCCTCAATCACTCTGTTGAGGAAAGTTGTCTTCACATCCATCTCATGCATTTTCCATTCCATTTGCATTGAAAGTGCTAGAATAGATCTGATTGAAGGGTACCTTGCTACTAGAGAAATGGTCTCCTCGTAATCAATTCCCTCCACCTAAGAGAACCCCTTGGCCACAAATTTGACCTTGTGTTTCTCGACACTCTCATCTTCTGCTTGCTTCACCTTGTAGATCCACCTAGAACCTACAACTGACTTGTCCTCTAGCCTTGGGATAACTTCCCAAGCACTATTCCTACTAATCGAATCATATTCCTCTACCATGGCATCAATTCATACTAGTTTATGCACTTCTTCCTCGAATAAGTATGGCTCGGTCTCTACACTCTTTCTCATCAAAGCCATGTAGCCAGTGTAACAATCTAGTGACCTCCTCTACCTACAATGTGATGTGGATGCTCCTACATTCTCTCTAGCATCATGCATAAATTTTTCAGCCTCTCTGGTGCACTTCCTTCCATCTCTAGATGTATTTGCATGAGTGGGTGCTTCCACTCTCTACTCCTCTGCTTGTGGCTGCTCCACAACATCCTGAGGTTCTTCCTTTGGAGATAGAAGCTCCTCATATGCATGCAACTAAAGCTCCCTCTCAAGGGAACATCTCATGGCCTTATCTTCATCGAACTTCACATCTCTATGAACAACTGTCATCTTGTGAGATGGAAGGTACACCCGATAATTGTGAGGTGTATCAATGTACCCCACAAATATGCCCAACTCAGTTGTTGGTTCTAGATTTTTCCTTGCATCATTGGAAACATGACAATAAATTGATGAGCTAAAGATCCTAAAGTGTGCCACATCTAGTTTCTTACCTGAAAAATTCTCTTCTGGTGTATTCATCCTGAGAATTCGATGGGGACTCCTATTCTACACATATACGACTGTGTTGCATGCTTCAATCCACAAGTGCAACGGTAGGCCCTCATCATGCAACATCACCCGTGCAACTCACACTATACTTATGTTATTTATTTTAGAAAAACCATTATGTTGTGGGTTATGGCATGCTATTAACTCTCGTTGAATGCCTTCTATTGCACAAAATTTATTGAACTCATTCGACACATATTCTCCACCGTTGTTTCTCTTGAGAGGCTTCACTTTCTTGTATGTGTCTTTCTCAATAACTGCTTTAAATTCACAATAATTTTAGAACGTCTGGTATTTTTCTGCATGAAGAATATCCAACACTTACATGAGAAATCATCTACAAATATCACATAATACATGTGCTTGGTTGTGGAGGTTGTCGAGACGGTCCACACACATCTGAGTAAACTCTTTCAAGGACCACTTGCACTCGACTGTCCTTATCATGAAAGGTGTCTTTGGTGTACTTCCCCAATGTACACCCTTTGCATGTATCTCTCTGCTTTAGTGCACCCTTGGGAAGTCCTGTAGAAATCTGTTGCATGATCTTCAAAACTCCATGGTACAAATGGCCAACCACCTATGCCATAATTCACCGATGTTTCGGCTCTGCACCTTCTCTTCTTTCGTGCTCAAAGCAACACATTATTCTACATCCAATTTGTAGAGGTTCTTCACCCGAACCCCGATCCGCTTCACTTTTCCTGTGGCTATGTGACAAAGAAAAGCCTTTCCTTTGCTAAATATCACATCCTAGTCATGGTCTTCCAACATAACAACCAAAACAAAATTATTATTCAGACCCGAAACATACATGACATCTTTTAATGTGAGAGGAGAACCAAAATCCCTTTGAAAAGTAATAGTACTGATGCTAGTTGCGCTATACCTTCCATAATCTCCCATATTGATGTGCATATGGAGGTCCTTTTCCTCCAAGTCGCTAATTTTTTTTTTTTTTTTTTCGGTCATATGGAATGAGGCTAGACACTATCCAGATACCACACACTAGCCATCATCAATGTCATCATGCATGTAATGAGGGTGAAATACAACTTAAATTATGAAGCAAGAGCTTCACCTGCTACTCCTCCTGAGGGAGTCTTTCAAGAATTCTTGTGTGGACACTTCATGGCATAGTGTCCCAGCTCATGAAAATGAAAATTTTTAATCTTCGACAAGTCCTTCTTCTTGCCTACCTAACCAGAATCTCCTTTGGATTGGAATTTATTCCCTTTTCATTTCTTTTCCTTTCCATCCAAGGCACGGTTCTCCTCATCATCATGCTTGGATGAGAAACCATCTCTGGTGTTCAGCCTTATCTCTTCTTGCACCAAGTTGGACCACAAATTCTCCCACTTTGGTAGCTTCTCCTTCCCATTTATTGAATCCTAGTAGTTGTGCCAACTGTTGGGAAGGCCTAGAAGTGTTAAGCTCACTAGATCATCTTCAACAACTGTAACACCAACACTCCCAAGTTCATCCCAAAATTGGGTGAACTTGCTCAAGTATTGTGGTATTGTGTCACCCTTTTCCATATTGATTTTTCGAAGCTTTTCCTTCAATGCCAACTTCTTATGGTCACTTCTATTCTAAAAAAATTATGTCAAGACCTTCCACATTGCATATGGAGTCTCCTTCCCGTTGATGTTCGAGACAATATGATCTCGAACTCCTTCCAGTAATATTCTTCTTGCCTTGGCTACATTCTTCTTCCATTCTGCTAGAGCCTGTGCAACTGTAGCTGCTAGTTTCAGAACATTTCTATCAATGTATTCCTTCAACCATTCCATTATTACTTCCATCTGATCCTTCCAAGAAATGTAATTTGAGCTACCCTCAAGGGCATACTTGACCTTCAGACCATAGAACGCCATCTTGATTCTTGTCGCTAGCTTTGAAGAATAGATATGAAAAACTCGGTCCTCTTGCAAATATAACTTTGTATTCTTCTCTTCTATAGTTATTTAAGCTCTGATACCATGTAGAAATTTCTTTGTAGATTCAAACTGCTATTTGTAAATTTCTTTGTAGATTCAAACTGAGTTGATTGAATTATCTAATCTACTCATCAGCAGAAACAATTTAAATGATCGTGAAATCACAAAGAATAAAAGAGAAATAATTCAATCAACACATTACACAATGATTTCTTAGGAATAGCCACATCTAAAAAGCCCGCTATCTATATATTGCATTAGTCATAAAATATGAGAATATTACAATGCTTTTCTCACGCCCGAGCAACCTCTACACTATCTCTATTTGTCTCACTGCTTCCTAGACAAGCCTTGGCCAATACTTAACCAATTTTATACTTGCCCAAGTCCCTATTTCCTTGCGCTATTTCCTTGGGAATTAGCCCCTATTAATTAGGGAAATTCCTCATCCACAAATACACAATAATTCATAGGCCTTCCTCCCACTTCATGCACTACCTGTACAATTTTTATGATTATACAACTGATAGTACAATGAACTTGAACTCCAATCTAAACTGGGTAACTCGTAGATATTGCATGCATCAGTTATTTATGGTTGATTTATCAATTAACTGGTTGATCACAGAGTACACACACCCCATTACTTGACCTCCCACTAGTTCCTTCAACAGTTGGAACTACTTTAACTGAATTTAACTCAATTAAATTGGATTACTTAATTACAACTCAAAATAAACTCAACCAGGGCTCCTAAAAGGCAGGACCCACTCTACATGACTCAAGTTAGACCCTCAAATCGAATTAACTGAACCAACTAAGTCAAATTAACTTAGTTAACTCGTACTCGTTGTCATGTGATTTGGAATTAAAATTTTCTTCTAATTTAATTCAAGGGAAAATTAAATTAGAATCTTTCTTGGTGCCATTTCAACATATTAAAATGGATGGTATTCATTCCATTTGACTCAAATGAATATACATATAACTAGGATGCTTGTTTCAGGATAATCCTTGTGAATGCCAAGCTTACATAGAGAGGTAAAAACATAAACCATTTTTCAAAAGCAGCCTATATATAGCCATATTACAGGGGCATGTGAAATTTTTTTATTTAGCTCTGCTACTTTGAACATTTTTGGGAGCACTACTTTTACCTTTTTCTTCAACTTGCATTGCTTTAATTTCCTATGGAAATGATCAAGATAAGAGTTGCATGGAGAGGATGAGTTATCCATTAATATCAAATTAGTGATATTAGTTCCATGTATAGTTTTATTAAATATAGCGCTCTCATTACTTTTTTGAATGTTAGCAACACTACTCATACCTCATTATGTTGTGCATAGGCATTGTAAGAGTAATAGTAGTGCACGAGGAAGCATTTTGGACATTTCTATAACCTTGTGGATAAAAGTGCATGGCAATGAAAACATGATCTCTAAGTAGACTAACTACATGTACACCTATGTTTGAAAGAGTAATTGCTTAACATGTTTGATGCTTTTCCTTGACATCCTAGGAGATCGCATAGATTCATGATCACCAAGACCACTAAAGATGGATACCATTTATATATTACTAAGAGGATAATCCAATGAAGTATATACTTGCATACCACATACAAAGCATTTCATTGCTATCCTTTTACCTTGATATTATTTTATTTCTTTGGTTTTGAGGACTTCCTAGTGTAAATGCTTGCATCATGTATACAATCTCTTAGTAAAAATGTCACACATTATGATAAACCAATATATGATGTTGTGCAGGGATATGAGATTGTATCATTTTATTGAACTATGGTGGTTGAATAAATTGTATTGGATAAAGTATATTCTAAGTGAGTTGTTGTGTTGGAACAAATTGAACAAGATTTTCCAGTGCTTGTAGTCAATGTAGCAAGACTTTTAGATTTAAGGCTAATTTTTTTGCGCTAATCAAGTGCACATTCTACAACTAAGACATGCTAATTATGTTGGTTGTGTTCCCATGTATTATGGATGTAACATAAATTATTTACTCTTTTATCTGCAAGGCTATTGTTCTACTAAACATGTGGCTTGTGGAAAATTTACATTGTTTAATGGATGTTCTTTTGGTAGATGATTTGTTGAAAATAGGGATAAACTATTTCTTATTGTTTATAAATTGTGAATTGAATAATTTACTATTACAAGATTCATATTTTCTACTTTTGTCCCAATGTTGAGACATTTATTAGCACGTGATTGTTAATCACTCCATCATAGCAAAGTGAAAGTATCTAGAATGCCTCTTGATATGATTTGGGTTTTAGATACCAAACTATGATGCAAATTATATAAAGGAGCATAGAAGTGATTACATGAATTATATTTTGCCATTGCTATTCCTCATTCCAAGCCTTCTCTTAACTTGTGATAAATTAGTCAAATATTCATGTGAGTTCCAATGAATGTTTATAAGTGTAGAGATACCTATCTACAGTTAATACACTATTTCACCTTATTCTATAAAAAAAATATCATTTACTTCTTTGAATGTGGTGGGAGTGGTTTGCCATCTATCCTACAAGTGAAAAAATCTACACCTAATTGTATCACTTTTAGAATGTTTGATAATTTAGAATATACTCTTGCTACTAGTTATTGAAGAAAGTTTCATATAGTTTTGCATGGCAATCATATGGTTTTGTGCACTTGTTAGATGCTCACATTGTTTGACTTGAGTAATCAAAATATTGCTTACACCACCTGTGGGTTACACAATGATTAATATGTGAATATAACATAAATGAAATAGGGAATTTTCTAGATAATAAAATAAGTTATCTCTTACAACAAGATGAAAATATATCATGGACATAAGTTTAGGTAAAGGGGAATATGGAGTCTCTATAATCTAGGATGTAGCATCTTCATATGTGCAATTGATGGATCCTTCAATCATTTTTTCTAAAACATGATAAATTATTTTGGTGTTGTTGCATCTATGGTAATAGAGTTGATAGAGTTCAAATTGCATATGGAGGAGAAATTTCAATATTACTCACCTTTAGAGAGTGTGATTTTAGGCTTAATGTGAGCTATCTGGAGGAATGAAAAATGTTTCCCTATTTCTTTCCATCGTTATCTACGTTCGACCATAGATTTTGGTGCAAGAGGGAAAATCAAATAATTTTTGAGGTTACGGAGTGCAATCTTACCACCAAAAAATGTCATATAAACCCAAATGTTAGGATATAGAAAGATTTTTGTAGTAATTATTTTGGATAAAATGTGTTTTCTTCATTTTGATTAAAAACTTGAATGCGTGATGCACAACCTATATTTGATATTTATATCAATCAGAGATATTTCAAGGCTTTCAATAAGGTGTTGAAATCCTTCGTAGTAGGTTAAATTTGATGTTCCCAAGTGTGAAATTATGTTCCAAGGGTGCTAAATTTGCATTCCAAAAATCCAAGTTGCATTCCAAAAATGCAAAATTAAGTTTCAAAATACAAATCTAAACTCTCAATAAAAATATAAATTATTAATCGCATTATTTTACAATTTCAAATCTTAAACGTTTTACATAATTTTCTTCTGAAAGTTTTCAATACTTTCAAATCCTTTTCAACAAATTTCACATAATTGACCATAATTAACCTAACAAGTACACACCATTTAGATCTCTTAAAGCTTTATCACATATAGTTCTCCTCATCATTGAAAACGTTATTTTCATTCGAGTCATCCATAATAAATATGTCTCTACAATCATAAACACCATGGATTTCAACCAACTAAACCATTTCTATGTATATACTTACAATCCTCTAGTGTAAAAATAAAGTGAAATTTATCATCTATCAACTTTGTATGCTCAAGTCAATATGGAAAAAAAGCCATTTACATTGTTAAGTGACAATAATGTCCATAACCCAACTTTGAATTAGCGGTCGATGAACTCTTTCATAATGGGTCACATGATATGAACTTTGTATAACAAATAAAAGAGTTTTGATTTAGTGGTTTTTGTGAATTGATGAATCAAAACACTATGCTCATTGAAAATAAACATTGGTTTATTTCCAAGAAATGCTATAGTTGTAAAGTAATAAATACATTGTCATGATTATTTTTTCTTATTGTACATTGACATTAAAAATAATCATTGTATATTGATTCAGTTATATTTTATTCAATTTTTTTGGTCTAAAATGGGCAACAAAATTACAGCTAAAATTCATTACTATAACCAAGAATGGTATTTTTGAAAGTTTTAACCGATGCCTTACATTTGAATGAGGTCCCATACCCTTCATAAAGGAACACATAATTCTTTTTATGGATTACTATAACCTAAGGGTGGTATTTTTGAATCCTCACATTTGAATGAGGTCCCATACCCTTCATAAAGGAATACATAGTTATTTTTTATTGAAGTTTCTCTTTCAAATGAACTATCAATATTTTCTCTATAATGATATTGACTTAAGTATATAAGTGATATGTTGGATTTGTTACATATTTGTCCATATTTAGCTAAAACGTCTTCCATATGATTCTTATAATTATGAATAATGCCTCCATAACATGGATACATGAGTGACCATTCAATAAAATGTATACATTGTAAATGGACCTAAATAAATATAAAGGTTTCATCCATTAACCAATTAACTTTATTCATGAATCTATTTAAATTCATAGAATTTAAATATGTAAACTACAAAGAAACATAAAAATACTCTTGTGTAACACCATGTTGTGGTGTATACAACAACAATGGGGATCTTATTAAAATTTCGATTTTTGGTTTGTTGATAACTTGTTTGTGATGTTTCTTTTTTTTTTTAAAATGAAAATCTCGATTTTCTTTGATTTTGTTGGGTTAGATTTTGGAAAAAAATAGATTTTTGCTAATTTGCTTATTTGGCGTCCACTTTATCTTTTGATGCAATGTTCATTTTCTTCCTTGGATGTCTGGATAGGCATTCTTGTCATGTTATTTTATAAACAGACAGATTCCTCACTTGATTACGTTGTGTTTCACCGAACATTGGATTCTTTTTGATATCCGCCCATTAGGGCTTGCATGATGACCAAAATGATTTGCACCTCCCACCCCCCAGATGATTGGATATCATGTTAATTTCATAACCCCTTTATTAATAGTTAAGGTAAGGATTTAATCACCATTAATTAATGAATCCACCCATCCAATCTGTCACTCGAATAGGAACGCTTTGCATTCTTTGCACCCTAGATGACCGGATTTTGTATTAAGCCCAATTAATATCAAGATTAGGCTAACCAAGGAAGTTAATCATGATTAAGAGAAATAAATGAAAATCATGTATTCGACTTCTCTCAATGGGTATTGCTCGTTGCACTTCCTGGACCTTGGATGTCTAGATAAGATTATAACATGATTAAAATGTTAAAACAAGATTAGCATTAATTAAAATGGTTTTGATCATTATTAAACATAGATGATAGATAAACACTTAGATATGGCATCTAGGATAAATAAGTGAACAAATCTCAAAGATTCTATTGAACCCCAGATGCTGAGATTAGTAGCTCGATTTCCATTCTTAGCCATTAATAATTGATTTGACATGCATTACCACCCAAAATGACCTTACAAATTGTCACCCTTCATGTATTTATGGAAATTATCACCTTCATTAATGGAAAATAACACATGTAATAATTTAACAATATCCTTGGAAAGATGACTCATTTACTCTAATTGATTTGTCTGAAAATTCTACAATGCCTCTCATTATCTAAAATACCTTAGCAAATTATTACAAGTGAAATGTGTCTTTGAGTGGGAAATTTCCTAGTAAATTCATCGTGCAATTTGTATGGAATTATATATTTCAAGCACTAAAAACTTTTATTGTATTCATAATTGATTAATTTGTTATGTAGGAAAAGTGTGGAAAAGGAATTACACTAAGGAAGCAAAGCCTGCTGCACATGATTCGATAATAAAATCAAAGGCCAAGCAATCACAATCTGAAGAGGAGAAGAATCTAAATGCAACTTTCTTTATAGATACTACTTGCAGGACTAGGGGCAATGTGTTGGAAAATGTAACTAGGTTTAGTATTCATAATTATCATTGTGCTTGTTTCATTGTATATTTTATGTAAAATCAAAAGAAGAAAAAGAAATTATTATTTTTACTATTATTATTATTTCATTAGTCATGCATGTTCTTCATTCTTCTAGGGTTTATTGAGTTAAAAAATATTTTTCATGAGTGAATCTATTGTGTTGGAGTCAAGTCCCATTTGGAGTTTTGAAAGAAGAAAGAGAAAGAATTTTATTTGAGTCAAAATAGTCAATTTTGTCGCCTCAGCCCTCCTTGGACAAGTTGCCCCTCGAAAGGACCTATTCGACCTCCTGGATGTGTATAATTAAAATGCAACTCAACCTCATTTGGATCATTATCATCAGCTTTGATTTTTGTGCCAAGAAGAGAGAAATCAACAAGAAAGTCAAGCAAGAAGAGCTAAAGTCAAAGGAAAGAAAGTTAAGGTCAAAGTAGAGAGAATTATGCAACACGTGAAAATTTTATTCCCTAATTTATGTCACAAGTGCGAAGGTTCAGATTTGTTGCAGGGGCCAAAAAAATTCAGAAGTGTTGTAGGTCCAAATTAGAGGTTGACCAAGATTTGAATATCTTTGACCATTGTTGACTTAGCTAAGGAAGGTTTGAAGGAGGGCTAACTTTGGTCTTGTGGGACGTCTTTGACTAGTTTTTGGGTCTTGGATGTCTCACTTTAATTTGATTTTATAAGAAGAGAATTTTGGTCAAGGGTTTTCCCCCTTATGGGGATTTTCCCTGGCTTGGATCATATATCTTGTGTTCATTGTATTTTGTGATATTCATGGTTTATGTTTCTGTAATTGCTTCATGAAGAGAACATAATAAAATAATAAGCCAACATATATTCAAAATCAATTATCAAGTAAGAGAAATCAACCCTAATTTGTTTCCCTAGTGATTTATGAACATGATCAGAGATAAGGTGAGGGGAAGGCAGGTTGAAGATCTCTTTTGTTGGCATAAGTGGAAGACATTTCTACAAAAATCATCCTAGCTACTTTTGAGGACATAATTTGAAAAGGGAATAAGGAAGGAAGACTAAAAAAACATCATCAATATTGAATAAATATTACTACATCAATGATCCATTATTGAAGGCTCTTGTTTACTTGTCATCATTTTGAATAAGATCATCATCCTAGCAATCTCTCTCTTTTGAAAGCTCTTGATCATCATCTCCATATAAGTCACCACTCAAGAAGCACCAAGATTCTTGGGAACATCATCTACATTCTTGGAAATATCATCATTCAGTATTTAAGCAACTTGAATACTATTGTACTAGTTATCTTAAAATTCATAATTCAAGGACATATTTAAAGACCCTTGGAATCATCAAAATTATTGGAAGAATCAAGATACTTGAGGGCATCATCAAGAAGCATTTTAATCCTTTGAAAAGTAAGTACTTTATTCCTCTTCATGTCTCAATCTTCAAATAAAATGGAATCATTTTGTAAGGAAGGAAACAAGCTTGATGGGTCATCAAACTTTCAAGCTTGGAAGAAGAGAATTGATTTGGTTCTCATAGAAAATGAAATCATGGATCATGTTCTAGGAAAATATACAAAACCAGATATGGAAAAGACTTGGTTTTCCAGGTATAATAAAGAAGTTAGGGCTCAAATAGTTCTCATTGAGTCCATAAAAGATCATCTTATTCCCTTTGTTGCAAATTTGGGCACATTTAAAGCAATCTATGACAAATTGGTAAAAATATATATTTTTTGTACTATAGGTCATAAGATGTCAAAAGATGAATACTTGTCCTCATAACTTATGAGAATATCAAAATTGAAATATCAACAAGGGCTTGGAGAAGTCATATCTCATTCTGAACTAAGTGCTTGTGTACTCAATTATCACCTTCATATTTGAGTAGTTTTATGACCGACATCTATTCAAGAAGGGACACTCCAAACTTTGATGAGCTATGGGCGGTGTATTCTAGAACAATCAATATTGAAGGCCAAGGATGACACCGACCCCAATAATGAAAATTCTCAAGCTTTTCCTGCTAGATCAAAGAATAAATTTGCAAGATTTGTAAATTTTGAACCTCGTAAAAAATACAACAACAACAACCATAATCAACCAGATGAAGGAAAATATATGTCCAAAGTAAAAATCTTTGGATGTAATGAATATAGAAATTTTAAAAGGGATTGTCCCAAGAATCCTAGAAACAATATGAATAACAAGAGGAAAGAAAGAAATGGAACCCACATTGCTAAAGAAAATGAAGAAAATGAAGAACCTGAAAAGAAACCAAAGACTTAGTGAGTCAGCATTGTTCATCAATCATATGTCATCGGTTTGCATCATCCCCTTCCCCAAGGATTTTTCTAAATCTATCAGGTACTTGAATAATTGAATGGCATCTTATAGTTCATATCATATCATGAATAATTCTGAATCATACCAGATCTTTTTCATATCAAAGCCACTCCCATGGTTTCTCCCAAACCCTAACTTGTACTTTCAAGAACAAAAGTTCTCCCTAGATTTTCCTTCAAACTCTAGTATTCAAGTCTTTGCCATCTTCATTCCTTTCACTCCACTTGCTCCCTCATGGGTGTCTTCACAGAGGTGATATCATTTACTTTTCTTTAGCCCAACTCTGATAAAATGCTAATTCCTAGGGCTAGATTTTTCTATGCTAAAGATAATTACATATTCAATCTTTTACATCATTTACATATTACATTCACCCCATAAAATCATAACATCATTAGAAGTTATGTATAGATAACAATAAATATCAGCAATGCATAAAAAAAATAAGGACAATAAAAAAAAAAGATACACAATAGAGACACCATGATTTAGGTTAGATACCAAGGCTAAACCCCACAAGGGGGAAAACCAAACTAGATTCTTATTCTATTATATATTCATCAATTATTCAGTTAAGATACCAAGTGCAATGAGAAAGAGTTACAAAAATTACATCAAGCCTCCTAAAGCCAACCCAAGTCAGTTAGAACTACATTTGTGAATTGAACAATATGATTTCTAGAGAGCTGCTTCCATAAGAAGTAACACCCATGTCATAAGGAACATCATCACTATTACATGAGTTTCCATACATCCCTATTCATATACTGCCATTTTCACACTGATTTGAGGCTACTTCCATTATTGGGTCACTTCCATATCTAAGGTCACGACCATACTAATTTTATGTCATCTCAAGGAAACTCACGGTTTCCATGACATTCATCATTGTCACTAAAGTCACTGTGCATTGTCACTATCATAAGAACAAGGTCATTGTATCAAATGTCTCAAGATTATTATCTATCATAAGAGCATGGTCAATGCCATTATGGAGCAATGTCACTGTATCATATATATCAAGATTACTACCAAAACACACACATATATATGGTCTCAGATAAATACCTTATAAATCAGGATCACAGTGGTCTGTCACATAGATCAAGATTACTAACACTGTCTTTGAGCCTTTTTCATACGGATCACAATCTTGCTGATATAAAAATAATTGTCTTGCGTTACAGAGTATTGATGTTGATGTAATACGATCCCTCATAGTTAAGTGATGTCACTATAGATAGAGCCATATGAATAATATGAGTCTACCTGTAGATCAAGCCATAAAAATCGAGACACCAAGCTTGAAATTAAAGAACCACATAGTACTGTATGCAAGCTATATAAATCGAGACACAAAGCTTGAAATGTGAGAACCACAGAGCACTGTATACGAGCTATACAAATTGAGCCACCAAGCATAAAATGTGATCACTGTTAAATGTGTGAGCCCACGTGAACCTGGTGTGAGTCATACATATGATAATAAAATGTGATACGACTATGTGATATCACCATTGTGCAAGCCACACAATGTAGATGCGATTACGTAAGGAATTATGCAAGTCATTAGATGAATGTGATTAATGTGGAAAGCGAGCCAAAATAAAATAAATGCAATCACTGTGTTATATCAAGTCAAGGAAAGAATATGATCACTGTGGGGAGTATAGTGAGCCTCCACAGAGTGTAGTGATACCAAATCAATGCGATGTCACTTTGAAGAGCATAGAGAGCCTCCGCAAAGTATTTATGTGATCCACTCATAAAATTAGTCAATGAACCATCAACGGACCTCAGATATTATTCAACAAGTCATTACAGAGAATGTGAATCAACTAACATACATATGTGCCACTGTAAATGTGATCCAACTGAGATATATGGTATACAAGTCACTCAGATATATGTGTGAGCTTCATTGACGAATATACGAGCCTCAGATATATGTGTGAGCTTCATTGATGATTATACGAGCTTCGGATATATGTGTGAGCTTCATTAATGAATATGCGAGCCTTGGATATATGTGTGAGCTCAACTGCTTCAAAGAACACCGAACTCATGTGTCAAATGTAAGAGGATCATTGCCAATATATAGTTGACTTCATGAACGAAGGTTCATGATTATTTGGAAGGTGGACTTATAATATTAGAGGGAAAACCCCAAATTTAAAATTTCCATTAATATTTAAATATATTTTTCATATATTTGATGATTTCTAGCCCAAGTAAATTCGGCATCAATTAACAATATTTTCTTAATTTCAATTATGTCAAGGTGGGCTTCATTTGGGGCAAGAGGGTTTTGATTTGGTTAAATTCATCTCAAAGCTACCCAAATTTCAATAAAATTTCCACTACATATTGTCTCTTGTTCATCCAAATGACCACTCATCCAAATAGATTAAACACATACCCACTTGTATCTCTTCTCTAACCTAAATTCCAACCTAGTCTATATCAACAAAGCCACATATTTATATCACTTTGTCCAATCCTGGTCTTCTTTGGTAGAAAAAACCATAATCACTAGTGCCACGTAGATACATGAGATATCGATTTACTATTGTCCAATGCTCCTTACCTGGTTTTGACATAAACCTGCTCAATACTCCCACTACATGTGAAAATTTTGGTCTCATACATACCATTTCATATATAAAACTACCAATTGTATTCACATATGGAACATGGGGCATGTCCTCTTTCTCTTCTTATGTCTTGAGATATTATTCTGCAGATAATTTTACACCTACAAGAATAGGAACCTTCACTGGTTTACAAACCCACATATTAAACCTATCCAATATTGTCTCGAAATAATTCCTTAACCAGAGATTCGTCTTTGCCCGATCTCATTTAATTTCCATGCCCAAAATGAATTTTGTGGAACCAAGATCCTTAATGTTAAATTTAGAGAACAATTGGGTCTTCGCATCGTAGATTATTTCTCTGTCATTTCCATTCAACAACATATCATCTACATATAAGACCAAACAAATAATACAATCACCATTTAATTTAAAGTAAACACAATGACTCTCTCTCTCTCTCTCTCTGTGTGTGTGTATATATATATATATTGCTTTAACCCATACAAAGACTTCTATAACCTACACACTAATTATTCTTAACCTTCACTGTTCGTTGTGTTCGGTAGTGTGGGGGGGTCACAGGGGGGGCGGCAACCCCTCTTGTCCAGGGGTTTGGAGGGGGCGGGTAGCCCCCTGTGCGGGGTCTAGGGTTGTTCCCTGGGAAAAAAAAAAATTTGGACCCTATTTTAGGTGGGCAAACCCACTTATGGTTTTGTGCATGGGTTTACACATGGTTTTGGGGCATGATGATTTTCAGCCCCTTGTATTTTGTAGATCCGGTCAAGTGCACTACGGTTATGTTCTAATCCAGGGTTAATGGATTGAGGTTTATAAATGCTTCGACATATATATATATATATATATATATATATATATATATATATATATATGTGTGTGTGTGTGTGTGTTGTAATACTAAAAGGAATATAATGAAAAATCAAGCTGGTAGTCCCGATTTGAGATCCAGGGGAAAAATCTCTGTGTATATCTATTTTATGTTTTATGCTCTCGCTATTGTTTATTTTCAGTTTTTAAGAATTCGTTTGTAGATAATTTATGTACAGGGTTAAAACCTACATTTGGTATAAGAGTTTTTTCGGCTTCAATGTGACGCCTTTGCTGCTGAGGGGTATTTTTCTCGGGCCTGTGGTAGACCTTGTTCAATGGGATATCTGCGGGATCGATTATTATAGTAAAAGAATATGGCGAGTAGTGGAAAGATAGAGATCGAGAAATTTAATGGTCAAAGTTTTGATTTGTGGAAGCTCAAGATGGAGGATCTACTGATGGATAAAGACCAGTGGATCATGGTAGATCCGGGTACTAAACTAACGATAATTTCAGATGAAGACTGGGCGAAGTTGGATCAGAAGGAAAAGAGCACAATACAGTTGTGTATCTCAGATTCAGTATTGTTGAATGTATCTGGGGAAGCTACGGTGAAAACTTTGTGTGTCAATTTAGGGAATTTTTACCAATCTAAGTCTCTGGTGAATAAATTGTTCCTGTGGAAATTTTTTTATAACCTGAGGATGAAGGATGGAGACCCAGTGACAGAGCATCTGAATGCCTTCAATAATGTGGTAAGTCAGTTGTCATCTGTTGATATTAAAATCTCAGATGAAGACAAGTGCATCAATTTGTTGTGTTCTCTACCAGATTCGTGGGACAATCTGATTATCGCAATAGGTAGCATACACCTACCTTGAATTTTGATGAAATTATCTCAGCCTTTTTGTCGAAAGAAATGAGATGGAGAAATATGGAGGGCCAAAATGGAGATCCCTTATCTGTGTGAGGAAGGTCCTAGAACAGAAAAAAAAAATAAGTTTTCAAGTGGGAGATCTAAATCCCCAGGAAAGCATGTAAAGGTGTGCTAGAAATGCGGAAGGGAAAGGAACTTCAAAAAGGACTGCAGATCTAAAGCTCTTGAGAAAGGAAAGGGATCTAATATGCTCCTTCTGCAGAGGCAAAAACCACCTCAGATGAAGGTAGGGATGTGTATTTGGGTTCTTCTTCAATACACATGTAGATGATGAGGCATGGTTGATTGACTCAAGTGCATCCTTTCACTTCACTCCCCATAGGGAGTGGTTCTGTGAGTATGAGAAGTATAATGGTGGTGATGTCCTCTTAGGGGATGATAGGAAGGCTAGAATTGTCAGACGTGGAAAATTCAAGCTGAAGCTGCAAGGTGGAAGGATTAGAACACTTCCTGGTGTTTTGCATATTCCTGCATTGGCCAGAAATATAATTTTTGTAAGCAAGATGCATCATCCAGGTGTAAAAATAGTGTTCGAGAAAGTACTTGCAAGATGGTTTGAGGAGAACTGGTATTAATGCGGGGAGTTTGGATTGTAACTCTGGACAAGCTTTAGGGTAACAATTTTATTGATGGGTGCAACAGTTCTGTGGTTCCTGAAAGTGGAGCAGAAAGCCTAGAGGTCTCTGGAGAAAATACCATGCTATCGCATCAAAGGCTTGGACATATTAGAGAGAAGGACCTTCAGATACTGCATGGTAATGGTATGGTAGAAGTTATGTCTAATTTCTCTCCATATTTCGATTTGTGTGAACATTGTGCATATGGGAGGAAAAAACGGGCGAGTTTTCCTTCTGGTGCTAAGAGGGCAAACAAGATATTAGAGCTTGTGCACAGTGATGTGTTTGGACCTGTGTCAGTTCCATCACTAGGAAAGTCTGTGTACTATGTTTCATTCATAGATGACTTCTCAAGGAATACATGGATATATTTCTTGAGGAATAAGTCTAAATTTTTTGATAGATTTAAAGAATTTAAGGCTCTGGTGGAAAACTAGACAGATAAGAAGATAAAGGTGTTGAGGACAGATAATGGTAGATAATTTTGCAAGAAGGAATTTGAAGAGTTCTGTAAGAAGTGTGGTATATAACGACAGAAGACTACTCCATACACACCTCAGCTAAATGGAGTTGCAGAAAGAATGAACATAAAGCTAATGGAAAAGGAAAGAGGCATGCTCAGTGGTACCGGGTTAGGACAGGAATTCTAGGCAGAGGTAGTGGAGACTGCATGTTACCTAGTTAACAGATCACCTTCATCAACTTTGGAGGATAAGACTCTACATGAGGTATGGACTGGTAGGAAACCCTCTCTTTCACATATGACAGTATTTGGATGTGATGCATCTGTACATGTTTCAAAAGAGAAAATGACCAAGTTGGATAATAAATATGAAAGGTGCATCTTTATTGGGTATAAGGATGGTTTAAAAGGTTACAAGCTTTGGAACCCAGAAACAAGGAAGGTTGTGTACAACTGAGGTGTGGTGTTTAGAGAGGTGAAAGATGCTACTAAACATGAAGTACTACCAAAGGAACCTGAGAAGATATAGTTTGAGCTAAAGGAGGATGAATCAAACTCTATAACTGAAAAAATATTCAGAAGAGGAAGAGCCACAAACTCCAGCTGTGAGAAGATCAATTCGGGAAAGAAGACAACCAGAAAGGTATAGTCCATCTGCTTTCTGTTCAAATTTTTCTTTAACTACCACTGATGATGATCCCAAAATCGTCAGGGAGGCATTGTATTCAGAGGATGGAAAACTATGGAAGGAGACCATGGTTGATGAAATGGAATCCTTGCACAAAAATGAGGCATGGGATCTGGTGGAGTTGTCGGCTGGAAGGAAGCCCATCAGGAGAAAATGGGTGTTTAAGAAGAAGATGAATGTAGAATGCAAAGTGGAGAAATACAAAGCTCGGTTGGTAGCAAAAGTTTATTCCCAAGTGCCGGGAATTTATTTTGGTGATATTTTTTCTCCTATTTCCAAGGTACTTCTATTATATTACTTTTATCTATTGTTGCTACATTTGATTTTGAGGTAGAACAGATGGATGTGAAGACAACATTTCTTCATGGGGATCTAGAAGAGGAGATTTACATGAAGCAATCTGAAGGCTTTACGGTGAAGGGTAAGAAAGAACTGGTATGCAGGTTAAAAAAGTCTCTGTATGGGTTAAAACAATCACCAAGGATGTGGTATCAGAGATTTGATACCTATATACGAGGACTTGGCTTCACCAGAAGCAAAGAGGATCACTATGTGTATTTTAAATTAATTTGTGAACGTGTTATTTATTTGGTCTTGTATGTGGATGATATGTTTTTGGTTGGAAATGACAAAGTAATTATCCAATATTTAAAGACCTAATTGTTCGCAAAATTTGACATGAAGGATCTTGGTGTAGCAAACTATATTTTTGGCATGGAAATTAAGAGAGATCAAGCAAAGAGGAAGCTCTGGTTAAACCAGAGTAAGTATATCGAGACAATATTGCAGAGGTTCAATATGCATCATAGTAAACAGGTGAAGGTTTCTATTTTTGTAGGTGTAAATCTATCTACTGAACAGTTTCCCAAGACACAAAAAGAAGAGGAGGATATGTCATGTGTTCCATATGCAGTTGCAATGGGTAGCCTGATGTATGCAATGGTCTGTACTAGACCAGACGTTGCATTTGTAGTGGGATTCAAAACTAGGGAAAGAGCATTGGACAACAATGAAGCATGTTTTCAGATATTTGCGTGGCACTAGTGATTATGGTTTGTGCTACCAAGGAAGACCAAGATTGGACAAAGTTTTGGACATCCATGGTTTTGTTGATGTAGACTGAGCTGGAGATCTGGACCAAAGAAGATCTAAAAGTGGGTATGTGTTTAGCTTATTTTGTGGTGCAATCAGTTGGATGAGTAAAAGAGTCTATAGTGGATCTTTCAACTACTGAGGTAGAATACATGGAAACCATTCATGCAAGATAGGAAGCAGTTTAATTTCATAGATTGTGTTGAAGTATGGGGTTGGTGCAATGAGTTATAAGGATAGACTATGATAGCCAAAGTGAAATTTTCTTAGCTAATAACTTTGTGTATCATTCAAAGACAAAGCACATTGATGTTCAATATCACTTTGTAAGAGATATGGTTGAGGAAAAAAATGTGTTGTTGGTAAAGGTGGACACTTTGAAGAATGTTGCAGATGCATTGACGAAAGTCTGTGAGCACTCAAAAGCTCTCTTGGTGTAGAGAAACAATGGGTGTTGCAGGGTTGGACTAATGACTAAGCTCTTATGTGGCCCCCTGCAGAAAGAAAACAAGTGGGAGAACGTTGGGTATGTGTTATATTCTTTCCACGACTAGTTGCATGTGCGGGGGGGGGGGGGGGATAGCTCCCCTGGTTCATTCTTGTCGGGTGTAAACGGAGATTGACGTGCTTGTGTCCAAAGAGTTCGGGGCGGGTAGCCCCCTATGCAGGGTCCGGGGCAACACTCTAGGAAATTTTTTTTGACCCTATTTTAGGTGGGAAGACTTGCCTATGGTTTTGTGCATGGGTTTGCACATGGTTTTGGGGCATGATGGTTTTTGGTCCCTGGTATTTTGTAGACCCGTTCAAGGGAACTACGGTTATGTTCTAATTCAGGGTTAATGGATTGGGTTTTATGAATGATGCGGTATGTATATATATGTATTGTACACTAAAAGGAATATAATGAAAAATCAATCTAGTAGTCTCGATTTGGGATCCATGGGAAAAATCTCTCTGTATATCTATTTTATGTTTTATTCTCTCGCTATTGTTTATTTTTTTTGTTTCTAAGAATTTGTTTGCAGATAATTTTTGTACAGGGTTAAAACCTACAAAAATCAAAAGTAATATAAAAAAGATAAATTTAATCTAATATAAGCTAACTTGGTAGCAAGATAAAAAATATCATCAAAGTCAATTCTCAGCACCTAGGAATAATCTTTTGCTACTAACCGAGCTTTTTATTTCTCCATTTGCCTTATGCATTCATCTTATTCTTAAACAACCATTTTTTTCAAATGGGTTTCCTTCCATTTGACAACTCCACCAAATCCCAAGCCTCAATTTTGTCCAAATATGCCATTTCTTCAAACATGGCCTTCTTCCAGATTTTTCCATCCTTTGAATCCATTACCTCCATGATAGTTTTGGGATCACCATCAGTGAAAAATAAATAAAAAATTTGAATAGAAATTAGATGGACTAGACCTATTTGGATGCCTTCTTTCACAAACTGATCTCCTCAAAACCAGAGTGCGTGGTTCTTCTTATTCTTATTCCTATTCTTTTGTGGAGTCTAACTATTCATTCTTTAGATCAAAATCTATCTTATCTAATTCATTTTCCTTTGGCAGAACTTCCTGTTTCATGACATCCTTCATCTATGTAAATACCACATCTCTATTGTACACAACCTTCCTTTTTTATGGGTTCCAAAGGTTGTAACATTTTAAATGATCTTTGTACCCAATAAAGATTGACCTTTCAGTTTTATTATCCAACTTGGTTCTTTTATCCTTTAGAACATGTACATATGCATCACAACCATATACCCTGAGATGTGTGAGAGAAGGTTTCTTACTAGTCCATGCCTCATGTAGAGTCTTATCCTCCAAGGATGATAAAGGTGACTTGTTAAATAGGTTACATGCAATATCCATTGCCTCTGCCTAGAATTCTTGCCCTAATCCAATGCCAATAAGCATGCTTCTATCCTTTTTTATCAATGTCTTATTCATCCTTTATGCAACTCCATTTTTCTGAGGTGTGTATGGAGTAGTCTTCTTCTATGTTATACCACAATTCTTACAGAAATCTTCTAATTCCTTCTTACATAACTCCCCACCATTATCTTTCCTCAAGGCCGTAATATTATTCTCCAACTGATTTTCCACCCGAGCCTTAAATTTTTTAAACTTTTCAAAGACTGTATATTTCTTCCTAAGGAAATATATCCATATATTTCTTGAGAATTCATCTATAAACGAGAAATAGTACACACACTTACCTAGTGATGGAATTGATACAGGTCCAAACACATTACTTTGCACAAGCTTTAATATTCCTTCTGCCTTCCAAGCACTAGAGGGAAAACTCACCCGATTATGCTTCCCATATACACAATGTTCACAAAAATAAAAATCAAGAGAAAAACTAGACATACTTTCTACCATACCATTAGTATGTAGTATATGAAGGCCCTTCTCTCCAATATGTCCTAGTCTTTGATGCCATAACATAGTATTTTCACTAGACACTACAATATTTTATGCTCCACTTTTAGTAATGACAAAGCTATTGCACCGATCAATAAAAATTCTTCCCATAATATTATACAATGTTCCCATCCAAAATCCCCTCATTAATACTTGTGTTTCTCAAACCATCTTGCAGGTATCCTTCTCGAACAATGTATTTACACCTACATCATCCATCTTTCTTACATAAATTAGATTTATGGCCAATCCAAGAATGTGTAAAACACCAGGAAGTGTTCTAATACTTCCACCTATCAATTTCAACTTGAATTTTCCCCATCCTATAATTCTGATATTCTTGTCATCTCTGAGGAATACATCACCACCATCATACTTCTCATATTTGCAAAATCACTCCCTTTGAGAAGATATATTAAGGGATGCACCTGAGTCAATAAACCATGCCTCATGATCTACGTGTGTACTCAAAGAATCCAAATACACATTCCCACCTTCATCTGAGGTGGTTTTTTCCTATGCAGAAGGAGAATCATTAGATTCTTTTCCTTTCTCATGATTTTTATATCTATAATATTTCTTCCAGTACACTTATTTTCCACATTTCCAACATACATTTACATATTTTCCTTTATATTTAGATATCCCTCTAGATTTATATCTCCCATTTGAGGACTTACTATATTTGTGTTACGGGACTTCCCTCTTACATACAAGGCATCTCCATTTTGGCTCGCCATATTTTTCTATCTCATCTCCTCTGACAACAAGGCAAAGACTTTCATCAAATTTCAAGGTAGTTGTATTGCTACCTATGGAAACAACTAGAGTATCCTATGATTCTAGTGGAGAACACAATAAAAATATGCACTTATCTTTTTCTAAAATTCTAATATCAACATATAATAATTAAGTTAACACAATATTGAAGTCATTTAGATGCTCTGTCACCGAGTCTCCATCCCTCATACTCGGGTTATATAAAATTTTCCACAAGAATAGTTTGTTCACCACAAACTTAGATCGATACAAATCCCCTAACTTTTCCCACAAATCATTCATTGTAGATTATACTAAAACATTCAGTAATACCTAATCTGAGACACATAGTCGTATTGTGCTCTTTTTCGTCTAATCCAACTTGGTATAGTCTTCTGACGACATTGTCATTGGTTTAGTACCTAGATCCACCGTGATCCAATGATATTTATCCACAAACATATCCTAGATCTTGATATTCCACAACTCAAACATCTGCCTGTTGCATTTCTGAATCCCTATCTTTCCACTACTCACCATCTCCTTGCACAACACGAATTGATCTCGCAAATCTCCCATTGTAATAGGGTCTACCATAGGCCTGAGAAAAACCCCTTTTCTACAAAGGTGTCCCCTTGAATAAAAAAATGTTATGATACGAAATGAATGTTTTAACCTTGTACAATAATTAACTACAAATCAATTATTAAAATAAAACAAAAAATATGCAATGGTGAGAACATAAAATATACACAGAGATTTTTCTCTTGGAACCCAAAACCAAGAAAACCATATTTATTTTTCATTATATTCCTTTCAATGTTACAACACATTATATACATGTCGAAGAATTTATAAACCCCAATTCCATTAATCTTGGATTTGAACATAATTGTAGTTCCCTTAACCAAATATACAAAATACCATGGGGAAAACCATCGTGCCCAAAACCATGCACAAAAAACCATGCAAGAAACCATGGGTGGATCCAACCACCATCCTTAGGTTTTCCCCCATACTTGGGTCTGCATAATTTTTTTTTTGGGGCACTGGCCCAAACCCTGTGTCCACGCCCCCCTGCGCCCAACACAACATAACAATTTTTGTCGCTAGTTGTGTAAAGAATATAACACATACCCAATACTATTTCTTTCCCTTCATTGCAAAACAATGCACATTTCTTCTTCCATATTCTCATGTAAGAATGTTGTCTTCACATCCATTTGAAATTATACTTCAAATTCAAAAGTGACAACAACAAATAAAATAAATATAATACAAGTTAACTTGACAACATGAGAAAACAAATCACCAAAGTCAATTCCCTCTACCTAGGAATAACCTTGTGCTACTAACCAAACCTTGTATTTTTCCATTTTTCCTTCCACATTCAACTTCTTCTTAAACACCCATTTTTTCTAATGATATTTCTTCTAGATAGAAACTCCACTAGATTCCAAGCCTTATTCTTATCCAAGACTGGAATATCTTCAACCATGGCCTTTTTCCATAGTTTTCCATCCTCTAAATCCACTGCATCCTAGCAATTCTAGGGTCAACATTAGTAATAAAAAAAGAAAAAAATAGAAAGGAAACCAAATGGATTATACCTTTCTAGTTGCTTTCTTTATCAGGTAGATATCCTCAATTCCAAGGTATGTGGTTATTCTTCTAATTATTGTTATTCCATAAAATTTAATTCATCTTCATTTAATTCAAACTCTTTCTTCTTTGGTTCTTTATCCCTTGGTAGGACATCTTGTTTCACGACATCTTTGATTTCACCAAATACCACATCTTACCATATACAAACCCTTCTTAGTTTTGGGGTTCCAAAGTGTATAACCTTTTGAACCATATTTATAACTAATAAATATACAATTCTCAACTTTGTTATCTAGCTTACTCCTATTTTCCTTTGGAATCTGTACACAAGCATCACAACCAAATACTCTTATATATTAAGAGATGGTTTCTGACTAATCCACACCTCATGTGGAGTCTTTTCATCCAACAATGATGAGGGATTTACTATGTAACACACAACACCCATTGCCTCTACTCAAAATTCCTATCCTAATCCAGCACTAATGAGTATGCTCCTTGATTTTCTCATCAACGTCTTATTCATCCTCTCTACAACTTCATTCTATTTAGGTGTGTATAGAGTAATATTATACCTTTATATACCACACTTCTTATATAATTCCATAAATTCATTCCCACATAATTATCCACCATTATCCATCCTCAACACCTTAATTTTATCCTCTGTTTGATTTTCCACAAGAGCCTTAAACTCTTTAAAATTTTCAAATGATTTATATTTCTTCCTTTATAAATAAATCCATATATCCATCAATAAGTAATATATAAATGATAAATAGTACACAAAATTACCTAGTGATGGAACCAACATAGGTCCAAACACATCATTGACCACCAACTATAATATTCCTTCTGCCATCATATCACCAGAGGAGAACCTTACGTAATTCTACTTCCCATATAAGTAATGTTCACATAAACCAAACTCCAGAGAGTAATTATTCATACCTTCAACTATACATTTACCATGTAGTACTCGAAGGCCCTTATCTCCAATTTCCCAATATTTGTGGTAATCTTCTCGCTAGATACTATAGGAGTTTTGCCTTATTCAACTCCACTCTCATAAAAAATGAAAGTTTTGTGCCCATTACTAATAGTTCTTCCCAACAACTTGTACAGAGATAGAATCCAAAATCCCATAAAAAATACCATTACTCCTCAAACCATCCTACAGGTTTCCTTTTCAAACATTGTTTCACACCTGCATCACTCATCCTAATTACAGAAATCAAATGTATTTCCAATCTTTGGATGTGAAGAACCCTATGGAGTGTTGTAATCCTTCCAACTATGAACTTAAACTTGAATTTTCCTTTTTTTATGATTTTGGTTGTCGATTAATCTCCAATGAAAAAATCAACACCATCATACCTTTTATACTTGAAAAACCACTCCATGTGAAGAGTCATATGAAAATATGCACTTGAGTTGACTAGCCATGCCTTGTGATCTACACGTTTGCTTGAAGAAGCCAAATACACATCCACTCATTCTTCCAATGAGGTTTTTGCTTCTATAGAAGGAGCATCATTAGATCCCTTCTCTTTATCAACACTTTTGGATATATATTGTTTATTCTCCACAAATTTTCCATCATACCTTTATGAATTTATCTAGAGACGTAGATCTCTCACTTAAAGACATATTTTTATTTCTATCATGGGAGTGTCCTCTTATAGAAAAGGCATATGAATTCTTACTATTTCCATGTTTTTCCTTCTCATCTCCTTTGATAATGAAGATAAGATTAGTTCATCGAAACATAAAGTGGATTCCTTACTACCTATGAAAACAAATAAAATATCACACAATTCTGGTAAATAAAATAATAAAATAATACAATTATGTTCATATGAAATATTAATATCAATAGATAAGAGATAACTTACCATTGTATTGAAGGCTTCATATTATCTATCATTGAGTCTCCATCATTCATCCTTAGGTTATATACCTTCTCCCATGGGAACAATTTGTTCACCAAGGACTTAGAATGATACAAATCCACTAACTTGTTCCAAAATTCCTTCATTACAGCTTCTCTTGATCAATTAAATAATACTAAATCTAAGAGACACAACCATATTGTGCTCTTTACCAGTTGATCCAACTTGGTATGGTATTTTGTTGACATCCTTGATGGTGCAATACTTAGGTCCACAATGATCCACTGATATTTTCCGACAAAAATATCTTCCATTTTTAGCTTCCACAACTCAAAATATTTCCCATTTAATTTCTTGATCTTTGTCTTTGAACTATTCATTATTTTCTTTTACTACAATATTCAATACTACAAATCATCCACTTTAACAAGTTTTTCCACAAACATGATCCAAAACGCTTAGCCACAAAGGTATCCCCTAGAAGCAAAATTTATCTAATACAAAATGTTGGTTTAACCATGTACAAAAAATTGTTGCAAAAAAATTCTCAATTAAAACAAAAAAACGTGTATTGGAACATATGCACATTTTTTATTTTACCTAGAAACCCAAACCGAAAAAACGAAAAATATTTTTCAATATATAATATCTTTACAATATTAAAATATAATATGTGTTTCCCACAACATCCATAAATCCCCAAGTCATTAATGTTGGATTAGAATACATTCTTAGTTCCTTAAATGGAATTAAAAAACCATGGGTTGAACCATCAAGCGCCAAAAAATCACTAAAAATGAAAGTTATATGCCAAAAATTTCTAAAAGTGGACGAAAAAAATAACCACCCAATTTTTTTTCAAGGGCTTTACCTCCAAACCTGTTGATAAGGGGTTCTATTGTACCTAATGCAATGTACAACACATGGGCTAGTCTTGCAAAGAATATAACACAATATTTCCATTCTAGTTCAATAAATAATTTATTATTCTTTCATGATATCTTATGTTATGGATGTGTTGAGGTGAAAAATCAACCCCTCCCATTTTTGCCTTGTTTATTTCAAATAATGGGGACCCTTTCCTTATATTTTTGGCTAAACTACCTTTTATGATCTTCTTTTGGTTAAGTGTCCTATAATTTCCCAATTTTTCATTTAGTCGTGTTGTAACATTATCTAGTTTTGATAAGATAACATAATTAGTCAAATAATTTTGAAAATGTTAAGGTAGAATATGGATGAAAAAGAATGAAAAAATTAAAAAAATGCTAGGAAAATTTGATTTTTTATAGGCATCCATATCAATAAAATGATAGGTGTTAGCTACCCTAAATAAAGAAGGCAAATCAAAGAAAATGTTAGGGAAGAAAAAGAAAAGGAAAGCTTCATTTTATATTTTTAAAATGCACAGGTTGCTAGTCTAAATGCGCCATAAAAAGAAGAAGGTCACTTTAAGGTTTATATTGTTATTCAGAATATTAACACTATCATAAGCATATTACCCCATATCCTAAGTTGTAAAACCATATAACACTCCCCGCCATTCATCCCTTTTAATTTTCATTTTCCTAAGCCATACCCCTTTATAGCATTCCCGACATTTTATTAAACCAACTCCCGACCCCACCATTCCATCTCATCACATCGGACGACTCTCACCATATCTCCACATATCCGATGGCTTACATATCCTTTCAAACACCCTTCGCGAACTGAGATTTACCACTGGGTGGGGCGGGGGGGGGTCCGAACTCGATTGTATTTTAAATCACCCCTTCGATACGTGGCAGCACCTCAGCGTTTTGGACCCCCCATGAGCGAAACCAGAAACCACTCAACCCCCCCCCCCCCCCCCCCTCCAAAAGTCTGATTCCTGGTACCATTACCACTTATATTACCATTTTGATCTACCATTCCGTTGTTTCCACCTCATCTGCCACCACCTCATCTACCCATTAACCTCATTCGCCTGCTAGCCTCATCAAATCACATCAATTCCCTCCATAATCAATCTGTTAAGCATTCAATTTTCTTAACTGTTAACCCGCGCCACCAACGAAAAGCCTTGATTTTTATATAAACCTTCTTTTATATGTTTACATTTTACAGTGTTGCTTAATTGCAGGTTCTCGCTAGAAACCTGACACTGTCAAAATTCTAGCGCCTGATCATTTCAATTATTCTTTCTATTCCCTGTCCAGAACGCGTTGTCTATCCGAGAAATTTCCTGTATTCCTAGAAAATTGCACTCTCGGCCTTAGCCATCATGCCTCCCAAGGACAAGGGACCAAAGGAAAACATCAATCCTCTGATCTTTCCTCTTGTAGATATTCACCATATTCCTATGGCCGATAGAGACTATAGTATCCATGAAACACTCTGCGAGCTCAACCCTTTCGAGATGTATTATTGGCTCGAAGATAAATGGATTGATAAATCAAATGAAATCCAGCTTTGGGAGTCAAATTTACCTCGTTATGTTTTTCCTCCTACCCACAACACTCCTGACTTCATTAGAAAATGCCATGCCTCATATTTTCCAAGCCAAAGGGCCATAACCAATTCCCATGGACAAGTTTTATTCACCATAACCCCTCAAGATATTGATGAATTGATACAAGCCCTCACAATCAGCAATAGAAACCCATTTTCTTATGATTCTCTCGTTGAAATATACTAGAAATTAGACTTTTCTAAGCGAGCCCAAACTCTAGAAATATTTTTAGCACAAGATGCTTCACTACCAAAGAAAAATCCTCCTTATCCTTCATCCATATTGCCTGAGAGAACCAAGAATATAACCACTGTTATATCTTACCTTCTTGGATACTACTCTGATCAATATGTAGATGAGGCCATTATAGGATTTTTGTCAATCTTTTATAATAATGCTAAGCCCTCAATTGTGTTCAATTTTAGTGATTTCCTTGCAGAATCTATTCATAAACAGTTGGTTAATTTTCACACAGAGGAGGTATTTAAACATACCTCTGTCTTAGTCTACATGTTCCTATACTTTCAGGGGGACAACATGAACTTATCATTGCAGAAACTCGATGAGAAAGGAAACCAACAGTTGGTCATTTTTTGGACCACCCTGGTTATGAAAGATCATAATGAGTTCACATATAAACAATTCATTGAGATGTTTGTTCACCCAACCATAGGCCTTCTAAGCAACAAAAAAGAACCAAGGATTAGTGAAGAAAGTAAAAATATTTTGCAACTATCAGAACAGGTACAAACATGAGATTGGTACTTATATGAAAATTACATAGAGATAAGGATTTTTGGATGTGATATGCAACCATATAAGTTGCCAAAATTACTCCCAATGAGGATTTTTGCCTTAGAATACATCAGGTAGATGATCAACATGGATCAGGTCCATTTTTTTGCTGCCAAGAAAAAGTCTTAGTTTAAGATAAAAACGTAGGTTGGCCCATTCATTTGCAACAACGGGAAAGCAGGAGGAGAGGCAGACCAATTATTAAATAAAATGCAGTTTGATCTTAGCTTGACTTGGTTATATGATCCATTAGGGATAGTTTCCAAATTAAGGGTAGAAACAAAATCTACTCCTTATTTTCACACACCAAGGCCATAAATAGAAGAGTATAAGAACCAACCAGAATGGATAGAGAATACATTACATGAGGCAGAAGAACACCAAGTTTCTTCATCAACAGTGCAGACTCCTGCAAGCCAAGAGAAGACAGCCAAAAGGAACAGAGAAGAAGGGTCCCCTCTAGAGACACATATCTTCAGCAAGGGATTTAAAATAATGTACAAAAATAAGGCTAAGATTAGTTCCAGACTAAACCTTAGCAAATATTTAGAGCAGAAGATTCCTATCACCACTAATGAGCCTCTTGTATCTTCATTAGTAGGTGATCATTCTACACAGTCTCCTACCATCTCCATGACCTCAAAAGAGAAGCATCAGATTATGCACACAAGTACATCTACTTCAAGTGAGCCAGAGAAAAGCACCATGGATATATTCAAGGAAATAAAACTAAAAAATGAAGCCTCGAAGATAAACGCATACAATAAACTTTGGAAACAAACCTCAGGTGCCCAAAGCAGGGTATTATTAGCGTTTGATTCAGAGATGGGGAAATGCTAATGGCATTTCTTCAGGCACAAGTTCCACAGCCCAAAGGAGAATCAGATTATAAGAAGACATCCCTTGAGTTTGATGTTAAGGACATACATCGCATTGACCAAATGGAGATGCATATACAGACTGGGGAGATGATTTTCTCCATTGTAACTCACAATGCCATGACCTTGTCCAAATTGCAGGTCACATTAGCAAATGTTCGCTAACAACTCAACATAGAAAAAGTTTCATCTTTTGCCAAATGTACTAGAATTAAAACCTTGGAAGATTTGGTGATAAAAATGGGTTATGATCCTACAAACATCAATGTTGCAGAGGAGCTAATTCAAAAAAATAATTCAGATATTGCAGCATTAAGGAAGAAGTTAAAACTATGAGCAATATAATATCCTTTAGCTAAGGATATTGATGAGATAGAGACACAAAAGGAAGACATGATGAAGCTCATCATAGAACATAATACACAGTTGAAGAAAATGGAAACGAAGATGGAGAAATTGATTAAAGAAAGAAAGAATTCAGCTAAGCAAATTGCTCCTTTAGAAGAACTTCCTATCACGAGTATTCCTACAACTATAACTGCTACCACAAGTAAAGGAGATGCTGCAGACGAGTTGACTAATACACTCCAAAATATGACCTTGCAGACTCAAGAAATTAAGAAGTTACAGGATCAAGTGAAACTTTTAGAGAATCAAAAAAAAAAATCTGACACTTTTCGTGCAACAGAGATTTAGAGAGCTCAGAATCAAGTAGAAATATGGAAGAAAACAACAACTGAAGCTTCTATTGGCTACACTCTTGGTCATGTCAAAGAAATTATTTGGAACAACATCATTGAGGAAATGAGTGAAATCTGGCCACGTATCCAAATCATCTTTGAGCAAAAATAATTAGTGGAAAAAGCAAACCAGACAATTGCTGATATAAATACTCAACTCGGAGAAATGCCTAATACAACCAACAACATTAATTTATCAATTCTAAAGACAGCTGAGAACTGGATGATCTAGGGGTAGATGATAGGACTGCGACCATTCTCGAGGTGAAGAAAGTTCTGATAAAAAAGAACTTAGTAGTGCAATTGATAAAGAAGTGTCACACTCTTGATGTTGCAATCAACAAATTTGTCTCAATAATTGATGCATTGAACAAAAAAGGTTTTCCCTCACTGTTTGTAATAAATGATAAATTAATGCCCAGGGAAGATTACATGAATAATCTTAAAGAAACAGTAAGGGTTGCATCCATGTCCTCTATTAAAGGTTCTATGACAGGCAAAGCATTTTATGAAGCTATTGAAAATATCAATTCATCATGAGATAAAACATATTTTTACTGTCAAACCCACTTTTGCTAAGTATACCGAGGTAGATGAAGTCTACTGCAGGGTAATTAAGGTTTCAATTCCAGATCAAGAACGATGGGAAAATCTTTGTGAATATCAAGAATAAAAGACAGATCATTTTTGCCAGTGCAACACCAGAATAGTGGCCACTCAGCAACAATTTTCCATCAAAATAGGGTCAGACATGCAGATTCATCTCTTTGAATCGAATTCCTTTCCTTTCTGTTAATTTTGAGAAATTGTAGCTTGCCTTATCACTCAGGGATTTATTGTAATTTTTATATTTTTCTTAAATACTTCATTCCATGGAAGTATTCGGGGTTGCACCCTTGAGCTAGTTATCAGACATATTTGTAATAAGCTGGAGATTTTTTGATATAATAAAGGATTCTGGATTTACTTCATATGGCTTGTATTCCTGTGAGTTGTTTTCATTGTGTTTTTCATTATGTATTCTTCATATAATTTTATTCATTATCAGTTATCCAATTGAAAATTTAATTGAATCTCAGTTTCGTTTCGATCCATTGTGAAGTTGTAGTTTGATTAAGAGATTAATTTACAAGACTATTTGTTATTGTATATTCCTCTTGAAATTAAATTACACAAAGGTTCTGTTATGACTTGATTATATTTTGTTGATTATGAAAACATATTTTTCATAATTTCTTCTTATAAATGGTGAAATACTCTATCTGACTATTAAATCATTTATACTTCTCTATATTCTTCTTATCCACCCCACTTAAAATCAAATTAACCATATGTATTTAAAGAACAACCTTTTGTTTTATTAAAGATATTTCTAAGTTTAAATCACCTGTTCAGAACACTGTTCCACTGGTCATCCAACTATTCAAATCAACAAAATATTTTATATTCTTTGGCATAACTTATCGACCTTGGGTTATATCAAAGTAAAATAAGTTGGATTTATAATTTGATTAATTTGTTGAGTTCGAATTTTCACTAGCTTTCCATCGGTACTTGTTTCATCTCATTTGGTTACAAGGTTTGCAAATGGTGCTCATCCGAAGTTCGATAATTTTCACCGCCTGGTTTAAAAAATGTACAAAATGTGTATTATTTTAATTTTTGTAAATAAATTAGTAACTGATTGTAAATATTAATTTCTAGTCAATTTTTACTAATTATTTCATTTTTCACTAGCCGTCCTACAAAATCACCCAACCAAATTGTAGAACAATTAAAATAATGTGCTTTCGAGATCTCAGTAATTTATTCCAATTCCTAATTTAAAAAAAAATTACGAGACCTAAAATCCCAAAAATGAAAAGTGGTTGTAGTTCATTTTGCGGATTTTTAATTACCAAAGTGGTCCAAGTGGGTCCCACTACACTTCCTCCACAAATTACAAATACCTCGGAATTGACTTCAACAAAAATTTAAGTTGGGATGGTTGTAGAAAGAAAAGAACTTTGGGGGGTTGGAAAGCATTTCATGCTCTTCAAAACAGGTGTAGAGAGGTAGAGCTATAGGACTGGAAAACCACTGTAACAATTTTTGGGCTTCTAGTGATCCCCATGATTCTCTGCGATTGTGAGCTGTGGACCAGCAACACAACCGAGATGCAATGGAAACAAATTAAGAAAATTCAGAAGCGTTTGATTACAAATAAATTGAAAATTAAAAGTGCAATTCCTTCTACTATCTTGTTAACTAAAACAGGGGTTTCTCCTATTGAAGCAATTGCTATGGTGCGTGTCATAGGGTATATGTCCTAAGGTTGTGTTTAATGATAAATTGTGCAAAAGAAAGAAGACTTGGATGCGGAAAAATAACAAATGGTTTAGTGAATTGGGTATTTTCTTGAGCATGTGTCCTACAAACAGTAAAGAAATATTTTTTTTTGTTATGGATAAGTTCAACAAACATACTTGGGAGAAAGAACTAGGGAGAAAGAAAAAGTACTACATTGAAGATTTTAACCCCACTCATAATCCTCAACAAAAAGCATACATAGGGGCCAACATTTCTTGGCGATCCAAAATTCTTATTGCTAAATTAAGGACTAATTCGCATCAACTCCGTTGTCAAACAGGGCGCTGGAAAAGGCCAAAAGAAATGTGGAAGGAAAGAGTATGTATTTTTTCTCTTCCAAAAAAGTGGAAACAGAAAAACATTTCATTTTAGAATGCAAGGCCTTCAAAGACAACAATGAAAATTATGCAGGTATTCTGGCAGCTAGCTCTTGGGATAATCTATTCAGGGAAGAGTTTATCGAGAAGTTGGAAGCATTTATTGTAAAACTCCACAGAAAAATGGTTGAATACAAGAACCAGATGAAGAAGCAATCTTTCCCATAGGCTATTTTTAGCCTCGTGGACATTAAAAATACTTTCATGCTTCTTTCTTTCTCCATAACAAAAATTCCAATGAAAAATTCTCGATATAAAATTTCCAATATATAAAAGTCTGATATAATATATTGGAACATCATATCCTTTGAATATAGACACCATCAATTTCAATTAGCGTCAAAGTGTCTCATTTAAAAAAAAACTCGACATTCCGATATCAATAATATGCAATACCTATTTGGTTTAATATAATTCGCCCTCGTTATATCTCTAGCCTCCTTATAATTAAACGCGCCTCTTCCATTGCATTTAAAGCTCTCTTCCATTAATTTTGATCCGCCATGGATTAAAGCCACGTGAGTTTTGTTTGTTTGTTTTTTTTTTAATATATATTATATTTAAATTGTAATATAATTTAATTATAATTTTAAAATAATATAATTTTAATTTTAATATAATATAATTTTAATTTTAATCATATATAATTAGTTTGTAATTAATTTAGTTTAATTTTGTAATTATAATTAAATTAATAATTTTAATTTAATTTAGGATTAGTTTTTAATTAAAAAATTCTCATCTTTGGCATAGACAATTATTTTTCAAAAAAATTTCAAAATTCTAAAAATTTTGATACTTCAATTTTGGGAGCTCATAATTTAAGTTTTACTTTGCTAAATGAGGCCCAGAGTGGCTCGTTAGATAGATAAAATCATGGAGAATATTTGTAAAGTGGTTGTATGACTATATTTGATTATTAAATGAGTTTAAAATTCAACAGAAAATCAAGCGCCAAATTTGTAAACAAAATTAACTTTTTGAATTAATTTTCTGCATTTTCATTTGTTCATACCCTCTGTTGAGTGCAAATTTATTTGGCTATGTTCTTTTTCAAAAACAGTATATTTAAAAGGATTAATGAAAAGCTCAGTTTTCCTTTTGTTTATTTATTCAATTAAGTTTGGGTTGGAAGATGTTTTATTTTCCATATTTGATATTTTTTATTTTAATTTGCATTTTAATTAACTTTTGATTGGTTTTGACAGGAGAGCAGTTGAAGAGATGAGGAAGAGAAAATTTAAATCAATAGAATTTCTCCATCAATAGAAAAAAATTAATTTGGACCAATGAGAATTGTTGGAGCAGTATTATTCTTCAACAACTCTCCTATTTGGAACTCATTTTTGTAAATTATAAATAGTGGTTTGAAGAATGTGCAAAGGGATTCTCTCTTCTGCAATTTGGTAATTCTAAAAGCACTATTGTAACAGGAGTTCAGGTGGTAGGTAGAGAGGATCAATCTCAGATCTGGGAATTATTGGGGTTTGTCTCTTTTCATTCTAAATTGTGTATGAGAGAAAGAGCTTGCACTATTGCAACTCTTGTTTTTGCAACAGAATTCAAGCATGTAAAATGGTTGTTGGATATCAGAGCCAGAGAAACAGGTTCAATAAATTGGTATTTAAAATACTATTTTTTTTATACTAATTTCATTTTATAATAGTAGAAATGTGTCATTTTCATTTATATTTGTGCACTATTGTCGATGTGAGTAATTTTCCTCAATAATCTATTATTATTTATCTATGCTCTTGTGTGCTAAACTCTGATTTCTGAGTAACTATTTACTCAAAAATCAACCTTTTAATTCTGATTTAACAAACAGTAATATTTTGTGAACTATTTCCTTATATTATTGTTTAATCATTTGAGTTAATGATTTAATAATCATCATCATTTTGTGAACTACTTCTTAAATGTTGTTGTTTAATTATTCATTGTTAATATATCTATGAACAACATGTATGGTAATTATAATATCAGTTAGCTGAACTATTTAATTAGCTATATATTCATCTTAAACCAGGCATGTTAAAATCCCAATCATTTAATTACTTTACTCTCGATTGGGTTAGATCTACATCTTCCTGATCGAGATAGGCTTATGATTTATTTCCTCTTGCTTGCATTATAGGATTAATTTTCTTCTTGCATTCTAGAAGTCCTCTTATCAAAGAGGAAAAATTTAATTGTGGCTTGGTTGAGCCACATATCAGCTTAAGGATCACTTTCTTGCTTGATTAACAAGAAGAGTTGATCTGATGTCTCTTCTCTATTGATAGGTGAAAGTCATATTGTAAGCCAGTAGAGATAGAGAGAAGGTAATTGGACCTAGTTGAACCAGTCGGAACTGCCATTAAGTTCCCGACCAGGTGGTCTCCCTTACAATGTTGAGGCAGAGAATTTCATTCCATCAACATTTTTGGCACTAGAAGGAAGGCTTAAAGACTTGTTGTCTTTTAGAGTTTGGTATTTTAAAGTTTTATTTAATCATAATGGCTCCTCTTAAACTTTAAATTTTGAGTTGTATCTCTGGACGTGCATCTTCCAATAATCCACCAGAAATAGTAAGACACTTTTCAAAGGTAAAGTTTAACCATAAGAGGAATGCCTCTCCATTTGATCATACTTTATAATTTATTTAAAAAATTTAAAATTCTACTTTTCATGATATTGATGAAGGTATTCTATGTAGTATTTTTACTCTTACATTCTCGGGAAAAGCCATAAAATGGTGTCAATCTCTTCTAGTTGTCTCTATTCACAATTGGGATAATCTCATCTCAAAATTCCTTTATAAATTTTACGTTTATGATTTTGAACAGGTATGTGGTGAATTTGAATATTTATGAAAGTTTGAAAATGAATATTTCATGGAGTTTACCGTTAGATTTTGATTAAATTGTTTAATATTCAAAATTGAAGATAAACCTTCAAAAATTGAATTTATGGATTGGTTTATATATATTGGTTCTCTTTCTTGCATTCCCATTTCATATGAAACAATTGCAAGCTTTGATCAATCTTCTTCAAACTTCATTACCAAAATTGAGAATTCCAATATGGAGGTGCATATTAATCATGATGAAGTTGTCTCTACCATGTATAAACACTTCCTTCATTTAGTGCACGCTTCCTACAATGTTAATGATAATCATAATAATATCTCTCATGTTAATGAAAAAAAGTCACAAAACTTGGAAAATTCTCCTAATCAACTGCAAGAAGATACTAGTAATAAACTTGAAGAATCAACTGCTTAAAAATATGAAAATCACCTTGAAATAAATTCAAAAAATCAGTTATTAAATCAACAAGTACAAGAAGAAATTGAAGTTTCCAATAATATGCGATTTGCTGGTAGAAATTTCCGAATTTGATCATGACAATGAAATACAAAATTCAAGGCAGTCAAACAACAGTCTTCAAGAAAGCATAAATAGACAAATGAATGATCATAAATCTGAAATTTGCAATAGAGAAAATGCACGAGTCTGTAAATAGAGATATTTTTAGTTTCATTTATTTAGACTCGCATTTCTCCCTTTATCCTGATATTTTTGTTGATTATGATTTATATCCTCTTTGTATTAATTTTGTTCTAAGAAACAAAGATGCTAGTCTAAATAAATTTCCTATTAGTTTTTATTAAGATAGAGAATAATTCATTGGTCATTCTTCTGAAATTAATGAACATGTGCTTAATATTCCTTTTTTTCTTGATGCATCATTTTGGAATGAAGGAAATTCTAATGAATATCGCAAAGTAATTTACGATAATTACTCTGACATTGAAGATGTTGATTTGTCTTCTTCTCAATTGAATCCTCATGATCAAAGTCAAATCACATACAAAAATGATGAACGCTCTAACTCAGAAATTGTTCCAACTAGTTCTCATTTTCAAACAATTAATCATACTCATGATTTCAGCACTCAATAACCCATTCCAATCTATGGTTTTTATGATGATCAAATTCTCACTCCTATTCATAGTCCTTGAGTCTCTCTTTATTTCACAAGTTGGTGTTAGCGATCATTCTAATTCCATTATTATGGACAATTCTTCTAAAGAAGAAATTACTTTAAATCAGTCCCAATTGTACTTTAACATTAATTGTACTACTACTACTATAGATAACAATTTGATTTTATTGTTTTTCCTTTATTTGTTTTGTTTGATTTCAAAATTGTTTTCTGTTTTTATTTTTCAGTTTTTAGATATCTTATGCTGACATATTGAGCATTTCAGTATTGAACACTCAATTAGTGCAATGAATGAATGGGAAAATTAAGTTTCAAATCATAATCATGAACATCAAGAGTTATTACTTTTACAATTCCAATTGATGTTCATTTCTTATCAATTTCTTCTTTCTTCTCAAAAACAATGCCAACAAGAGAATGCATCTTCACAATATGATCAACAATCTAATTCAATTAATTATATTCTATTGAATGCATCTGAATTCCATCCATATTTCATAGACCCTTTTGAAATACATTTGGGAAGTTTTCCAACACACAATATTGTTAATAATCTAATGTATGTACATAAGACTTAGAATTTCATGCAAGCCATTGTATCTAAAAGTTCATTTCCACAATGTGGCATGTTATCTTCTCCTTTAAACATCTTCCAATCATTAATGGAAATCCATCCAGATTTCTATGATCTAATTGAAATTCAACTAGAAGGGACATTTCAAGGGAAGGTAATTGTAAATAAGTTGTTTTATGTAAGTATGTTAGAAATTATTGTACACATTGCATTCAAATTTATTTCTATTAGTTTAATTGTAGTTTATTTTTGTTACTAATGTTTTCCTTGTATATACATGCAGGAGTTAAAATGAGAGAATGGTTACATTAGAAGTATGACTATACTTAGTCATGTCTCTTTTAATTCAGTTAGAATTAGAAATAGATTTAGATTCCTTTTCTTGGCATGTTTCTTTTTTGATAAGAAAATAATGAATCTGAGTTTTTCTTGGCATCCCCTTTAATTTTCTTGAAAAGTGGCTTAGAACATACCAAAGTTCTTATATAGTTAGATCATGCACACTTGTGAAGCACTTGATTGTCTTGTTTTGAAAAACTTCATCACATTGTTAAAATTGTTTTTGTAATAAAATCATATATGAAGAATTTCTAAGGAATTGATATGGCTTGGAAGTTTTGATTCACAAGTATTTCTAAAGGCTCATTTTCCACCACTCTTGTCCTCCGATGTAAATTTTAAATGGATGAAATTTGAAATTTCATTACTTAGCATTTTAAATTGAATAAGTAGATGATGTTGAACATATGCGAATTTTGAGAAATGTAAGGGAGAAGTTGAAGATTCATGAGGTAAACTTAAAATCAATATTCTTATAGGTCTTGATTGGATTGATTTTGGAAACTTGAAATAAGCGAGCAACCAACCCTTTCAAATCTATAACATGTCGAGGGAAGTATTTGTTATTTCATCAAAATATGGGTATTCTTTAGTTTTTCTTTTCTTCATTAAAACCTTGATAGACATTTTTGTATTAAATTAATGCATTATCGGAAGATTAGTATAGGATCCTTATAATATTGTAACTTTCCTCATAAGCCTAGTTACGATAAAATCATTCTCTGATCAAATATTCTCGATAGTTAATATAATTATTAAAGGGTATTATATTTAGAGGGCGAAGTTGAATTCGACTCTTCCTTTTAAATTAAATACTTTAAGAGTTGTCAGCCCCACAACTTCCACTGGGCATATCAGGCTTCCCAAATATCGTAACTTATAAAGTGTGTTAGGCTCAAAACTTTGGATATATCAATATTCTCGTCCTCAACCTATATCAGGACTTTCATATCAGATGTCTTCTCTTTCAATCCCCGATATATTATTGCTGATATAGAAGTTCTGATATCACTTCCCGCCGCCGCGTATTTTCCGTTATTTCTTTAAAAATGATTTATCGGAAGTTTCATATACCGTAACTTTCTAAAGTATATCCGAGTGATTTATCTTATATATTTCTTCTGATACGGAGATGTGTGCAAACCGACGTAAATTCACGTTTTTACATTTAACAATATGAATCAATAATTATATTCTTCCTCTCATCGATGCAGCTGAAATGAAATGTTTACACTCTTTATTTCTCATATTTCCTACAAACAAAGGAAAATTTGCACAAATCTCTTGCAGAAAATGATCTTATTCATGATTTTATCTATACCTGTTCTGAATATTACATTGGACGATTGAGTTAAAACTTTTCCATTGCAATCATACATACATTTTACATCCCCTTCAATCTCATTTCTTCTTCCAAATTGATTCAAGGCCTCTATCTGGTAATTATCAGATTGTCGATTTTTTGTTGTTTTATTTCTGATATCGGATTCTTAGGATTATATTATATTATAACCATTTGAAAGAATATTCCAAGGAATTTCTCTGAGATATACAAGTCCTAATTTATTTTATCTACTCAAAAATAATTGATATCATAATCTCATATAACTCATGCTGAAATATTCGAGTTCTGATATTATGTTTTTATCCAATATTAATTTCGGGCTTCCTTTTATCAGAAATCATATTTAAAAGCTTTACAAGAAATTTTATGATATGAAATGGGTGGTTGACTTGTTATGCTATGCAAGCACCACCCACTCAGTTAAACAAATTAAGATCTTGCTTATACTTGACTGTGCGGAATTGAATACTCGAAACAGGTGTATGTGTTTTAAACTGTTTTAATGCTTTAAGTGTGAGGAATAAACATTTGTTTTTGATGATAATAAGCATGTACAACAACTATAACTTTCATTGTATAAGCATCAACACATAACAAAAAATTTAATAAACGATTTCACCCGTATGTCGTGGGCGACATCTCCTTGAGCCCTTGTCAATTGAATTGGATTTTTGGGATTATGATGGATAATTTATTTTACAAGTAAATACTCAAATCCAATGGTTTTTTATGTTGTACCAATGGGTTTATAATACCATCATACCCCTATAATGGCTACTATCTCTCTGGAGATGGACCTAGGCTTCCTTTGACTTGACCTCTACTATCAAGGCCCTTAAGCTTCCCTGAGCTTCTATGTGGCACTAACTCCCTTAGAAGTCATTTTTCTGTCCCTGAAAAATTTTCTACTATCTCCAACATATATCAAACATCCAAAATAGACTGTTTATTTGCTCCAAATGAGGTCTGTCTCCCCAATCTAGGGCTCCAACTTCTGTTGGCCCTGGGCTACCTGAAACTTCCCTGTGGCTTCTTCAGCTCTATAAGTCTCCAAATGGCTCTGAAAATCCTTCCATTGGATTCATAATTTCCAAAATAGTCAGAATAGACTATTCACTTGCTGAAAAAGGCCTCTGGTTGCTCTATTTATGCTTCCAACACCTCGTGGCACCCCATGGCTCTGGGCTCACTTTAAACTTACCTGAAGTATCTCGGCCTTCAAAATTATTCAAAAGCTTCTGAAAATACTTCCATTGGATTCACAAGGTTCAAATTAGTCAGAATAGACTGCTGGTTTGCTGAGAATGGTCTCTGGTTGCCCTGGGTAGGCCTCATTCTCCTGGTGGCCACTTGTTGGACAGAATTGTGAATTACGGATAAAACATGCTTCCCTAGACAGGTGTTAATCTTGAAAAAAAGGTTAAAGACTATACGACTACTTTTCCTAACTAAGAACAGGCACACAGAATGGATTAGATGCTTACTTGGAATCCAAGGGCTTCCAAATGATTCCTTCTGTAGCTTCCAATTCCAGTCAGTTGTGCAAAATATTTCCTGCAAGAATGAACACTAAACAATAGAAGATAGCAATAATACAGATGTTTATTCAAGTTATTTTGCTAAATCATTAAAGCATAAACCATATACATCAACTAAGATCTTGCAATATGGAAAATCAAAGCCAATACAGATGCATATAGGGAAACGTAAGTTGTATTGTTTATTAATGATAGAAGGGGAGGTTACAACCAAATGACTGATTTTGTGTCACCATATCCAGCAACATCCCAACCTCATCAGAATGCAGATATCTCCAGCAAATTGTCACTCAAATCAATCTCCTCAATGTAAAATCCACCAGCATTTCTCTACACAAATTCTTCCTTATCAAACACTAAGATTTGTGCTCAATTTATAGAGAGGCTGAGGTAGTTTTACAATCAATGACTTTCCAATAATAGGCAAGACATGTTCTCAATATTGTATATGTCAAATGGAAACATGGATTCAAAGTTTGAAACATGTGAACTCTTCTAGAAGGCACTGGCCAAGTGGATATTCTAGAACAATGGGAATTTCGCTCCCAATGTGACCAACGCACCCATAGATGTCGGGAAGTGCTTTTCAGAGCAACCTTACATGGGGCTACCTACATATGCAATGCACTTAGTCCCTTTAGAGGCAGCGTTGGTGAGCTCTCATATCATATATATTATAAACTTCAAACCTTGGAAACCTTTGCAAATGAAATTCCTTAATTGATCTGTCTTGTTATTTGTCTTAGGGAATATAGCAATTGAAATGATAGGGGATGATAGACCCTATAAATTGGTCCTAGAGATGATGCCTAGTTAACCAAGTCATTGGGAATGATGCCCAAATTGACCTATAATAGCCCTAGTGGCCCTCATGGCCCTTGGAACTTCTCTGAAGAAACATCATGCCCAGAAGTCCTTAGCTGGCTCTAAAAATGTCACCAATGGCTCCATAATATTTGAAACATCCAAAAATAACTATTTTTTTCCTGAGTAAGGCCTCTAGCTACTCTAGCTAGACCTCATTCTACTGCTGGCTCATGGTGGCCCTAATGGCCATTGGAACTTCTCTGAAGAAAAATATCACTCATAAGTCCTCTGATGGATCTGCAACCCTCACCAACAGCTCTGGAATGTTCAAGAAAGTCGAAACTGACTATTCACACTCCCAGAATGGTCGTAAAATGAGTCTCCAACTCATTTTTCTAGTTTCACCTAAAACAACTCCAATAAATGTGGAGGACTTCAGTTTTAACTTGAGTCAAATTAGCAATTTCTACCTAAAATTAGGTGCACTGTAATCTCTGCCATATTTAACCACCGAGGAAACCGTTATAGTTATTGGTTAGTGGTTTGGAACATGACCCCAAACCACACGGTTAAGAAACTGTTGGCAAAAATCTGGATAAACTGGGGTTGCATTGGATTTAAACTCCGATTTAAAGGGTTGGTTAGTGCATTAACCGCTTGGAGTTATTAACCATAACACATCGCTTGTGACCACATTGAACCCGTTATAATAAATACACTGGAGTTTGTGAACCGTCGGAGTTATGGCACTGACCGTTTCCATGTGAACGTTGTAACTGCAGGCGGAGGTTGTTACATTTAACTGCAGGTTAACGTTTATGTTGTGGTTGTTGTAATAACGTGTGACCAACCTCCAGGACCGCTGACGGGTTGGGACTCTCGGTAGTCCTCAACCCCCAAACTCCGACAATTTAAACTTGAAATAGAAACTGCATCCTATGAGGTTAAGAAACACAGCGTAGGGCAGGTGGTAAGACTCGTGCGTGCCCGACAGAAGGTCTCAGGGTCAAGCCTCACAGACCCAACCAAAAATTTTACTACATTGATTCAGGGACATGTGGCGGCCTCAGGGTTGGCCACGTGTCACCTTCTCATTGGTCCTCCAAACCATACCAAATGAAACTACCACTTGTCAAAATGTGAATGGCCGAGAAGGAATATTCCAAGAATATTCCCTATAATATTCTTTTTTGCTGACTGTTCAAATGCCCAATCAACCTTAGTCAACTGTCAAAATTTGCAGTTTACTGAACTTTTCAAAACACGATAACTTCTTCATACATTGTCAGTTTTTCAAACCGTTTGTGGCACAGGAATCAAGAAGACGAGATCTATCTAGTCGCTCAAGTTTGACACACTTTCGAGCGCTTTGAAATTTTAGCTATCACTTAAATCCTGATCCAAATATGAGCACTCCTCCCCATTGGGAATCTTTTGGACCCCAAAATACTTGAATACCTATTCAGTAGATGAGAGTACAACTCCCTCACATTTCCAACCTTTGTCCACTTTTCCTTGCTTGGCTTAGTGTCTTTGACCCCAAACCCAAAGGTAGTCAACACTTCCCCTCTTGGATTCTCTTGTCCTCCTTTCAAGAATTGGGTCTTTCTTGAACTCATCCAGAAATTTATGGGGAGAAATCTTCAATAGAAGGTATCTAAACATCATTTCCTTGATCATCGATCAAAGATGGCTCAAACAAACATAATTTTTCAATAGAAATACATGCATACATGACTAAAATTTTCATATGTACAAATGAATGTATGTCTTACTGGGTCAAGAAGTCAAACCACTTCTTACCAAGCCACTTCCATGGCAATTTTTCCTGCTGAAAATATTCTTCTTATGAAACATCTGGTCTCACATCGATGATGGAATCTCTGGTTCCATACTCGCCATTATTTTTATCCTCTAACTTCAAATGCTTGGGATGATTGTTTGGATGCAGTGTCCAACATTGGGCAATAAAATGTCCCTTTTTCTGGCAATGTGTGCAAGTCTTTTGCATCTTTTTTCAAGTTGCCTTCGCTTCAACTGTTTCCTATATGCCTTCAATCTCTTCCAACATTTTGAAACTTCATGGTTACACAAACCACAATAGGAACAACAAGTATTTCTTCCATTCATGTATGCATTTTTGTCATGCTTAACATAAACATAATCAACTTGACTATGGGAAGAATTATACCTCAAATGTTGCTTTGCATGCCCATATTTTTTACCTTCTTGAGGAGATGAGCTTGATAAGGTTCCAGCTTTCTTTTGAAGACCAACATCAGTGTTCATGTCTTGATAGCTGTCAGAACTCTCTTGCTCGCCATAAGCTGCATGTCTACAAATATATTGCTGCAATATAGGCTTCAAACAATGACATTCAACTTAAAAACAAACTTGAAATGTTTGTGGATTTGAACTTGCAACAAAATTTCTTCCTTGAACTCTCTCAAGTGCCTTCATGGCTTTGGATTTTTTGCCATAAGGTTGAACATAGCCTAGACAAACTTCTTATGTCTTTCCTCAACCAAAATATGATCAATCATGCCATGTGCATGTTTTCCTAAACCCTTGCCTTCATAGCCCATTTTTAACATCAACTTGGACCCTATACCTCTAGTGTGCATTTCAAAAGAACCTACACATATATCTGAAGAGGAATTTGAAGACAAATTTGAGTGATTTACCTCTAATTCAAGAATGTGTTTGGTTAAGGTCTCTTAAGCATGATGGAGTTGCATCTCAATCTCATGCATTCTATGAAGAAGTCCTTCTTTCTATTGCTTCATAGCAACCAATTTCTCATGAAGTCTAGTGATTTTCCTTCCATCTTCATACATAATTTGCACCATATCCTTCAAGATGTAGATGTCTCGCTTCATATCTTCATCGAAGCATCTTGTAAAGGAGGATGATTTTTAAACCTCACTTGAAGAAGTTGTCATCATTAGGTAAATGAATTAAAGAACTTCAACAACAATTCAAAAAGCTTCAAAGACAATTGATAAATCTTCTTAACAATTTGGCTATAGACTCAAGCTCTTTTCTGCAGCTTGTATCTCTTCTTCAAGCAGCCTCTTTTGCAAACAATCCCTCTTGTGATTCAACGGTTGCCTTGAGGTCCTTTGGGTAAGGAGAATGCTTTCAGCCTTCTTCCTTCTTGTCCTATTATGGACTTAGCTAGCAGTAGCTTCCCTTCACCTCTAGCAAACTCAAACTTGTAAGCAACGATCAATTTGAAAACAGTTAAATCCTTTGCACTGTTAAACACCTTTCAAGTCAAACAAGCAAGCAAGCAACCTAGTGCTCTGTCAAGAAATCAACCTAGTGCTCTCTTTCAAACAAGAAACCTAGTGCTCTGATACCACTTGATCTGAAATGGGTGGCTGAATTGTTATGCTATGAAAGCACCTCCCACTCAGTTAAACAAATTAAGATCTTTCTTATACTTGACTGTGCGGAATTGAATACTCGAAACATGTGTATGTGTTTTTAATGGTTTTAATGATTTAAGTGTGAGGAATTAAACATTTGTTTTTGCTGATAATAAGCATGTACAACAACTATAAAGTGTAGAAAATAAGCATCAACACGTAACAACAAATTTAATAAAGGATTTCACCCATATGTTGTGGTCTACGTCTCCTTGAGCCCTTGTCAATTGACTTGGCTCTTTGGGATTATGATGGATAAATTCTTTTACAAGTATCTACTCAACTCTGATGGTTGTTTATGTTGTACCAATGGGTTTAGAATAATATCATACCCCTGGAATGGTTGGCGGAGGTTGTTACATTTAAATGTGGGTTAACGTTTATGTTGTGGTTGTTGTAATAACATGTGACCAACCTCCGAGACCGCTGGTGGGTTGGGACCACCAGCGGTCCTCAACCCCCAAACGCCGACTTTTTAAACTTGAAATAGAATCCGCATCCTATGAGGTTAAGAAACACAACGTAGGGCGGGTGGTAAGACCCATGCGTGCCCAGTGGGAGGTCTTGGGGTTGAGCCCTGCGGACCCAACCAAAAATTTTACTACACTTCTTCAGCCACGTGTCGCCTTCTCATCGGTCCTCCAAACCATACCGAATGAAACTGCATCACTTTTCAACCTATGAATGGCCTGGAAGGAATATTCTAAGGAATATTTTGAGGAATATTCTCTTTTTCTGACTGTTCAAATGCCCAGTCAACCCTTGTCAACTGTCGAACTTTGCAGTTTACTGGACTTTTCAAAATGCGATAACTTCTTCATATGGTGTCGGTTTTTCGAACCGTTCGCAACACTGGAATTAGGAAGACGAGATCTATCAGGTCGTTCAGGTTTGGCACACTTTCAAACACTTTGTAATTTGAGCTATCACTTAGGTCCTGATCCAAATCTGATCATTTTATATTTGAACTTCTAATATCGGAAGTGAAAATTAATTAAAACTCCGAAAATAAATTCCATCGAAAATATTCAAATAACAAAAACTTTATTTATTGGAATTTGATCTATCGGAGAATTGTTCGCATTTCTAAAGTCTTGTTTATCAGAACTCTTACCTTTCACTTTGATTCTCTTAAAACCTCAGAACTTCATAATATCGGGTTCAGTATCCTCGTAGGCCTTAGATAAATTCATTCTAATCTTTCAATATGCTCACATGAAGTCTTATTTGATTATCTTTTTATATATATGATTAATTTCATGTTATCATGGTGATCAAGAGCTTGGATGCATTTTAATTATAATTTCATCAAATCCAACTATTCATTCTTCATGATGTCTTTGTGACTTTGGGGATATTCATTCTTCATGGTGTGTGCACATGGGTCTTTTTTTAATTCTTCTCGACAATCATATTGGCTAATGAGAAATTTCATCATTTGTGGTTCATTTACATTTTTGTCTTTCTATCACTATTGGATGCCCATTTCATTATCTCAATCATATTTTAGTGTGCATCTTCATTTTCTTTTCAAGAAACACTTGAGAAAACACTAAGGTAATGCAACAATCGATAAGAAATTAGAACAGATAAAGGTACTAAATCATGGTTAAATCATGTTTGATTTCTCTCATATTTGAATTTTGATATATCACTCTATATTTAGCATACCAAATTTCAAGTCCTCTCCATCTACACATATATATGCATTACATTGTTTGGAATTGGTCTTAATTCTCAAAAATTTATGAGAATCATGGAGTGGATATGAAATTTGAAAATATTAAGAGAAAAATCCTCAATGGAATAATAGAGAAGCATTGCTTCATTCTCATTTTTGTGGAATTGGTTTACTTCTAAATTCCTTGAAAGTGAGACCTCATTTTCTAGTTTACTGTTTTCCCTAGTTTAATAAGTTATGATTTTTATCCTAGGGACTACAAACAAAATTTCCCATGTCCTCAGAAGGAATAATGTCTCCTCTTCGTTCAAACCTATATGTAATATTAGAAACTCTTGTTGAGATTCAACAAGATGATCCTAGTGAAAATTATGCACCTAAACTAGGATGGAGCCTCAGGCTATTTTTAGGTGGATGTCTATTTATAGATGCATGAGAAAATTCTATTTATAAATGAGGTCTATTTATAGATGTATGTGAAATTTATATTTATAGATTGAATGTCTATTTATAGATGCATGTTGGCTATTATTATCCCTTAATATTAGTTGGACAATAAACAATAATCTATTCTCAATGAGCACTTGGAAATAGTTAACTAAAGTGGAAAATTAGTTAGTTGGTGGGACATGCAATTGGACTTAGTTGTAACTGAGTGATTCGAAGTTGTAACAGAGTTGGAAGTGCAGTTATGAAAGTTGTAAAGTAGTTTAACTCAGTTAAGTGAGTTAAAATTAGGTGTGCTAGTTGTAGCTGAAGATACACTAGTGAGAGATCAATTGAATTAATTATTAATTAATTCAAAATCAGTGTCCTCACGTGCAACAAAAGATTCAATACTATTAACTGCATGCATGTCAGATCCAGTGGAAATCCATTTGAGATGTAGGTGAAAGGGATAGTTGACTATCAGTTGTGACATTATCGGTTGCACACATGCAACCACACACATATTGGATGTTCCCATGAGGATTGCACAATCAAGGCAAGAATGATTCCATTCATTCAGGGATTTCTATCAGCTGGAATTGCGCAGTGGGGCAGGCTGTCTGGAGACAGTAAATTGGCCAAGGAACTTGCCAATTTTTGCATGACAGTGTGAGACAGTTAGCTCATGTACTGAGAGCTATTGGATTGGAGCTTTGTATGTAATTGTTTCATGATCCATGATATGATACATAATAGAATATAGTGGGGTTTTTAGCTATATGCTTTCCCTGGGTAAATTATCTGTGTTACGTGTAATTGATATTTCTTCATTATATTATGATTGGTGATTGTGTTTCAATTCCCGCAAATATTTTGTAGAAGCGATTCTATATTTAACAGTAGCATATTATTGTTAGATCAGGAGAATCCAGGAAATACATATTTTGTATTAAATTTCTACATGGTATAAGAGCACAGGAAATTGTAATTTTGAAGTAGGAGTTGAGTTTGTTGGTGGAAAGAATTCGAATTTGTAGAAATGCTTTTTTGGTGCTACAGCTAAATCAAGATTGAAATGGCTTTCAATGGCTTGAGATTAGAGTATGCACTCGAGGGCAGCTCGAACTAAATTTCTTGGATAGATAGGATGGAGGCAGTACTCGAAGATAATGGCTTGAAGGAATTCATTGAAAAAAATGTTCCTAAGCTAAATGTTGCAGATGCTGCAAATCTTGATGCATGGCGAAAGAAAGTGGCAAAGGCGAGGAGGATTCTGTTGGAGGGAGTACGAAACCACATTGTCTCAAGCCTCCATGGGAAAGCCACACCATATGTTTTGTGGAAGGCTTTGAAAGATCTATTCCAAAGCAGTTTCGACCATAGGAAATTGGCGCTAAAAGATAAACACAGAAATATCAAGATGGAAAAGGGCGACAACATTCCAAAGTATCTCACAAAGTTTGTCCAATGTCGAGATGAACTGGGGAGTGTGGGAATAACTATTGTTGATGATGATTTGGTGAGATTGGATCTCTTGGGACTTCCTAAGAGTTGGCACAGCTATGAATATTTTGTCCATGGACGAGAAAAATTTCTGGATTGGGAACTACTGTGGTCGAATCTAGTGTAGGAGGAGTTCAGGCAGAGTACCAAAGATGGCTCTTCATTAAAGCATGATGATGAAGAATATTGTGCTTTGGATGCCAAGGAAAAGAAGAGGAAGGGGAAGAAATTCCATTCCAAATCCGAGTCTAAAGGCAAGAAGTTGGATATGTCCAAGGTGAATTTTTTTCACTGTCATGAACATGGGCATCTTGCTACTAATTGTCCGCAAAAGAAGAAGAACAAGAAGGCTACTAGAGCTGCAACTAGTGAGGCCATTGCCTTGCAATTTGAATTTGACTTCTCCTTGATCTCATGCATGGTCTCAAGTGCATTGGGATCAATATGGTATTTGGATAGTGGCGCTTCCTTTCACATGACGAGAGATAAGGAACTTTTCAGTGACTTGGAGGAGAAAGATCTCCATATGCATATAGAGATGGGTGACGATGGACGATACAGTGTGAATGACATTGGTATCATTACATTTCAGAGGGAGTCAGGTAAGCCATTTCAATTGAAATATGTTACGCATGTTCCAGGTCTGAAGAAAAATTTGGTCTTAGTCGCAATGTTGGAGGACAAAGGCTATGACGTTGTTTTCAACAATGGAAAAGCTTTCCTGCGACAAAAAAAAATGGGTCAATCCAAGAGGATAGGGATTCGAGTTAAGAATCTCTATAAGCTGGAGGTAGATGGATGCGCTGCCATGATGGGCAAGGCGGAAAAAGTGGTGAGCCTGGATGAGGGTTAATTATGGCACAGGCGATTGGGCCATCTTCATCATGGAGCCTTGAAAGTCATGCAACAAATATCTACTGAAATTACAATGGGAACACTTGCTCAGTTAGATCAGTGCAATGGTTGCACCATAGGGAAGTATGTAAAATCCACCTTTCATGAGAAGGAGAACCGTGCTTTAGGGATCCTTGAGAGAGTTCACATAGACACGTGTGGACTGTTCTTGGATGCTTCAACAAAAAAAAATAAGTACTATGTTATTTGTGTTGATGAATTTTCTCGTAAATGATGGATCTTCTTCATGCAGAAGAAGGATAAAAAATTCTCAAAGTTCTATGAGTTTAAGGCATTGGTGGAGAAATATTTGGGGAAGCAAGTGAAGGCTCTGAGGAGCGATAATGGTGGAGAATACATCTCTAACAAATTCAATAACTTCTGCAACAAAGGAGGAATTCGAAGAGAACTCATAGCGCCTCATAACCCACAACAAAATGGGGTCACAGAGAGGAAGAACAAAATGATTGTGGGTGAAGCACGAGCAATGTTGCATGATCAGGGCCTACCAATGCATTTGTGGGTGGAAGCATGAAACACTGCGGTTTATGTGCAAAACTGTTGTCCTCATAGAGTACTTGACATGAGTACACCTGAAGAAGCTTTCACTGGTAAGAAATTGGATGTTTCACACTTTAATATTTATGGCTCATATGTTTATGTGCATGTGACCAAGGACACCAGGAAGAAGCTGGAGTCGACTATTGAAGTTTGAATTTTTGTTGGGTACACAGATACACCCCATAATTATCGTGTGTATTTTCCAAACATTCGAATGAATGTGGTGCGATGGGATATAAAATTCGATGAAGGGAAAGCCATGTGGTTGTCGCTTGAGAGGGAGCTAGACTTGAATGCGGAGGAGGAACTGTTGGTTAGCAAAGATGAGTCTCTAGATGTGGATCAGCCACAGAAGGAGGTTCATGGAGTGGAGGATTCCACTCACGCAGATCCAAACATCAGAACTGGTAGAAGGCATACCAAAGAAGTTGATAGTCTGAGACTTGATGCTGCACAAAATGTAGGAGCCCCTACTTCATAGCACAGACAAAGACAGTCTCCTGACCGATTTACTAGATACATGGCTCTCATGAGAAAATGTATTGTGACTGAACCATATTCCTTTCAGGAAGCAGTGTAGGAGCCCACTTGGTTAGATGAAATGGTGGAGGAGAATGACTCCATTGTCAAAAATAGTGCTTGGGGAATTGTTCCAAGGCCGTTTGATAAATCAGTGGTAGGTTCGAGATGGATCTACAAGGTAAAGCAAGTTGTTGATGGGAGTGTTGAGAAATACAAGGCCAGATTTGTGGCCCGGGGCTTCTCACAGGTTGAGGGGATATATTATGAAGATACCTTTGCACTGGTCACAAGGTATTCTTCCATAAGGACCATCCTTGCTCTCTTAGCCCAGATGGCTTGGTGCATTCATCAGATGGATGTGAAGACTACATTTCTCAATGGGATCATTGAGTAAGAGGTGTACATAGAGTAGCCTAATGGATTTTAGATCTTCAACAACGAGTCGCATGTGTGTCGACTCAAAAGAGTGTTGTATGGGCTGAAGCAAGCACCCCGTGCTTGGTACACTCGGATATACAATTATTTCACCAAACTCGGCTTCACCAAAAGTGAAGCGAACACAAACCTATACCAAATTGTGGTGGAGGGTAATATTTTAATCATTTTTCTTTATGTTGATGATTTAATATTGACTGGTGATGAGCAGCTGATACACTCATGCAAGGAGGACCTTGCAAAGTAGTTCGAGATGAAGGATATGGGCCTCCTTCATAATTTCCTTGGATTGGAAATATGGCAGCGAGAAGGTGAATTTTTTTTGTCTCAAGGAAAGTATGCAAGGGAGATATCGGGTAAGTTTCACATGGAGGGTTGCAAACCCATGGATACTCCTCTTCTAGAAAAATGGAGGAAAGAGGATGCTACTTCTGGAGAGGTATTGGATGCTACTGTCTATCGACAGTTAGTGGGTTCACTAATGTATCTAGTGAACACAAGACTAGACATTTTATATGCAGTTAACCAGCTGAGTCAAGCTATGGTTAAGCCTACCAAGCTCTTTTGGAAGGCAGACAAGCATGTCCTAAGATACCTGAGGGGCACATTAGAGTATGGCTTATGGTACATACAAATGGATGAGGTGAAGTTGCATGGCTTCACGGATGCAGATTGGGTGGGCATCCCATCAGACAGAAAGAGCACATCAAGGGGGATATTTAGCATTAGATCTACAACTGTTTCTTGGAATAACAGGAAGTAGATATCCCTGGCACTCAGTTCAGTGGAAGTGGAACACATGGCATCAAGTCAAGCTGCATGTGAGGCTATTTGGATGAGAAATATCTTGGTTGGTTTGTTTGGTTCTCATTCAGATCCGACAGTGGTTCATTGTGATAATCAGAGTTGCATCAAACTCTCGATTAATCCTGTGTTTCATGATCGATCTAATAATATAGATATCCAGTACCATCATCTCAGAGATTGTGTGCAAGGGAGAATCATGTTGCTTCAGTACATTCCTACAGAAGATCAGGATGCAGACATTCTGACGAAGGCGCTCACCAAGAGAAAATTCGAATACCATAGAGACAGGATCGAGGTGAAGGATAATGGAGTGTTGAGATTCAACAAGAATATCCTAGTGAAAATTATGCACCTACACTAGGATGGAGCCTATGGCTATTTTTACGTGGATTTCTATTTATAGATGCATGAGAAAATTCTATTTATAGATGAGGTATATTTATAGATGTATGTGCAAGTTCTATTTATAGATTGCATGTTTATTTATAGATGCATGCCGACTATTATTATCCCTTAATATTAGTTGGACAATAAACAATAATATATTCTCAATGAGCACTTGGAAATAGTTAACTAAAGTGGCAAATCAGTTACCTATGGGAATTTCAATTTAAGGGGTTGGTTGGTGGGATATGCAAGTGGAATTAGCTGTAACTGAGTGATTCGAAGTTGTAACAGAGTTGGAAGTGCAGTTATGAAAGTTGTAAATTAGTTTAACTTATTTAAGTGAGTTAAACTTAGTTGTGCTAGTTGTAACCAAAGATACACTAGTGAGAGATCAAGTGAATTAATTATTAATTAATTCACAATCAGTGGCCTCACATGCAATTGAATATTTACTACTATTAACTGCATGCATGTTAGATCCAGTGGAAACCCAGTTGAGATGTAGGTGAAAGGGACAGTTGACTATCAGTTGTGACATTATCGGTTGCACACATGCAACCACACACACATTCAATGTGCCCATGAGGATTGCGTAGTCAAGGAAAGCGGGATTCAATTCATTCAGGTATTTCTATCAGTTGGGATTGCGCAGTGGAGGCAAGCTGTCTAGAGATAGTAAATTGGCTAAGGAACTTGCCAATTTTTGTATGACAGTGTGAGACAGTTAGCTCATGAACTGAGAGCTCTTGGATTGAAGCTTTGTATGTAATTTTTTCATGATCCATGACATAATACATAATAGAAGATAGTGGGGTTTTTAGCTATATGCTTTCCCCGGGTAGATTATCTGTGTTATGTGTGATTGATCTTTCTTCATGATATTGTGATTGGCGATTGTGTTTCAAATTCCACAAAGATTTTGTGGAAGTAATTCTATATTTAATAGTAGCATTTTATTGTTAGATCAGGAGAATCTAGGTAATACATATTTTGTATTAAATTTATACAACTCTCTTGGATCCGTCAAGGACCCTATTGACCCTAAAGATATGAAAGGTGTTTACATGGTCCCTTGTTCCTATGGTACTCCCTATATTGGGGAAACATGTCGATCCATTAGACAAAGAATCCAAGAGCATGTTGCAGACATTAGGCACAATCGGTTCTGCACATCAACTCTTGTGGAGCATGTAGAAAAATCGTGTCACCATGCATGCATTGAGGATTCAAAACTCATTGCTAAGGTTGGTCACTTCCACCATAAGAAGCTCAAGGAAGCTATTTAGATTGAGAGGCATGCTAAGAATATCAAGAGGGATGATGGTTGGAAATTGAGTAAGAGCTAGACTATGACTCTCTCTAGGTGATTTCTCCCCCTTGTGTTGAGTCTCGAGTAGCATTTGGTCTTGGTTGTTTTCTTTTTTTGTTTTATTTCCCTATGTATTTTATTTTAAAATTTTCCTTTTATCTTCTTCTTTAATTTTCTTTCTCTAGTTCTTGGACCTTCCTTATTTTATTTTAGTTATAATATCCTTATATTTTCTTAGGAATAATAATAATAATATATAATAATTTAAAACATTTATTAAAATAAAATACAAAAATTTAACCCTTTTATTTAAATATTTTTATTATTAAATTCTATTATTACCCTATTATATTATTAATAAAAAATTTAATCATTTTATTAACACATTTATTAATAAATTCTATATTATTATTCATTAACCCCCTTTTAATAAAAAAATTTAACAGATAATATTTTAATATTATTCAACAACTATATCCGAACAATGATGCATCCACACTATTTATTCATTAATATCGATTATCTTTTTCACCTTCTCCTGAGGATGAACCACATTAGATGGTTCGAAACGTCTGCCAAATCGTAATGATGTGATTAATCCGAAAGACAATCTTCTAAAATGTATATTATTTTAATTTTCTAAATAAATTAGTAATTGATTGTAAATATTAATTCTAGTCAGTTTTTACTAATTATTTCATTTTTCACTAATGGTCCTACAAAATCTCTCAGCGAAATTGTAGAATAATTAAAATAATGTGCTTTTGGGATGTCGGTAATTTATTCCAATTGATAATTTTAAAAGAAATTACGAGACTTGAAATCTAAAAAATGCAAAGTGATTGTAGTTCATTTTGTCAGATTTTTAATTACCAAAGTGGTTGTAATTTATAATAGAGGAGTTCCACTCCAAGTGGGCCCCACTTCACCTCCTCCCTTACTGCATGACAAAAGTCCCGATGAAAAAATATCAATATAAAATTTTCTCGATATTTCAAAAAGTCCCACTATAAAATTTTCCTATATATAAAAGTTCTAAGAGTTATAATATAATATATCAGAACATCAGAGACTTTAAATATCAAACATCGGAGATTTCAATTAGTGTCAAAGTTTCTCATTTAAAAAAACCAGATACTTCGATATCAATAATATGTAATGGCTATTTTATTTAAACTCTTAGAAAACAATGGAGAGTGGAGAGAGCAGCACAGAGGACAGGGACAATGGGCAGAGCAGCAAGGGCAGAGCAACAAGTTTACAGTGGGCAGAGCAGCAAGGGCAGAGCAGCAAGTTTTTAGTGGTCAGATCAACAAATATTAAAGGGTTAAGCACAAAGGGTCAGTTTTGGGCAGAAACTTTGTTTTCCCGTAATATCATCATGATAATGGGACAAGAAACTTTAGAACCCGTGGAAACAAATGATATAGGGCAAGTGAAAATTGCCTCATCAGCCAAAACTAAGAAGTAGGTTTAGGTTAATTCCAAACAATATTGGGGCATTTTAAAATGGATACTAGCTCGTCTAAAATGGGAGCAGACAAGAAAAAAAAGGTATCAGAGGGAAAGCACTTAGGGCCTTCGCAAGAAACAACATTCAAACAAGTATTCTTTGCAAGCATGTGGAAAAAAATCTAAAGGAAAGGGAAAAGTCATTGATAATTATGCCTTATATAGTCCCACATCCACACCTCTCACTTGGTCATCTGAACTTTATGTGAAATAACTGTTAAATGTAGAAGAGAGGTTGGAAGTAGTAGAAGCTAAAGAGCTGGAAAGAGATTGTACAATCCATATAATAACAACTGAAAGTTAGGATTTAGCAAAAAGAAACAAAGTTCTGAAGGAGCAAGTGTTATTGCTACAGGAAGCTCTCAAAATAGGGAAAAAAGAATGGCAATGCATGAAAGCGGAGGTGCCAAACATGAAGAAATTTTCAGTGGAGAATACAGAGGTGATGAATGCAAAACCATCCCAGGATAAGGGGAAAGTAGTTTCCCAAATAGACAACAATGAAGAGACATCAAGAGAAGAGAGAAAAGGAGATTCCGCAAAACTCTCCAAAAATTGGCCTCAAGTTATTAGCAATTCTGCTAAGAGGGAAGGAGAAACAAACATTCAGGTTGACAACATGCAAGATAGAGAAAGAGAGGAAAGGCAGTTTAGAGCAACAAACATAATTATTAAAGGGGCAAAAGGTTATGGGAAAAATGAATGTACTCTTGACCTTGCAAGAGACTTCTTGAAATACAAGCTCCAATGGCAAGGACAAATATGTCAAGCATGGAGAGTAGGTAAGCTTAACAGTGATAGAGCCAGGCCCATAAAATTCATCATGCCCAACTTTCATGGTAAAGATATCATTCTAAGCAAGAAGCAGCTCTTGAGGGGTTCTCAGTTTTTCTAGAAGAAGATTTAACTGTAAGACAACAAGAGGAAAGGAGGGATGAAATGAAAAAAGTTAGGGCAACAAGAGGTGAGGCAAAAAGAGCATGGATTTATAAAGGTAAAGTTGTGATAGCGCAATTTGGACCTCCTTCCAAAACAAGGTAGCAAAACGATAATAAAGAAGAGGCGTCAAACTCTTCAGCAAGAAATGAGGAAGCAAGGTCAGTATGGGCAGACATGGACAAAGACTCAACTGTGAGTCTTGCATGTCAAAACAAATAGCAATCAAGTCGTACCCAGGTTTCCTTAAGATTAGTTTGTTGGAACAACAGGGGTTACCCATGGAGACGAGGACCCGGGTGAGGGCCTATTGCGGAAGGTAGAGACATAATTTGCCTCATAGAAACACATGAGCATGAAGGGTGCAAGACACCTTTGTTTGAAGGGTATTGGAAGATAGCAGTGTGGAACAAGGCAACAAGGAATGGCAAAGGGAATGAGGGTATCATGGTATTAGTAAGAGAAGAAGAAGGTCGTTTCTTTTAGGTAGAAAAACAAGACCCAAATAAGAAATTTGTCTGGCTTAAAATATCAGAAAATGGAAATCACATCAGAATTGCAGCATGCTATTTTGCGCCGCAAGTTTAAAAAATATACAAAAGTAGAGGGCTTGACCACAAAGATCCATTTTCAGCTCTAAAAATAGATATTGCAATATATTCTCAGCTAGGTGAATTCCTTATAGTGGAGGATTTCAATGCTAGAACTGCAGGTGAACAAGCTAGCATTCTTTGTTGTAAAGGAGATTGTGACCCTATCTGGCTTACAGAAGAGAGTAATCACCAGTGGGAACGAATTTCAGAGGATAAAGGATGCAATCTCTTTGGAGAACAATTTCTTATGCTATGTGGGGATTTTGATTTAGTCATTTATAATGGTTTGACTAAATGGGAAAAGTCCAGTAATTTCACTTGCAATACTTACAATGGAGCAAGTGTAATAGATTATGTAATATGCTCGCATAGTTTGGACCAGAAAGAAGCAATTAGGGTAAAAAAATCATTGTGTTCAACAAAATCCCCCAAAGGGAAAATTTCATTTGACTCTAGAGAATTGTAATACCCTCAAAATAACGCTAGAGAGGCTCTTAGAGAAGGAGGAAATCTCATTCCATGGCCTTCATAGTCACAAATTAACACATTTAATTCAAAGCGCACTTGCTGAGTGCAAAAGAGAAAAAATTAAAAAGTCAGAAACAAATTTATTTCTGGTTAATGCTTGGTTTGACGAGGAATGAAAAAATTCAAGGAGAAGGTGGAAGGAATCAGACAAGGATAACATAAAGCTCAAAGCTTACAAGCAGATAGTAAGAAAGAAAAAGGTTGATTTCATGGTTTTGAGGAGAAGAACTAATCTTCCTTGGGAAAAATAACCGCAAATGATTATGGAAGGAGCTCCAAACGAAAAAGGTGCAAACTAAAAACAACATTACAACTTTGAAATGGTTTGACTATGCAAGACAACTTTATGAGAAGGATCCCAGGGTTGACCCTCCTCCCTTGGTCAACACAGAAACAAAACTATTCACGGTGCAAGAGGTAGATATGGATATCAAGAAGAAGGGCGCTGGAAAATCAAATGACTTAGATGAACTCCAAGTAGAGTATCTAAAGTGGGGCTTCAAAATTCTTTCACCTCTCATCACAAAAATTTTCAACAACATCATATAGAAAGGGTTGCCCACAGATTGGACAAATAGTATGGCAATACCTCTTTTCAAGAGTGGTGACGTCAATAATCCTTCCAATTATAGAACCATAATGATAAATACCTTGTTTGCAAAGTTATTTGGAAGCATGTTAGAAAATAAAATCAGAAAGTGAGCAGAAGAAAGAGATAAACATGCTAAAGGGAAAGCGGGTTTTAGACCTAAACAATCCATAGTTGATCATTGTATAACTTTAAGGCACATCATTGAAAAAGTTTGGGAAAAAAAGGAAGAAGTTTTTTGTTTCTTTGTTGATTTCAGAAAAGCCTTTGATACGGTTCCTAGGGATAATCTTTGGCAGAGAATGGAGGAACTCGGGGTTCCCAGGCATTTGAGAGCAGTTGTGCATAGGCTATATGAAGAGGTGAAAGTCAAAATTAGAACTTCAACAGACATTTCTGAAAGTTTTAGAAGTGATATCGGGGTCAAGCAAGGTTTCCAATTGTCTCCTACCCTTTTTGGGTTATATATTGACAAGCTTGAAGAGTGGCTAAACTCGCAAGGGGGTGACCGTATCCATTTGGGCAAGTTCGTTATAAGGCTTCTTTTGTACACAGATGACCTTATATTGATTGCTAAATCGACTCTTGGTTTGCAAGAGCACTTACCTTCCCTTAAGAATTTTTGTAGAAGGGTGGGGATGCAATTCAATATTAGCAAAATGAAAGTAGTGGTTTTCTGTAACAAAAGAAAGTATAACCAGCATAAGTTCTACTTTGAAGGAAACATTCTAGAAGAAGTTGCAGACTACAAATACCTCAGAATTAACTTCAACAAAAATTTAAGTTGGGATGGTTGTAGAAAGAAAATAACTTTAAGGGGTTGGAAAGCATTTTATGCTCTTCAAAATAGGTATAGAGAGACAAAGTTGTGGGACTGGAAAACCACTCTTACTCTTTTGGGCTTCTAGTGATTCTCTACGGTTGTGAACTATGGGCCAGCAGCACAACCGAGATGCAATGGAAACAAATTGAGAAAATTCATAAGCTTTTGATTACAAACAAATTCAAAATTAAAAGTCCAGTTCCTTATGCTATCCTGTTAAGTGAAACGGGGACTGCTCCTATTGAAGCAATTGCTAATGCAAGTCATAAGGTATTTGAAAAAAAATGAGCAAATGGAAGAGAGTAAATGCCCTAAGGTTGTGTTTAGTGACAGATTGTGCAAAAGAAAGAAGACTTGGTTGCGGCAAAATAACAAATGGTTTAGTAAATGGGGTATTTGCTTGAGCATGTGCCCTACAAATAGTAAAGAGATAAAAAAATTTGTTATGGATAAGTTCCACAAACATACTTGGGAGAAAGAGCTAGGGAGATAGAAGAAGTACTACACTGAAAGTTTAACCCCACTCATAACTATCAACAAAATGCGTACATAAGGGCCAATATTTCTTGGAGATCTAAAATTATTATTGCTCAATTAAGGACTAATTCTCATCAACTCCGTTGTGAAACAAGGCGCTGGAAAAGGCCAAAAGAAATGTGGGAGAGAAGAGTATGTATTTTTTTCTCTTCCGAAAAATTGGAAACAGAAAAAAATTTCATTTTAGAATGTGAGGCCTTCAAAGACAACAAGGAAAATTATGCAGGTATTCTGGCAACTAGTTCTTGGGATAATCTATTCAGCGAAGAGTTTGTCGAGAAGCTGGGAGTGGTTATTGTAGAAAAATTCATAGGAAAAGGACCGAATACAAGAGCGAGATGGAGAAGCAATCTGTCCCATAAGCTATTTTTAGCCTCGTGGATGTTAAAAATAATTCCTTTCTTTCTTTCTTTCATTAATATAAAGTTGCCACACATGCCTCCTCCATTTCATTTAAAGCCCTCCTCCATTCATTTCGATCCACCATGCATTAAAGCCACGTGAGTTTTTTTTTTTTAAATAATATATATTTTATTAAAATTATAATATATTATATTTTAATTATAATTTAAATTATAATATTAATATAATATAATTATAATCTAAATTAATTTTTAATTAAAATTTATTTTAATTATATATAATTAGTTTGTAATTAATTTAGTTTATTTTTTAATTATAATTAAAATAATATTAATTAATTAATAATTCTTAATATAATTTAGGAATATATTTTAATTAAAAATTCTTATTTTTGGCCTAGACAACGATTTTTCAAAATTCTAGCAATTTTGACACTTCAACTTTGGGAGCTCATAAGTTGAGTTTTACTTGGCCAAATGAGGCCCAAGATGGCTCGTTAGATAGATAAAATCATGGAGAATATTTCTGAAGTGGTTGCATGGAAAAATTTGATCATTAAATGAGTATAAAATTTAACAGACAATCGATCTCTGAATTTGTAAACAAAATTAATTTTCTAAGTTAAATTTCTACATTTTCATTTGTTCGTAGTCTCTGTTGAGTGCAAATTCATTCGAATATGTTATCTTTTACCAATAGGATCGTTACAAGGATTAATGAAAAGCTCAATTTTCCTTTTTTTATTTATTCAATTAAGTTTTGATTGGAAGATGTTTTATTTCTCAAATTTGATATTTTTTTATTTTCATTTTCATTTAATTAAATTTTGATTGGTTTTGATAGGAGAACAATTGAAGAGATGAGGAAGAACATATTTCAATCAATATAATTTCTCAAAAAATAGAAAAATAGAAAATAATTTGGACCAATGAGAATTGTTGGAGTAGAATTATTCTTCAACAACTCTCCTATTTGGAATTCATTTTTGTAAATTATAAATAGTGGTTTGAAGAATGTGCAAAGAGATTTGTATCTTTTCATTTTGAAATATGTATGAGAGGCAGATCTTATAATATTGAAGCTTTCATTTTTGCAGCAGAATTCGAGCATGTAAAAGGATTGTTGGAGATCAGAGCCAAAGAAACAGGTTCAATAAATTGGTATTTAAAATATTATTGTTTTTATACTGATTTCATTTTATAATGGCATAAATGTGTCATTTTCATTCATATTTGTGCACTATTTTCAATGTGCGTAATTTGCCTCAATAATCTACTATTATTTATCTCTTCTCTTGTATGTTGAGCTCTCATTTCTGAGTAACTATTTACTCAGAAATCAACCTTTTAATTATGATTTAACAAACATTAATATTTTGTGAACTATTTCCTTATATTTTTGTTTAATCACTCAAGCTAATGATTTAATAATCATCATCATTTTGAGAACTAATTCCTAAATGTTGTTGATTAATTATTAATTTTTAATAGATCTATGAACAACATGTTTGGTAATTATAATATCAGTTAAGTAAACTATTTCATTAGCTATATATTCATTTTAAGCCAGACATGTCAAAATCCCAATCATTTAAGTACTTTTCTCTCGGTTGGGTTAGATCTACATATTATTAATCAAGATAGGGTTAGGATTTATTTCCTATTACTTGCATTATAGGATTAATTTGCATCTTGCATTGTATAAGTTATCTTATAAAATAGGTAAACTTTAGTTGTGGCTTGGCTAAGCCTCGGATCAACTTAAGGATCACTTTCTTGCTTGATCAACAAGAAGAGTCGATCTAATGTCTCTTCTCTATTGGTAGGTGAATGTCATATTGTAAGCCAATAGAGATACAAAGAAGGTAATTGGACCTAGTTTAACCAGTCAGAACTACCATTTCAACATAAAATGAGTTGCATTAAGTTCCCAACCGGGTGGTCTCCCTTATAATGTTGAGGCAGAGAATTTCAAGCCATCAACAAGATGTTATATACTAATGAATGAATTCATTATTTTATTACTTGAATCCTTCCTTTGATAAGACATGTTATTGTGTTGCATGCATGAGTCATTTATTTCACTATTTTTTCATTTTATCCATCCTTAAGAACATGGCCACTTAGAGTAAGGTTTTCAACACACCCTTTTCACAAAACCCACTAGCAAATTGGTGACTCAATTGGGTATGCTGATCCATAGTCTCTTTCCTTAGTTATATGCATGTTTTACATATTTATTTTGGTAGATTAATGGAATTTTTTATGTTTTTGTTTGTTTATCCTTTTATAATAGGCGACCTTGGAAAAAACCCCACTTTTATTCTCTACCATATTATGAAAATTGTCAATATTTTTAATTTTTATCAATAGCATAGATTTTCCTTAGAAAACTCCACCATCATACTTTTTAAATTAAATATTTTACTAATGAACTTTATGGACTAGATTCTATGCTAAGAAAATTTTCAAGATATTTTGTTCATCAACTTCAATTATGGATTTTTGTAATCTGTGTAATTGCTTCCTTTATCCTATTTACTGACTAGCGTTGTGTTGAGATTTTTTATATAACATTATAGGTGAATAAGAAAATAATTGATCCTTAATATTTGCCACCTTTAGGATTTTATTAGTTTCTCACCTTAATCCAAAAAAAATTCTTGTCATTTTCCCACACTGAAATTGTTTAGGATTAAGGAAAGTTGGAGAAGGAACAAACCCCATTTTGAGTTGTATTCCCTACCTTTTACTTGTACTTTTATTCTTCCAAATTCAATTTTCTATTTTAGCCATCATCCTTTTCATTTTCAATGTTCAATCCATAATTTGCATGCTAGTTTTTGAAGTTTTTCATATAGGAAAACTATTTAGTAAAGAACAAAGTCCTTTAGATTTTTAGTATTCATCAATGTACCTTTATTTTTATAACTTGTAATTTCATATTTCGTTCACATTCATTCATTTCTAGTTCAAGTTAGAGAATTTTTTTTACTAATCTTTGAACTTAAAATTTGGTTCAATAAGTTTAGGAAAATTTTCATTGATAAGAAAAAAGAAATTTATTAGTCTCTAGAATTTATTAAGCATTTATTTTCCTTTTCTTGTAATTTTATTTCATTTATAGTAATAGATTAGCTTCCTCCCAACATGTTCCTTCAGTGGGAAACATGACAAGTGCATATAATTCAAATATTAAGTTATAAGCTTGGTTCATGACACTCAATCTCTAAAATTAACAATCAATCTCAACCAACTGATATTCTCCAATTGGGGATAAAGAAACATTTAATGGTAAGCTAGGTTTATGGGGATACAAATCCAAATAATGTAGTGCAACCACTTATACTTAAGAATAGTTGTTGACTCTTAGGGTGATTTGGAATATTTCAAACCAGTTTGACAAAGGGAGCACTATTTTAGTGTTCATGTCTAAAGTGTGATTGGAAGTTTTATTAGTTCACCTAGCCCCTTCATATTGAAAATTGCACATCCGTTTGAGGAAAGTTAACCCATTCTACATATCCATGAAGAGGTAAATTAAGGAACTATAATTAGGTTCTTATATAGGTGGTTTCTCAAATGGGAGGGCACCTTAAGGAAATAGTTTTTGGCCAATGGGAGTTTCCCCTATTTCCCTTCACTATAAATGCCTCTTTACACCTTCACTCCTTCTTTTGGTGGAAAAAATCATCTCCCTTCGATTTTAGTGTTTATAAGTCCCTTATTTGATTATTCGTTTTCTTTATCATAATGGAGCTCATTCCCATTTGTTGAGAAGTGTTTTAAAAGGGTTACTACAAATTTGCATCGTAACATCTTTAAGATGTCGTGTCATTTTATTTTCTAAGGTGGAGATTATTACTTCAAGAATTTACATTATTATTTTTTTTATTGAAACACATTTAAACCATTTTTTTCACCTCCTACTCGTGTAGTTTCAATTTATCTATAGTATACTTTAAATTAATTGAGTTTTTCTTTGCACTATTCTTTAGAGGCTATCATTTCATACCCTTCAAAGCGTAGCATTTATTGTAGGATACAAGGATTTCATTCATTTCTTAAAATTTATGTTCATATTATTTCTCCTACTTGTCAAGTTTTAAAATAAAAAAATCACCGTCCCAACTCTCTATCAAGTTCATCATCTAGGTTTGCTTCTTCAAGGTCTTCTAGCTAAACCTAACACATGTTTATTTCAGTCTCATCAAACTCATATTTGACTAAGTCCCAAGTAACTTAATCCAACCATTAATATGGTTGGAAATAACAGTAATTGTAAATATAATCACACACCCAATCTCCCATACATGGATAATTTATATCTCCCAAACTCAACTAAGCTAGCCAAAGATCCTATTCAACATAACCCTAACTAGATTCCCATTCCTACCAAACTTCCTTCACATATCCCTAAATTTGAAGGATGTGATAGAAAATATACCTTAGACCATAACATTCCTTTCCATATATGGTGTTCCTTAAGTAGTAATGTTTATGGTATAATTATGCTTCACTTATTTCGAAATTATATCACTAACGTAGCTTTTAAATGGTACATAGATCAACTCTATAGGTCTCTTCCCTCCTTTGTTTGTAGTCAAAACATTCCTATTTTTTTTCTAATTACCCATGTATGATGGATTTGAGTTTATCTCTTTTTTTCATCAAAATATTGCCATCCACATTACTAATCATATACATGAGTGGTGTATATGACATAATTTATGAAAAATTTAACGTAAAGAGTCCCCTCTCCTTTATTAGTTTTTGAAGTCTCTTCTTTCCATTTTTTCCAATGAAGTAACCTGAACTTTGATATAAATTAAAGATAAACCCATTTATAAGGTGCAACAATCAAACCTCATTCATCTCTATTTAGGTTATTTATACATATATATTCTTGATGTCGTTCAAACTTGTGAATCTTTTAGTCAATATTTATTAGTTTAAATAACCAATAGAAAATATACGCAAAAATATATGAAGCCTAGGGACCCAGATTTTATGCTCCAAAAACCCCCAAAGGGGGAAATTATATTCAATTAAACCATTATTGTATGTGCTTCTATTATATAATTGATCCATTTATGTAACTTTAGGTGACCATAACAATTATTTTGTTGTAACAACCACACCCAACTTATCCCATGGGGGTGGCTGCTACTGCTAATCCAACCCTTCTTGTGTTGTCTGAAGAATGAGACAATTTACATTATTATTTGTGTTTCTCATTAACACACACACACACACACACACAATATTAAAACCATAGACCACTACTGCACCTTGGCAATCCTCCACATCAGCTCGACAATTTATCTCAGTGCTTCCCTTTGTCACTCCTCTTACACCTCTGGGGTGGGGACCATGGGGACACTTCATCCTTGTTCCTTTACCCCGACACTCTTCTAGCCAATGACTTTTTATACTTCCAAGATGGAACCTCTGAGTCTATGTGGACTGGTGGGCCACACCTCCACACATCCCTAGATTTTGATTGGTCCACGGTGTTGTGGTGGCATGACATCCCACTCTGACCCATCTCGGTGTTCTTCGACTACTCTCCTTTTACATCTCCATGGTGGGGACAACCGAGACACATAATCCATGTCCCCATCAAAATAAATATATAAATATGTGTATATGTTATAGAGCAGAGCCCAATTACAAAAGGACTAGATTTAGCATGTTCATTCGGGTTTCTCCTCCATCGACCCGCGAAGCTCAGATCCTTAGCTATATCAACTCGACAAGAGATTTTAAGTGTTTTTGGGAAACAAAAAAGTGTTTTGATGCCCTTACTAGTGCTTCCATGCACTAAGTACATTTTTTTCTTTCACTGACTCAGGGTCTACAACAGTGATACAAATGTGAATCTCCATGCATACAAGACATTAGGGAAAAGCACAAACACAAAGCCATTTGATAGAGTCTCACCTAATTTAGTTAACACTACAAACCATGCATTTTTCTATACACCAAGTGCCTGCGACACTGGTAATGATGCTTATATGTACATCCTATATAGGTCTTTCTAACTACATTCAAGCATTTTAGAGAAAATCCACAATATTTAGAATTATTTAACAAAGACTCTTTCTTTTAAAATTATAATTGCATTTTATGCACATTTCAATCCATTTGGTGCAACCTAAATTTTACAATCATGATATATCATTGTCTTTAACCAAGTTTCTCTTTTTTAAGCCATATTATAGTGAAATATAAATATAATAATTACAAGAATTACTCAGTTTTTGTTTCCATCGTTCAAACAGAAAAGAGACATTCATTCCTTGAAATTATAGGTATAAATGAACACTTATCTTATATCTTATGGGAATCTGAGTCTAGTACACAGACTCTCCACCAAACCATAGACAAATGTAGCTAATACTCACTTACAACTATCACCCCCAAGCCATATTCCATAGACTGAGGGGATCACTCAAGGGATTGAAACACCAACTTCCAGTTGAAACAATGACTCCATAGTACCTCCTTCCTCCACCCACCATCCACTCAGTTATCAAACAAAGCACACGAAATCCATAGGCCAACTTCCTCTACCCTACAACTACCTAGTGGTATCCAATCAATACATATAGGGGATCCAGAGGCTTAATTCCTCCACTAAAAACACAAAATGGAATATAAAGGCTTCTTCTACACCCAATGACACACAAGGAATCCGAGGACTCTTTCCTCCACCTAAGAGTGTCAAGGGAATCCATAGAATCAAGTCTCCACCATAAACACAGTGGTTCCACCCACTCTAGGGAATCTAAAGCCCACTGCTAAATCACAGTAGGAAAATCTTCATAGGTCCTCCCTCTGGGAATCCAAGGACACAATATTCCACCCACGCCATCAAGGGAATCCAAATAAAAACATCTCCACCATCTGGATTTATAGGGACTCAAGAGGCATTGTTCCTCACCAAGGAGAGACCATCATCATGCTAGTCATGCCAACCAAATTATTGTCACTCTCTTCTCTTCTCTTCAACAAATCCTTTCTCTTCTCTCCTCTTCTCCTATATGTTTTCCTATATTTAATGTTGCACGAATAGATGCGCTACCTCCATGAATGAATGAGTGAATCCATAGTGCATTCCATGAGTTAAACCCCTTCTTTTCCTCTACTATTTAATTTTCTGCATAGGGATTAACTTACCTATCCTTGATGCCTTTCCATGTCTAGCCCTCATAAATTTATTGTCCTTTTTACTTGTTGTGGTTCTCAAGAAACAAGGTCTTGCGTACTTCTCCTTGCACCCCACTTTAATTCAAGAACAAATTTATTAAATGCACACCAACCAGCCTTCAATGATTTTCCAAACATTCTATATTTCCTGCATAAGGAAACCTTACATATCCCAAGAAAGCCACCTCCTAAACTCTGGAATCTATATCCCTTTTGACTCAACCCTTTTTAATATATTTTGTAAATATTTATATTGCATTTTCATGAGGAAACCCGTGTTGGTGTTGTCGCAAACCCCTCCCCCTTCAGGGAACACTGCCCTCATTGTTCTTCAACTCATAGGCAACACAGTGAAATAAGATGAAAAAAATATTGTTTTATGGAGCTTTATATAAAAATCTATATAATATTTACAATCATATACACATTTTCTTCAACCAAAAAATAAGAAAGGTTATATTTATCTCATGGAGTCATACATTTCCCAAGTGGCTTCCTCTGGCCCAAAGTGCCTCCACTACGCTTTGACTTGATCTATGGATCGATTCCAGAGCACGAGACTCATTCGATCTAGAATGCATAAGGGATTTAGTTGGAACTCTCCCTTTGGTTCCATCTGTATCATATACCAATAAATCACATGATTAAAGTCATGTTCATGTATTTTAAGTAAAGAAACTTGGAAAACATCATGAAATTTAATTAATGGAGGTAAAGCCATCCTATAGGCCACTTGTCCAATCCTCTCAAGGATCTCAAAAGGCCCACAATACCATGGTGCCAACTTGGCACATGAACCAATACTTAAGGAACTCTTCTTGGGTTTGATTATCAAATAAACATGTTCCCCAATTTGAAAATTTGTATGCACCCTGTTATAACAATATTTGTTTTTGATAAGTTAGCATAAGTAGTTAAATAATTTTGAAAATGTTAAGGTAGGATATGGATGCAAAAGAATGAAACAAGTTAAAAAATGTTAGGAAAGTTATTATGTTTTGTAGGCATCAATGTCAATAAAATGTTAGGTGTTAGATGCTCTAAATAAAGAAGGAAAATAAAAATAAAAATGTTAGGGAAGCAAAAAGAAAAAGGAAAGCTTCTTTATGTTTTAAAAAGATTGATTGGCTGCTAGTCTAAATGCGCCTATGGAAAAAGTGATTTGTATGGTTTAAATCCTGATTATTAATTACATATTCTAAAATTTTAAACCATATTATATACCCCACCATGAATTTCCATTAATCGTATATCCCCGCCATATATTTACCTCATTTCACTTCATTAAAACATTTCCTTACATTTCCCTTCATAATCTCCCAATGATTTATTTAATAAGTCCCAACCCCACTAGTCACATCATCGTATTTATAATCCTCATATTCCCGTATATCTGACGACCATCTCCACACTTTTCGGCATCCAACAACCCTCATGGCCTTTTGGCCCCCCTCCATGATCCAAATTTTATCACCTGGGGGGGGGGGGATCCAAAAGGAAATTTATTTGGAAACCGCCTGTATATACGTGTCAATGCCACATGAGTTCAGACCCCTCAGGCACAAATCCGTAAACCACCTTACCTCCCCCACCCCCCCCCCCAAAAAAAAAAAAAATTGTTTCCGGTATACTGCTTACCTTGATGACTGTTGTGCATCGCACCTTCACTGCCACCTCATTAACCGTTATCCAATTAAATGATTTCCCTCCATAATTCCGTTCCAAACTTAATCACCTATCCGTTAACCTGCTCCATCAACAGAAACACAAAATTTTCACTATTAAACCAGCTAAATCCCTTTGCAAACTCCTTTCCTGATTATAGGTTATTATACTTCATTTTTTGCAGGTTATCTGTTGATCTATAGATGTTATAACTGCGTGAGCACGCCCGATCTTACCATTTTGCATTCTCTTACCTGTTCTTGCTCACAAAAACTTATTTCTTCCTTCTGTTCCACTTTTCTTTGTAGCCATTATACCTCCCAAAGATAAAAATCCTGAGGACAACATTAATCCTTTGATTTTCCCTCCTCTATACCTTCATCATATCCCTATGGCTGACAGAGATTATAGAATCTATGAAACACACTTTGATATCAACATTCTTGAGATGTATTGGTTGCTAGAAGACAAATGGATTGAGAAATCCAATGAAATCCAGATCTGAGAATCTAATCTTCCCCATTTTATCTTTCCTCCTACCGACAGTGCTCCTAATTTCATCAAGAAATTTCATGCCCCAGACTCGCCTAGCTAGAGATCCATAGTCAATTCTAATGGCCAAGTTCTATTTACTATAACCCCTCAGGCTATTGAACAGATGATGCTAGCTCCCACAGTCGATAATGGTGGCCCATTCTCTCATGAAGCTCTGGTTGAAATATATCAAAGATTAGATCTTGCCAAGAGAACCCAAACTTTAGAACTACTCTTAGCACAAGATGATGCATTTCCTAAAATAATCCTCCTTATCCTTCATCCCTATTCCTTGAGAGAACCAAGAAAATAACCACTATCCTATGTTACCTACTTGGCTACTACTTTGATCAATACATAGATGAGGTTATTATAGGATTTCTGTCTATCTTTTCCAATGATGCCAAGCCTTCCATAGTGTTCAATTTCAGCCATTTCCTTGCAAAGTCCATTCATCAACAGTTTCTTGATTTCAAGACAAAGGAGGTATTTAAATGTACCTCTGTTCTATATTATATGTTCATATACTTCCAAGGAGACAATATGAAATTTTCATTGCAGAAATTAAATGATAAAGGAGACCAGCAGTCAGTAATTTTCTGGACCACCTTGGTCATGAAAGAGCAGAATGAATTCACCTACAAGCAGTTCATTGAAATGTTTGTCCACCCAGCTATTAGTCTTCTAAACAACAGAGAAGACCTGAGAATTAGTGAAGAAATTTAGAAGATTTTGCAGAAGACAGAACAAGTTCAAACATGATATTGGTACTTGTATGAAAACTATACTAAAATAAGAGTTTTTGGATGTGAGCTGCAACCATAAAAGTTGCCCAAATTCATCCCAATGAGGATTTTTTCTTTGGAATTCATCAGGCAGATGATCAACATGGATCAGGTACATTTTGTGGCTGCCAAGAAGAAATCTCAGTTCAAGCTAAAAACCCAGATTGGTACATTCATATGTAATAGCAGAAAAGCAACAGTAGAGGCAAATCAACTATTAAAGAAAATGCAATTTGATTTAAGCTTCACCTCTTCATATGACCCATTAGGAATTGTTTCTAAATTAAGGGTAGAAACCAAATCTACTCCTTACTTTCACACAGCAAGGCCAGAGATAGAGCAGTATAAAAACAAGCTGGAGTGGAAAAAGAACACATTGCATGAAACAAAAGAACAACCAGTTTCATCTTCAACAGTGCAGACTCCAACAAATTAGGAAAAGACTACTAAAAGGAATAGAGAAGAATGGTCTCCTTCAGAGAAAAAAATCTTCAACAAAGGATTCAAAATTATGTATAGAAAGAAGGCTAAACATAGTTCCAAACTAAGTATTAGAAAGGATTCAGAGCAACAAACCCCTGCCAACACTAATGAGCCTCTTATATCCTCATTGATAGGAGAGAATTCCATACAGTCTCCTACAACTTCCATGACTAGTTTAGATCAACAGAAGATCATGCAAATAGGTACTTCAAATTCAAGCGAGCCAGAGAAGAGCACCATGGAAATATTCAAGGAAATCAAACTCAAAAATGAAGCCTTGAAGATAAACACATATAACCAATTCTAGAAACAAACTTCAGGTGCCCAAATTAGGCTATTGTCAGCCTTTGATGCGGAGAAAGGAAGAATTCTAATGGCATTTCTTCAAGCACAAGTTTCGCAACCTAAAGGAGAAGAAAACTACAAAAAGACATCTCTTGAGTTTGTTGTCAGTGACATACATCCCATTGATAAAATGGAGATGCATAAAAAAATGGGAGAGATGATCTTCTCAACTGTAACTAACACTACCATGTCTTTATCTAAAATGCAAGTTACACTAGCAAATGTCAAATCACAACTCAACATCGAGAAAGTCTCAGCTTTTTCCAAGGACACCAAGATTAAAACCTTGGAAGATTTGATAATCAAGTTGGGTTATGACCCTGAAAATTTCAATGCTACGGAGGAGTTAATCGGGAAAAATAATGCAGACATTGCAACATTAAGGAAGTAGTTGAAATTACCAGCAACATAAGATCCTTTAGCCAATGAAATTGAAGAAACAGAAACAGAAAAGGCAGATATGATGAAACTCATTCTTGAACAAAGTACACAACTGAAAAAGATGGAAACAACGATGGAAAAATGGATTAAGGAAAGCAAGAAACCAGTCAAGCAAGCTGCTCCTTTAGAAGCACTTCCAATGACAACTATTCCCACTGCCATCGCTGCTACTACTAGTAAAGGAGATTCTATAGATCAGTTAGCCTCCACACTCCAAAACATGACTTTGGAGACTGAAGAAATAAAGAAGCTACAGTACAAAGTGACACTTCTTGAAGATCAGCAGAAGAATTCTGATACTTATCATGCATCAGAGCTTCAGAGAGATCAACACATTTGTTCTACAAAATCTTGAAGGACAATTTTCAACACTGTCTGTCAATGGCGGATTTTTGAAACACTATATCTAGTACTGAAGGAGATCCTACATCATCATTGTACATAATCATTTTATTTTATCATTTGAAGCCTATTTTTTTTCTATAGAAAAGACTCCATAGCCCGAGGACAAGGCACATGGAACTTAAATGCTTTCCCTCCATAATTCCGTTGTAAACTTAATCACCTATCCGTTAAGTCGCGTGATCAACGGAAACCCGATTTTTTCACTATTAAACCTGCTAAATCCATTTTCAAACTCCTTTTCTGATTACAGGTTATTATACTTCGTTGTTTACAGGTTGTCTATTGATCCAGAGATGCTACAACTGCGCGAGCACACCCAATATTTCCATTTTTCATTCTCTTCCCTCTTCTTTATCATATAAAATTATTTCTTCCTTTTGTTCCACTGTCAGTTGTAGCCATTATGCCTCCCAAGGATAAAGATCTCGAGGACAACATTAATCCTTTGATTTTCCCTCCTCTAGACCTTCATCATATCCCTATGGCTGACATAGATTATAGATCTCTGAAGCCCCAACCTTAGCCAGTCTAAACTATTCTGAACCTTTCAACTTGTTCTCTTTTTCTTCTAAAACCACCCTTTCTGTTGTCCTTTTTTAAAAGAACGAATATTATCATGATCAACCTATAGCATTATTTAGTAAGGTCATGAGAGATGCAGAAATCATATGTGATATTATCGAAAAACAAGCCTATGCCTTAGTTCAAGCCCTAAAATCTTTTAGAATGTATATCCTCCATTCTACTATCATTTCCTATGTGCCAAATAATGATGTAAAAATAGTCCTCACACAACCAGACACCGATGGAAGAAGAGGAAGATGGATAACTCAAATCCTTTAGTTTGACCTTACCATTAAAACCACCAAGTTAGTAAAGGGGCAGGGTTTAGCTGAATCCAATTGTAAAGTCTTGGGCATAAACTTTGTTTTTAAAGTTTCAGAGAAGAATCCACAAGAATCTTCTTCAGATTTGGAAAGGGAGAATCCATAAGAACCTTCCTTAAATGTAGAAGGGGAGAATCAACAAGAACCTTCCCATGGAGTGCAAGGAAAGAACACACAAGAACCTTCTCCTTCAACTCAAACAATCCCTGTTCATATTGATGAGAAGTTTGTTTTATCAGATTGGTATGCAGATATTGTTCATTTTCTGATCCATTTTGAATGTCCTGCTCAATTTTCAAAAATCCAGCGCAAAACACTCAAGTTGAAATCCATCAAATATTGTATCATCAATGCCAACTTATACTCGAAGGATCCTCTTAATATTCTTCTACTTTGCCTAACAAAATAAAAAACTGAAGGAATCATTGATCAGTTTCATGCAGGAATATGTGGAGGCTACTATGCTTGGAAATCAACAACATACAAGATACTTAGCGCATAATTTTATTGGCCTACCATGTTTTCACAAGTAGGATCAAAATTCAGAGCCTATGTTCCATGTCAGATGTTTGTTGGTAAGCAAAAATTAGCATCCCTTCCACTAGTTCCAGTAGTTGTCTCAACACCTTTTCTACAATGGGGATTATATTTTGTTGGTGAAATTCACCCAGCCTCCAGTAATCAGCGTCGATGGATCTTGACTGCTACTGACTATTTCACCAAGTGGGTGGAAGCCATTCTTGTAAGAAATGTTACAGATTCAGTTGTAATAAAATTCATTGAAGAGAATATTTTATCCATATTTGGTTTCCCACAACAAATAGTCACTGATAATTCTACAACATTGAGTAGCATAAAAATGATAGAGTTCTGCTAGAAATATCAAATTTTACTGCATCACTCAACTCCCTACTATCCACAAGGAAACGGTCTCGCTGAATCATCTAACAAGAGTTTAGTAAAGGTAATCAAGAAAACTTTAGAATACCACAATAAAAACTATGACAATCATCTGATTTATGCAGTTTGGGAAAACATAATTTCTCTCAAAAGTTCAACAGGTAAATCTCCATTCCAATTAGTTTATGGCAAAGATGTTATTTTTCCTACAAATTTAGCTTTCCTTATGCTCAAGTTTCTACAAGAATCTACTGGTGAACCTGATGATTTCTCTAGAAGGATTAATCATATTGTTGAACTGAATGAAAAGAAAGATGAGATTTAGTATAAACTAAAGAAATATCATAATAAAATGAAGAGTCTCTTTGATAGAAAGGCAAGGGAAAGATATTTTGGAGAAGGAGATCTAGTTTTAAGATGGGATGCTAGGAGAGAAGATAAAGGCAAACATGAAAAGTTTGACAATATATGGTTTGGGCCACTCAACATCGCAGAGGTAAAATGAAACAACACATTTGTTCTGCAGAATAGTGAAGGACAATTTTCAACAATGCCTGTTAATGGAAAAATTTTGAAACACTATATCCAGTATTGAAGGAGATCAATCCTACATCATCATTGTACATAATGATTTTCTTTTATCATTTAAAGTTTGTTTGTTTTCTACAACAAAGACTCCATAGCCCAAGGAGAAGGCACATGGAACTGCTTATTCTCTACATCCCACAGGGGGAAGCAGTCCCTAGCTGGAGCCGATGTTGTAACATTATTTGTTTTTGATAAGTTAGCATACATAGTTAAATAATTTTGAAAATGTTAAGGTAGGATATGGATGCAAAAGAATGAAAAAAGTTAAAAATTTTAGGAAAATTATTATGTTTTGTAGGCATCCATGTCAATAAAATGTTAGGTGTTAGATTCTCTAAAAAAAGAAGGAAAATTAAAATAAAAATGTTAGGGAAGAAAAAAGAAAAAGGAAAACTTCTTTCTGTTTTAAAAAGATTGATTGGCTGCTAGTCTAAATGCGCCTATGGAACAAGTGATTTGTATGGTTTAAATCCTGATTATTAATTACATATTATAAAGTTTTAAACCATATTATATACCCCACCATGAATTTCCATTAATCGTATATCCCCGCCATATATATCCCTCATTTCACTTCATTAAAACATTTCCTTACATTTCCCTTCATAATCTCCCAACGCTTTATTTAATAAGTCTCGGCCCCACCAGTCACATCATCGCATTTGTCATCCCCATATTCCTGTATATCCGACGATCATCTCCACACTTGTCAGCATCCAATGGCCCTCATGGCTTTTCGGCCCCACTCAGCCATCCGAAGTTTATCACCAGTGGGGGGAGTTCGAAAATAACTATATTTGGAAACCACCCATGTATATGTGTCAATGCCACATGAGTTCAGACCTCCCAGGCGCAAAACCGTAAACCACCTTACAACCCCACCCCCCCCCCCCCCCCCAAGTATACTACAATTTGTGCAATTTCAGTTACTTTTTACGACTTCAAATCAGATGCTCAAAGAGACAGTTATGACAATTTTTCCCAAAACACCTGTTTGAGACATAATTTTGGAGCATGCAAAAACCCTAACTTCCTCGAATTGTATCTCCTAAAATATATCTAACCAAGGTCTAAAATTGTAACCAAATGTTCAACAAGACTTTTCCTTCACGTGGGGTCAATTTCATAGTTTGAAGCTTCGTAGAAAAAAAAGTATAGTGAAAATGCCACGATGGCCCATTTGAAGCAGCAAAACCCTAAGGTTAAGAGCTTTGATACCAAATGTTACATATTTAGATCAAAAGTAGAACAGAAACATAAAAAAACACATATCAATGACTAGATAATAAACCACTTCCAGAGGGAAGCCTCCCTTTACATCACACAAATGAACAATTCTTAGATGATTCAAAAGACAATACCTCCTTTATATATATATATATATATATGAGTCTAAGGAGTATAAATATAATTAGAGCCTACATAAAAATAATAATGTAAGGGTACTACAATAACAACAATGAGCTTCTATGAGGCACAAAAATAACAATATCAAGGCTACACTAATATTATAAAAACCTAACAATATTTAATTAATATCCTCAAATCAATTCATCACCAATAAAATTTTGCAGCATTATGGATCAATTAGTTATCTTCAACCATTGTTGTATTATACATTCAATAATGAAAATATTTCATACCACCAACCCTTAATTTGAATCCTTAGTGCACCATCGAATACATGCATTGTAGTAACATCGCACACATTTAAATTATCATTAATCTTTATTTCAACATCAATTTTACTCCACGCTATCATTTGAATGCCATCTAATTCTCAATATTAATTCGCTATCTAGTATACATCAATGAAGGAACTTATGTTTTGTAAGCATAAAAAATGGTAAAGGATTGATATTTATGATAAATATTTATGCATTTCTATCCATCAAATACTCGTGAAATGTAGGCATGTCTGATCACTGGGAAATAAAATATATGTAGGAACAAGGTAGATGTAAGATTTCACATCGTTAAGACTACTAAAAGAGGACTCTTTTTGGATTAACTCTACCCGAGGTCTTGGTTTTGGGAAAGGATTTTTATTGGAAATTCATTAATGTAACTCGATATGGCACAAAGGCTAAAGCATAGTTTCAATCATATGATTTTTAATCAAAAATAAATTAATTTAGATTTTCTCTATTAAGCTCTACTTTGTATCATGTTGTATTAAATTCCATTTTCTTTACCTAACATGCACGTGAGGAGGTAATTGATTTGAATTGGATCTTAATTAAACATCTTTTATAACTTGTAATAAGAATAAAATTGTTTTTTTTTTCATAAAAATTATTTTGACTTGAAAGATGAAAACAAACCATTCTGATGGTTATATTTCGAAAGAAACCCATTAAATACAAAAGTTTTGGAGAAGAAGGTAATTTAAGGGAAGAGAGCTTGAAAGGAAATGAAGAAGAAATAAAATAGCAAAAATGGAAGGATTCAAAATAAAAAGTATGTTTAAATATAAAAGATGTTTCTAAGCCAAAATAATTTACAATTTTGATAATGACTCAAAATACAACCAATCATGTAGCTTACTTTCATAATATTTCCCTAAAAAAATAAAATCACAATTGAATGTTGATTTCCCAGTTAGTTATAGGGTAAAATATTTGTGTTTATTATTAGTTTCATTATTGTATAACGATTTCAATTTTGTGGTTCTATGTGTTTAGTGTAAAAACCCATGTTATAACAATACTCCATTTTACTTCACATTTGACTTGATTAAATTGCCAGTATAAAATGATATTTTTTTTTGAATAATTAAATCATAATAATAAACTTCTTGTTGGTTAACCACTTTGATTAATGGAATTAATAAACATATATCAATTTGTTTTAATCAGTGATTATTCCATGGTTCCATGAAAAAATAAAAGAGTAGTAATTTGAGTGGTGATTATACAATAGCATGAATATATCATTTTTTTTCAATAATTGGGCATGACCCCACACATAGCTCAATTTTACATTGAATTGATTATTTGTCTAGTTGAATGTTGAATTTTCTATTCCGAGATGTTTTATTTAATGCAATATTTCCTACCACAAATCTATTAAACTTTAGTTACATGGGTGGAGGCTTATCTATAGAAAATATGTTTGAGAAACTTGACTATTGTTGAAAATGTGTTGTCGTTGAAGGCAATTGATGGCAAAAGGTGTCAACAAGATGAAAAAGGTGTTAAAAGGATGCCTCTGAAGATCAGGTTCTAGGCATAAGAAGGAGAATCAAGAGAAACATGGATGAAAAGTGGTGCAAATAATTTGGAGTCATTTCTAGAGAAGAATATTTTCTCAAATGCAGATGAAACTCACCTATATGGAAAGAGCTCGGATTTTTTTTTTCCAGTGGTATACAGAAGTCTAAAAATGGCCTCTTGGTTTGAAAGATAGAGCTATTCAAAGTTGCATGACCCCAAGTCAAATTTAGCAGAGTTAAAGAGGCTTGGAGACCCTTTTGGTGCTTCATTAAAGTTGGATAAAGTGCCAAATGTAGCAGAAGCATATTCATAACAGGATCGAGCGTACGTTGCATAAACGACAAAGCAACGGGGAGCATGATCATTAGTATATTGGTAGATCCCACAACCCACGCTCGCTCGACAGAGGTTGCCCAGCTATATAACCCTATCAAAAATTTTTAAGGAGCACGAAGGATTTGAGCTGGAATACGTGGAGCATGAAACTATAGAGAGGCTCCCTATTGGTATAGGAAAAGCAAGCAAGCAGCGATGATGCTCGATCCGTTCCGCATTATACCCCACCCCCTATAGATAGTAAGTAGGGTTTATCAGGCTAAGACGACGAATGAGTTTAATGCTCGTATTAGTGAAGATTATCAGAAGCGGCATTTGGTGAAATGGCGACTGAACATTTGGGACGGTCATACAAACAAATTAAACCTAGAACCTATTCTTTGAACCTCTACATTACATTGACGTTGGTTAGAGGGTAGGATTGACTCCTTAAGGCGGGCTTAGTCAGCTTGGTCAAAGGAAGGCAGCTACTTGGTTGGTTATTTATCTCTACACATAAGCCCACAGGGATGCATCCCAGAAAAATTAAAAGCATCCCTTAATTGTTCTAGCGGGATGACATAGAACGGTAAAAATTGGCCCTTGACAGTGACGCAACGTAGTTTATTGGAGGAGATTCAAGTGGGAGTTCCCCACATTAACAACCCGGCCTGCCGAATAAAACTCGGAAGGATGTAAAGGCAGCGTTTAGAGGAGATTCGGCCCGAATGAAGTTTCAATAGAACAGAGAAAATAAAATGGGACCCTTCAAAATTTGTTAAAAGAATTTTTTTTGAAAAACAAGGCTGAGGAACCCTTCTCTCCCTCCTCTAACAGTGGGACACATGGAAACATTTGATTGGCTTAGATGACGAAGGATGATGATGTCAGCCCCATCCAATAGGATTTTGACATGTGGCAGGAATATTTGATGTTTTTTAGCACCTGAATGACCCATTTCTGAGTAATATGTGTGTTAGCACTTGAATTGGACCCCAGGCTGAAAAGGGAAAAACAGGGTAACAACTAAACCACGTTCAACCTTGTAGCTAGCCCTACAAGGACAAGAGAGGGCTCTCTCCGTAAAGATAGGTATTCAATAAAATGCAATAATGATCTGATATTAGGCTAGATAAAATGACGGGAAAAAGGTTTTAATAAAATGAATTGAATTTCAGGGATGTGTGGGATAAAATGGGATAGTATGAAACTGGGAATTAAATCAGGACACAGGGTATTTCATGGGGCAAGGTAGGCAGGAAATTTTAGCAATTAAAGTTTAATAAGGATGGGATGGAAAGACTGGTGAGGAGCTGAAAAGGGCACAATGAATGGATCCTTTTCAAACATAAGAAAAACACAGAGTATGAATGATTTCCCAAGGCAGAGCATATAAAATTGATTCTACCTTTCTATCTTGAAAAGCATTCAAAAGGAAATTTTTATGGATGAGAGGTGAAACATAAAAATTTACATATGAAACAAAGAAGAGAAACAAATGCTAAATCTCATACCACATGGATCCCAAAAATCAGAGTTGCATCTCTTATTAATCCCTGTCAAACTGTACAATGAAGTGCAGAGCGTTTTCCCACACTATTCCCCTACTGCTGATTTACAGACTGCTCTACAAATGATTTAAAATTACATTAAATACACCAGATTTTTGGGAACAGAGATCCACAGAAAGAGCAGCTATTTTAACAGCTGAAGAACTGAAAACTAATCATAGAAAAGAAATCCAAGAATCTGCCCTAAAGAAGGAACAATATTACATTTGATTTACTTGGGTAGATTTACATTTTCGATGTTGAATGATAAATAGGCGATTTGGGGAGCAAATCCCTATCTTTATGCTGCTGTAGAAATATTTGTTTTATTTATAGCTCTCGACCTTTTACTGTTGTTTTGCTTTCCGTTATTTTTGAGACAACTGAAATTTTAATAAAATGTTGTTGAAACAAAATGGCCGAATGAAATTATGCTTTCGGTGGCGGGAAAAATTAATTTTTGAATGGGAAAAATGGAAGGGAAGGAGGCGGGGTCCACGTTATAATCGCAATCGGGATCGGATGGGAGGCAATATAACATATAACAAAACCTTATAATATGTTGTGGGATGCATTTCAATACACAAGGGTAATCGCAATCGGGGATCGAGGAGAGGGGCGGACATATGGCGATATGGATTTTCTCCGATGCGATGGGATAAGTCAAAGGGGAGAAATCCCTTTGTTAAAACAAATGAAATGGTTTTTGTTTCATACAAAGGGAGGAATGATTTTTATTTAAACGTGCGAAGGGCTTTTTGTGGTGGGACTGGGATGTATGAACAATTGCAATCAGAATCGGGAGGTCGGGAGGGGGAGCGGAGTATAACACATTACAAAAATTCCGATGCGATGGGGAGAGTTCTTTGTATAAACAAATTCAAAGAAAAATTTGATCTATACGAAGGGAAAGGCTTTTTATAGTAATCGGCGAAGAATATTAAATGGAGGGGCCCAAAGTCCATCGGCATCGAAGATCGGAGGAGGGCAGAGGGAACATTTTATATATGGAATCGCCGATTGCCGATGGTCCGATTGGCTGTGGGCCGTCGGATCAAATGGTGAAATCAACGGTCAGGTTGTGGTCGGGGGTTTTACAATAGGGGGTTTGTCATCGGGAGGGACTGAATCGGAGGAGAGCGATCAAAGGTGCCGATGGGGATGTGGACCGTCGGATCATGAGTTAAATTGACGGTGGACATGTATATCGGACGGGCAAATACAATCGCATCGGAGTTTTGCGATGGGTCAATCGGAATGCAAATATTAACATTGTGATTGCGATGGAAAGGACTTGGGTTGGCGGAAGTATTATAATATAAAACTTTGTTATAAAGTTTTATTATAAAGTTCCACAATATGGTGGGGAAGTGGTTAAAACGGCGGGGATTTATATGATATGAAACCTTTATTATAAAGTTCTATGGCATGGAGGGGAAGTGGTTAAATTAAAATCACATTTTTTGTTAAAAGATTTAATAACGCGATTTTGTAATCGGGTGGGGGGGGAAGGGATTTTATAAAGAAATCATTAAACTTTAATAAAATAAAGTTTAGGGAAAGGTGGGAAAAGGGATTATTTAATGGTATAGGGGACGTTTTACTTCACTTAGGCATAAATTTCAATCCAGGAGTCAGTTTTGAGAGTGTAGTATACCGTTGGAAAGCACTTTTCGGGCTCTTTCTGTTGGATCTACTTAGAACATGATTTGACGCTAAACATACTGCGGAAAACATCTCTGAAGGCAGGATGATGACTTTGTGGAGATGGCAGCTTTCTGAATTGTGACTTATTACATATGATGACATAAAGTTACATAATGAATGATAATAAAGGAAAAATATCATGTTTTCACCTCAAAACATGGTTTTGAGGTGAAAATTACATCAAGCTGAATAAAATATTTCTTTGATCTTCCAGGTGCTGTTGACTTTGAATTTATTGACTTCCTCATGACCTTGCTGATATTTACTGACACTTGACTCATTAATTTGACCATGGTGAGACCCTAGAAACTAATGAGACCCATCCTATGACCTACTGACATGATTCACAAAGTGAAAGTAGCTCATGACATAAAGACCACGGAGAGGAGAATCGGCAAGTTTAACATGAGGGAAAACTGATTGAAAAGATCACTACCATCAATGAATCCATGACCTAGCAGAATGGTGAAATTTATTAGTATGGGACTCCTAATATGCAAATGCAAAAGAGAAATTTTGATCACTGATGGCAGTGTGATTAGACTGAAACTAACAATGTGGACCAATTAGAGGTCTTCGACATGGCACAAGTGACTTTAGCATGATGTCATCTCGCTAGTCAAATCCTGGAAGGTTAAAGAGCAGCACAAAACAAAAGCATCAGGAAAGAGGTGTCGGGATGACAAGGCTTAATGTCAAACTTGAATAATCCTGAGAGCAATTATATTGGTTTGCTCTTGGTACAGAGGACTCTACAAGATAGCTCAACGCATAAAGGAGATCCTGACAAAGTATGAAGGTGCACGCAGAGGAAGCATCAAGCAGCATGCATCGAGATCACGTGGCATTATGACAAAGGCACAACTAATGAGGAGAAGGTATGATGGTCCCACTGATAGTAAAGACCTCGAATAGAAGCCCAGAATATTTATAAGGAACAAGAAAAAAAATGATCAGATTTGAGGGTTATAGGCAAAATCATTGGCACGAGGTTATATGTTGCAATGGAAGACCAAGGGCATAGAAGTTTGTAAAGGGAAAATAAGCCCTCGCTAGCCTAAACAACAATAAGAACCTGAAGGCTTGATCCAGTGGTCACATATCCTGGCCCTATGGCAGGAAAGCAGCTAAGCGTCAGTGCAAAAGGAGCTAAAGGAATTTTTGTGGATTCAACAACATTTTTGATGAAATTTAAAAGGGTTGCAGAATTTATAAAACACAACTATGTTTTGCAGTGGCACTATTAAAAAGGTCTTGGGCCTATGGTAACATGCCTTGGGCACATATATGGACATGATGAGTTGGTAGCTTTGGATAGTCTAGTGGAACAATTTGATAGTTAATCCAAATTTAACTACCTGCTAAAATTAGAAAATCGCTACTAAAACTTGTTAAAAGGTCAGAATGCTAAAAATAAACAGAAAAACGCAGTTTAATGTGCAGAAAAGGATGTTTAAGTCCATATAAATTGTTGAGAAGATCTAAAAGACTTAAATAAACATGACAAAGGAAAAAAAATAAGGATTCATGCAAGAATATAAGAAAAGAAAAGAGGCTAAAATTAGAAAAGTTGAATTCTATATAAACAAGAATGAGCAAGCAAGTTATATACAAGTTTTTGTAGAAAATTATTGTATGAGGTGAAGTTTTTGGTGCTCTTAGTAATTAGATATTGGTGAAGGTATTTGTGAATAGGGATAAATTATTTTATTTTGAAGGTAGAATTGGCATTCATGGCTCTAGTATGAAAATGGATGAAATATGAATCAATGAGTGTTAAGAAAGTCGTAGCTTGAAATTATTCCATTGGTGCTCCTTCCATTAGGTGTTGGAAAATATTCAGGGGTTGTAGCTTCTTTCAGTTATAGCTGATAAATAAGGGAGATGTAGCTTCCTATTGTTCGTATCCAGATAATTGTAACAACAAGTTGTAGCTTGCCTTGTGAATGAATTGAAGTGTTGTTTTTGAAGAAAATGTTTGTTCCTTGTCCATTATTGAAATTGTTTCATGTCATGCTTATTTATAACAATTGTTGATGTACTTTGTGTGTCCTATTGTTCTTGCAAAAGTACAAAAAAGTTTTATAAATTGTTAAAATTTCTACAATACTTATTCACCCCACCCCCCCTCAGTATTTCCTTAGTTTCCAACAATTGGTATAAGAGCCTAGTCGCTTCATATTAGTTTAATATCTAGAAGAAATATCAAGGACCATGGAAAACCCCGAAGGAGGATTTACCAAAAGGGAGCCCATGTTCAATGGAACAAACCATTTGTTTTGGAAAGTGAGGATGAAGACCTACATTCAATCATTTGGATATGAGGTGTGGGATGTTGTAGAAGAAGAATATCAAAATCCTCTAGCAGTGATTACCAAATATCAAAATATGGAGTTCACATGCAATGCTAAATCAATGAATGCCCTGCTTGTTGGCCTGCTTGAATTAGAGCTTGTCAAAGTGATGGATTGCACATCTGCCAAAGCTACTCGAGACAAAATGAGTAGTTGCTATGAAGTTGAAAGTAAGGTAAAAAAATTTAAACTCCAAGGGTATATGATGCAATTTGAGTCTTTAATTATGCATGATGATGAAGATATTTCAAATTATTTTTTAAGAGTTGATGAAGTTGTGAACACCATAAGAGGGCTTGATGAGAATCTAAAGGAAGTTGTGGTTGTTCAAAAGGTTTTGAGATATCTTACTGAAATTTTTAATCCCAAGGTTTTATCCATTGAATAATTGTCTAATTTGAAAGCTCTCACACTAGATCAACTACTTGGTATATTTACTTCCTATAAGATGAGAATTTCTAATGGAAAATCTATATCCAAAGAATAAACCTTGAAAGAAGAAAAGAATTGTAAGGAAGAGCATGATGACTCATGTTGTGAATTAGATGAAGAAGAAGCCAACTTTGTGAGGAAGCTCAAGAGAGGCTAGGGTAAATATAAAGGTAAGCTACCTTTCAAGTGTTTTACATGTGGAAAATTTGGTCGTTATACATCAAACTATCCTGAGAAGAAGAAGAAATATTATGATCCTAAAGAAATATTCAAAAAAGTTCAGAAGGATAGAAAGAAGGCTAAGAAGAGGGGATTTTATGTTCAAGAAGACAAATCCTCAAAAACTGAAGCTAGCCAATCCTTGGATGAGGAAAAACATGATGATAGCCCAAACTAATTCATGTTGATGGCCATATAAAATCTGCAAGTTGAAGCCATTAATTATGATGATGAAGGGGTTGAAGTATATCTTGAAGGAGAATTATTAAATGCACTTAAAGAAATAGAAATTTTGAGGAAGAATAATAAAGCTCGGAAAGCATCTTTGATGAAATAAAAAGTTGAAGTTATTAAGCCATTTATTTTGCAAGAAGGTAAGAAGATTCATGATTTATTAAACCAACAGCTAAATGAAAAAATTCAAGCATGTGAAAGGTTGGAAGAAGAAATCATGTTACTAAAGAAGGAGTTGGAGAAGACCAAAACACAATTGAGTTTCAATCATAGATTTAGTAAAGGGACTGAAAATTTAAATGAAATATTGGAAACACGTGTCTCCTAAGATCGTAGTGGTGTTACACTAAAATTTGTCACCATGACTGTCGATTCAGATATCTTGCCATCCAATGGAGTGTCTCAAGTGAATACCCTATGAAGCTTGAAGTAAAATAATACCAGATTCAAAACGAATTTTGGTTTTCACTGCTTAAAAACCATTTTTGAGCACCTGCTTGGTTTTCCTGAACAAACTTGCACACCTGTTCATTTTTCCGAACAAAAGTGGACAGGTCAATTCACGCATGTAAAAATAAAATAGTAAGTTCTAGAACCTTTGTTTGAGGAATCTTATCCAAAATTAGAAACCTCGAACCACTACATACCTGCACCTCATCCCTTGGTATATGGAATTAATCTCCTTTTCTTAAGGATCATATCCCTTGAGAAGTGGAACTAGAAACCTCCTCATCCTTCCCATAAATTTATCATAGGAATGGGAGGCTATAAGGACTTGGATTGGTAAACTCATGTTGTTATTTTTGGGTCTGAAGAGCTTGTCATCAAGGGAAGGAAAGGAGACCATTGGAAGAGGCTTGTGACATCAAGGCACCCAGTTGTAAGCCTCTTTTCCCTTTTTATTTTAATACAAAGTAATTGTTCTTTCCTAATTGCGTCTATTTCAATGTTATTTGTGGGATTCCTTTATCACTGACATGGTTTATAACTGATTATTTATCCATTTATATTTTGTATGCTAGACTAAGGATTTAATTTACTTTTTCTTTTATATACGACATGCTTTGATCCTTTGAATTTTTTTTTCTATGTAGATCTCTTTTGGTGCATCATGGAGAAGTTGTGGAAAGCATTTGGAGAGACTGTAAAGCATTGAGGAAAAGTTGTTTGTGGAAAGCACTGAAAGGGCTTCTACAAGCACTTGGTTAATAGGTAAGTGATCTTTTGCGTACTATATGTTTCATGTTTCAATTATAGGCTAAGGAAAGTGCCATTGTTTAGTATGTTTGTTTCTATTTTTCCATTATGATTCTAGGGATATTGCGCATATTTGCGAGAGGGATTAATCCAGGTAACAAATTGGTGACCATACTAGGGAGCGAGTTCTCCCTTGTGTGCCTTGTAATCTTTGATGCCTTTAGACCCTTTTAAGAATTTAAATTTATGGTTTGAAACGTTTGTTTTTTTATTTTTTTCTTAATTTTATCATTCTGCACAGTTTCTGTTAAAAAACAGAGCGCAGATCTATGCAATGTTTCTTTAGAAACAGTGCGCATGCACACTGAACTATGTTGTATACCTGTGCAACCTTGTCAAATGTTTTGAAAAAGTTAAGATTTCTCTGATTAAATTCCAGATTTTTTATTTTTATGATCTTGTTATCTTGTTTACAGTCTCATTAAGTCTCTGTTAAGTTAATTGGGTGTTTTGAATTTTATTCCTTTGGTCAATACTTCGAGGTTTTCCTTGGTTTCTTAACAATTTTTGCATCTTTTTGCTTTTGTTTTGCTTAAGGGGGGGCTAAATTGTGTCTGAATGTTAATCACCTTTGAGTCTCTTTACTTTTGACCTTTGGAATTATCACCCAATTTTCTTTACTTACACTTGATTGGTTCTTTAGATTACATTGGTGAAGGAAAATAGTCTTGTTGTTCTTTTGTTGATTTGGAATCATCTTGCGTTTGAGAATTGTCTTGCATATATTACATTTGCATAGCTAGAATTCTCATTTTTAGAATATGAGCGAAAACTATGCAAATGTAATCTATGCACATTTTTCGCTCATATTCTAAAAATGAGAATTTACATTTGCATAGTTTTCAAGTGAATTGTGCATAGATTATAGTTGCATAGTTTACATTCTGAAAAAGTCAACCATAGATTTAGATCAGTTTATTTGATTGTATTTTTGAGTAAAATCACTTATCTTTACAGTTTTTGGTTTTGAGTTTTGTTAGTTTGTTGATATATCAAAAGTATTCTTTCAGTGAATCTCATCATATATTCATTTATGCCTGTTGTAAATAGTTATTTCATCGATTGAAAGATAGTGCCTCTCATTGAAAGATAGCCCTGATTTGAATTTACATGTTTTTATGCTTGTTTTAAAACATAAAAATAAAAATTTGTTTTGAATTGATTATCATTAGTTTTTCTTGCTAAAATTAGTGCATTAGAGAATTTGTTATATTTTCTCTTATTTATCAATTTTTTCATTGTTGAAAGTGAATGGAACTTCTCTCCTTACTTTAGTTAGGATTCATCGAAGTGAAAATATTGCATTATCATATTTGATTGCATTCAATTTTGGGTCAGGTCATAACACCATTGGTTTCATATCCATTTACCCTTTGAGTAAAAAACAACGAAAATAACACAACGCTAAATAAAATTCATCTAGAAATTTTTACATTTTTTAGGGATCTTTCCACCAAGCTAGTTCAGGATTAATGCTTTGGAATAAGGATTAGTTAACTTTCCAAAGCAACCAAACAAACAATTAGAATCTTGTGGTAGGGAAATCCAATTGTTTCATTTGTGTTCTGGGAAGCTCTTCTTAAAAGAGTCAAGCACGAGGTCATGTCAGACCCAGTGAGGTAATCGTACCTACTTCATTGGCGAAGATAGAAGATGTGCACATAATACAAACGATAAACCTCAGATTAACCATTATCGAGGAGCCTGGGGTCACTTGTTAGCAAACCTCAAATTTACCATGTCGATGAGCTTTCAAGGGGGTTGATCTTAATACTCTGCCCTTGTGTGTGTATCGGATCATAGATTGTTCCCCCAGGTGAAATTGTCTCAGTTGGTGACCTTACTGGTGATAATATTTAGGGATTTTCCCAAGGTGACGATGGAGGGAAGGTCCCACTATACCTGGAGTAGACGTTGACTAGACTCACTTGGACTTTCTGGAGTGTACTCTTCACTTCGATATGGCATAGTGAAGTTACTTGCATCAGACTGTTTCATTAAGCAGGTTGTCAGGGTAACTATTCCAACCGCCAGTTTTCCACATTAATTTCTGCGAGGTTGGATTTCACCACCATCTAGTGATTTTATTGTGGAAACATAGTGTTTGTGTGTGGTTTGATTCCTAGATTTGATAGCGCATGTTCATTTGTTTGTTTTTACTTTTTAGAGACCTTAGGTGTGGATTTTAAATTTGAATTGGTAATATTTTTAAATTGTTAATTAAATTCACTCAATTTGAATCTAATGGAAACATTTCCATAATTTACCAACCAAGGAACCCCTCTTAATGCATTTTCCTTTCTTTGGAAATGATGGTCCCCTTATATGGCTACATTGTCATTACCTGGATTTACCATAGGTTTACTGGTATGGTTATTTTTAACTTCATTGGCCTCGAATACTCAAATTGTTCCACCTCAACTGGATGCTTCACCTCAACGGAATTCACCATCTCAACATCACCAACCTCATGTTGACCCTTTACCTTCTTCGCCCAACACTTCTTCCTCCATTTCTTCTTCTTCGCTTGGTAAAAGCCTTGATGCTAGTAACCAGGTGGCTAAGAAGAAGAAGAAGAAGAAATATAAGAAAGAATTCAACCAACCAACCATGGTTGTAAGAGTTGGTAGTGTTGAGGAAACCTCCAACATGCATCGTAAACCCAAATACCCTCGCAAGATTTGTAAGGGTCACCGCTTCCTTATCAATTTTCCTAGTCTTCCTAAGGTCTTGGAAGTATGGTCAGAAAAATCCTATCAACTTACTGTTGATCCATCAACTAGTGATTGTCATGTTCCTTGGAAAAAGGGTAAAGTTAGGTTTACTTATAGGTTATGCAAAGAGATTCATCATAGTCACATTTTCCCTCATATGAATGAATCCTCAAAATTGTTGGAAAACCTTATTGTTCCATGATAACAAATTCCAACTGGTTACTGTAAAATTTCTCCCAACCTACCGTTAATTGACGAAGTGATTGTTCTAATTCGAAGTACAGTCAATCCCACTCTTCCATTGGAGATTGAAAATCATATCACTCAGGTTGATGATCCATTAGTTGATCAATTGGTCGACTTGATTTCACATTTGTTCGATCCCACTCTCCCTGTAGAGAGTGAAATTCATACCACTTAGGTTCTTCTTGTTACATCAGATTCTTCTATGCTAGGGGGAATTTCTACAGAACCCCCTCCAAGTACTGAGGTCTTTTCATTTGATTGGAATAGACTGACAGAACCTCCTCTTCCTTCTTCCATCCCTTTCCAAATCATTGTGAAGGTTCATGGTAAGAATATGCATCGCAAAAATGTAGATGAAGGTGCTTCTGTTAGTATTTTGTCCTCAATTTCTTGGCAAGCTTTAGGTTCCCCTCAACTTGTGCCTAGTATACATAATCTGTCAGATTTTGACATAACCATTATTGAGCCTTTAGGGATCCTTCCTAAGTTTCATATTACCTTGGAAGGTAAAACTGTCTGTATTGATATTATGGTAGTTCGAAGCCCCTTGGATTTCAATTTTCTCCTTGGGCAATACTATGTATATGCAATGAAAGTTGTCGTATTGACACTCTTTCACGTGATTTTTTTCCCTCACAATGGAAACATTATGATTGTTGACCATATTTTTTTTTTAGTCTTGATTTGACTACCAACCATCCGAAACCCCTAAATTTTCCTTATACGAAAGTGGTATCTACCCTGCCATGTGTTAAATATGTAGCAACCAATCCCATGTTTTCAGTTACCAATGTGAGAGAGCCTCTCACTATTTTCTCGACTTCATTTGACTTAGATCTGATAATTGACATGGTGAACCCTATGGGGGTATTTGAACGTGATGTTCTTATCCCTATTAAGTCCATTGACATGTGTTCCTTCCAGAGAATTGTTCTTCCTTATGATAAAGACCTCTTGGAAGCCATGGTCTGTGTGTCCCTTGACATGTGTTTCTTCCAGTTGGAAGCCATAATCAATGCTTTCATTGAGGATAGTTCCTTTTATTGTGTCAACCTCGTTAAAAATGAATCATTTCATCTTGAGGATAGTTCCTTTTGCTGTGTCAACCTCGTTAAAAATGAATCAGTTCATCTTGAGGATAGTTCCTTTTACTATGTCAACCTCATTAAAAAATGAATCATTTCATCTTGAGGATAGTTCCTTTTATTGTGTCAACCTCATTAAAAATGAATCAATTCATCTTGAGGATAGTTCCTTTTACTGTGTAAACCTCGTTAAAAAATTAAATAGGTTCATATGAGGACAATTCCTTTTACTGTGTCAACCTCATTAAAAAATGGAACATGTATTTATGAGGAGAGTTCCTGTTACTGTTTCAACCTCATTAAAAAATGAAACGGGTTTCCATGAGGATGGGTCTTTTCCTGTGTCAACGTCATTAAAAAATTAATCAACTTCCCATGAGCATAGTTCCTTTTCTTATGTTAAGCTCGTTAAAAAATGAAACAAAGTTATGAGCATAGTTCTTTTCATGTGTCACACTCTTTAAAAAATGAAACAAATCCTCTCCTAATTAAGTCGAGTCTTTGACTAGATCTCGTAAATGTTAAGTCGAGTCTTTCATCTGATCTCGTAAATGAACCTTCATTCCATCTAGCTATTAGTAACTAGTAGTATACTTAGGTGAATGAAATGAAGCTTCGGGGCATGTGCTCTTGCAGGGAATGCTTGGGGGGGCATTCAAACTTATCTCAAGCACAATTTTCTCTCTGTTTCAAGCTTGTGTAAAAATGAAACAAACCTATCTCAAGCACAGTTTTCCTCTATTTCAAGCTTGTATAAAAATGAAACATATCTCTAGTCCATTCGGGTTATTATTTTTAAGACTCGTTAAACTCATGAAAATCCAGAGCTTCTTTTGCTATTCTTTTCATGCTCGTAAAACATACATGAAAATACCGAGTTATTTCTATATTTTCCTTCTCGTTAATAAAATTGAAAGTCGGCCATATGAGTACACTTTTTATCACTTTTTCGAACTCGTTAAAACTTACAAAAAAAAAACCATGGAGTTCTCTTTTAAGCCCTTTTAGACTCTTTAAACATGAAAATATTTCCAAGCACTTGACTGTTCGAACTTGTAAAAGTAAATGAGCAGTTGTCTATTTAGTATAAGTTTACCCCTTTTCCGGAATGAATTAGACTATTTACGAAAAAGGTATACATTGACTAATCATGGTCAATAGAGTTCTCTCCCACATTATTTTATCCTTTCTCAAGCTTGAGGGACTAAATTCACAAAAAAGAACATTTGGAGTTTACTTATGTTTTTCTTCCGACTCCCTAAAAATGAAAAACACCAAGTTTTACTTTCTCCGGGCTCGTTAAAAATTTACGTTGAAAGAGATGAATGAGTTTTATTTTTGTGTGTTTTCAAACTCTCTAAACATGAAAATCACATCGATTTAACCCTACATTAGACTCATAAAACTTAAAAAATGTAGGACCCGTTGATTACAACGGGACCAAACCACTCCTTCTTAGGGTACGTTAAAAATACTTTGGAGGATTCGTTCGAAGGATGAGCTTATATGACAAGCAAATGTTATCCTCCTCAATCTTGAAAAAAATAAAGAGGTACTTGCCAGTAATAGTGGGGGGGAATTGGGAAAGAACATTCATTTTTGTATTATTAAAGGCAATATGTTGCTCTTGAACATGACACTCTGTCACATATGTATCTAGGTTGGGAATCCATTTGCCTCACAGTTAATCAAACCTCATTGAAAGTCTTCAGCTGGTTTTGGGTATTATCGTTGAGCCAAAGGATTCCAATTTTAAGTTTCATGTCACCAACATGTTCAAGAGAAGTAAAACCTTAGTAAAAATTACCTTTCTATTCATAACCTTCAATCACATCGGTCATCCCTGAGTCAATCCTGAATTACTTCAATTTTTTCTTCAAAACTTGACATGAGTTTCGTGTTGGAGGCCTTCATGCGACAGATCACTTCCTATTGACTTCAGCTCACTATCTAGGAAGTTGATATAGAAATAGTTTGGTACCTTGGAGCCTGCATACCTCAATGGCAGGTTTCTCGCTTTCGACGATAAGTTCTTATCATTGACGTTCGATCGAATGATTCTATGAGTGTTCGACTTCAAGACATTTAATCGCACTCCATAGATAGTACTGGGAGTACCTTGAGGACCATTGACATTATTCCTGGTTTCTCTCACACTTGTTAATGGTTTACATCATTGACAGGTAATCAAGTGGTTTCTACCATGTTCAACTTCAAGACATTCACTTGCATGGTCAGATTCGCGCATCGATAGAGATGGATATCAAAACCCTAGATCTAGTTTCATCCATACAGGATGCATGGAGTTATTAAATATTCATGATTGTAAATATAGATCCATTGATGGCTGCTCCCATACTATGTCTACTATTGACATGGATCTTTGTGTATTTCCCTACTAGTTCATCGATTTATGTTTACTCTGAGTATGGGAATCCCTGCCTCAGTGATGTTTATATGAAAGCATGATATGGTAATCCTTGATTTTTTGTTTCAGGTCTTCAACCATTTGGTTTGAACCTTTGACATGATAAAGCACTTCAGTCATCAAACATATTTTTTGGTTTTGCACTTTAGGGGGCAATCTGTTACACGAAAATTTGTCACCATGATTGTCGATTCGGATATCTTGCCATCCGATGGAGTGTCTCAAGTGAATCCCCTATGAAGCTTGCAGTAAAGTAATACCAGGGACAAAAGGAATTTTGGTTTTCACTGCTTAAAAACCATTTTTGAGCACCTGCTCAGTTTTCCCGAACAAAACCTGTGCACCTGTGCATTTTTCCTGGAAAAAAAGTGCGCAGGTCCATTCACGCACGTAAAAATAAAAAAAAGTAAGTTCTAGAAGCTTTTTTTGAGGAATCTTATCCAAAATTAGAAACCTCAAACCACTACATACCTGCGCCTCATCCCTTGGTATATGGAATTAATATCCTTTTCTTAAGGATCATATCCCTTGAGAAGTAGAACTAGAAACCTCCTCATCCTTCCTATAAATTCAACATACGAATGGGAGGCTATAGGGACTTGGATTGGTAAAATTGTGTTGTTGGTTTTGGGTCTGAAGATATTGTCATCAAGGGAAGGAAAGGAGACCATTGGAAGAGGCTTGTGACGTCAAGGCACCAGGTTGTAAGCTTATTTTCCCTTTTGATTTTAATACAAAGTAATTGTTCTTTCCTAATTGTGTCTATTTCGATTTTATTTGTGGAATTCCTTTATCACTCACATGGTTTATAATTTATTATTGATTCATTTATATGTTGTATGTTAGACTAAGGATTTCATTTACTTTTTCTTTTATATACGAGATGCTTTGATCCCTTTGAAATCACTTCGTTAATAGGTAAGTGATATTTTTCATACTACATGTTTCATGTTTCAGTTATAGGCTAAGGAAAGCACCATTATTTTTTCTATTTGTTTCTAGTTTTCCATTAGGATTCTAGGGATATCTCTCTCTTTGTGCAGGAAAATCCCCTATGCGGATAGAGAAGATCCATCTAACCCTAGTGTGGGTCTAGCAACAAGGGAACAAGTTGAATTCCTAAATTCCTAATTTGTAAATTAAATATGGACAGGAACAGATATCCTACCTCAGTCCAATGCTCTTGTCGTGGCACGTTTCCTTTGTCTTCACGCCTTGCGCTCCTTTGGTAGCGATGTTTACACCTGCACAAAGATCAAACAAACGTTGGTAGCATACAAACATATATATTCATCTACAATTATCCAGCTATTCAAGGAGAGTTAGACACTTAGAATATAAATGGAAACAAAGATGGAACCAGAAACCAGTCATGTAATATTGATATATGAAAAAGAAGTTTAAAACCTACGCCTTAACGTTGTAGACCTCCTTCGACGAATTCATTCGGGCACGTCTCCAAGATTTCGTTTGTCATTTGGCTTAATGAGGCAGTGGGCTTAAACTCTTTTTCACAACAATGGACTATTCTCTTCTCTCTTCAACACACTAGCTATAACTTTTGACTGTTCAACTAGTTGAATCAATGAGAGGAAGAAGAATTTATAGGAGAGGAGGAGGAGGTTTGAGGTCCACATAAGGTGGAGGAGAGGTATATCCCTTTGATAAGTTTCACATTTGTAGAAACTAATAGGCCAAAGGGAGAAACTCGACTTGATCCAGTCAAATAAACAACCATGACTCCACCCACGAAGTTGTTAAAGCATGGAAGCTTCATTTCTATTTTTAAAAACTTTCCAAAAGCAATTCGGCGTGGGTGCTCTTCAGAGATATAGTGACCATGACGTGAGGCTCAGTGTAAATTTTTCCATGGGTGCGACGACATAAATACCTACCAGTTTTGACCCAAAAGCATAGGTTTTTGAGGGTCTACTTGAGGAATGATCAACAGATATTGTTCTCCTGACATGTCAAGCGATGCAATGACATTCATGGCAATGTATGAAAATACACAGGGGTCACTAAAATGGTCCTCCAATGTTCAGAATGGGGATTTTAGGGATGGTGAAAAAATATTGTGTAATAGATTCCCCCTAAAGCATGAAGTCCAAGAGAGAGGGAGGGGTGAAATGCTTTACGATAACATTCCCAAACCAAAATCCCGTTGTCGAAAGACTTGCAAGATCAAGTACGAATGATATCTATGATACATGAATATGTGGTATGGGCGCAACCATCCATAATAGAGAACATGTAATAAGATCCAAGGTGTGGATGCAGCCACCCAGTGAGAAGGATCATCAAATAGACTCAGGTATGGTCGCAACCATCCAATCAGAAGAGTCATGCATATAGTCATGATAAACCAAATCGTCTCGCAGCCTATTTTTTATCAGACAAAACCTAGGGTCTCGCGCTCCGTCCTGACCCGAACAAGTAAAAATTCAAGGATTTGAATGAATGATCTGAGGTCGAACATGCCATAAAGTCACCTGATTACCAGCCAATGATGAAAGTTGTTAACAGGTGCGAGAGAGACCACCAATAATGACAATGGTTCTCAAGGTACTGCTAGTAAAATCCACGGAATTTGAACAATGAGCTAGAGTCAAACACCCGTGAAATGATTTGATCGAAGGCCAATGATGAGAACCTGTCATCGAATGTGAAGAACTTTCCATTGATGCATACAAGCTCTAAGGTACCAGAAGGGAGTCTCTAGATCAGCTTCGTAGATACTCAGCTGAAGTCGACAGGAAGTGACCGATCGAAGGAAGGCCATAATGTTTCCCACGTCATCGACACGAGACAGAGGAATAAGATGATAGTGAAACAACACTAGACAGAGGATCAAGGGTTGAAAACTGCAGAAGGAACTTCTCTTGACCATATTGGCGACACGACTCTGGAATTTGGCAGTATTTGACATCAAGGGATCTGAGGTCATGGTGATGAGGAAAAGAGCATATGAGAGGTCAAACAGATAACCCAAACCCATGGAAGAAAAATGACAAATATGGGATGTCCCCAACCCGACACGCATTGCAGACAAGTGTCATGTTCAAGAGTGACATACTACCAACACAACTGAGAACTGGTTCCATTTTCCCCCACCATTTCTAGCGAGTACCCCAATTATTTTTTGAGACAAGCTTGAAGGGGATAGCATATGCTTGTCATGTAAGTTTTTCCTTCGGAAAAATCCATCCTAGTACATTTTAGGAGCCCTAGGAAGGAGGAATTCAGTAACGTCATGGTGACGGCATCTGATGTCATTTAGTTTTAATGAGTCTGACAAAGGAAGAACTCGACGTCTTTTCATGTTTAGAGAGTTTGAAAAGAAGTGGAAAATAAAAATCCTGCAGGTCCCTTTTCGTAGGTAGTCTCGTAGATCCGAAAAGGTAGAAAACGATATTTGAGAGACCCTCTTAGCCATGTTCAACTAAGGTATTCCTTTTTCATAAATAATTTATCCCGGCCCGAAAAAGGGGTAAACGTATACTTGGTAAACGACGTTTCATGACCTTTAACGAGTTCAAAATGAAAAGAGCTCGACAATATTTTCATGTTTTGAGAGTCAGAAAAGATCTGAAAGTTGACTTCCCTCAAAGGAACAAGTGGCATTAAGGGTAGCAACTAGTTCTGATGATGGTGGAACTTCTCAGAACAAGTAAAGGTCAAGAGGCTGGCTAACTGGACCACTCATTGCAGTTGTTCCTCAGGAATGGGTAAAACAACCAAGTGAAGGCATATGATCAGCCAAGAAGATGGTGATGATGGAATGAGAACACCAAGGTTCACCTGGCAAAATAGGCTGATAAAATGGCAGTCACGAAAGGTAAAATAAGGATGGTTTCATTTTTATACAAGCTTGAAAACATGGAAAACTATGATTGGAATTGCTTTCATTTTTACACAATCTTGAAACAAAGATAAACTATGCTTGAAAAGGTTTGCATGCCCCTAGCATGGTGACTCAATTCGAGGTACATGCCCCCCAAGCTTCAGTGTATTCACCAGAGTAGACTGCTAGTTACTGACACGTGGATATAATGAAGGTTCAATTACGAGATCAACTGAAAGACTCGACTTGGATTTTACGAGATCTAATCAAAGACTCGAATTGAAAAGGGAACCCGTTTCAATTTTTAATGAGGTTGTCACAGTAAAATAACTATCCGCATAAGATCTTGTTTCATTTTTTAAGAAACTTGACACAATAAAACGAACTGTGCTCCGACGAGCTTAATCATCACAAATAAGAAGTGTTGGTACTATTTTATTGCTACCCTTTTCTCTTAAAAATCCACCATTTATCTATCATTTTTCTCCATAAACTTCCCATAAGTCCATTGAAATTGATTAGTGAAGCATTATAGTTGTTATTTTGCATTAAATTTAATTTATGAGTTTTTATGTTAAAATTTGGAATTTTTCAACAAAATTACGGGATGTAGTGACTTCCTGTAATCAGTTTATGTTGTGACATGTGGCATGACAGGAAAATCAAAATAGAAGGCATGGACGTGATCTAGGATGTACAAATATGGTTGAAAATCTATTTAGCATCGAATTTGGGGTTCCTGGATATATGGTCAAAGTCGGTCAAACTCAGCCTCTTCATCAGAAAAATCAGAAGCTATAATGATGTACTTGATCTTTTGCTTAAAGTTAAAAAATTTAAACTGATTCGAACTATGTTGGAATCAGTTAGGAGGAAGAAGGAACGAATATAGCCTTCTAGTTGTAAATTGTAATAAATAGGAGGATTTTGATTAGAAAGGTTAGCTAATGAAAACGTTGAAGAGATCAGACTTAAGACTGTAAAGCGTATTCCAGCACTCTGTTTTGAATGTAATCATTTCCAGAACTTAATGAAAAGCAGAATTTCACCAATCATAGTGTTTACGAGTTAAAGGTTTATCATTTGAAGTTATCAAAGTGTGCCATCAGTGCGTGGAAGGGCCCTACGTAAAGATTGGTACACTTTCTTTTACGTTTTATGTTTTATATAGTTTAGTTTTTTTTCATATCTGAATAGCGTATTTCATTTCATTGTTTGTGAGTTCATTCATTGTTTGAGAGTTCATTTATTTAATCAGAAGTTCTTGAAATTTATTGTTAATTCATGGTTCATAGAAATAAGTTGAAGATTCGATTGCAGAATTATTGAAACAGTCCTTGTAAAAGGTGTAATCGAGCATTGGATTTCAAAGTATCTCTGTGAACTCTATTTGTTTTTATGAATTTGATTTCTAGAATGTTCAGTGTGTTATCTTAAAGGAATTTTTGTGAAACATATCTTCGTAAGAGGATTGAAAAGCTCAGATTAGAAACACTCTGTTTTTAAGATCAGTAGATTAAAATTTGATAATATAAGTGTTTAAATTGTGAAAAAGAAACATATTTTAACCTCTTGTAAAGGAGTACTGAAGCCTGTCACAATTAGACATTTATTTAAACATATAGAACAAAACCTTTTAGGTCTAAAAATATTAGATGTGCCTCTAAGATTACTGACCCTGGTCGACATTAAATGAGTCTAATCTAGCATCCTAGATTGGTCGTTACATTTTGACGCCATTTCCGGGGAGGTGCAACTAGAGGAGTTCTAAAAAAAAAAACTCAAAACAAACAAAAACATAGATTTAATTTTAATTCTAGAAGTCATGTTTACATATGTCTAGACCTAGGGATGATAAAGGCAGATTTATAAAAACCCCCCATCCAAGAACTAACCCACCATTAGGAGCAGATCCTTTAGAAAGAATTGAACACACAACACCAGCTGGGAAAGTCACTGTACAAGAACTAGAGGATAAACAAAAATCAGGCCAAAGACTTACACTTATAGAGAGACAAATTCTATTGGCATACGAAGCAAAGAAGAAACACCTTCCTGAATCCTCTACAACAAGAGAAGGCATCAAAACAACTCAACAATCTCTCCTTGAACCTACTGTTATTGAACAAATTCAATTAGGAGAAAAACCAACACAACAACTTCTCTTTGAAATAAGTGACACTGAACAAGAACTTAAAACAACAGAGGAACCTATCAAAATGGTTGAGGAAGGAGGAGGATCAGCAAGAGGACCCACTCCTGAACAACTTAGAGAATATAAGAGACAGCAGGAGGAAAGAAGAAGACAACGAGAAATTGAACTGAAACAAAAACAAGATCAAGATCAAAGAGAGGAGGAAGAGTCAACCTTTAAATTTCCTATTCAAGAACCAAGAGAAAATCATGATGAGGAAATCAAAATGAAAAACATATCTCCATCTGTGTTACCAAATTTTTATGGCATGGCTTTGGAAGATCCAGATTCATTCTTGTTTGAATTTGACATAGTATGCCGAACATATGGTTACACAGATGATGCTCATAGGCTTAGACTCTTCCCAGCAACATTAAAGGCATCAGCATTAAGATGGTTCATGGGACTCGGTGAACATGCAATAACTGATTGGGATGGCATGCGAAAAATATTCCTAAAGAAATATCAACCTTATTGTAGATCGAAAGATTCTAAAGATGATATCTTTAGAATGAATCAACAGGAGGATGAAACTTTAGAAGAGTATTTGGAACGATTTGTCTACAATTTACAAAAATCAAAACATAGAACCATGTCTCTTGATCTGATTCGAACAATATTTTTGAAGGGCATTCGAGAGGAATACTTAGATGATCTTAACTTGATGGGAAAAGGTGATATTTCCACCTTACCTTTTGATGAAATTGTTGACTTATGTGAAAAGTATTCCAGGAGCAAAGCTAGAAATGGAAAAAGAGCTATATCATCCAAAGCCACAAAATCTGCTTCAGCTAGTGTCACAAGGGCTGAAATAGGAAATCTATTAGAAGAATTCAAAACAGACCTATTGAGCACCTTAGGAAATCAAATTGACACTATGAAAGCAAAGAAAAGACAAGAAGAAGAAAATCAATTAATGGCTGTCTTTTGTCCAAAATGCCGGAAGAAACATGCTTTGAAAGATTGTCCTTTAGAAAACATTCAAGTGTGTGCCTTTTGTACTGAAAATCATGATATATTTCATTGTTCTAAAATAAAGATTTTGCAGAATTGTAACTTGGAAGCCAATGCAGATTTGGAAAATATGTATTTCATGGGTGCAAAGAGACCATGGCAGCCAAGACCTCCACCTCCAGGTATGTTTCCAAATCAGAATTTTCAATTTCCTGCACAAGATCAAATGTATGTTCAGAATTCTTGGAATGTACCCATGCCATGGCAACACCAAAATTACCCCCAACAACAATGGAAACCATTTCAGCAATACCCATCATATCCTCAACCATACTCATCATATCCTCAACCATATCAACAGTATAATCGGCCATATCAGTAGTATCCTCAAACATATCAACAATATCCACAGCAGCAAGTTGTTCATCCACCCCAAAACATTCAACAAACATTGCCTGCTCCTCCACCAATAAATCCACCCCAATTACAAATTCCATCTAACCAACCTCCTAGACCCACTCAGATTCTTGCTCAACTTGTACCAAATCCAAATAATAGAGCAGAAAGACCAGCTTACAGTGTAGATGAGGGACCATCATATCCCACATTACCTTTACAAAATATTGAGTTAAGGTCTATTAAGGTACTTCAAAAAGAACTTCCCATAGCTGAGAAACAAGAGGAAAACAAAAACATTGAAAATGAAACACCAAATCAAAAGAAACAAAATGAAGACATCAAAAATAAACAAATCCAACCATTGCAATCACCACCTTTTCCGGAAAGATTGATCCAACCAAAGCTTCCCATATCTTTACCACAGTTTGATGCTTTAGATGAGCTGAAGAATGTCTATATAAAAATTCCACTTCTCCAAGCCATAAAAGACATTCCTATATATACTAAAGCAATTAGAGAGTTATGCCTCAAGAAGCCTACAAGAAAAAGACTTGATCCACAAACAATTCACGTTATTGGACACCTAGCTGGCCTTATGTCAAACACTATATCAATGGAAAAGTATGTTGATCCTGGCATTCCCAGAGTCACTACAATCATCAACAACATACCTATTTCAAATACTTTAATTGACTTAGGGGCAGCAATAAATGTGATGACTCTTGACACAATGAAGACACTCCAACTGAGAAACTTGCAATACACACCAATTGTTTTAGAACTAGCTAATAGGTCTAAAGTGATTCCTGAAGGAATTTTGGAGGATATAATTGTTTCACTAGACTCTTGGGAGTATCCAGTGGACTTTTTAGTTCTTCAACCAAAATCTAATTTAGGAGGTCACCCTATCATTCTTGGTAGACCATGGTTAGCAACTGTTGATGCATTCATAGGGTGTCGATCAGGTAATATGATCATTTCACGAGGAACTGAAAGGAAGCAACTCACTCTTTACCCATCAGCACAAACACCAGCAGTAGCAAACAACTTATGGCTTGATGATAAATAAAATGATAAGGAAGAAGTTCAATATGTTTTTAGCATCAATCAGATCTATGATTTTCATGAAGATAATAATGATGATTTGATAGAATTGTTCCTTTCTGAACCTGAAATGTCTGAAGAAATAAGAAATGAACAATACCATGCTGCAGATGAATTTTTGGCACAAAATTTTCAAGAAATATGTACACTCCATTCTTTGCAAACATCATTTCAAAACACTTTTCCCATTCAATCTATCACAAACACTCAGAGTAAGACTATAGAGATTAGTCCGGGCAAAACATTGAATATTAGCACTCACCTAGACTTATCTCAGGAAGACAAATTGATTCAATTATTGAGAAAGTATCAGCGAGCATTTGCTTGGGACTACACCGATATGCACGGAATCCACCCTGAAACATGCACTCACCATATTTACACAGATAATAACATAAAACCAATGAGGCAACCACAGAGAAGAATGAATCCCATTCTTCAAGATATTGTTAGAGAAGAATTGCAAAAACTATTGAAAGTTAATTTTATATATCCTATCTCTGACAGCCAGTGGGTATCACCATTGGTAGTAGTGCCCAAGAAAAATGGCAAGTGGAGGATTTGTGTTGATTATAGACAATTGAACAAAGCAACCCTCAAAGATTATTTTCCACTACCATTCATCGACCAAGTGCTAGACACTTTAGCTGGGAAATCTTCATTCTCTTTTCTTGATGGTTTCAGTGGCTATAACCAGATCAGGATAGCCTTAGAGGACCAGGATAAGACCACTTTTACTTGTCCCTGGGGCACTTATGCCTATAATGTTTTACCATTTGGACTTTGTAACGCTCCAGCTACATTTCAAAGAGCTGTTTTAGCCATTTTTGCTGATTTAGTTCATGAATGTGTTGAAGTTTATATGGATGATTTTTCGGTCTACGGTAATTCATTTGAGCATTCATTAGAAAATCTTGAGAAGGTTTTGAAGAGATGTATTGAAGGTAATCTGTCCTTGAGCAATGAAAAGTGTTTTATGATGCTAGATGAAGGGATAGTATTGGGTCACTATATTTCTTCTCAAGGCATTAAAGTTGATCCATCAAAGATCCATATCATTGTCAATTTGCCAATTCCGAAGACGCAAAAAGAGGTAAGAAGTTTTCTGGGGTATGCAAGCTATTATAGACGATTTTTTGAACATTTTAGAAAAATAGCTCTACCTCTGTTTAAACTTTTAGCAAAAGATACACCTTTCAACTGGAATGAAGATTGTCAGAAAGCTTTTGAAACACTCAAAGAAAAACTATCAACCACACCGTCTTAAAAGGACCTAACTGGAGTCTACCATTTCACATCTTTTCAGATGCATCTGATACTGCAGTAGGTGCTTCTTTAGGCCAAAAGGAAGAGTCTTTCAATTATGCTATCTATTTTATCAGCAAAAATCTAACACCTGCAGAATTAAATTACACAGTCACTGAAAAAGAAATGTTGGCAATCATATATGCTGTAAACAAATTCTGACACTATATCACTGGTTATGAGGTTTTTGTACATACTAACCATTCAACCATTAAATATTTAATGAATAAACCGATCACTAATGGCAGAGTTGCCAGATGGCTGTTATTACTACAGGAATTTAATATTACAGTGTTAGATAGGCCAGGTAAGGAGAATCAGGTGGCAGATTTTCTTTCTAGACTGCAGAAATCAGGTGAGATTGTTCCAGTTGAAGATTATTTTCCAGATGAAAATCTGTTTGCAATTTCAGTAGTAGATCCATGGTATGCTGACTTAGCCAATTATTTGTCCACAGGAAAGACACCTCCACATTTTACTACAAAGGAGAAGAAGAGGCTGATCAAAGAAAGTGCTAGATATTCATGGATCAATGGAGATTTATTTTACACCGATTATGATATGATTATTAGAATATGTGTAAGAAATGATGAAATAATTGATATTTTAAAATCTTGTCATGATGAACCGTGTGGTGGGCATTTTGCAGCCAAGAGGACAGCATTCAAGATTCTCAGCCTTGGCTACTACTGGCCATCTATTTTTAAGGATTCCAAGAGGTATGTGAAGAGTTGTGACAGTTGTCAAAGAATGGGCAAACCCACAGCTTCGGATGAAATGCCACTTCAGCCCCAAGTACATTTAGAGCCATTTGAGAAATGGGCTCTAGATTTTGTAGGCCCCATCAATCCACCATCAAAGGGAAAAAAGTACATCCTAGTATGTACTGATTACGTGACAAAATGGGCTGAAGCAAAAGCATTAGTCTGAGCAACAGAGCAAACAGTGGTAAACTTCCTCTTTGAAGAAATTTTTGTAAGGTATGGAGTACCTAGGGAGATAGTCACAGATCAGGGTACTCAGTTCACTTCAAAGTTAGTTCAAGATATAACAGAAAAATATAAGATCAAGCATAGAAAAAGCACACCTTACCATCCACAGGCCAATGGCCAAGTGGAATCAACAAATAAAACTTTGGAGGGGATTATCACTAAAAGAGTATCAATGAACAGAAAGAATTGGGAAGAAAAACTCAAAGATGCACTGTGGGCTTACAGGATTACGTGGAAAGACACTACTGGATTTACACCATATCAGTTGGTGTATGGAAAAGAGGTACTTCTTCCTATCGAATTTCAAATACATACTTATAAGATGGCTGCGGATTTAGGAATTGATCTCAATGAAGCAAAAAAGGACATAATTATGCAATTAAACCAGTTAGATGAGATGAGACAGCAAGCAGAAGAGAGAACAATCCTAATGCAGAGACAGAGGAAGCAGTTGCATGATGCACACATTAAGAAGAAGTAGTTTAAAGAAGGAGACTGGGCTTTACTCTTTGACTCTAAATTCAGAGACCATAAAGCCAAATTTACAACACATTGGATGGGCCCATATGAAATAGTTGAAGCATATGACAATGGATCAGTCAAACTTACAAAAATTGATGGAGAAGGCAAGACCTTTACTGTCAATGGTCACAGGCTGAAACTCTATCATAAGCCCATAAGCAAGGAAGATTTTATTGAAACAGTATCTCAGCAAAAGGAGGTTGAGATATCACAGCCTTCAGCTGTGATATCTCTAAATTAGTCATTTCAATTTCTTTTTAAAAATTAAAAATAAAATAAAAATAAAAATAAAAACATAAATTAAAAAAAATAAAGAAATAAATAATGGTTTAGATGTGAAAACCAGACTCTGGCACACTCTAAACCCGAATTCTTACTTGAAAACCAATCATTTGGCTGGTAAGAATTCTTTGTTCTACTTGTTTATTGTTTTTCATCAATTCAATAACGACTTGAGGACAAGTCAAACACTTAGTGGGGGAGAATAATTAGTGGTTTTTCTCTTTGGTAGAAGAATCAGTGATTTTTCATCTCCTCATTTTTAAATCTTCAAGGAATTTGTGTCAGTTATTCAGTATTTCAATTCAGTTGTTCAGTATTTCAATAAAGAGCTACTTTTGTTCTAATTAAAGGGACCTGTTTAAGCAATAAGATTTGCAGTGGGACCTGTTCAGAAGACTATGTCAACATTATCAATATCAGAGGGACCTATTAAGGACTGCATTAAAGATACATCATCAATAAAGGCTACTTCAGAGGGACCTGTTCTACTTCAACAAAAGATACATCATCAACAAAGGCTACTTCAGAGGGACCTGTTCTACTTCAACAAAATTTTCAAAAGTTGTTTATTACCAGAATTCGAAGGCTACATCAACAACAAGGATAAAAGAAGCTGCATAAAGATGGTTCTTTAGATTTTAAAGGGACCTGTTATATTCATTTCAAAGGGACCTGTTTTGAAAAATAAAGATGGTTCTTCAGATTTTAAAAAAAGGACCTGTTATACTCATTTCAAAGGGACCTGTTTTGAAAGATGAAGATCAGTCATACCTGTACAAACAGATCAGTCACCTGTGCAAGCCAAATCAACATTCTGTCAGTCAACAAGTGTAAAGTATTGTTGAAATTTTCATTTTTAACATTTAAAATTCTTAAATTAGTTTAGTGTTCAAAAATGATAATTATTATTGCTTGATTATCAATTTCAAAAATCCCTATATCCATAACCTTTGTTTTCTATTCCTTATGCCTATTTCTAAATGATCATTGCCATTTGTACCTTAGCCTATTATTCTATTTCCTATTTCCATTTATACCTTAGCCTATTATTCTATTCCCATTCATACTTTAGCCTATTTTCTATTTCCTATCCCTATTCCGCTCTTCAAAACCGCTCTTCAAAAACTCATCATTTTTAAATACGCCCTCTGTGAATAAAGGTACCAACAAAGAAGTGGTCTGTATGGACACTCAATGAAGAGTCAGCTCAATGGTAAGACATTTGTAAAATGCATGATTACATTTCATTTCAACTGACGGAGTTATAAAAACGATGCTCTGACCCAAATTCGTTTATGGAGTGGAATGTATCCGTTATCATCACACGATTTATATTATGATTATGCTTTTATAAATCACTACTCCTTTGTATTCATAATCTGAATGCACTGTCCGTCCCTGCAAACAAACTCATGACCAATTTGAATGCGCTGTCCGACCCAAATTCATAACCTTAAGACTCTGTTTTCTGCGTATTGTATGATACCAAGAAAGTTGAGGTCGGTTGTTGAATTTTTAAGTTCATAGAGTGGTTAAAGAGTTCATTTTTAGACTCTGAGTTCTTAACGAAGGCCGAGATAGCATGTGTGGTTCCATTGAGAAAATATAGCAGACAAGTTATCCAGGGGTTTTTCTCTACTGCCGCCCAGAATTTGAAGAATAGCACAGTGAAGACGACCGCCCAGAATTTGAAGAATAGCTCAGTGAATTGAACAAGGCCGCCCAGAATTTGAGGAATAGCTCAGGAAATTAAAGAACGCAGCTCAGAGAATTGAGGACGCTAACCAGGTCAGTGCAACGCAGGAGAAGAGGTAACCACTTGAAAACCTTGATAGAATTTTTGAAGCATAGAAAAGGGGTTAGAACAGAGAATTTAAAAAAAAAAAATGACCAACAGAGTGGAACCCGAAACATTTGATAGACTAAAGTATCACGAGGACTGTGTCAAAATTCTAGAAGAAAAACATTGGTTGCCTTTCCTACAGAAATTTAATGGGAATAATGAAGAGGTTACTAAGAAATTTGCATTTTCCTTCAATGGAGAGAAGGCTCTAGTAGGAAATGTCTCTTTTAGAATTTCAGAAGATATAATAGCACAAACCTTGGAAATCAGTCCAGAAGGAGAGAAGTATTTCAAAACTAAGCAGTTCAAGGAAAAATCATGGACCCAGTTCATGTCCAGGTCAAGGGTTTCTTCAGTTAACTGGAAAAAGGGTGTCCCAAGAAGCTGGTTAGTTCATCCATGGGATGAGATGGTGTACATCATTCAAAAATTCATTACATGTGAAGGTCGTTATAGTATTGTATACCTCTATCATATAAAACTTCTGTTGCACTTGAAAGGCCAATGCATTATCAATCTACCCTATTTTCTATTACAGAGTCTGACTAAAATGGCGAAGACTATTCAGAAGCACAAAGGTAATGAAGACAGGAGTTTATATCATTTTGGTTTGATTAAAATACTAATTGAATCTGAGTTGCAGAGAAGAGGAAAAACATGGAAGGAATTCTTAATTGATAATCAAATCAAAGATAGAGAAGAAGAACAGCATAAGCAAGGAAGCATGGAATTGATGATTGATGTTGATGAAGAAATCCCTGAGCTTAAATCAAGTAATATTCCTCAACCGAGCAGTAGTGTAAGGACAAGAAGGCAAAAGCAAGAAGCTTCCAAGAGAATTGAAAAAGATAAAATCTTCACTACCTATAAGAGAAGATCAAGGAGAATGAAAAGGAGTCAAACACAGGATGAGCCACTAGAGCAGAATGCAAGCATACCAATGGAAATTGAAAGTAGTGAGTCAGCACATGAAGCAGAAATGGAAACTAGAAGAAATGAGAAAGAAAAGGAAGAGCCAACACCTACAAATAAGAATCAGAAAAGGTTAGAAAAACATATTGAAAGACTGAAAGAGGAATTGATGGAAGAAAACATGTTAGAGAAGGTTATCAAGAAGGAAAATGAAACGCTGAGAGCTCAAAGCAAGAAAATACAACAGAAGAATGAGAAACTGAAGAAAAAGATCAAGGAACTGAAGATTGATCAAACTGAAATAGGTAATTGGGCAATAAAATGTTATACTCAGAAAAAGAGTCTCAAGGAAAAATATAAGAAGTTAAAACATCAGTCTCAAGTTCAGAAGAATGCCAGAGTTCAGAAGAATGTGGATATATTGTTACAGGCAGCAGAGGCACAGGCAGAAACAGAGTTTAAGGGGAGCACATCAGGATTAGCATGAGGACATGCTAAACCATTGAGTTTGGGGGAGATGTTGGTACTATTTTATTGCTACCCTTTTCTCTTAAAAATCCACCATTTATCTATCATTTTTCTCCATAAACTTCCCATAAGTCCATTGAAATTGATTAGTGAAGCATTATAGTGTTATTTTGCATTAAATTTAATTTATGAGTTTTTATGTTAAAATTTGGAATTTTTCAACAAAATTACAGGAAGTCACTACATCCTGTAATCAGTTTATGTTGTGACATGTGGCACGACAGGAAAATCAAAATAGAAGGCATGAACGTGATCTGGGATGTACAAATATGGTAGAAAATCTATTTGCCATCGGATTTGGAGTTCCTAGATATATGGTCAAAGTCGGTCAAACTCAGCCTCTTCAGCAGAGAAATCAGAAGCTATAATGATGTACATGATCTTTTGCTTAAAGTTAGGAATTTTGAACTAATTTGAACTATGTTGGAATTAGTTAAGATGAAGAAGGAACGAATATAGCCTTCTAGTTGTAAATTTTAATAAATAGGAGGATTTTGATTAGAAAGTTTAGCTAATGAAAACGTTGAAGAAATCAGACTTAAGACTGTAAAAGCGTATCCCAGCACTCTGTTTTGAATGTAATCATTTCCAGAACTTAATGAAAAGCAGAATTTCACCAATCACAGTGTTTACGAGTTAAAGGTTTATCATTTGAAGTTATCAAAGTGTGCCATCAGAGCGTGGAAGGGCCCTACGTAAAGATTGGTACACTTTCGTTTATATTTTATGTTTCATAGAATTAGTATTCAGATCTGAACAGCGTATTTCATTGCATTGTTTGTGAGTTCATTCATTTAATTAGATTGAGATTATTGTTATTTTATGGTTCATAGCAATAGCTTGAAGATTCGATTGCAGAATTATTGAAACAGACCTTGTAAAAGGTGTAATCGAGCATTGGATTTCGAAATATCTCTATGAACTCTGTTTGCTTTTATGAATTTGATTTCTAGAATGTTTAGTGTGTTATCTTAAAGGAGTTTTTGTGAAACATATCCTCGTAAGAGGATTGAAAGCTCAGATTAGTAACACTCTGTTTTTTTAAGATTAGTAGATTAAATTTGATAATATAAGTGTTTAAATTGTGAAAAGGAAACATATTTTAGCCTCTTGTAAAGGAGTACTGGAGCCTGTCACAATTAGACATTTATTAAAACATATAGAACAGAACCTTTTAGGTCTAAAAACATTAGATGTGCCTCTAAGACTACTGACCCTGGTCGACATTAAATTGAGTCTAATCTAGAACCCTAGATTGGTCGTTACAAGAAGTCATGGTTTCCAATATTTTCTCATCTGACGGGAAAACAACACTCTGGAAATTTGGATCCAATGCCCCTAGTACATTGTGTACTACCTCACTAACTGAATTATCAGTGGGTGTGGACATGGAATAGGTGGCCACATAATTGACCTGTGGCAAGTAAGATACCACCGGCGGGTAAGAACCAGGAAAGGATGATGGTGGACCGGGATCCAAATTAGGACCAAAGAATGAAAGTTGATCGATGGTCACAATCTGAGATTCATGTGGAAGGTAAATCACACGAAAGAGGTATGAGATAAGCGCTCCCATGGCATAATCATAGTCACGCCCCAGGAGTAAGTTAAAATCCAAGGGGCCTTGGACAACCATCATGTCTATATAGACAATCTTTACTCCCAAAGTAATAGGTAACTTCAGAAGGATCCCTAATGGTTGACTTGTTCCTCTATTAAAAACCAACAAATTCTGAGTAATAGGCACAAGCTGCAGAGAACCTAAATCTTGACAGATAGTTGAGGACAGAATACTGACCAAGGCGCCTTCATCTATAATCGTGCCTGGTACAACCATATTACAGGCTTGTACAGTGATCTCAAAGGGCACGTAAGAAGGAATACGATATCCCGTGAATCGACTCTAATCAATGGAAGTGACCAAACTACACGGAGGGGGTGCCATAGGAATGGGAGGACTATCCCCTTGCATCACGGGGATAGGAGGATCACCCTCCTGGATAACGGGAATGGGAGTCGGAGAATCACCTTCCTCGATCGTGGGAATAGGAAGATCTCACCCTAATCCTGGATAATACGAGGAAACAAAGAGAACTTGAGTGGTATGAGATCCACTCTCTACGGAAAAGTCCTGATGGACTGTAGGCAGAATGAGGTTGACCTTCCCCTCAACCAATGACTGCTCGAGAATGAACTCATGAGACTGACTTCTGGAGAGAGCGGAATTGATCGAAGAGGAATCTCGATCAATAACTTGGTCAACTAGTCGGGAACTCGAAGAAATCTACTGGTAACCAATAGGAAGGCAAGATTCAGAAACCGAAAGGGTATCCAACACCTTAGAGGCTTCATATAGACTAGGATAGAGGTGAATGGGATGAATCCCTTCACATAAGCTATAGGGAAATCTGATCTTACCCTGTTCTTCATGAGTCTTATGATCTCTCATAGAAGGTTCATCACAAGAACGATCACCGGAGGTTGATGAAAAAGGCCGGTTCGGGCCAACATACCACACTTCTAGCACCTTGGGAATACCAGGGAAATCATGAAGAAGGTGATCACCTTACATAACTTGAAAGGTAATTTGAATCTATGGGACGCAAAGAAATGTTTATAAATATTAGCTGCATCGGTAGTGATGTCCACCGATTTTCCCCCTAATTTATTTTCCTTCTTCATCTTCGACTTCTTCTTCTTCTTCTTATTCACCTAGTTATTAGAATCTAGACCTTCGCTAGGTGAAGAAGAAGAACAATGTGAAGAAATGGGTGAAGAAGGTAAGGGGTCATTTTTGAGATCGACATGAGGTTGAAATGGTTCAGGCAGAGGAGATCTTGGTCGGGAATTAGTTTGGGTCTTCGAAACCATAAGAAACGAAAATAACCAAACCGACAGACCAATGGTTAATCCCGAGAGGGACGATGTCGCCATATAAGGAGCTCCAACATTTCCAAAGGAAGGAAAAGGACTAGGATTCCCATCTGAGGGGATTCCTTGGTTAGTAAACTCAGGAACTTCCGCCATCGATCTCACCCTAAATAAACACTAAGGAATATAAAATTAACCAAGAATGTTTCGTGGGCAGTCAATTTTATAACATTAAAACAAGACTCTACCTTTTCATGTTTTAAGAGTCGAGAAAAGGAAAAAAGGTAACTCTAGTCACTTTCAGTTTGAACAAGCTTGAAAGGACAAGTGCTCGATGATATTTTGAAATTTAAAGAGTCACGGAAAGATCAAAATGACCACTCAAGAACTCTAGGAAAAGGGTGTACCAAGCTCCCGTGAACTGAAATATACACCTTGGTGATCAAATGAAAGAGAAATTACCAAGGACTTAACGAATGTGCAGGCAATATCACCAAATGTTGTGTTCGGTGTATCACAGTTACAAGGCGGCAGACTCGGCTTCCTATGGATAAAGTATTGGAACATATGAAGGTCTCCCTTTATATACACGATGGTATGGGGAGAACAAGCATGTACTAGTGCTATCTAATGAAATATTGCAAGTGAAAACTGCTAGGTTTAATGATGTCCGAACATGTCACTAGCCTAGACCTCTAAGTGTGAGCGTTAATTTTCAATGTTTCCTTAGGTTTATTGAGTTAATTTTATGGTTTATCTTGAAATTATGTTTCAGTTTCAAGGCCTTATCAAATGCAATCTCAAATCTCTAATGCACAACTATATGAGAGAAAGAATACCATTTCAATTCGACGAAAAGCTAGCTAAGTGAAGGATAGAGGTTCGCAACAAAGCAACAATCAATCAAATGCAACAATGATACTTTCCTTCATGCTACTAACACAGCCAAAGTAGAAAAAAAAAATTATTCTCTTTTTTTTCACTTTCCAATGAAGAAGAAACCTACTAATGTAAAAGAGTACTTTTCATTTTCGAACAAAAGGGAAGAATGCAATTTTTTTGTTCTTTTAATAAGATATGAGAAATCAATGCAATTCTATACTACAAAAAAAATACTATCTTTGAGTGGTTTCGAATGAAATTATCAAAACATGAAGATATGAACTCCAAGCACACGAAAAAACGCATCTAAAACCAGACATGCATTTATTCATGCAGAACAAAGGACTTTCAAGTTGACTCAATGAGAAATGTGATCTATGCTCAGGGGGATGGAGGGAGAGTCAAGCAGACACCAGCTGAAAACTCAACAATCCTACAATACATAGAATCAAAATAAAATACCAAGCAATCAGACAACAGGCTGAAAAGATGAACGAATAAACTGACTCATACACAGCTCGGGGACTCAACGAACATGTGACCAAACAAACGATTCGAGACACCTAGAATCCCTAGGATGAAAAAGCCATACTCTTCGGATGAGAGACAACCAACCGAAATGAATTAGAAAATGAAGTCAAGAATCAATCCAAATGGATTAATCCAGGGAGAAAAACCCAATCGAGAGGGTAAGACACACTGGAAACTTAGGAAAGAAGCCCAAAAATCAACCCTACAGGAATCAACGTGACCGTTCAGCTGTATTCTGCGCTGATAAGGAGAAATCGCACATATGCCAAAAGCAAGTCATGCCCATGGGTGTGACTGTCAGACAAACAACAATGCTGAGCAAGAAAACAAAGGAAGGAAGAAAGGGTAGCTGAGAAAAACCATACTTATCACTCCAAGAAGAGGTCAAACAGCTTGAAGCAGTCAAACAAGAAAAAAAAATCAGAGAAATGACTATATGACCAAAGTTTGACAGATAAGAAAAAATTCAAAACGAACAACGAGAGGTGACAAGCACACTAATCCCCAGTGGAGTCGCCAACTTGTTGTGCAGGAAAATCCCCTCTGCGGACAGAGGTGATCCCTCTAGCCCTAGGGTGGGTCTAGCAACAATGGAATACGCTGACTTCCTAAATTCCTAGTTCGTAAATGAAATATGTACTGAAACAAATATCCTACCTCAGTCCAATGCTCTTGTTGTGGCACAATGCATTGATCCCCTGATCTTTGTCTTCATGCCTTGCACTCCTTTGGTAGCGATGTTTACACCTGCACAAATATCAAACAAACACTGGCAGCATACAAACATATATATTCATCTACAACTATCCAACTAGTCAAGGGGAGTTAGACACTTTGAACATAAATGGAAACAAAGTTGGAACCAGAAACCAGTCATGTAATATTGTATGAAAAATAAGTTTACAACCTACACCTTGATGTTGTAGACCTCCTTCGACGGGTTCAGTCGGGCACGTATCCAAGCATTCGTTCGTCGTTCGACTTAATGAGGCATTGGGCTTAAACTCTCTCTCACAACAATGGACTCTTCTCTGCTCTCTTCAACACACCAGCTATAACTATTGATTGTTCAGCTAGCTGAATCAATGCGAGGAAGAAGAATTTATAGGAGAGGAGGAGGAGGTTTGGGATCCACATAAGGTGGAGGAGAGGTCTATCCCTTTGAGAATTTGCAAATTTGTAGGAACTAATAGGCCAAAGGGAGAAACTCGACTTGATCCAGTCAAACAAACAACCATGCCTCCGCCCATGAAGTTGTTAAAGCATGGAAGCATCGTTTCTATTTTAAAAAAATTTCCAAAATAATTTCGGCATGGGTTCTCTTCAGAGACAGAGCGACCACGACGCGAGGCTTAGTGTAAATTTGTCCATGGGCGTGAGGAAATAACTACCTACCAGCGCCGACCCAAAATCATAGGTTTTTGAGGGTCTACTTGAGGAATGATCAACAAAGATTATTCTCCTAACATGTTAAGGGATGCAATGAAATTCATGGCAATGTATGACAATACACATGGGTCACTGAAATGGTCCTCCAATGTTCGGAATGGGGATTGCAGGGACGTTGACAAAATACTGTGTAACACTCTCTTTTCTACAAGAGGGATTAATCTAGGTAACAAGTGGTCTTAGATTTTAGGTTGGGTATATCTCAACAACAAAATTGAAAGGAAATAAACAAATTACATTTGTACCTATAGCAATAGAAGATACAAGGCAATAGAAAAAGGGAGATACACAACCCAAGAAGAAAAAGAAAAACATTGGCCAAGAAAATCGAACTGCCCAGAATTCATCCCAGCGTAGAAGACAATTTTTCATATATAAAGATATTTTCCCAGGATATTATTTCACATGCACAAACTATGGCCACAGAGAAGAAAATTGCAGAGTAAATATTTCCTACTGACAACTCAAATCTAGAAGAATATTTCAACATAAGAAAATAAAAACCAAGTATAATAATTATTTTTTTCCTCTAAAATATATGGTGTAATATTTTAATTGTCAAAATTTTGGGCATATAGTAGTAAATTGCAGACTCAAAGAGAGGAAGACTAAACTAGTTATTGAGCCAACTGATCAACAACCCAAAGTCTAGAAAGAAAAGGATAAGTAAGAACAATGCGATATTGGTTTGTATGCTCAAAATTAAGGGTGCCATTGGTACATGGATAGTGATTGTTCCAGGCACATGTTTGGAGACAAAATCAATTTTTTGACAAGGAAACCAATTGACAAAGGTAATGTGACTTTTGGAAACAATGCCTTGGGAAAAATTATTGCAAAAGGAGTGGCCAGTCTGTCAAATGGAAAAGGTAAAGCCAATATTTTTTTATATGTTGATGATTTGAAGCATAACCTGCTTAGTGTGAATCAGATGTGTGATCGAGGCCATGAAGTGATTTTCAAAGCTAAAAATTGTCACATCAAGTCTACAGACACAAGTGAGATAATTGTTGAAGTTGTGAGAACATATAATAATGTCTATGTGCTCAAATAGAATACAGAGAGGCGTTTCATATCAAATATTGGTGAAATTTGGATATGGCATAGGAGGCTTGGAAATTTAAAATTTGATCGGATAGTAAAGTTGAGCAAGAAGAACATTGTCAAGGAGTTAACCAAGTCATCGAAAATAGAGAACACAATTTGTAAACCTTTCCATCTAGGAAAGCAAACTCGAGTTCCATTAAAGGAAAAAGAAAACTCATCATCAAATCATTTGCAAATGGTACACATGGATCTATGTGGACCATCCAGAATGAAGTCACCCACATGTAAATTATATTTTATGCTAATAATTGATTATTTTAGCAGGATGATGTGAGTTTCCTTCCTTAGAGAGAGATTTGAAGCCTTTTAGAAGTTCAAAGAGTTTAAATCCATGGCTTAGAATGAAACTGACTACAAAATCAAGAGCATAAGATCTGACAATGGAGGTGGGTTCACTTCAAAATTATTTGATGAATTTTTCAAGAAGAATGTCATCAAAAGGTAGTTTACAATAGCATAGACTCCCCAGTAAAATGGTGTAGCATAAAGAGAAAATAGATCGATGCAACAATTATCCAAATCCATGTTGAATGAAAAGAGTGTACAATGGAGATTTTTGGCAGAGGCCATTCATACAACAATGGTTATTCTCAACAAAAATCCCTTTGATATTTGGCATGGAAAACCTGCAACAGTCAAACAATTCAAAGTTTCTAGTAGCATATGCTATATCAAGCGAAATGATGAGAAAATGAGTAAGTTTGATGCAAGAGGACATGAAGAAATTTTTATGGGATATTCACATAAAATCAAATGATATAAATTTTATAACAATAATTAAAGAGGATTGTTGACTACATTCATGTCAAAGTGGATGAATACGTTGATCCTCAAGAGAAACAACTAGTGAAATCCAACGCTAATGAACCAATCAACAATTGTGAGGGGTATATTGAGCCACCTTCAGAAGAAGGTGTTGAAGATCCCTATAGTCCTCAAGCCAAATATCCTTCAAGGTATGTACAAAAACATCACCCAACTGATCAGATCATTAGTGAATTAAAGGTGTGCATACAAGAAGGAAGTTGATTAATACCCCTGTGCTAGCACATGCTGCCATGTTGTCCATGGAGGAACCAAAGGATGTTGCGCAATCTTGTCAAGATCAAAATTGGTTAAAAGATATGCATGAATAATTGGACCAAATAGAGAAAAAACATATAGGGGAACTGGTTCCAAGACATGCTAACAAGAATGTCATTGGCACGAAGTGGGTTTTTAGGAATAAACTAAATGATTGTAGATAAGTGGTAAGAAACAAGGCTTGATTGGTATGCAAAAGCTATGCTCAAGTAGAATACCTAGACTTTGATGAAACTTTTTCCCTTGTTTCTAGATTAGAGGCAATAAGAATTCTTTTGGAATTTTCATGTTTCAAGAAATTCAAAATTTATCAAATGGATGTCAAATCTACCTTTATGAATGGAGACTTATAGGAAGAAGTTTACATAGAGCAACTGGAAGGTTTTCAACTAACAGAGAAACCAGATTATTTTTACAAGATTAAGAAAGCCTTGTATGGTCTCAAACAATCCCCTCGATCTTGGTATTCCAAGCTAGACAACTATCTTCTCAAGAGTGGATTTAAAAGAGGTGCAACAAACAACAATTTATTTGCGAAATCAAAGGATGGAAAACAACATAGTTTTAATCAAACGAGAACTATTTCCTCAAAATAAGAAATCTAGCCACCCGCCCCCCCACAAAAAAAAAACGTTTATGCTACAAAAACACTTTTCTTTTTCAGGGTAAATTATCAACATTTTTTAAAAATGACAGTAAAAACCAAATTCATTTGCACAAAAAACATGAAAAAACACATGCAACTTGATGTTGCATCACCACTTTCTTTGTTGAGGTCAATTTTCAACATTTAAAAAAAAAAGAGTGACACATAATCAATGAAAATTCAAACATTAAAAAAAAAAAAAAATTAAAAAACCCCAAAAAAATGATAATATATATATATATATTAAAAAAAAGGCAAAAACAAAAAAGTACTTAAAAAAAAATGAGATGTCCCATTAAAAAATATAAATTTAAATAAATAAATAAAATTTAAATAATAATAATAATAATAATAATATGTCCCTTGGCCCGACCCTTTGGGCGCCCTGGGGGTAGCAGGCTGATTCCCAAAATCAGCCAGCCACCCCCAGAGAGCCCAAGGGGTCGAGCTAGGGGCAGGAGCAGTCACGATCAACTGCAACTGCTCCTGCCCCTAGCCCAGGCCCATTGGGCACCCTAAGGGTGGCGAGTTGATTCCCCGAATCAGAAAAGAAACAGCAGTAGTACCAAAACAACAGAAGTAGTTAAGCATAAGAGAAGGCATCTCAAAGGGAGCAACATTCAAACTCATAGTTGATTTGATGAGGATGTTTTATTTGATCTCAGTGTTTCTATCAATGCCAAATGGGGAGAATGTTTGAAATGTCTTGTCATTGATGGAAAATCATGGCAAAATTTCTCAACAAGATGGAAAAGGCATCAAAAGGATGCCTCAAAAGATCACATTCTAGGCACAAGAAGAAGAATCAAGATCAACATGGATGAAAAGTGGTGGAGATAATTTGGAGACATTTCTATAGTATCCCATTATCTCAAATGCAAGTAAAATACAGTTGGATGGAACGAGCTTGGAAAAATCTTTCCAGTGGTATGTGGAAGTCTGAAAATGGCCTCCTGGTTTGAAAGATAGAGACAGCCAAAAAGTGCATGACCCCGATTCAAAGTTAGTAGAGCTGAAGAGGCTTGGAGACCCTTTTGGCACTTCATTAAAGTTGGTTAAAGTTCCAAACGCAGTGGAAGCATAGAGGAGCCACCATAAGAGGACCAGGCATACGTGGCATAAACAACAAAGCCGCAAGGAGCATGATCATTGGTTGACTGGTAGTGGCCACAACCCACGCTAGCCCGATAGAGGTTTCCCGAATATATAACCCCGATAAAAACTTTAAGGAGCATGAAGGAGTTGAGCAGGCAGACGTGGAGCATGCAATTGTGAAGAGGCTCCCTATTCGTCCAGGGGAGCCCACATAACAAATAAGCCCACAAAATTTACCCCAGTGGGTGCATCCCGGAAAAATTGAAACGAACCCTTAATTGTTCTAGTAGGATGACATAGGACGGGAAAAAGTGGCCCCTAAAATTGATGCAACGCAGTTTATTGGCGGAGATTCGAGCAGGAGGAACCCAAATTAATAGCTCAGCCCACAGAATAAAACCCGAAAGGATATCAAGCCAGCATGCAAAGGAGAGCCATCCCATAGGAAGTTTAAATGGAATAGATGAAATAAGCCAAGACCCTTCAAAATTTTCTAAAAGAAAATTATTGAAAAACAATATTGTGAGACCCTTCTCTCTCTCTCCTCTGACAGTGGGACACATGATAACATCTGATTGGCTTAGATGATAGAGGATGATGATGTCAGCACTGGCCAATAGGAATGTGACACGTGGTAGGAATATTTGGTATTTTTGGGCACCCAAATTGCCCATTTATGAGTGAAACGTGGACCAATCATAGGTCGAAATGTGGGACAGGTGATGTTAGCATTGCGTCATCCCACCGATCAAAGCCTAGAAGGTTAAAGAGCAACGAAAAAAAAAGCACTGAGAAAGAGGCGCCAGGATGATGAGGCTTAATTTCAGAGCTGACTAAGCCCAAGAGAAATGTTATTGGCCCGCAGGACCAGTGGAGGACCCCATGGGAAAACTCAATGCGTAAAGGAGAGCCTGCCGAAGTATGAAGGTGCACATACAGGAAGCACCAGGAAGCATGCATCGGGCTCACATAGCATTATGGTAGAGTCGCAACCAATGAGCAGGTACGACAGTCCCACTTACAATGAAGCCCACAAAGAGCAGCTATAATGATTTATAAGAAGGCACAAGCAAAAACGATCGAGTTTGAGGGCTATAGCCTAAAGCACTGACACGAGGTTATATGTTGCAGTGGAATACCAAGGGCGTGAAAGTTTATAAAGGGAAATTAAGCCCTCGCAGGCCTAAACAGGGATAAGCACATGAAGGCTTGAGCTAGTTCTCACAACTCTTAGCCCTATGGTAGGAAAGCAGCTAACCGCTAGCACAAAATGAGCTAAATGCATTTTGGCGGATTCGACAACATTTTTGATAAAATTTAAAAGGACCACATAATTTATATTTAGAGAAGCTTTGCAGCGCAACTATGTTTTGCAGCGGTGGTATTAAAAATGCCTTGGGCCTATGGAAATGTGTCTTGGGCACATGTATGGATGAGATGAGTCGATATCTTTGGATATGTGACAGTTTAGTGGCACAATTTGGCAGTTAAGCCAAAGTTAATTTCCTGCTAAAATTAGAAAAGCACTGTTAAAGCCCGTTAAAAGGCCAGAATGCTAAAAATAAGTAAAAAAATTAGTTTAACTTGCATAAAAGGATGGTTAAGGTCAGTTAACTTGGTGAGTAGATCCAAAAGACTTAAATAAACAAGAAAAGGGAAAAAAATAAGGATTCATGCAGGAATACAAGAAAATAAAAAGAGGCCAAAATTGGAAAAGTTGAATCATTTGTAAGCAAGCTTGAGAAAGAAACTTAGATACAAGTTTTTTGTGGAGAATTTTTGTTTGAGGTGAAGTTATTGGTGTTATCATTAATCAGATATTGTTGAAGGTATTGGTGAATAAGGAGAAATTATTTATTTTGAAGGAAAAATTGGTATTCATGTTTTTAGTATGAAAATGTATGAAAGATGAATCAATGAGTGTCAAGCAAGTCGTGGATTTCAAATCAGGATTTGATGCTTCTTCCAGTGGGTGTTGGTAAATATTGATGGGTTGTAGCTCCTTTCAATTGTAGTTTATAAATCAATAAGTCGTAGCTTCCTGCTGGTTGTAGCCGGAAAATTGTAACAAGTTGTAGCGTGCCTTGTGAATGAATTGAAGAGCAGTTTTTGAAGAATTTGTTTGTTCCTTAAATTGCGTTATTGATTTTTTTTTCAAGCTTACTTAAATCAATTGTTGAAATATTTTGTGGTGTTTTAGTATTCTTGCAAAAGTAAAACAAAGTTTTATAAATTGTTAAAATTCCTACAATACTAATTCACCCCCCTCTCAATATTGTCTTGGTTTCCAACAACTTGAATTAAAGGAAGGTCTAATTATTTAGTAATAGTTTGAATGGCCAAGCATATAAGTGTTGATTTCTCCTATAGCACTTTTGAATCCTCTAAGGTTATGAGAACTGGTGAATTGATTACAACAAATATAGATCTTTTCTCTTGCTCAATATAACCAAAATACAGTCAAACAAAATTCCTTCCAAGTATCTACGATTTTATTGCCCATAAAATGTCTTTTGGATGTGAAAGAATGGAAATTCAAAAGGTAAAGTGTTATTCAATTGATCTTGATAGTAGATAGAAGTCAATTATTGAATATTTAGAAATCAACATGGTTGTTTGGCATAATTTTTTGGTTGAATGTTTCAAAGAATTTAGTTTGTGATTGATCTTGAAAATGTTTGACAAGAAAATATGAGTTATCTTTGTTGGAACATGTAGTAACATAAGCTTGGTAGTTGAAATCATAATAAATCTTGCAAATGGGGAGGTTTGATCTGAATTGGATCCTAATTTGATCTCTTTTGTAAACATTGTAACAAGAATTTAATTGTTTTCATACACAGGGTCTTGGATAGAAAATGTCGGGTGTTCTATTAAGGCACTCCTAATGTGAAGTCACTAGTTCAATTCCCTGGCCCAATTTGGGTGATATATTGGACATGATGAGATGTAGTCCTGCCAAGCTTACAAAAAAAATAAATTGTTTTCACAAAGTTGAGTGAATGCTCCAAAAAAAATTCTGAATTGGGGCTAAAAATGAAGCAATGTGATCGTTGGAATTCCAAGGAATACCATTAAATATGAAGGTTTCTGAGAAGCTTGGAATTCAATGAAAGAAAGCTTGAGAAGAAATGAAGAAGAAATTGAATACTAAAAAATTTAAGGGCTTGAAAAAATAAGCATGTTCAAAGAATCATAAGGTTCCCTTGGAGCTAAAACCATCTAAAATTTTGTTGGTGATTCGTAATACACTAAAACTATGTAAATCATCTTCGTACAAGTTCCTAAGCATAATAAAATATCCATTTAATGTTGGTTTTCCCTTTTGGGTTCTAGGGTAAAATATTTATGTTTATTTTGAGTTTCATTGTTGCATAATGGTTTCAATTTTGTGGATCTATATGTGTTTACCATGAAAATCCATTCTAGGTCATACTCCTTCTCACCCATATCCATTTGGTGTGATTGAAATGATGGTATAAAACTATAGTTTTTCTCTATTCAATTCACTCACAAAAATAAATTTCCTTTTGGTTAAACACTTTAAACAATGGAATTGATAACCACAAATTGATTTCGTATAGTTGGTGATTATTTCATGGTTCAAAGAGAAGTGATTTGAGTGGTGATCATATATCAACTTGAATATATGACTTTTATTCATTCAATGGGTATAGCCCCACACATAGCTTAATTTCATATTGAACTGATTATTTTGTTTGTTGATTTTTGAGCATTTTATTCCTAAATACTCTATACAACGCAATCTTGTGTACCACGACTCATTCACAGTTTAGTTACATGGATGGAGGCTTATTTACAATAGATTTCTTGAGTGACTTCACTAGAATTAAAGGCATTGTGGTATAATTGTTGTGTGATAGTTTGACTTCTCTAAATCCATGAGCATTGGAAAATTTCTTACAACTAGTATTGAGTTTTGTTCTAAGTCAATATAACCAAAATATAGTCAATGAAAATGTCTTCCAAGTCTTTATGATTTTGGTACATGTATACCATATTTTGTATGTAGGAGATTGTACATTTAAAAAGGTAGAGAGATTATTCAATTGGTCTTGAAAATGGAGAAAATTCAAGCGTTGAAACTTTAGAACTTTGCCTTGTTGTTTGGTACAATTATTGGGCTGAATGTTGCAACAATTTGGTGTGTGGTTTAGCCTAATGACCATTTCGCAAGTAGATATGAATTGTTATGTTTAAATACATAAGAATATAAGTTCATTCATTGCAAGGTTGAGGACAAGCCATTGTAAACATAATTGATCAAAGCCTTCATTCTAGGAAATAACAAGTCAACCAAGCTCAAAAGCCAAAATATATATAAGGATTATAGTCTAATGGTACTTGCATAGACAATCAAATTTAGTTGCATTTTAAATTTTTGCATGAAATCCTTGTTGAGGAGATGGATAGGCCATGGGCCTATCATTCATAGATCAATAATTGAATTAAAAAATCCTTTAAATCACAATGAAATCACACAGCACAATTAGATGCATTGTGCCTAAGGTTTTTGTAATTTCCAATAATGTTGATTTAATTTTTGTATTGGTTCACTTGTATTGCATTAGAGTGAAATGTGATAAACCTTGGCTCCTTTTGCAGTTAATAATATTATGACCAAATGACATAGCATTTGAACATTAGGAAGCTTCACTTAAAGCCTTATGCCTCTGAACCAACATATCCACTAGGGCATGGTCTCCTTATCACTCGATGAGTATTTGATCCTTAAAAATATTGATTCCCTAAGAAGCTACTAGAGTTACATGAACCTTGTAGGCTTATACTCAAACTATTACGAAGGAATATCTTGAGGAATATTGTGTTCCCTAGCTTAGATAGAGAGTATGTGTTGACACTAATAATTTAACAATAAAAATATTCTAAATTTTGTTGCTACTATCATCCATTTACTTTGAGAATTAAAATTGCATGATAATATTAACCTATAATAAATTAAAAAATAAATTTTACAAAATAAAGCTTGGTGATTAAACTAAGAAAATAAAACAACATAAGTTATATATCAATCAATAAAAAACTATAGGAAACAATATAATTATTTATATTGATAATTACATTTATATTTAAGCTATATGGTAATCAACTTTGACTAAATAGACATTTCAAAGATGAAAAATAAAAGAGAAAAAAATATCTTTACAAATGCATTGCAACAATTAAAAACTTGAATGGAAAGACAACTAATTATTATTAATTGGCCAAAATAGAATCAATTTTACATTTTATTTAATAATGAAAGTAATTTTCGAGGCTTCTTATTTCAATTTAAGGTGGATAAGGATCTGTTGACATTTTTTTCTATCCTAATTCACGGACTAGATTCAACCAATGTAGTTTGTTACAGAGTTTGTTAGGTTGCATTGACTTTTAATCAATTTTAAAAATTACATTTATGCCACGGAGCTGCACACCAATTTTCTAGGGATTTGAGATTATTCCAATTCTAACAAGTCCCTTCCTAATAAGTTCCTCATTATTATTTATAGCATTCATTTATATATAACAAAATTTTATTTAGCAAAATGGACCATTACTTTTAATAAATTTAAAAAATTATATTTGTGTCACGTGGCTTCCTTCCCACCATTTTTCTAGGATTTGAAATTATTCCAATTCTAATAAGTTCTTCCATGAGAAGTTCCTAAGTTCCCCATTATTATCTATGACATTCATTTATATATAAGCAAATTTTATTTAGCAAAATAGTCATGCTCATTTCTTTTTTTTTCTTAAATTAAAGTTGATTTATAACCCTTTTATACATGATTAAGTAAATGTGTACATTGGTAAAACATTCTTCATATTATAATAGTTATTTGTATTATTTTTAAAAAGCCTTAAACTACATCAATCACATTAATATTTTAATGTGATTGTTCTAATAAATATATAAAATAAAAAAAACATGATGGAAATCAAAATAAACCATATAAACTCTTACCAAAAACAACACCATCTTTCATACGTTTAAAAACCTTAATTATCATGTCGTGGATTTTAAGGTAGTATCTTGATTATCATTTCCTTAAATATATATCTATTATTCAAATCTATATTAATATGTTCTACACATACATTGCATACTCCGAAATTATTACTATTTTATATATATATGAATGACATGATAGATATAAAATAAAAAGGGCAAAAAAACTTGGCATATACGGCATACCATATCAACTAAATGCAATATTAACTACATCCAGAATAATCCATGAGATTTTTCCATTCAAAACGCCATGAATCTGGACTATAATCTTAGAATAGACCGAGGACTAGAATGTAAATGTATTTATAATTCTCCTCTTTTGGACTCTACAATTCCCATAATGCAAATGTGAACTTGTTAACTAATACTTACTTTTCCGTACAAGAGGAATGTAGGGTGCTAAGGTTTCAGTTTGGTTATTATTATTTTTAACACATACTACATGATGCACAGAACAATTGTCACCTCTTTTCACTGGATTGGGGTTTGATAATATTTGTATAATAACATCTTATACAAATTATCGGCTCGGCTCGGCTTGGCTGGTGCTGCATCGAGCCCACCCTTTATTGGTACAAGAGTCCTCACTAGATTTCTCCTATAGTGGAGGCATGGTGAGGATGGTTGACTCAACGTGATTATTACTGAAGATTGTAATTTCATAAAGGTTCTTCTAATTCGCGGGTTTTGGTTATCTTCCCCAAAAAAAGGAGAAGGAAGTCGTAGATTTTTAAATTTTTTTAGAGGATCCTATACCTGACCAACAGATTTGGTCCAGTGTAATGATCAATCCTCATGAGTATGTGGCCAATAGATCTTGCTCGGTCTAATGATCAATCATCATATTGTCCGAACTAAGTATTGTCATCATGATCAATCATCATGAATATGGGTATGTGTATATGGTCCAAACAAATTATCATAATGATCAATCGTCATGTGTATGTATATATGTATGTATATGAGTAGGTATATATATTTGGTCCAACCTAAATATCATAATGATCAAGTTTCATGAGTATGTGTTTGTCATGGAAAACCAATTCAAATGGGAGCACCCATTTAAACCAATTCAAACACGAGCAAATTTGTAGGAGGAAGGAACCGTGGATTTATTGTTGAGTTGGTGATAATAGACATTCTTATGTTGATTATTAATATAAGGATTTTGGGAATATCTTGGAATCTGATTTTTGTGCAGGATTTATGATTGCATACAGAAGTATCTTCCTTAGGTCTAGTGGTCTAACCTAGAACAACAAAGAGACAAGGAACCCAATGTTTTCCTTAAAGCAAATAGATGACGGGATGAAGCCTACCTGGAATCCGTCGCGTGATTCGCTCCTTCTTTAGCTTGATTCTCCAATCCTAGCTCCAATTGCCAAAATTAGAACCTGCACAGTCAGACAACACAAGCCAAGAAACTACGGGATCTATGCAACATCATCTAATCACTTTATTCAATAGATCAACATGGTATTGAAATAACAACATCATATATAGGAAAACAAAGAACTCTTTTCATTAATATAAATGGAGTGAGTTACAAAAAAAAATAGGTGTTTATCTTGTAGAAGAGCTCCTCCAAGTTGTCTTGTCATTTCCTTGTCACATAGTGCACCTCCAATTACCCTAAATGCATGAAATGCAACCAAAAATAGGTGTTAATCTTGTGGAAGAGCTCCTCCAAGTTGTCTTGTCATTTCCTTGTCACATAGTGCACCTCCAATTACCCTAAGTGCATGAAATAATGTCTCTCACAACATGAACATAAGGGTATAATCACTCTCCAAAATCCAACCATTTGCATATGGAAGGTTGTAAATATATAAAGGAGTGGGGTAAGTTGGGAGTTCTTATCCTTTCACCAATCTAGCGATTGCGATCCACTCTTGAAGGGAGGATGAGATCTAAGGATAAGGGATGGAAACTCCAAGGTAGAATAGGATAGGGTTTGAGATTTTTATCTGAGGTAAATGGTTAAATAGATCCTAGAAGCTTCTAGAAATGGAGGCTTCAGGATTCTCTCTCTTTTTCCCGAATTTCTAGAACCAACGCATGTGCAAAGGGGAGAAACCTATAGGTGATCAAAGCAGACCACAATGGAGCAACCTATAGGTGAACGTAGTCCAACAAGAGGCCATGCAACATTGGTCCTAAAACTAGCTCAGATGATGCAGTTTCAGGCATAAACTTTTGGGATTGAAAGAGGCATGTTTAGGGCTTTATGCAATGATGATGACAAGGGGGAAAAGGATGTTGATTAATCTCATTATGAGACCTATTGACTAGATGTGACAAAATGGCCTATAACATTGAAAATTAGGAGATAGAACAATTGTTTGACCTCTCTCCTGACTGTCAAATTCCAGGAATATTCTAGAATCTGCAATGGACATAAGTTTAGAAAGTGATAGCACATACAAGGCCACACAATGTAAGGAAATGATTTTTAAAAGTACATCATTGTAGATCTATGGATATGAATTTTAGAACTTTGTCTCCATAGGATTGGATGGGAATTAGAATCAACACATGGGATAAAATCTCATTTAGTTAACTTTTTTATCAAAATTTTCAAAATATCATCAAATTTGGTATTGGGATCATTTAGTTTTTCTTTTCAGGGTGAAGATGGAAATGTTGGTTTTTTCACTTGGAAATAAAGCATTTTATGTACATTAAAAGTAAAAAATAATAAATATGAAATGAATAAGGTTCAACCGAGGATGGCCGTCTAGGGTTTTCTGCTTTCTGCTACAGCGCTTTCTGCAACGGCGCTACACCAGCCGACATCACTATGCTGAGGTTTCAGTAGCTAAGGGAAACGGTCGTTCTATTGCATCTGATCAGGGGCCATGGCTTCCACGACAGGGGGAGGCGCTCAACTTCCCCCTTCTAAAGAAACTCAAAACAAGGACAATGTTGAACGGGGTGGGCACAACTCTATCACGGAGGAAACGCACCTGGAAAATGATCTGACCCATTTGCAGGCCTCTGAATCCTCTCGGATTCCGACTGCAGCTACTTCAGTAACATGCAAACCCATAGCCACGGAAAGACCAGAGATTGACCTCCTGAGTCACCGCATAAATGCCCAGATCCAGTATATGAAAGATCATGCTCTCATTGGGAAGTTCATCGGTTTCTGGCCTACAGAAAAAGCACTGCAAGGATGGATTGCCACAAAATGGAAGCCCAAAGGCCATGTCACTCTGCAGCTACGGCCAAAAGGCTTCTTCAACGCGGTTTTCAACTGTATAGAAGATCGGAATAGGGTTTTAGATGGGGGTCCCTATTTCTTCAATTCAGCTAGACTTTATCTCAGAGATTGGGTCGAACGTTTCAACCCAGACAAGGAAAATTATAATTGGGCACCAGTATGGATCAGGCTGTACTCTCTTCCCCTTGAGAACTGGGATGAAGATTCTCTCACAGCTATAGGTCGAGGGCTAGGAGAATTCATTAAAATTGCTGAAGAAACCAAGCTTCAAAGGTGCACCTCCTATGCGCGGATTTGTGTCTACATGCAACTGGACAGAGCGCTTCTGGATGCGGTAAGTTTATTCCATGATGAATTTGAATGGATTCAACCCCTTGATTATGAACATGTTCCCTTCAGGTGCCGAAGATGTCATGCCCATGGCCACCTCTTCAGGGATTTCCCTCTGAACATTGCTGCTAAGAACACTGAAGCCGCCGATAGGTCGGAGGCAGATGGGTTCACTAAGGTTTCTAGTCGAAAGGAGCATCATAAAAAGCCCCCTCCTGGCAACAAAGTCTCCAGCCCTCTTGCTAATGCTCCATCCACCAGCAATAGTTTTGAAGCTCTTGCCCAATCGGACCCTTCTGGAGCCCCCAACCCCGCTTCCCATGTTGTATCTCCTAACCAATCCACTCATGTTAATTCCCCGAATCCCACTCCTTCCTCACCTAATCCTGCATTCCCAGAAAAAGGAGAGCCCTTGGGCAACAAGCAATCCCTTGATACTAATCTTGCAGATGCTAAATCAAAAGGTATGGAAGTTGACGGTGCCTAGGAAAACCTCAACCTCTCTACTCATGATAACCCTGAAAGCAGTCAGCTCAGCATCATGGATGAAGACTCTGAAGGTGTTGAGTTGGGAGAACTCGATCTACCAAGTTTAGAAGACACTTGCATTCGTCAGGACTTTGATAATATCAAGCGCAGCCAGATAGATACCCTGGAAGTTGTACTATCCAAAGCTCAGCAGCATAAAAAATTAGGGATCCAACCAGGAAGCCACTGGGACGGCCTAAAGATAATTAAAGAATCAAAGAAGAGAGGTAGGAAACCGGACTGGCAACGCACCATCATGATAGGGGAAATGTTGGTGGAGTCAGGTCGATATCCCAAGCTCACGAGATTCTATAAGCCCCTTCCCAATGTTTCCTCATGAAGCTCATATATTGGAATGTAAGAGGGCTGAATAGCCCCAGGAAGTACAAAATGATCAAGAGAATGATACAGCAAGAAAGACCACAGCTCATCTTTCTTCAAGAAACCAAATGCAACTCTGAGGTCCTTGGTAAAATACTCTCCAAAGCCTGGCCCAGTTGTCATTCTGTTGCAATTGATGCCTTTGGATTTTCTGGAGGTCTTGCCATAATTTGGGACACGCAAGCTATTGAGCTTGGGGACTTCCATGCAGCCCATAACCTCATACAAGCCTCTTTTCATCTGATCGGCACCAATATTCATGGTCACCTTTCAAATGTCTACTTTCCTCAAGACCTAGCTAGCAAGTTTGCGCTTCTACATACGATGGAGGTTCTAAATTCCAATAGAACTCATCCTCTATGGAATTTGGGAGGAGATTTCAACATGATAACAAAGTTGGAAGAAAAATTTGGAGGGCGTGCGAGACTGGACCCGGACAGTGCTCATTTTAGGGATTTCATAAGCAGAAGTTGGCTGATTGATCTTCCCTTTACCAGCAGGATGCATACTTGGAACAATAAAAGATCTGGAATTCATCACATTGCATCTAAATTAGACAGATTCCTGATCTCTGACAATGCCATCCACATGGGAGGGGATATCATAGCTTCCATCTTGCCTATTACAGGTTCAGACCACTGGCCCATTGCTCTACAATGGCAGAGGCCTAACCAACATCTAAAGTGGCCCTTCCACTTTGAGGCCTTCTGGCTCGATCATCCCTCCTTCAAGGACATGGTGCATAACTCCTAGAAAAGCTTTATACCTCCTAAAGAATCCAAGATGTTTTAGTTCCAACAAAAGCTCCGGTTCTTAAAATCTCAAATAAAAAGTTGGAATCACTCAGTTTTTGGGAACATTTTTCAGGAAAAGAAAGCCCTTGAACTCAAAATGGCGGAGATCCAACAGGAAATAATTAAGAAAGGAAGATCAGAGATCCTCGAAAGCCAGGAACAAACTCTACAACACCAGTTGAATGAAAGGTACAAGCAAGAAGAAATCTTCTGGAGACAAAAATCCAGAGTTCGATGGCTCAAGGAAGGTGAGCGCAATACAAAATTCTTCCATCGTTCCACAATACAAAGGAGAATGAACAATTACATTAGCCACATCACAAATCAGCAAGGAGAAAAGCTGGAAAATCATGAAGATATGGAGCGCGAATTGATAGATCACTTCAGAAATGTGCACCAAGAACCTCCGCTGCGCAGGCAATCTGCTATTGACCAGATCTCCCATCTAATCCCCAAGATCATCATGGAGGAACACAATCAGATGCTTCTAAGACCTATCTCCCTACAGGAAGTCGAAGTAGCCTTAGCAAAAACCAAAATTGGCAAAGCTCCTGGTCCGGACGGCTTCACTTCCAATTTCTTTCATCATTTTTGGGATCTCATCAAGATTGAAGTCTGGCATCTAGTTGAAGAATCGAGAACTATGCATTGGTTATTACCCTCTATCAATGCCACCTTCATTGCTCTAGTTCCGAAGGAAGACCAACCGAGCAAACCTAACAAGTTCCGGCCTATCGCACTTTGCAATGTGATCTACAAACTTATTTCAAAAGTTCTAGCTAATCGTCTCAAGCCTCTCCTCCCCATGCTCATCTCTCCAGAACAAAATGGTTATGTGGAAGGGCGGAAAATCCTTGACGGGATCATTCTCACTCATGAATTCATCCACTCCTTAAATATCAGCAGGAAAGCAGGTATGCTCTTAAAAATCGATCTGTCTAAGGCTTTTGATAAATTAAGTTGGACCTATATTCAAAGGATCCTGGAAGCTTTTGGTTTCAATCATTTGTGGATAAGGTGGGTCATGAACCTCATCTCATCCACCTTTTATTCAATTTTGATCAATGGGATCCCTTCTAAGCCTTTCTCTCCCTCCAGAGGCATTAGACAAGGAGACCCCCCGTCTCCTTTTCTCTTTGTGCTCATGGCTGAAGGCCTGGGACGTCTCATCCAAAATGCTGCTCGAGTCCAACACTTGAAAGGTATTTCCCTTCATGGCCTTCCTCCTACCACCCACCAACAATTTGTGGATGACAATATGCTCTTTGGCCACCCCTCTGTGCAAGAGGCCCGTGCTTTCAAATCCATCCTGAATATCTTTTCTGAAGCTTTTGGCACCTCAGTTAACGCTGCCAAATCTCAAATCTTCTTCTTCAACACTCCCGCTGCCACTCAAGCCAGTATTGCTCGGATCTTGGGCTTTCCCATAGCTACCCTTCCTGCTAAATACTTGGGAGCCCCCCTCATTGATTCTGCCATCAAACATTCCTCCTGGAACATCCTTCTTGAGAAGCTTGAAGCCCGTCTCTCCTCCTGGACTTTCAGAGCCCTTAACATGGCCAGTAGGATTGTCCTTATTAATTCTGTCCTTCAGTCCATGCCTCTTTATCTTTTCTCTGTCCTGGTTGCTCCGAAATGGGTCCTTAAACAAATAAATACATTACAACACAGGTTCCTGTGGGGATCTTCGGGGAAAAACAGGACATGGGCACTTGTTCAGTGGAATACTGTCTGTACCCCCAAAGAAGCTGGTGGTCTCGGTATCAGGGACCCGATTCATAGCAACAAAGTGATGGGAGCCAAGATGTGGTGGAAATGGACTTCAAATCCAAACACGCCTTGGGCTAATCTCTGGCTAGAAAAATATGCTAATAATCGGCCTCCTAAAGAACTCATCCGACTCTCCCCTGAGGCCCTAGGCTCTCTCATATGGAATGCCGCCAAGCAGCACAGTGGCATGATTCAGCAACATAGTTTCTGGGAAATTAGAAATGGAAGTACCGCCAAATTCTGGACGGATGCTTGGCAACAGCAACCAAAACTCGTGGAGACCCTCAATCATCTCTACAGGGACAATATCAGGTTTCAACAGGAAGACAGAGTCAACCATCATTGGACGACGGAGAATGTCAATGGATACAGGCAGTGGAAGCCAGCTGCTCTCATTGCCCCCCATGCTCAGGATGACATCACAGCGGCCATTTCTGCTGAGCTAAGACAAAGAAGGATCAGATGGTCTAAGGACTCGAACGTTCTTCGATGGGGATATTCCTCTAAGGGGGTTTTCTCCACTAAGGAAGCCTACTCTCTCATTCTCGCCTCCTCCAATCCCCGCGATCCTATATGGCAGCGTGTCTGGGCTCCCGGAATATGGCCCAAAGTCTCAACTTTCCTCTGGCTTCTCATTCATAAGAGGAATCTCACCTAGGACAATCTGATCAGAAGGGGATTCATTGGGCCATCACGATGCCCCAATTGTAATCAAAGCACTGAATCTGCTCAGCATCTAATGATCTCCTGCAATCTGGCAAACGTTCTTTGGGAGAAAGTCTATTTTCATTATCAAAAAAGTAAACCCTCTGAAGATCTAATCCACCACATTCGTACCTGGCCCATGTCTCCCTTCTCCAGTGCTCTTCTTAACACCCTTTGGCTTCTCATCCCTGGCCTCCTCTTTTGGACTATTTGGAAGGAACGGAACAGAAGAGTTTTTAAAAACCAATCCTCGCCCACCAATGTTATCTGGAACATTTTTTGCAGCAACCTCCAAGAGACTCTTTCCCTTATCTCGTGGAAAGAAGAGGACTTACCATCCAAGCCTAAGGAACGTCCTATCTGGGACAACTGGCATCTCATAATCAATCCAACCTCCTCAGCTCCAGCCAGACTTAACCCTCAGATCCCTGTTTGCTGGTCTCCCCCCCCCCTGGAGCAGTCAAATTAAATTTCGATGGGGCCTCCAAAGGCAATCCAGGATGGGCTGGATATGGTGGACTCTTCAGAGACTCCATAGGAACTCCTCTCTCCATCTACTTTGGCCATCTCGGATGGGACACCAACAACTCTGCGGAGCTCGAGGGTCTTTAGCAAGGTCTCTGCTTAGCTCAACTCCACAACTTCTTTCTTCTCGTCGTTGAAGGAGACTCCCAAGTGCTCATCAATATGGCTCAACACCTTCTCACAGGTTCCACCGCCGTCAAGATATCCACCTGCTGGAGATTAATGGCCAGACTTGAACTAATGGAAAGCTGGCTCAAAAGTTATAATGCAATCTCCTTCTCTCATATCAAGCGCGATGGCAACAAAATCGCTGACTTTCTTGCCAATATGGGCGTGGAGAGCTCTGTCACTTTAATCCATGGTGCACTCAGCATCCTCAATGATGAAACCAAACATCAGGAATGCAGCACTCTGGTGCAACAGGACTTTTCAACTCCGGATGCGGTTGCTTCCAGCACATGACGGGACGTACGTCCCTCAGTGCCTCCCGAGGTTGTCCGTTGGAGTTGGCCATTTGGCCTCCCACACTCGAATAGATGGTGGCATTCATTTCGCCACCCCTCACAGCCTTAATTGCACTCTCTCGAACCATCTCAGCAGCAAGCTCTCCATTCAGTTTACTTCGGCTCTTGATATGGCTTGCGATATTCCTCATGGCATTTGCCCCGTCCGCTCTGTGACTTCGCTTCTCTGTGCCTCTTTCCCAGCTGACTGCGCAAAGCCCAGTGCTAGAACGCAGACTGGCCGAAGGTGCGAGCTCTTGTGTTGCTTGGAAACGGTCTCGGAATTTCACCACTCGCATAGTCTGCTCTGTTGCTCAAACACTCTGCATAATTCTCATGGCCCTCTGCTGCCTCTCCTTCTCTGCCCGTTACATCCGCCTCTCTTCCCCGCCATGCCTCGACTGCGCCATCGCATGCGATGTCACCATGGTTCCAGTCGAGGACAGGCTTCTCGTTATCAGACTTCTCCCTCCGCTGATTCGTCCTCAGAAGAGCTCCCCTCTGATCACTTTCCGGACTTCAGGAACAACAGGGGTATGCCTCGCAGCCCTGGCTCCGCCCCTCCCTCTGCGCATCCACCGCCTCCTTATGTCTTCTCCCCTGCACCCCATCTCCATTCTTCTGCTTCTCCCTCCATTCCCCATCCGTCTTTCCCTTCCACCCTTCACCAGACTTCCCAACGTGCGGAGTTTACTTTTGAATGCATGTTTGAAAAACCGGTCCTTAAAGCCCATGTTACCGTCACGGTTTGTGAAGAATCAGCCAGCATGGTGCCTCCTCCACCTGCGCCTCCCGGTCCTTCGACTTCTTTTCATGGCCCCACTGGGCCCAGCAATGTCGAAGCTGAAACAGCCAAGGATGCCTTGGCCCAGTTAAATACTGTCCCTAGTGTTTCTATGCAGGTCCAGAATGTGGAAGGAATGGGCAAAGAAAAAGTGCCCACCTCAACTGTTAAAGACGGAGGTAGCCCTCCCCAATCATTGAACAATAGTCAGAGGCTGCCCCTGAGGTTTTTGTCCTTTAAGCACAATATCATTAAGCTTTTTTTCGGTTTTCATGCTTCTTCATCCTCTGCTTATAGAGAGGCATGTTATAGTATTTTGCTTTTTTGTCGAACAACCTGAATGTAAAGCCGGTTTCCCCTATGAGGGCGGCAGTCTAAACTCTCAATCTGAAAGGGACTGGTTTCCCCACGGTGGGCAGTCCAAATTATGTTTTTCATGGCATTCAAGCCCTGTGCTCAAGCTCCCTCAGCTGAGACAGCGGCAGTTTTGTACCATTATATTATAAATTAATAGATTTAGCGTTACTTAGAAATATATATATATATATATATATATATATATATATATATAAATAAAATTTAAAGTAATTACGTCTAGAGATGGATAGGGAGAACATTGCCATGGACGTTGAGAAATATTGTGGAATGAGTTGGATTTTGAAGAATTGTCTATTTGATATAATTATGAGATTTTCCCTCTTCATTTGAGCAAAATCAACAACAAATTTTGGTGTACATGCCTAAAAGTAATTTAGGTGCCTTAAAAAAAGAGTTATTGTTATCGGTGCTAATGTATTGTTAACTGCATTTGTGTTGTTTTATTACTTGACGCACTGGTGTTGTTAGTTAACAAATGCACCAAATATCGGGAAAAAAAGGAAACTTTATTTTTTTTAAATGCAAAAAAAAATGGTAAACTGAAAAATAAGCGGAAAATTATTTTTGGAAATCTAATTTCATAAAAAAGTTCTTTAAATAGTAAAATCTATTCATTATTTCATTATTTTTGAAAAAAAAAATCGAGTGATTTGCACGAGATACATACCTGGAGAAAGAGAGCACAAGAGAACTATGGAGCAGAAAAATACTTTCGAACAATAACACTATTCATAGAATCAGAATTTGAAACATCTAGTGATTCACACAAAAACCTTATGGTATAGTAAAATTGTTAAATTTTACTATAATAATTTTTTTTTTACAATTTTTTTTAGATTTAATACATGCATAGTAAAAATTTAAAATTTTACTGTGCATTTTACTAATAAAATATTTTAAAATCTCTATTTCTATTTACATTTAATTAAAATTCAGAAGAAAAAAAAATAAAAAATAAAAAAATCAACGTTAAACCCTTGCTTCTTCTTGTTTATGCGACTTCACAATTAGGGATTTTCATTTTAGATTTATAGGGTTTGTATTACTATATGTGTGTGTGTGTGTGTGTGACATATAACCCACGGGACCACTTGCAGAGCCGAAACCCAATCCCTGTTTGACCCTTGCATGATTTTTTAAAAAACATCTTTTGTTAATCAATGCGCACTATTTAAAATAGTGCACCGGTGCACGATTGTTGTATAGCGTGCTGGGCACATATTGACAAAAAACATTGTTTAATCAAAATAGTTTTTTATTAGTTTATGTTTATGTTAATCGGTGCTCATGTATTAATATAACGCACCAGGTATCCTTGTTGACAAAGAGCACCATATGATGTTTCTACTGTATTAGCAATGCATTTATAAGAATCTGCCGCACCGTTTTTGGTGTGTAAGTTAGGAAAATCGCACTGTTCTCTTTATTATTTTATTTTTTTACCTGGAAAGTATGTGATTTATTTATAAAATATATTAATGAATGGTACAAGTTTTATATTGAAAAAGAAATGTCTAACAAGAGTTAAAGTAACAAAAATACTAATAGCACATCTTGAAAAGGAAAAAAGCCAAGCTCTTTGTAAATTATTTACAAAAAATATTATTTTTAAACTATATGTAAGTTTAAATAACATGTATTGTTTAGTGTGTATCACACAGAGCCACAAAATGATGAAGCTCGATAAGATTCTTTCTAATCTAAGACCAGAAGAGTGTAAAAGCTTGATGGAAAAATTGCATAAAGGTGAATCAAGTGAATGAAAAAATAATAACGATCCATTATGAGTTTCTATTTTGAATTTTCATTAATAATATACTTAAAAATATTAGATAACATGTTTCAAACAAACTATTAATTCATTTATGTTTAATGTTGTATAGATACCAACAACGAAGAAAAGGAATGTTGTTCTAAGAAAAGAAAAAAATAGAACATGCAAATGAAAATGAATTGCTCCTTAGCTCATCTAGAGTGGTGCTGGAAGTTAAAGAAAGGGGGGAAAAACTTTTACAAAATTTTGAGGGATCTAGTGGAACGAATGTATAGACGTTCTTTCTGCTTTCAATAAAAAAATCAATCCAATAATTCCAAGAACCAAATTTTATTTAAACTATAGGAAGAGTTTCTAAAGAATTGGTCAATGAGACATGTCAGACTTTTAATAGCAAAAACGTACAACAACAACAAAAGAAGGATTGAAAAAGTAATATTTCTTTAAATGTTTTTTTTTTTTAGAATTATATGTATATATTACTACAAAAAAATCATTTATAAATATGACTTTTGTTATATTTAGTTTTCATGTATCAATATAAAAATTAAATAATTTATTTTCATGTTAGTTTTTTAGGAAGATTATGAAAATCTCAAAGGATGAATGAACTCATATCAGAAATATGCCAATAGGAATGTCCAAAAAGGTGTACCAGGAGATTGTCAAAGAAATGAATACAATTTCATCGCACGAGGAGCCATCTCAACAACAATGTGCTTCAAATGTAATATGTAATAATCATTGAATTTTTCGATTAGGTACATTAAATAAATAATTTATCATTATATATTAATTTTCAAGTATTTTCTTGCAGAAAAGAAAAGAAAATGGAACCCACTCAGCACAAAAAACAGAATGATAAGGAAGAAAAGGGTTGATATCTATGTTTGTGAGTAATTGTTACTTACTTATAACAACTTAAATAGATTTATTTATTTTTATATTTTAAGTTTTTTTAGAACAATAATTATTGAATGTCTTCAAACATGTGCTAACATACAAAGAAGAACCATTAGATAATTGGTTTACACTGGGTTAAATATGGGTTGTCAGTATATGTTGGCATATCAAGAATTAATTATGGAATTTGTAAGCATTTATCTTGTTTTACTTAGCTCCATCTATAATTAATAGAACAAAAAAATATTTTACATTAAATCTATGATTTGTTATGGGGTATAAAACTTGTAGGAAACAAAGTATAGAATTGCGCCAACAAATGAATTGTTGAAATATGGCATGAAATTTGGTTTTGAAAGAATGTGTATAGTTCACGAGTCAATTATTGCTATGGTACATTTATTTTCGATTTACATTGATGTATATTATTTAATATTGCAATTTTCATTATTCTCACCAATGTATATACACTCATTACACTTTATTTTAATGTTTGTAGATAAAACTTGAAGAAAAAGAAAACAATCAACACAATGAACATAATATTCTTCCAAATAACCTAAGTCATGGAAGTAGTTCCAGCAGTGACAACAGTTCCAGTGAAGAATGATGATCAATATGTTTGGATATGAAATCAAGGCGTTGTATTTTTTGAAATATTTTTCTGTGAAATCATACATTTTGTTTAATGTAATGGACATAGTGTCCCAATTGAAATACAAATGGATACCAATAACTAACCCATTTTGTATAACAAAGAGTGCCTTAGATATATATATATATATATACATTTCAATTCATTCTATTGTGTTCTCCATTGTTGTTGTGAAATGTTACACCATTGATTAAATATATGGATGATTAAATATTATAATGAAGAGATGTGAAATATGATGATATGATATAACAAATGCATCCAAACATCACATTCAAATGCA